>CM073205.1:1794368-2394368 GCA_037042885.1 Auricularia sp. M12 | reverse complement strand
GCGCAGGTCGCAGACCTCGAGCGGCAGCTGCATGCACGGGACGACGCGCTCGCGCAGGCCGAGAAGCACGCGCATGTGCTCGCGGCAAAACTTGCTGGTGCAGAACAGGCGCCGCAGAAGATGCGCAGCGAGGCAAAGGCGCGCGAGGAGGCGATGGCCGGGCTTGTCGCGGAGAAGCTCGCGATGGCGGGCAAGCTGGACGACCTGAGGCAGCAGCTGGGTCGCTCGAAGGACGCGCTTGGCGATGCGCGCGAGGCGGCGCGCCGGGCTCTGGGCGAGCGCGACCAGGCGCAGACGGAACTCGCGGTGCGTGCTTCATATTCGCACTTGATTTACTGGCTGCAGATACTCATGTACTCCGTAGCTGGCCACTGCACGCGTCACGGCGCTGGAAGGCGATCTTAAGGACGCCGACTCGCGCGCCGCCGCGGCAGAGGAGCGCGTGAAGGCGCTAACGGCGGACACGCAGACGCTCGCGGCGGTCGCGCAGGACGCCGAGCGCGAGCGCAAGCGGCTGTACAGCCTGCTTGAGGCGCGGACGACCGATCTCGCCCAGCATGAGAACCGCCAGGCCGAGCTCGCGACGCAGATCCAGAAGCTGTCGGCGTCGGTGGACGAGAAGGACAAAGAGCTCGAGATGCTCCGCGGGCGTATCGGGAAGAAGGATGCTGAATTGCTGAGCGTGCGTGGCGTTTCTGTTTACGAGCTGTCTGTAGTGCTGACCCGGCTAATAGCGCGTTGCCGAGTTGCGGACGACGTCAGAGACGTTGGTGGTGAGACATTTCCGACTTCTTCTGTCTGTTCTAACGTTTACTGATACATACTGTAGTTACGCGAGACCGCGGTGCGGAACCTCCAAGTCCAATATGACGCGCTGCAGGCCAAGCTGTCCGAAGTGGTGCCCAAAGACCAACACGATGCCCAGATATCGCATCTTGAGCAGCAACTCAATGTGGTTAAGGTGAAGCTGGTCGAGGCTGTGGCTCGGGTGTCCGAGTTGGACGCACAAGTCCTTGTCTTGAAGAATCCGCACCTGTCGACGCCCACGACGAAGCGCGTGGTCCGTTGCAGCCCCTCAGTCTCTTTGATATGTTTGCTGAAACTATTCCAATGCAGGAGGATCCCATTTCGCCAACGCCGGAGCCGAACGCCAGCAAAGAGGAGATGCGGCTCATTTATGACTTGAAGAACCGCGTGCGGGTGCTCGAAGGCGAGAAGGCGACGCTGATGAAACGGATGTCTGCATCTAGCAGTGGTAGGCCGCGTGATGTGGCCGAGGTGAGCTGTTCTTTTCCTCCTGAGACTTCGAGTTGACCATCCCCTTGCCAGTCTCAGCTCGGGGACTGCAAGATGCACAATACGATCAGCGATGTCCTCTCCGCGGCCAAAGACAAGTCAGATGCCGCCCGAATCTGGTCAGTTCCTCTGCCTTGATCCACTTCCTCCCGATTTTGCCGCAGCGCATTCTCACATTTCAAACACAGGGTTATGACCATGTACACGTCGGACAACGCCGCGCAGATCCCACAGACAGACGTCTTCCTGCAGTACCACAGCGAAATGAGCCAATATCCACGGCTGTCCGCGGTCGACTTCTTCAAGCTTTGCGAGGGCGTGTTTCCCGGAGTGCATATCGAGAACACGGGCAAGGAGACGGGATACGTCGTCCGGGGAATGTCGAAGCGTCGCATACCTGTGCGGGGCGACCTGCTCACGCCGCGGGGGTCTGTGTCGTCCGTCGGTACCTCGTCATCGTCATCGACTGTGGCTGTGGCAGCTGTTCCCGTTTCACCGTCGACGTCGACTGCGACTGTGATTCCTTCGCAGCAGCAGCAACCTGCTTCGCAAGTGGAGGAAAAGCCGGTTATTGCTGTTATCGCGAAAGACGAGAAGAAGGCCATCAAGGTGCATGATGATAAGGGCGTTCAGGTTCGTCTCGCCTCTTTCCGAGCCACCAATACCCGTAGACTTACACCTCGCAGTACGACTTTGTCGAATCGCTCCCCTTGGCCAGCGCCGCCTGCCACTCGCGGCAGAAGCCGTGGGTGGCGGACCTGCATCTCGACTTCAAGTTGTGGTTGCGGCATAGCGTGCTGGGTCTGAGCGACCTTGACTGCTTGCACCCTGTTGCGCGGACGTCGGCGCAGGCGCTGAGGCGGTATATTTTCACCAAGCGCGCTATTGAGAAGGTGCAGGGGCTTGGCTGGGAGACGGAGCAGCATGGCACGTTCCGCGTGCCGGCTGATTACCGCGGTATGTCTGAAGGTCTTGCTTTCCTCCAAGGCTGGCTGACGTGGATCGGTTGCAGAGTACAAGAACGCGACGTTCACGATGGATTCGGTGCGCGAGGCCGTGGGCGTGTCGTCGAAGCTGTGGGAGGCGGACGTCGAGACGTTCGCCAAGGGCGTGGACAACGTCCCGCTCATCGTCGCGTGGCTGAAGAATCCCGAGGACGAGGTGCTGCTAGCCAAGTTCGGCCATATGACGCGCTACGAGTTCGACAAGTACAAGCGCGAGGGCGAGACGCCCGCCGCCGAGAACCCGCGCAAGAAGAAGAAGCGGCCGCGGGAGGAAGGGAGCGACGGCGCCGCGAAGAAGGCGGTTGGAGAACAGCGCCACGCCGAATGGCCTCCCAAAGACGCCAATCTTGGTCGACTCGTCGCCTGTCCCGACGCCTCAGTCGTCGCAGACTTAGCTGTAAATAAGGTTAATATGTTCCGTATGCATCATACATATGTACAACATGCATGGCGCTTTATGACTAGCTATAAGGTGGCTATTAAGGAGATGATGGACTCGCGAATCTGCCTCCATGCTTTCGCAGCGCAGTGCGTCCTTACAAAATCCGTGAACCATGCAGTCAGCGTCCCGAGCGCTGAACGACTCGACGGACGTTTTCGGGATGGTACAGAACACGGAAACACTACGTACCATCGTTGGAAATGGCAGCACACCTCCCGCGTACCTGAGGCCGCTTGTTCCGTCACTCACCCGCTTCGACAAGAATGCCCACACACCATCTTCAGAGCCGCAGAAGAAAGGATCGGACGTCCTCAGGGCACTGGAGCCAAGGGGTCTCAAAGAGCCGGACATGTTGGCCATCATGGCGTTCAGAGCGTGCGCCTTTGCGCTCTTCCAGGCATTGGCGGCTACAATCTCACCGGTCCTGCTAGAGGAGTACCCATTATGCCATACATATCTCACGCAAACAACGGTACGTTTCGATGCCGCCGCAGAGCACCAGCTCTGACCTCCCGAAGATCGGGCTCAGCTTTCTGCCTCTCGGTATGAGCGGCGCGTTTGGATCTATCCTCACGGGTCGCAGCCTCGACAGAGAGTTCAAGAAGTTCGGAGGGACGAGTCGGGCGGATATTGCGCCTGAGTTCCCGCTCGAGAAGGCGCGCCTGCGGCTCGTCCCTCTCTAAATCGTCTTCTACGCCGCCGCCGCCATTGTCTTTGGCTGGACAGCTGGGAGGACTAGCCTTGCGGCGCCCTTGGTATTCAACTTTATCAGTCAATCTCATGCCATCCCTATTGTGATCCTCCACTAAAGACCCGGCAGCGGGATTCTCTCTAACGGGCGTTATCAACTCCCACCAAGCCATCTGCCTCGACCTCGCGCCGGGACAGGGCGCCAGTATCACGGCGGCGGTGCGTCTGCGTCAACATTTCTGAATTTCATACCCGCGTGCTTCCCCGCGGAAGACCTACCTCATTAGATGTTTCCTCGGGGCAGCAATCGTTGCGGCAGTTGACCCTCTGCGCCGCAGATTAGGGACGGGGTGGCTTTTCTTTCTTCTGAGCAGTGCGTGCGTGCTGTGCGTTTTGCCTCTTGTGCTCTTCGTTCGCCTTCGTGGACCGAGACAGCGCAAGCGGCGACTGGCAGAAAAAGCCTAAAAGCGGGAGACGCAGACATAGATCAGGAGGTGCTATTTTCCTATGCACTGGTTGCCCAAGCCTTGGAACTTGGAGGAACCGGGCAAATGCTTTACTTTGGAACGATTATCTCCGCAAAGTCTGCAAAGGAGACTAAGCGAGAGCAGAAAAATGCAATATATTGGCGGATTCTTTGTGGGCTGTCCCTTCTTCTTTGTATGGGGAAGAGAGACGTACAGCTCAGCGGCTGAACAGGAATCAGGCAGCGCCGAGCTGAGCGCGTGCTCAGGCTGTTGCATATTTCCTCCTATCCATGAGTGGCTTATAACTGCGCTCAATGAATTGATCCTCGTCTCCGTGAAGACGCGCGTGGCAGCGACGACGTTCCGGAGTGCATATAGCCGTTGTGCTCGCCAGGCATTGCTGACGTCATCTCGAGTTTTGATCTCGTCCGGATTTGGCAGGAGGATCGTCGAAAATGGACGTTCTTTGAGAAACCCCAAAGGATTCATCTCAGGGGTCAGGGGCACCCCAACGAACTGGAGCAGGTTTTGGGTATAAAAGACAGGACGCGCGGAACGGAACAGGTCGTCCTCTTTTCCCCACTTTCTTCTCGTCGCTCCCATTGGACACTCTTCTGCGTCAGTCCAGACTGGCTTGAGATGCTTCTGGGTCAGACTCAGACTGGAAAAGTGACCTGCGAAATCTCGATCTTCCGAGTACTCGATGAGGATGCCGATCTCGGATTGTCGTGCCGACTCCGAGTTGGCAGCTTGGTCAGCCACCTCACAGGACGCCGAACTCAAAGGCGGCCGCGGTGTCTTTCCCAAGTCCTGGTTCGTAATCGCGCCATTGCTCGCCATCGCCGCGTATGGCATTCTGCACGGACCCAACGGCCCCAAGCGACAGCTGGCGGCGCCCAGTGTCCGGCGCGCGCGCCTTTGATCTGTCCCTGTGCTTCGAACGCGTCGCGCTCCTCCCGGGCCTCACCGCCGCCTTCGTCCTCGTCGCCGTCGCCAACGTCTGGCAGCTCCTCCGGCACCATGAAAAGCTCGAACGCGGGCGCGCAAGTGTTGTAGTGCTTCGTCTGAAACTCGTGAGTATCTCGAGATTTCTTCCTGAACAGGGGCTTGACTCCTTGCCAGCTAGCACTCTTGCTTGCGCTCGGCGTCGCCGTATTCAGCCTCGACGCCCCCTCCGCGGTTGCACAGGCCGTAGCGGCGGTGCTGGTGTGGGCTAACCACACGCGCGCGCGGTGGTCCAGCACACCGCTGCTGCTCTTCTGGCCGGCTCATGTCGTTGCGCTGGCCGTCGCCGCGCGCACCGACCTGCTCGTTGGCGACCGCAACGGCGCGATATTCCACGCGACCCTAGGCGCGCTCGAGCTGCTCGCGCTCGTGGGCGAGCTGTTCGGGCCTGAAGTCGGCATGCAGCACGACCCGAAGGAGAACCCGCTTGCTAGGGCCAATGTCTTCAGCATTTGGAGCTTTGGGTGGTTGACGCCTTTCATGCGGGTACGTTTATGCCCACATCTATTTTTCTGGATAGTTTCTGAGCTTTGCGTGTAGCTCGGGGCGCACAAATATGTGACGGCCGACGACCTGTACAAGCTGGACGAAAAGGACGAGACAGAAGCGCTCGGGGCGCGTCTTCAGTCTGCCATGCAGAAACAGTACGTGCATCGTGCTTCCATCCTGTTGTGCGGCTGACATGGGACGCAGTGACGGTCTATGGACGGCGCTCGCTCGCGCATACGGCTGGCCTATGTTCATCGCGCTGCTGCTCAAAATCGTGCAAGACTTTCTCGCCTTCGCCCAACCGCAGCTGCTCCGCCTCCTCCTCCGCTTCCTCCCACGCTACCAGGCCTCCCGCAATCGCTCCGACCACATTCCGCTCGACTTCAACAGCTTCTACATCCTGGCTGGCCTATACGACGATGACCCGCAACAAGAAGTGCCGCTCTTGCAGGGCTTCGCCATCGCCGGCCTGATGTTCCTCGCGGCACTCACCCAAACAGCCATTCTACACCAATACTTCCAACGTTGCTTCGAAACCGGCATGCGCGTGCGCGCGGGCCTCGTGCGCGCCATCTACGCCAAATCCCTCGTCCTGTCCTCTGCGGAACGCCAGAAGCGCGCGACGGGGGATATTGTCAACCTGATGAGCGTGGACGCCACGCGGCTGCAGGACCTCTGCACGTACGGCCTGATTGTGTTTTCCGGCCCGTTGCAGATTACGCTCGCGTTCACGAGCCTGTACAACCTCCTCGGTTGGCCGGCGTTTGTCGGCGTCGGCGTCATGGCGGTGTCGATTCCGCTCAATACGTATATCGCGCGCGTCATGAAGGGCATGCAGGAGCAGCAAATGAAGAACCGTGACCAGCGGACGAGGGAGATGACGGAGATCCTCGGGAATATCAAGAGGTGCGGTCTACGTCTTTCTTCGCACCTCATTTGGCACCCCCGCCTTTCCGTCTACTCGCTAAACAGTACCGCTGACGCGTGCTCGCTGTTCCTTTCCTGTAGCATCAAGCTCTACGCGTGGGAGCCCGCTTTTACCCAGCGCGTGCTGGACATCCGCAATAGGCGGGAGCTCACGATGCTGCGACGCATCGGCATTTTGAACGTGCTCAGCGGCGCGCTGTGGGCGGGCGTGCCGCTCCTAGTGGCTTTTGCATCTTTCGCTGTCGCTGCGAGGACAGGGCAGGTTCTGACGAGCGATGTGATCTTCCCGGCTATTGCACTGTTTATGTTGTTGCAGTTTCCGTTGGCAATGGTGAGTCCTGGTTGTTACACGTCAGCCGTCTTCGTCCTCTCTTCCTGGCCTGTACCATTTCCCTTCCCTCATTCCTCTCTGCATTCTTCTTGTCTTCCCCGCGCATTGCTGACGCTGATGACTGGACCAGTTCGCAATGATTACCTCGAGCGTCGTTGAAGCGCTCGTCTCGGTGCGCCGGCTCAAATCGTTCTTGCGCGCGCCCGAGCTGCAAGTCGACGCGCGCGTCGTCCTCCCGCCACCATTCACTTCATCCTCGCCTGATCAAATTGAGTGCACCCTCGAAATCAAGGGCGGAGAATTCGCTTGGGAAGCGGGCGACGGTGGAAGCAAGGCGCCGACGCTGGAGGGCATTGATCTGGCTGTCCTTCCTGGGATGCTAGTCGGCGTTTTGGGACGGGTCGGCGCTGGCAAGGTGTGTGTCGCTGTCGAAGCACTGAATCATTTGCTGAGGAGGGTGCGGATGTAGACCAGTCTACTGAGCGCGATCGTGGGCGAGATGAATCGCCTTGACGGAGAGGTTATCATACGTGGGAGTGTGGCGTATGCGCCGCAGAATCCTTGGTGAGTACGCCTTCTGTGCTTTATTCGTTTTGTCCATGCTGACGGTGTGTAAAAATTGGAAGGATCATGAGCGGTAGCGTGCGCGACAACATTCTATTCTCGCACGTGTTCGAGCAGGAGTTTTACGATATCGTGCTCGACGGTACGTTGCTCGTTTCCCCACCCTGTCCTTCCGCAGTGCTCAATGGATCGTGAGCAGCTTGCGCGCTGCGTCCGGACTTGGAGACGCTGCCTGACGGCGACATGACGATGGTCGGCGAGAAAGGTGCGTGTCGGTCGACCTCCGGTGTCGTCAAACCTGGGACGTTCGCTCACGCTTCCGCTTGTGCAGGCATTACGCTGAGCGGTGGACAGCGGGCGCGTATTGCGCTCGCTCGCGCGGTCTACGCACGCGCGGATCTGTACCTTCTGGACGATGTGCTTGCTGGTCAGTAACGGTTGCATTCCGCTTTGGAAGTGCTGTGACTGATGCTAACGCTGATGCATCGTAGCGGTCGACTCGCATGTTGCGCGCCATGTCTTCGGTGCGTCCTTCTTCCTCTCCGCTATGCAGCGCCCGTTGACGCGGCGGCCTTCTCTTCAGACAATGTCATTGGGCCGCGCGGCATCCTGGCAGACAAGGCGCGCGTGCTCGTGACGAACACGGTCGCGTTTGTGCGGCAGTTCGACGAGCTGGTATTCATGCGCCGCGGCATTGTGCTTGAGCGCGCGACTTATGCGCAGGCGATGTTGGATGAGGCGTGCGAGCTGCATAAATTGATGTGCGTTTTGCGTTGCTGCCAGTGGCTGCGACGCGCAAAGCTGGCTTTAGCACCTGCGACTGACCATGCGATAGTGTTCATCACGGTCGTGGGCTGACGGGTTCGACGAGCGCGAATGCGTCCGGGTCGGCGACGCCTATTACGATGGCGGGCGAGACGGTGGTCGACAGCCCGGCGGACTCGGACGCGAAGAGCCTCGGGTCGGGCGAGAAGCGCGTGGAGCGGCGCACATTTAAACGGGCGACGCTGCTGCCGCTGAAAAGTGTGCAGCCGCCGGGGCAGCCGGACCTGTCGCAGTCAGCGCCCGTGGCGACCAAAGAGCACACGGAAGTGGGCAAGGTCAAGTGGCGCGTCTACACGCAGTACATCGCCGCAGCGTCGCGCACGGGGTTCGCGCTCTTCGTGCTGCTCATCATCGCAAGCCAGGCGAGCAGCATCGCGGCGAACGTCGTGCTCATGCGCTGGGGCGACGCCGGCGCCGCGGCGGACGTTGGGCACTACATCATGCTGTATGGCCTGTGTGCGCTCGCCAGCGCGGTGTTCTCGGCGCTGAGTGGCTTGTTCTTGTGGGTGCTTTGCACGCTGCGGAGTGCGCGGTACTTGCATGATTCGATGCTCTTTGCGGTTATGAGGGCGCCGTTGAGCTTTTTTGAGACTACGCCTACTGGACGGTGCGTGCCTTGCTGTTCTGCTGTCTCGGCCGTGGATGCTGATTACGGGCGGTTTTGTAGAATCATGAACCTGTTCAGCCGCGATACCTATGTGCGTGCATCCAGCAAACCTGTCCCGAAGCTCGAACTGTGGCTTATGATCTTCTCTGCAGGTCGTCGACCAAGTTCTGGCGCGCGTCATCCAGGGCTTCGTTCGCACACTCGCGAGTGTTCTAGGCATCATCGCCGTGGTTTGCACCAGCTTCCCGCTCTTCCTCGTGTCGTTGCCGCCCCTGGCGTATATCTACCACAAGGTCATGACGTGCGTTCTTTCTGTCTGTTTTTTTACGAACCATGAACTGACGATCCCTGCCTGTCTGTCCAGGTATTACCTGGCAACATCGCGCGAGCTCAAACGGCTCGACGCCGTCTCGCGCTCGCCCATTTTCGCGTGGTTCTCGGAGAGCCTGGGCGGGCTGTCGACCATCCGCGCGTTCGGCCAGCAGCAGATTTTCACGGCGAACATCGAGCGGCTTGTAGACCGCAACCAGGAGTGCTACATCCTCTCCATCAGCGTGAACCGCTGGCTCGCCATTCGGCTCGAGCTGCTCGGCGCGACGATTATTCTGATTGCGTCGTGTCTCGCCTTGACGACGCTGGGCATCCGCGGCGCGATTGATGCCGGCCTTGTGGGCTTGGTGCTGTCGTACGGCTTGAACACGACTGGATCCCTTAATTGGGTCGTCCGGTCCGCGAGCGAGGTTGAGCAGAATATCGTCAGCGTTGAGCGGATCCTGCATTACGTCGATCTGGAGCCCGAGGCGCCTGCTTATATCGAGGAGAATAAACCGAAGGGCAAGTGGCCGTCTGAGGGTCATCTTGAGTTCCGGTTAGTGTCTCGCGCTCTTGCTGCAGGCGCGGTTGCTGACTTGAGGCTAGGAACTACTCGCTGCGGTACCGCCCGAACCTGGACCTCGTCCTAAAGAACATTTCTTTGGATATTGTGAGTTCGTCCTGAAGCCGACTAGATCTGTGTGCTAACCTCCGGTGCGCTTCCGGCGATTAGAAACCGCGCGAGAAGATTGGGATATGTGGGCGCACGGGCGCCGGAAAGTCTTCTGTGCGTCCCTTCTCCAAAGTGTGCCGCTACTGTTGAGCCTGACGGCTTTGCAGTTGCTCCTCGCCCTGTTCCGCATCATCGAGCCTGCGAACGGGACCATCCTTATCGATGGCGTGGACACCACTAAGCTCGGCCTGCACGACTTGCGGTCCGCCATCAGCATTATTCCGCAGGAGCCGCAGCTGTTCGAGGGCACGATGCGAGAGAACATCGACCCTACTGGGCAGTATCATGATGAGGAGATTTGGCAGGCGCTCCAACAGGTGCGCCAGCGCTAGATAGAAAGATAACACTGTGCGGGACTCATGCTCGATCGTTGTGCAGGTGCACCTGAAGGAGTACGTGCAGAGCCTTCCGAAGGGCTTGGATGCCCCTGTTTCGGAAGGAGGCTCGTCCATGTCTGCTGGGCAGAGACAGTTGCTATGCTTCGCTCGTGCGCTGTTGCGCAAGGTCTGTCATCTTCTTCGCTTCGCACGCATGCTCACCTTTACCGTTTAGTCCATCATCCTAGTGCTCGATGAAGGTATGCCCTGTCTCTTGTGTCAGGTCCTGACTGTTGACCCTCTTGCAGCTACCTCTGCTGTTGATCTCGAGAGTGACAAGGCGATCCAAGACGTGCTTCACGGCCCGCAATTTGCCAACGTCACGATGCTCACGATTGCACATCGCCTGCACACAATCATGGAGTCGGACAGGGTGCTTGTTCTAGACAACGGCGAGGTATACATGATCCAGGCCTGTGCCGGAACCTGTCTAACGCTGCCATTAGGTTGCCGAATTCGATTCGCCGAAAAATCTTATGGCCAACCGCGAATCGCGGTTCTACTCGCTCGCAGCAGAAGCGGGTCTCGTCAAGACGGAGTAAATACTGGGTTCTCCCACATTGCAAGTACAACACATTAGACCACATCTAGATTGCATTGATACAGAATTACTTGGTGTCTATTGATACACTCCTTGCTTACGGACTGAATCTGCATTTAGGACCCAGCAACGATCGCGCTCTTGAAGACTTCAATGACTGTGCCCCAGCCTTGCTCTATCGCCAACTGGTTGCGCCGCTTTTGCTTCTTGCTGAACCCGGGCTCGAGGTCGAACGCATGGGCCACACCTTCGCACCTCACATGCCGTGTGTTGACGCCGGCCTTGTCCAGTACCCTTGCAAATTCGTCGCCCTCTCCAGCGAGGTAGTCCTTGGATGCGGTGACGACGACTGTGGGCGGCAAAGCCGGGAGCCAGTCCTTCGGCGCGCGCAGTGGTGAGACGTAGGGATCGTCCATGCGCCGCGGCGGAGGAAGGTAGGCACGGAGGAAAAACTTGCTGACCCATGGAGGCAGCGCGATATCCTTCTTGTTCATCCCCTTGAGTTTGTCGTCGAAGGGAGTTGCCGCGTCCAGATGAGGATAAAGCAGGCCCAGCGCTACGATGCGCGAGTCATTGCATAATGGGCGATGCTGCGTCAACAGGGCGAGCGATGCCGCGAGATTTCCGCCGGCACTCCCGCCTGAGACCGCAATGCGAGTTGTGTCCAGGGGGACGTCGCAGTGCCCTTTGGTCGTTTCAGCGAGCCCGCCACTATCAGCGCCCACAGTCAGGCACATTCCGCATCTCAAGATGGTGAGACTCACGCGGCTATCCAATCTAGAACGCTATGTAGCTGCCACAGGGCGAATGGATAAGGGTGTTCTGCACTGCCGGTCAGGACTCGAGCTCTGTTTGCGCTGAGATAACCTGTAGCCAGGGGTTGCTTACGGGGCGCCTTGCTATAATCCGGGCAAACGACGATTGTCCCTAATTCGCGTGCCATACGCGCAGCCGCGACATGCTCAAATTCCGGTCGGCCGCTGGATGTCGCGTCAATGTCAGGCAGCCACTGAGACACGCCGATGCCAGGAACGATGACGCACACTGTCCAGCCGCTGCCGTGCAGGTGCACGATGACGCCCGTTCGGGTGGTCTTCAGGTCATCCTTGCCGGCCGGAGGCAGGAAAATCAGTATTCTACACTTGCCAGTCTCGCCAGTGTTGATTGCAGTTTTGATCACGTCTTTTCGAAACGGTTTCGCGGCGACTACAGCAAGCGTCATAAGGTAGAATGCGCCCTGCATAGCTGCTCCTACTACAAAGCAGGTGTGAGACGTTGGGGGTGCAAAAGATGGCGCCGCTCACAAGACGCGACCCAGAACTTTTCGAAAGCGGGACGCTCGATGGGTGTGTGGATGGTTGCTTGGGGCAGGACATTGTCAGCTGGTGCCGTTGTCGAGAACATAGTGACTGGGATGAAACTGGCGTAGACGACGCATGCGAGCGCTTTATAACCAATGACGTTCTTAGGGGACTAGTCCGATCTGAAACTGGGCCGACGGCAAATCGCGCTTTTCTAACCTTCGTGCGCGACATGTCTTACAAATAGTCCCTCCCACCAATGCAGGTCGGAAAAGGACAATTATGTAGTAGAACAACAATGAGTGATTGATTTGTTATGGTTAAACAACAACAACAACGCGCGGAACAAAGCGCGGCAAAGATCAAGGTATATAAAGGAGAGATATCCGCGAGTTGAATCAAGCAACGACCTTAGTTGACGGTCGAGTTGGTGAAAGGCGTGTTGGCGATGCCAATGCGGCTGCCCGTCGTGTCGTAGACGGAGTAGAAGCGTTCACTGTGGAACACATGAGAAAATTTGCCATGAGACATGAAACACGGGAAAAAACGTACAGGAATGCCTGGCCGTTGATGAAGTCAAGTCCCTCGCCCGAGTTGGAGCCGAGATCGGCGACGATGAGGTAGATGCCGCTCGAAGTGCCGCCGATGTAGGTGTTGAGGGCCCGCGGCCAGATCTGCGCGTTCGCCGACAGCGCGAAGGTCGTGCCGCCGATGACGAAGTTGAGCGGCTTGAGCGCCGAGAACTGTGCGGACGTAATCTTCAGGAGACCAGTGTTGCGGTCGGCGACGCCACCCGTAGCGGACTGGTACTTCTTGAAGGCATCCGACGCGAGATAGATGAGCGTGGTGCCAGTGTCGACGATGCCCGCGCTCTTGAAGAGCGACGTGGTGCCATAAGTGACCGTCTGGTCAATGCCCCAGTACCTGAGATGTGATTAACCCAATATTCGATGACAGACAGGATCAGACTTACTCGCTCGCAGGGTAAGTGCTCGTGACCGGCGTGTAGGTGATGGAACCGGTGTACTTCGACGAGTCGGTGCCGCCGAAGGTGAGTTCGCCGTTGACAACTTCCTCCTGTGTCGTCGGCTGGAAGGAGACAGAGACGACCTCGCGGCTAATGGTGCCCTGCGAGAAGAGGTTGTCCGTCACGGTGGGAACCTCCCCAACGCCACTGACAGTGCCTGCAGAATATGGTAAGTTAAGTGGCGAAGTTGCCTTGCGAAAACGTGCCTGAAGTAAGGGAGACGGGCCCAATACCAAGGATACCATCTTCGCCGCTGAATCCACTCGCGCTGGACGCGACGCCGATGGACTGCTTCGGGATGACGAGCGCGGAAGAAATTGCCACGGTATCCGTGTACTCCGTGCCGGAGAACGAGCCACTGCCATAGGAAACAGACTGCGAAGAGTTGGTGGCAAGCTATGGCAATTAAACAGAGGCTTACCACACGCTTGCCGGTGCTGGTGCTGGTGCTGGTCTTGACGTACTTCTTGTTCGCGCCCAACCAAGTGTTCGACGAGCCGGTATCGATGATGAGGTTGTCTACGCGAGAAACAAGATGACTATGGGTGATTGCACGTGAGAGCCGTCGGGACGTACAGGTCGTGGCGGGAGACCCAACACCGATGGCCGCGAGGTAGGTGACAGCCTCGTTCGTGACGTTGACAGACTGGCGGGCCTGCACCTTGCTCTTGTGACGGTTGGCGAGGTGCTGTGCACGGGCGCGGTCGCGCGAGACAAAGCCCTTCAGGTTGCCGAGGTTGACCTTCTTCGTGATCGGGGTCGTGTGGAGGGGCGCGGCATTCTGCGCAGGCGCGCCGACGACGGAGGACACCAGGAGGGCAAGAGCGAAGACCGAGGACACCATTGTGAGGGAACGCTGCAGCTGAGGGAGTTCAGAAGCCCTCTGTAGGCTTTTATATCCTGCGTCGTGCGGCTCCACTGATGAGATCCCTTGCGCTGGCGATCGCGACGCACGCTGCTGCGAGCGAGGGCGTGGACCCGGTGTACCCTTCCGGCGCCGGTGCATGTCCTAAACGCATGTCCGTGGGGTCTAAAATTAGAAAATATCATGATCCCAGGCTATTTCGAGCTCTTATCATGGTCCGGATGCAGATGCATCCCGGAGTGGGCAGCTCATCAAGACGCATTGTACTGCCATTATGATCTGGACTCCGTTTCCCTGGGTCTCCGCAGGGCAGACAAGATGAACAAAGGCCCACAAAGCATTCAGAACACAATTTTTCAAACGTGTGTTTGGGTTCGGTGGTGCAGACCGTCATGTGGGGTTGGAAAGGCAGGATTCGGAGTCTGTCGCATCAGGATTACAGCATTGCACGCAATAGTATCGACGAAATCATGAGCTGGCAACCCGTACAGCCCAGAAGCATGGCGCAAGAGGTCGTCTGCCAGTCGCGAAGTGGCGATCGCAGAACGAGCAGCTCTTCTGTAGGGCAAGACAGAGCCATTTTTGATGAACGCACAACCGAACAGCAAGAGCAATGCCTGTTAAAATGGCGCAGGGACAATGGAGCACACCCAGTTTGTCAATGCAAGGGAACAGCGGGAGCAGCTCAGGGGTCCAGGGAAACAGGCAATGCCCGTATCAACCGCGGTTGGTTGCAGCTGAAGGGCTGACAGACCAAGTATAACAGCGTAAGCAAGCTTTTCTTAGACGCGACGTCGGAGGGTGGCCGTGCATCAGCAGAGAGGAATACAAGATGACGAGCAAATAGTGATCAACAGCATCACTTGGTCGACCGAAGATTTCAGCTTGCGCCCTGAAGTCACCGACGCTGCTCAACATTTTTCTTCCTCTACGTATAAGGTACCAACGATCTAATAGCTCGGAATTGCACTCGCAGCTTCTGGGATATAGCCTGCATGCAACTTAAAAGTCAAACTGAGCCAAACCCGTGCAGTTACTTACGATTCGTGGGACTACAGTATACATTTATCGTAATGCTCTTTCTGTCACGAACCCAAGGAACGTGCTCTGCACCTTCAGCAGTTGGGCCATTTTCTGGGTGATCGTGGAACGCGAGAGAGCGCCTGATTCCAGGAACCCGGCCGCAGCTTCACGTGCGGGAGACCAGCGCTAGAGAATCAATTCAGGGCTTACTGAATCTCGCAGTCCATGAGTTCAAAGTATCCATGCACCGCAATTTATTGCTCTAGTAGGTCTGTGGTACCCTTCCATTTCAGAGTTCCCACAACCCGTAAATACGTGGCTCGAAAAGGGCAGGAAAGGAAAGGAAAGGATGACGCGGCTCATTGAGTCTCGCTATTCATCCAGCTAAACTAGGTTGGTCTTGGGCCCTGATAGGCGTCCCTGGCATAGCTAGGCACCATAAAAGCAGCACCAGACTAACACGACCATAGTTCTCTCCCTCTCGGCCTTTCTCGCCTTACTTGCACATGCCCGGGTTTGTGCCCCGTCCTCTCCTGCTCGTCCAGCAGCAGCTCTCGCCGCCCCCGAGTCCAACTCAGTCGGAAGCATCTTCCGCGTCAACGGGAGACGAGTCCATTACTCTTCAAGTACCGCATGTCGTTCTTGGAGCCAGTCGCAATGATTCTGACGCTCTGAAACCACGCGTCGGCTCTGGCATGCGGTACTTGGCTCACTCGCCGTCGTCCAAGAGACTGAGCTTCGCGCCTCCTCGGTCTCCAACGCAACCACGATTCGAACGGCCTGTTTCGCCGCTCCTCCTGACCGATTAATTGACCCACACTGTCTGCGAGGAGATGGAGGCTTCATGATTGTTCACGCGAGAACGTGCCTTATTTTATATATATCGGGTAAAAGGTGGAAATCGGGTTAACATTTAATACTCCTTGTCTAACATCCCATTCATCGTTTACTTAATGTTCTTTTTCTACTTGTATTACATTGGAAATGGTCGTCCTGACGGTATTGTCTCCGCGCGGAACAATAGAGTTCATGCTCCGCTCTTTCTCCCGCTCATCGCGACTGTTCGCGCTTCACCGTCGCAAATTCAATCGTCACGTGCCCGGGCAGACTTTGACGCTATTCGCTGAAATGGCGCGCGCTATCCCACTGTCGCTCAGAGACGGGCCTCTTGTCTGGATTGACTGCGAAATGACCGGTCTAGAACCCAAGCACGACGTTCTTCTCGAGGTTGCCGTCATCATCACCGATGGCCAGCTGAATCCCGTCCACGAAGGCATAAGCTATGTCATACAGACGCCCAAGAGCGTCCTAGATAAGTGCACAGTAGTTCAACCGATGCTCTTGCTGGTCGGCTGAATTCGCGACAGCATGGGCGAATGGTGCATTAATCAACACGGAAAGGTGTGTCGCTTTCATCAAGCTTCTATGCCCTTCAATAATAATCTTGCAGTCTGGCCTGACGGATGCTTGTATTGCTTCGCCCCATACGCACAGCTGGGTGCAAGATACCGTCCTCGCCTACATTAAGCGTTGGGTACCGCATGAGCGCACCGGCGTCCTTGCTGGCAATTCAGTTCATGCGGACCGTGCCTTTCTCGCCGAGCACATGAAACCCATCGTCGACCACCTTCACTATCGGTACGTTGCCATTATGCAGTGCGACATCAGTGTTGAACGACTTTCCAGGATTGTTGGTGAGCCAGCGCAAACTGGTACATTGTGGCTGTTACTGAACCCCATGGCGTCCCTAAAGACGTTTCAACCATCAAGGTACGCTTCTTGCCAGTGTTTTCACGCGTGTCTGATGTTCAATCACAGGAATTGGCCAAGCGCTGGTACCCGGATAAGGCGGAGGACAGGGCGATGCGTGTTGCGAAGGAAAGCAAGCATAGGTGGGAATTAGTATTAATGTCCTTCTGCATTCCTTATAAACTAACTTATGGGCAGGGCATTGGATGATATTCGCGATTCAATCGAAGGTTCGTGTGAATCGCTTCTCGCATACACTCGTGACGGAAACCGTTCTAGAGTTGAAGTGGTATCGAGAACACCTGTTCCGATCGCCTGAGTAGGCTCCAGCTCGTCCGAAACAATTCGATAACGATGTTGTGATCATTACGACTCGAGGTCCTCGAGTGTTGCTTCAGTTTGCCGCCGCGAAGCTATTCATGCGAATGCAGCCGCACAATGCACCCGTGCGATACCCGGACGAGTCTAATCGCTGCCTATCAACTACCGGGGACTCTGGCGCGACGTCCCCGCCTCTTCGTTGGAATCTCGCAGGCTCTCCGGAGGTCGACTCCAGCACGTGGCAGAATGCCTGAACATGTGATGTCAGCGGCGTCGCGGCGAGTCGGATCAACTTCAAGACAGGTCTATTATCTTCGACCCCACTCTATAAGCTACCATCGAGACAGCGACCAGAGACGATTGCAATAAATGAATACAGTTGCGGGAGTGCGCAGAGTCCAACGAATGACGGGAATTAGATCTCTAGTTTGGTATAGTCGTGGCTGATCCTCAGAAGTCCCACAGCGTGCCGAATGCAGGGATGTGGGACACCTTGCAGCCCTCCATAATTTCCTGGTTCCCCGACCAGTTAGATGTGATAAAAACAACTGCGAAGGAGGTAAGCATTCCACTCCGGGTTGATGGCGCGACCTGGACTGACCTTCCGCATTCCAGGACTTGTAGGTGTCGCGGACCAGTTGCATCGTGTCCGGCCGGCGACCCTCCTTCTTGCTGTCCCAGAGTATTCGGCGGCTAGGCTCAATGTTCGAGGTAATGAGGCCCGAGATGGTCGGGCCAAACGTCTTCTCCTGGTCAGACCCTATCCAGATCAAGAACCAGTTCGGGTTTTGAATGCACGTCGAGAGCGCAGCGCCAATGCCCGTGCCGGTGCACACGCGGATGCCCCGCTTGTACAACGTGGACGTGTTCGAGACTCCGGCGAACTGGCGTTGACGTGAGCTCCGTGCGTGTGGGTCAGAGCACTCGACCAGTCGCACACACCTTGAGCTCGCGCGTCCAGATCTTCTTCGGAGGGTCGTTGACTAGCCCCCGCGTGAAGTCGCCCTGCACGCCACAGATCATATAGTGGTACTTGGCATGGGTCCCCTCGCTGCACGAGATGTCAGCTGCTGTACGTCGGCGGTTATTTGGCGTGCAATGTACCTAATAATGCCAAATCTGCAGGAACGCAAGAATCAGCTCGAGCCACCGCGGCGAGTGGCGAAGTCACGTACGCATGGTACTCCATGATGTGCGAGCGACTAATCCGCCCGAGGAGCCCCTGCTGCATACCGCGCTCGAAGCGCAGGATCGCCACCTTCGGAGACGGCTACAGGCACGGGCCGTCAGCGCGCTGGGATCGACGATCGCCGTCCGACATACAATCTCGACGTCCACCGCCACTTCGCGCACAAACAGCCAGGGTAGGAGGATGAAGACCGTCATGCCAATCACGAACCAGAACTCCTGCGCGCTGAGGAGCCGCTTGCCGGACGGGTCCCATTGACGCGTCTCGGGATTGTAGGTGTCTCCGAGAATCACGAAGATCCAGGTCGCGGCGAGTCCGAGCCTATTGACGAGGGAAGGGGTTAGGTCCACCGATTCCGGGGAAGATTTACACATCTAACTCACCAGCCGACAAAGCGATGATAGCGTTCAAAGGTGCTAATGCAATCTTTAGTCCGATCGGCGACTGTCTCGATGAGGAGACGCACTTATGGTGAGTGTTCCGCACCCAGGGAAATGCAGACAGTACTGATACAATGACGGCGATGTTGGTGATGACGCCCATGACCAGGACCGCGTCGTGATTAACCTTGTGGTTGATGAAGATTTCGACAACCTTGAATATTAACCAGAAGACGCCGGATATCGCGCAACCAGAGTGGATTCCACCCAGATGCTGCAGAATTGAGGTGCATGCCAAGCGGATCTTGAGCGGCGCCCACTGTCAACGCGTTAGCTGCGGCGGATCGGGCGCTCGACGATCGGTGCGCACCTTTGCGAAAACGGTGTTAACGAATAGATACAGGAATCGCCCAAAGAGCTCATTACGCATGAGGATGGCAGTGAGGAGGTTCCCCAGGATGAGCGCGGCCAGGTGGTTGATCGCATACGTCCAATTTCCCGTGGCTGCGAGGACGACGCCAACGAGATTGAGAGTGACGATGAACGTGAAGAACTTGCGGTACGTGTTGAACCACAGTCTGAATCGAATGAACCATGGAGCACGCGGTGGCGGAGGGCGCTTGGCGGCTGCGGGCACCGTGCTCGCCGCAGGGGCCACCGCTTCTCGCGACGCGTCCGGCGAAGGCTTCTCCGTCGGCGTGCCCACTGCAGTTGAGACGTTTGACAGCGAAGACGGGAACGCGCGGAGGCCGTGAGGTGAAGTCGCGGCCAGGGATGGCAACGCGAGCGTGTCGGTGCTCAACACGGCGTCCGCGACGCCCTTTTCTGCGTCATCGATCACGTGTGCGTCGCGTGTGGTGGATTGAGACATCGTCAGCGCAGACGAAGGCTACGGGAGGGCGTGGAAGGAGGCGTTGGGGGACGAGGCAGGCAAGCATGGTAGCAGCTCCGGATATATACCGCGCGCGGCTGCATCGAGACTCGGCCCACGACGATATCCCGCGAACCGGCACCATTTCGCCGCCGACAGCCCGCACGCAGGCATCCGCTATTCTGGGCGGCACGTCAGTTTCACGTACTGGCCTGTTACGACCAATCATGTCCGCTGCTAGCTGAGCCACGTCCAACCGGCATCCCGGCGTTATCGCTTTCACTGCCATAGGCTGTACCGACCTTCCAGGGGCATCGTGTAGAAATTCATTCCCATCAATTGTGACAGACGCGCGCGGCTCAGGGCCTAGGCGGTGCCCCTAGCGGGTATAGAGACGCGATTGACAACCTCGGCGCGCAGTGGGCCATGTGCAGATAGTGTTTTTTTTCTAGTACCAAGTGAGTTTCTGCGATGTCTAGATCTGAGGAGCATACTTCCTCATACGATTGGTGCCACCGTCCAGCCAAGCAATTCGCTCACCGACCCACCTCGGAACAGATGAGTGAAAAAACGGAGCGGAAGCGCGTGACGTCACGCCACTGCGTATCGCAATCCGTTCGAACTTTTTGGCTGTGTGAATCCTTGAGATAAGTTTCCCGAAGACAATTGTGCTGCGTACTGATAGACTCAAGCTCCGCCTCCCGCCGGACCGGTAAGCTGATCGCACAATATTGTCCCTGTTGCGATCGCAGTCGGGATTGAAAGGCTGGCTCAGAGCAAGGAAACTTGTAGCTGGATGTGGGAATTGAGATTCTCCATCGGGCTGCGGACGTCCCGTACTTCTAGCGATAGCTTCTTTCAGACCGTCGGGGAGGTGGGGAGCGCGGAGAATTCACGGGGACAATGGCGTAGAGGTCCCGAGGTTCCAACATGAGACGATGGTCCCGATATGCACCGCTCAAGTCTCGCGGCGTGCAAGTGCAACGGTGGAAACAACACGTCCAGAAATCATTGGGTGGGCATTGCGAGTGGCCGAACGATCATCGCAAGCTGGACGTGCACGGAGGGCAGCGTTTCCGCACCCCAGACAAGATGTCTGACATGGGCGTGAGAATTCCAGTAGTTAGCAGCTCAGGAGATCAACGAAGGTCTGGCCAGCCCCGCATGTGAGCAGTCTCTGCAATGGCCCACGCTCCAGCCATTCGCGTTCAGAACAGATAGAGCTCGAGGGAAACAGGTGTGTTTACAGCTATCTTAGCTAAATAGGCCGCTGCCGTCCGGGAAGCAATCAAACGCCATCAACTTCGAGCGTGCAATAGAAAAGTCGAGCCCGGGTTCGTCTGAAAGCCGCCCGCCCGGAGTCGCAGGAAAGGGATATTATGTAAGCACCCGACGCCGACGGTTGCCATCGCTTCAACTCGAGGCCAGGTGAAGCGCAGTTTGACGCAGTATGGAAAGTTTCGGGATTGTAGTCCGGATGTGATAATGTGCAACTGCGGTACACTGCCGCACACTGTTTCTCGCCCAGCGGCGACGCTAGCGGCACGCGAAGTAGCAAATGCGCTGCCGTGCCTGGCTGCTGTATAGAATGTCGGTTGAGGCTGTCGATCTATGTCCATGCCAGTGGAGTACTATTTGCGCGTGTAGCGGTGTGATGGACTTCTTTCTCTCCGCGGCACATCCGCAGCAGAGATCATTACTATCATATTTATACCTGCATTTGTACATCGTCTAGGTCTAGCTTATTCCGAAAATCAATATCTTATCTGATCCGGAAACTACAAAGCTGCAGCAATGAGTGCGCGAGTCACTTATTCTCCAGCGCTGTGAAGATTGCACGCCTTGCCTGAAGCCATGTACGAACGCTTACTACACAACTGCGATTATTGCGGTGCCTGCGGTTTACCGTCGCCTGCCCGCATCCATTGACTGCGCTTTAGGTGCCGCTGATGGGGTGGAAGGTATGCCGGAAGAGAACCTCTAACGCAAGATGTCCAGCACTCGAGGCAACCTTACCGACCGGCATACGCATGTCCCATGCTGAGCAATGTCATCGGCGGTGGTCGCTTGTTTCAACGCTGCAAAAACCGAGAGGTCCCGCAGCATTCGGCGTTGCATCTAGACCAAGAATAGTGCCCGAAGAGCGCTCTGGACGTAAATCTGGACGTAAGGAAGAGCAGCAGGAAGGTATCAGTACCAGGAGGGTGCACAACGCCGGATTGCAACCAGCTTTCGAGGCAAAGGAACCGGGGGCACGCTATTCCGTGGGTCGCGTTTCAATTGCTGACGTAGACGCCCAGAAGTGGAAAATACTGTAGTGCCGTGCAGGGATACATATGTAGTCGGGTTGTCACTCGTTGACGGTGGCTCAAAGGGCGTTTAGCTGCTGTTCCTGCGTCATTCGCTGACCAATGACCTATTCGAACTGTCCCCCTTTCCTATACCTCACTTCTCACGTCGTCCCTTATTGAGGCGCAGCCGACAGGTGGTTTGATGCCCGCCCAGCGGTGACAGAGCGTGCCTCGCACATCCCACTGCATCGCTGCCCCGCCACTGAGCGCTCTAAGGCTGTCATTTACGCGTGGTTTTGACTCGGCGGGCGCAGTAGTCCCGATGCTTACGTTGCATATGGCTCCTGGGATCTCACTGAGATCCATCCTTATCGTAAACCGCCGCCAGTTGAGAGTTGCGGTTGGCGCTACGATCTGTCCTAGTCTCCTTCGCAGACTTTAACGTTCGAAGATAATCGTTCGAAGTAAAGATCTGTCCCGAGGCCAAATTGTTCAAGCCTACATTAGAACGCAGCAAACAAAGATGGCGACTGGTTCAAACAGTCCGACTCTGAGGCTCTCTGACCATCATAGTGACGACTGGTTGCGGATCCACGTTTGCAGCCACGCCAATCGGTGCCTTGAGAAATTCGCCCGTCTCCCTCCACCCGAACCTCTTGTAGATCTCGAGCGCCATGGGTGTCGCCTCGAGATAGACGAGGACTTGCTGCGCGTCCGCCATAGCAGCGAGGTGTCTTAAGAGACTGGACGCAGCGCCTTTCCCCTGATACGCGGGCAATGTCGCGAGGATGTGCAGACCTGCGACCGGAGAACCGACGTCAGATGCCAAAACAATCAACGACCAACAGGTACTGCTGGATCGACCCACAATAATGAGGTTTGTTCTGCATTATGCGACGATGAACGACGTCCAAATCGTTGAAGAACGCCACTTGCTCAGGCCCACCAAATGGGACAGACGTGACAGGCTCCTGGGCGGCAGCTAGAGCATCATCAACCCATTCCCAGCGCGCTATCGCAGCTATTTCGTTAGAGTCTGGCAGCAGCGCTATGTGCCATGCCATCGTTCCCTCGCCTCCGGCCATGATTGACTCGTTGCGCGACACCTGCCAGTTCGCAACAGATGTTACTCGTGTGTCAAGTTTACCACAAAGCTATCAAGGATATTCACTGACCAACCATTGCATGAACCCCTCCGGGTCCTGAGCTGCGCCTGGCCGCAAACGTGGATTACCGAAAGATGCAAACGCCTCGATCTGCACGCGCGCAATGGCGGCAGCCTCGGAACGCGTTGCAGGCCGAACGGTGCACTTTGATGGCCCCATGCAGCTGTAACCGGAGAGGCTCGGAGGCGGCGCAGATTGCAGCTTTTGAAGTTTGAGGGTCGAGTCAGCGATGGAGGTAGGCTGTGCTGGGCGTTCAACGCTTAGCCTTGGCGCTGGTCAGAAATTTCCGTGCACGAGTAAGAGTGGGATGCAGGTGTGTATTGGTCGGACAGTGTTCGTCTACAGCACCAGCGACTGGGGCGAGAAAGGGAGAGACTGGAAGACAAAAAAATTAGAAGAACTCGGAATATCCGGGCCGATCGAGCTTACATAACGCCGTGATATTGTGGACTCAGGCGTCAAATCTATAATACGAGCCAGCGAGCGTTAGCGAATCTCACGTTCTTGCACATGAATCCCTGAGCTGAAGCGACTGGAACCCATGAATGTTCAGAACGAACGCTGACCTCCGCCCCGCGAGTTTCCAACTCGTGAAGGGATAATCGAGCACGTTTTCAGTGGCTTGTGAGGCGAGAAACTGACCAATATGCAGTTGGAGCAGCCTGACATGTGCAAAAATCCGGAATGCGTCCTCGTGAACCCTCTCTGCAACCCGAAATATGAGTTACATCACGATTGGATGCAGGGTCAGCCCATGAGCGTCTCTACTGCGCTGCTGAATATCTGTGAACTGGAGCGTTGTCGCAAGCAGTGTAGGATATCGTGAATGACTCTTACGGAGCAGAGGTCGAGAAGAGGAGGAAGAGTGAGTTGAAACTCAACGAACGCTGGACAAGATGTCTTGGCGTTCGGCAGCGTACCGCCCCTGTCGTGATTCATGCAATCGGGATTGTTGGAAAACACGCATTTGCGGCTCTAAAGCGGACTAGCTCGTCGTGGCCTGCACTGCCAGTAGGTCAATGCAAATGCGAAATCGCGCTCAGAAGGTGGTCTCATGAACCTCTTGGTTGGCGAGCGCGCAAACTGGCAGTGACGGCCGCACTCTGCTTGCATTGCAGCGATTGCCCGCAATCACCTTCCAAATCGCGGTCCTGCATGTCGATCCTGTGCATCGTTTTGAATGCTGTTGCCGGACCGGGAGGCGGTGGCGGTGTCGTGTGCCTGACAATTGGCGCGCCCGTCGAAAAAGGCATCGCGTCTCAGAGTCCATCACCCGCCCAGCGCCGTCGCTTTGCCTGAGACACCCACCATCTCGACGCCCAACCGCCCGACCGACATGGAGGACATCGTGCAGCGCCTGAGAGCCCGCGCGGACGCGGACGAGAACTGCGTCACGGCATGCATCTACAGCGCGGCCGCCCAGGCCAACTGCGGCACGTGAGTCTCGCAAAGCCTCCTCCCTGCATTGTCACTGTGAGCTGAATCGATGCGCTGAGAAGCGACATCCACTGCATCTGCACGTCGTCGGCGTTCAAGAGCAGCGCGCTGATGTGCCTGAACCAGTCGTGCTCGCCGGCGGACTACGAGGTTGTGCTCGACACCGTGCTTGGCGCGTGCGCGACGGGCGGGCTCGATGCCGTCTCCAGCCTCAGCGAGGCCTTCCTGAGCAGCGCCTCGCGCACGGTCGGGCCGTCCGCGACGAACACGCGCGCGGGGAGCGGCAGCAACACAGGCAGCGCCTCCAGCAGCTCGAGCAGCGACGACAGCAAAGGCGGGTCTAACATCGGCGCCATTGTCGGCGGCGTTGTCGGCGGGCTTGTCGTCGTCGCGCTATTCGCCGGCCTGATCTTCTACCTCGTGCGCAGGGCGCGCAGGCCCAAGCCCACGGTATACGCAGCGCCCTATACCGTCCCGCAGGGCGCGCCGGGGGGCAACGACCCCAAGACGCCCGGCGCGGGCGGTGACCCGGCTCAGCAGCTGCCGCTCATGGCAAACGCGAATGTCTACGGCGGGGGAGGCGGGTACCCGTCGCTATACACGGGCGGCCCGGCGTCGACGGCGACATACAGCAACGCTGCGTCGTCGCCGACCATGCCCTCGCCGCAGCTAGCCAGCATGCCACCGTCCGAGCTTGGCTACGTGCCGCCGCAATCGTTCGCGATGTACGGCGCGCCGGCTGCTCAGAGCCAGTACCCAGGATACGCCCAGCAGCAACAGCAACAGCAACCCAGCCTCGCGCCGCCCAGCACGGGCGGCACGTCGCGCCCGTCGACAGGCTCGGCCACCGACTACGCGTACCAGCCGCAAACGGTGCCCTTCACGCAGTATCAGAACCTCGACATCCAGCAGCCGCAACGAACCTCGCTGTACGCCGGGCCCGTCCAGCAGCAGCAGCAGTGGCCCGCCGACGTCAAACGGCCGTTGCAAGTCATGAGCGCCGAGTCTGAGTCCCAGTCCACTGGCGCTGGCAGCAGCACCCCTAGGCCTGCCGACGACGCGCCGCCGCCGGTTTATCGCCAATAGACACTGACAGTCAAAGACCGAAGTTTTCGATATCTCTGAAACGAGCCAGCATGATCGCCTTTCGTTGCCCGTAGCATCCGTGTAGCATTAATTCGAGCATAATGACCACCGTCGCAGAAGTCTAGTATTCATGCAGAGTTGTAACGAGTGCGTTTGACCCGCTGGCGCGAGAGCTTTAGCACATCCTGAGCAGATCAGAAGGCCAGACGGTACGGTAATTCACATAGCAAGCATGTTGGTGGGTAGTTGGGAAGTATGGACTTGCTGGTTCAAGGCGAAAGGAGAAAAAATCATGACGGCGTGATGGCGCCGACCAACTTGTGCCGACAAGATGCCACTGCATCCGAGTTGCCCTGGAAGAGGTTGGGATAATATGATTCGGGAATCCAAAAGAACAAACCTTTCATACAGTGCTTCGTATGATCTTTTCGAGTTCAGCGTAAGAGAACACATAAGAAAATGTCTGAGTCTTGAACGGGCAAAGAGTTGCGCAAATTTCCTAATACCGTAACTCTACTGTACTTGCGTGTACGGCTCAACCGCCTGAAGCAAGTTCTCCCACCTTCCGTCATGCATCTTCGCAATGCGGGCCCAGTCGTCATTCGCAACAAGCTTTAGCATCAGGAACGACGCCGCGACAACAAAGTCGACATAGAGCGGCGTCTCGCCTCCAAGGAAGCACCCCTTGGCCTTCTCAGCCTTCGCGAAATCGTACGTCGCATCGAGCGCGTCGAGCGCCTTCTCAAGCCGTTCCCACGCCCGCGTTTTCTTCTCGTCCGTATCCATGAACGCGTCGACCGGCGTGCCAAAGATGGGTTGCCAGAGCGTCTCGAAGTACTCCGCGTCCGGCGCGTCCATCAGGCGCTTGTACCCCGGCAGGACGAACGGCGGCACCACGGCGATGAAGCCGTTCGTCGACGCGTCGTAGAACTCGTTGTAGAAGAACCGCCGCAGCGCGCACGTCCCCGGCGGAAACAGCGGGCGATCGGGGAACTGCTCTTCGAGGTACAGCGCGATTTCGAAGGAGCTCGATATGACCCTGCCATTGTGCGCGATGGTGGGCACCGTGTAGCGCGGTGTGCCGTCGGCGCGCAGGCCCGTGGGTGCGGCCCCGATAGACTTCAGCGTTGAGGAGATTTCGGCGTAGGGGAGCCAGACGGTCGTGTAAGGTATCTTCTTGTAGTTCAAGACAAATCTGAGGGAGGTTCAGTTGATATCAGCTTTGGAATAGAAGGAGCTCTACTCACCGAATACGCCAAGGGTTGAGCGACACTGCTTTGGCATCGCAGGGAACGATGTTGTCGTACAAGGTCACGCTCATCTGTCCTGGAGTTGGTTGAGAGAGGATGCTCCGGAGATGGCAACGGAGAGTGCAGCCCGAAGGTACCTATAGCCTATAGGCAGGTGCTGGTCCCTGGGGCTTACTGATCGCTGCTTCCTCCGGCGCCTACAAAAATCGTGCATTGTTTTTGTCCTCTGTAAGCAATCTGAGAGGGGAATACGAGCCTCTGACAAGGCCTTGAGCCAAAAGCACCATTTGAACAGTAGATCGTGTACGGTAGCAGGTTCAGTCCGGAAGATGTCGATGTTGCGAGAAAAGACAAGACAAGCCGCGGGATCGGCCGATGAACCTTGTTTCTTGACCTTCTGCTCATACCTGCCATTATCGAACACGCCCCCAACTCGCACCGAGACTAGAGAGCCGTCATTTCTCATGAAATGACGCGGCTCTGACTATGACTTTCCGGGGTTAGCATCTGTTGACGGCTTCGTTCCTCTTCGAACCCTCAGCCTCTGGACCCTAGCTGATAGCGGCATAACACCCTCGATTGGCAAATCTGTACCACGGTTTCATCTGAACGCATGCCCCGTGACGCTTTGTCTGACTGCAGCTACTCTGGCGCCTTCTGCTTTTTCGGACAAGCGCTCGACACGAGCGCCGCCGTGAACTGACTTTGGTCCGAGTTTAATCAATCACAAGACCGAGAACATCTGCTCCTGAGACGAGGTCCACTGGCCAAGTGGACATGCGCGAATCCGGAGTCGTCCTTGGTCGCCAGCGACGATTGCTTCTTCGACAATCTCTGGTTTTGCTGCCTACTAGCAGGACGCGACTCTGATCCTATGATGCATTTGCCGCGTTCTACCTCGTGGGCTCCCCTGTTTAAAGAAGCATATTTACAAGCCGACCTTTGGGGGAATTACGGAGTGGTTATCCCTGCGCTCACTCCTCCCGGGGACAAGGACCAGATCCGAGATCACTAACAACGGCTCTGTCAGGAACACATCCGAGCGCGGAGGGGAACCGGTGCATTTCACTCTCTTCAGCATGGTCCACTCGCTGCCGTCGGGCGCCGAATAGGTAGAGGATCCTCCTGTGGAGTACCACATGGAACACCGAATGTGGCTTCTGGGGCGAACATAAAATAGGCCGTGCTCTACGGCGGCGCGCATTTTCCTTCCTCCTCGTGGGCTATATTATACCGTATAATGGGCGACGACGGCGAGAAGCTTTCGACCCCATCCCTCGACACTCTGCCTGCGAACGCGAGCACATCGGCGCCGGAGGACGAACATTACTCTGTCTGGACATGGCGCGAAAAGCTCGTCATCGTGTCCCTTATTGGCGGTGCGGGCCTGCTCAGGTGTGCTAAGCGTGTCGTGCGGATGACTCGGACGCTCACAGAATACAGTACGATGGGCGGCCAGGTGTACTTCCCCGCCATTCCTGCGCTCGCAGCCGCGTTCAACGTCGCCATCGAGGAGATAAATCTCACGGTCACCTCTTACCTCGTTCTCCAGGGCCTTTGTAAGTCCCATCTTCTCGCCGAATCTACACACCATCTACCGTACGCTGACGAAGGCAGCACCAATGGTGTTCGGCCCCTTCGCAGACATAATGGGTCGAAGATCTGTCGGTGCATGTGTATCTCCACCGCATTCAACCCTCTAATTCAGTTATAGGCCTACATCGTCTGTCTGACCATTCTGTGCGGATCATGCATGGGCATCGCCGTCATGCCGCAGAACGCGTACTGGCTGCTGGTCGTACTGCGATGCGTGCAGTCCGCCGGGAGCGCGTCGACCATCTCTATCGGGTACGGCACCATCACAGACATCGCCACTCCCGCGGAGCGTGGAGTTCTCATTGGTGTTGGGTCGCTGGGTCCGGTGAGCACTGAGCTGCGATTCGTGATTGATAGACGTCCGTGCTGACGCCCATTAGTTGCTCGGTCCCGCCATCGGTGCGTACATGGAATTATGTGACTGAAATCTGCTGAGGTTAGTCCAGGACCAGCCGTCGGGGGTGTCCTCGCTGATCACTTTGGATGGAGGTGAGCGCTCGGAGTCCTCGTGACAGACGCACGTCTGTCTAATAACTCCGGCAGAGGCATCTTCTGGTTTCTAGCCGCCTTCGCCGCCGTCGTTAATGTCACCTTATTCCTGTAAGCGCGCCGTGACTGGCAGTTCGGTATGCTAAACTAACATTCTCCAGGATGCTCCCCGAAACGCTCCGGGTTATTGTGGGAAATGGATCGCTGTCGCCTCCATCGTATTTGCAGCCCCCACTGCCACTGCTCGTTCGAAGAAAGTCCGAGACATCAATAACGACAACGAAGACGGCATCGTCAGCGACGTTTTTCAAGGCTCTGGTGCCAAAATTCCTGAAGCAACCGGCTGTCGTTGCCATCCTGGCGTCGAATGCATGCGCCTTTGCTCTCTTCCAGGCCCTCCTGGCCTCCATCTCGCCAATTCTGCTCAAGGGGTACCCGTTTCTCGGCCAAACGACTGTGAGTTGCTACCGAAGTGCTGATCATGTCCCCGGTCTCATATCAGCGCAGATCGGCTTATGCTTTCTCCCCATCGGCGTGGGCGCTGCACTGGGCTCCGTCCTCACCGGCCGCATCACCGATGCTGAGTTCCGCAGGCATGGTGGCACGACCGCAGCACACATAGCGACAGAATTCCCGCTGGAACGCGCGCGGCTCAGACTCGTCCCGCTCTATGTCATTTGCGCCGCAGCCGCAGCTGTGACCTTCGGCTGGTCCGCGGGAAGGACTTCACTCGCAGCTCCTCTGGCGTCTAACTTCATCTGTGAGGCGGTATATTCGAGCTCTCACCGTCTCACGCCGCTAACGCGCATGCTCAGTTGGCTTCTCGATGATCGCGATTATGAATTGCCACCAGACGATATGTTTGGACCTCCTCCCTGGGCAAGGCGCGAGCATCACCGCAGCTGTACGTCTAACTTTGTACGATGCGCTCAGGCTGATGAATCTGGTGCAGATGAATCTATTCCGGTGTTTACTGGGTGCCGGCATTGTCGCCGCCGTCGACCCACTGCGGCGCTCGCTTGGCGACGGTTGGATTTTCGCGATACTCAGCGGGACATGTGTGGGTCTCGTGCTTGCCCTGAATGCTTTCATCCGCACCTACGGCCCACAAATGCGACGCAGGCGCTGAGATGACACCGGACCAGATGTTGGAACTTAGGAAAGACCTTTTATTGCTTTGTTTTACACTTCAACGGGCTTTCTGGGGTCATACGGTATGTATTCCACGGCTATATAGCGTTTGTAGCTATCGCTAAAGTTGTACTATCAATCCAAAACTCTGTTCACGAGCTGCTCGCGATTGAGGGGATCAGAGAAGGTATGGAGACCAAGCCCAAGGGGAAGACTTCGTAATGGCCGCCTTACTTGCGGCCACGAACTGACTCCAGCCGTCCTGGTCCATGCCAATCTCGTAGTCCCAGCTAATTAAGGTTTAATTCACGTCACCAGGCGGGTTGAAAATTAAGAACTCACTCTTCATGGGGATCACTAAAGCGACGTCAGTTATTGAGTTATGTATGATAATGGCAGACTCACGCGTTCGGGATGAGCTGCCAGTACATCTGAAATAGGATAGCTCTGTCAGTGTCTCATGACACGCATACTGTGAGCGCATACCTGCGAAAGGCCGATGTTCGACATGATATCCATCCACGACTTGAGCGCGTTCCAGCGGTTCGACTGGTTGGCCACGCCGTTGCTTGGGTGGCACTGGTTGCTGCCGTTGTAGTAGCAAACGCCCCTGCGATAGCATTGTGCATCAATGGCCTGGGAGACCAGGAGAGGTTACTCACCACTCTTGCATAATGAGACGCTTGCCGTTGCTCACCGCCTTCTGAACGAGCAGTTGAAGCTTGGCGGTCGTGAAGTCACCTACCAAATTGTCAGGCCGCTAGCACTGGCTGCACAACAATCACTGCTCACCGGCGCCATACGCATGGAGTGCGATGATGTCGAGGTTTGCGCAGTGGAACCACGCGTCCTGAGCGGACTCGTCGACCCATGATTCGCCGCCGGTGGTGATGAGGATGCCCGAGTTGGAACCGAGGACGCTCTTGATCGTGTTCGCACGGTCGCATTGCCACTGTGTGTGGGCCTTGATGTAGTCTTCGCCCTTTCCTGTGGTACCGAATCAGGAAAGGAGATACGCAGTGAACTTCAATGTAGAAGACCTACCGATCATAGCTTCGTTCTGAGCCTGTACGTTGGATGCAGATGAGCCCGAACGTCTGAGGGACAAGGTGGCAACCGCACCTCAAACGCGAAGATGTGCGAGGACAACTCTTTCCAGGGCTTTCCAAGGGTCGAGTGGACGTGGTTCATGATATAGCGCAGCCTATTGTCAAACTGCTGCGTCGCATTCGCCCACTCGTAGAAATAGCCTGTGCCGCTGAGCATAGTCAGTGCCTCGTCAGCGAGAATGTGTAATGGAGGTCACTAAATCTTGCCGTAGGAGTCTCCGCCGCTGAGAGAGTTGAAGGAGTGCATGCTGATCATGAGCTTGATGCCGTGGGCATGGGCGTCGACCATGAATGCGTCCATGCGATTCAGCACCGTCAGATCGTAGCGCCCGATACCTGCGTCCTCAAGGCCCGGGAAGCCATCAATCTGAGTGCCCTTGCGCGTGTCTATACAGTCCGAATCAATAAAAAGAGAAGGAGGTGGTGAGAATAAGATTATCCGAACCACTTTGCCCGTCGAGCCAGACGCGCAGCACCTTGACACCGGCCTCCTGCAGTTTGCTGAGGTAATATGCTCTAGTATCGGCCTTAAGGCCAGCAGCATAGTAAAGTTTGCTGCCCGAGTAGATAGTATTGGCCCGCTTGGTCACCGCAGCATTCGCTGCGAGACCTGGGGACGAAACCGCGAGGGAGAGGAGAAAAGCTGTGTCCCAAAAAGTGCAAGTTGGCTATGAGGCTTGACAAAGTGTGATAAGTCCTGATAACAGGGTCAGCCGACCCCCTACCTGATCAAACAGCTTCAGGGGGTATACTCGCCTACAGGCCTATTATACGGCTGACAAGGCCGATACACTTTATAATGTGGGCAAGGACCGATAAGAGCTGATCAGCCGCCCCGCCCAATATTATGAAAACTCCCCCAGCTGCCGCTCGTATGCGGCAGCTGGTCTTACTTTATGTTACTACATATGTACACTTACTACTTACTCGTATTACTACCCGGTATACATACACTGATCTTACTCTAGTTCTATATGTCTTATTTACTTTCCGACTTGACCTGATTCGAACCGAGGGCTCGCCTGCAGGCCACGCAGGCCCTCGCGTGAGCTACCACCTAGCCTATTATGCCAATTGTCTGCATTGGTGGAGCGAAGGATACAAGCCTGCTCCACAGCTCCACTGGACATTCCGCTCCGATGACTGCGGCTCCCACGGCTCCCAAAGACTCGTAATTATGTTCTCATGGATGATTTATACTACTAGCAGGTAGGGCTTGTGTTGAAATGTAGTGGGGGGACTTGCTAGTGATGAAGGTTTATCACCGCTTATAAGACCTTGTCACAGGCCGCAGTGCGCTGATCGGCACTTATCGCCGTTATCACACCGCACTGACGGCTTATCAGTACTTACCAAGGCCTACAAGTAATCAGGGCATCCTATAGATGTGTATAGACAGTTATCACAGAACATAGTGAGCTGATAAGAGCATAATCGCTGATCACCAGTTTGCGATTTTCGTCTCAATGAGACGAATTTCATGGGAGGTGACTGTCGATTTCACCTCCACCAAGACGCCTTTATACCGGATGGAACACGCCAAGTGGTTCGGGAAGTTCAATTTGCCTGAGCAGCGAGTAGTTGGGATCAGGATGACATGAGCGCTTCGTGGCATGGGCGCACCTCCTTCGAACAACGGCGAATGTCAAACATGATGTTGGTCCGGGCAAGTTCCCGTCTGTCGATAGACTGCTCCTCGCAAGAAACAGGAAGTTCTGAGAGCAGATGCGTAGCAGATACTCTCGAGCCTGCTTGACTTATCGAAAGCAAGACGACCAGGGGGTGACCATAGGGACAAGTAATCTCAGGATACTCCACATGATCATCGAGTGATCAGCAGAGCAGCATGCTTGCTAGATCCGCACATCCTGAGGGTAAATCTAACGCGTGCGCCGACACAGGTTTGAGATATAGTTGGCGCAACAGGCGTCCTAGAAATGGTTAATCGGGACCCGAATAATAAAAAAGGAAAATCACGGAGAGGATAGGCCGTGGCGATGTGTTGACATCGCTGACTTTGGACATTTTATTGAAAAGCGATGCTTGTTAAGGTCTGTTGGCCCTGAAATTGCCAGTAGATGGAGAATCTGCAGACCACCACCTGCGCACGATCTGGACGCATGTAGATCCAGAGCTTGTTAGCTAGAATGCCGGTGGAAACAGTAATAAGGTGCTAAATAGCAAAGTGAACCGTCGGAGTCGGGACTTCAATATGGCATTGCAGTGTCGGCATTATTTTCTTGTGGCGGCATCGGCCTTCTTCCCTCCTCGTCGTCGTAGTCAATGCTACCCCCCGTTCTGCGCGCCCAACAGCCGCAATGATTATTGGCACAGAGCCATCCCATGAAGCTCTCGTTCATCCTAGCGCGTCAGGAAACATCCCACATCTTGCGGTACTCGAGCTAATCGATGAACTTCTATCCTATTTGAAGAGTCAGCCACTCAGCCTGAACTACAGCGCTTTGACACCGGGAGGAATACTCTACCTACACCCATATTCTGAGCGGACTGAAACACGTGCCGTGTTGCAGACTTGCCGACCTCTCCGATAGTGCGCGCACTCGCGTCTGTGGAAGCGGCTGGGCTGCCTACTGTTCCCTGCAGAAGTGCGCGGAATGTGGTACAAGTATGTCATGGCCAAGATCAGGGCGACTTTCGAGAGGCCTTGCCTTCAAGCACGGTTGAGCTTTGCTATGTAAGTTGTCCAGGTCGATCTCACTTTCCGTTACTGCGTCTCAGGCCGAGGAAACGCTCCGTGTCTGGTGTCTCTGCTCCCCGTCTTGCCCGCGCTGAGGACGGTGCAAATTCTCGGATGCAATCAGCCTAGAAAGCTCTCGGCCGCTGTGAAGAAACTCTCGCTTGACTCCGTTATGTAGGGTGGTGGCTGTGGGCTCCGGACGCTCGTGCACTCGTTAGGTACTGCCCGAACGAGATACATGGGAGATTCACCGGTGCAGCCAATGCCGCGATGTTGAGCGCCCTCGCCGGCTGCAATGCACGGATGTATGATGCGTCCGAACCGAAAAATGCGCTCAGTAAGTGCATCTGTTCTCTCATTATCACGCTCTCACCTGGCTTATGCCCTGCTGAGAACTCGTCAAGAGCGTCCCCAATCTGAGGCACCTCGAGCTTTGTCAGCTTTCCACGCTGCACAATTCGCACCTGAACTGGGAGGCAGTATCCAAGTGGCGGACGACGTGTATACCGCAGATCTTGAAGCTGCCTCAACTCTTCAGTCTCGCTCTGATATTTGGACGACAGGCCGTATCAGAGGAAATTTACAGCAAGGTGGTAGTTTATGTGCAGAAACTCATGTCGACGAAACGAACAGGCAGTCAGTTGATCACTCAGCATGTAAGGTACTGTAGAAATATTCGATTAGTACCATGCCGCACCGGGAAGTGCCTACTTTGTGCACTTCCTGGTGTGTTCGGCGTTTCTGGGTCTCACTGTCTCACAGGCCAACTAAACCCCAGGGTGGCCACAGGACCTGGGTGTTCCATGAAAATATACATTCATGGGGCCGCATATTCACTGTGTCAGTTGTAGGAGCTGTCGCGGTCGTCCGGATGGGGATTGTTCTTGCCCGCCTCACCCACAAAGTACGGTGCCTTATTTTGTCCTGTTGGACAGTCAATCCAGCCATTATTCTATGGCTTTCAAAGGGCTGTCAACTCATTAGAGCCCTCCAAGCTTTCTGGCGGTCGAAAATGTCGAAAACACCAGGAAGTGCACAAAGTAGGCACTTCCCGGTGCGGCACGGTACTCACGCTTGGGGTTCCGTGTTATGAATAGACTCCGATGCGTACTGAAGTATGCAATTTCTTGTCAAGTACCATTTGAGGTCATTGACAGTGGCTGATCCGTCTCCCATTCTGGCCGTGCGACCAAATTCCTCCAAACGTTTTCAGGGCGCCTCGCCCGGGGTATTACCAAATCAAGAAATGAGCCGCCAATCGACCGATGGGGAAAGATGATGCGAGTCGCACCGCGGGACTATTTCCAAGTCAGTAACATTGACGCTCAGACCGCTCTGATAGCAACCAATTACGCATAGGACGCCTTTACATATTATACTGGAATGTTACACCAAGGAGAACTGATAAAGGACAAGAATCAATGGTCATGGCGATGATGCGACTTTCGCATGTGACGCCGCAGGTTGGACATGAATGTGTATTTTCGGCCGCAGTCCTCAGACGGACACTCAAACACTGCAGGCGGCACGATCAGGAACATGGATGACACACTGTGAGACCAGACGGCAAAATGGACTCACGTGTTCGCGGGGCCGCCGGTGCGTAGCAGTCGCCATCGGCCGCGTCGGCTTCGACTGGCGTTGTGCGGTGGCGGAGGGCGTCCAGCGCGTCCCCGAATGAATGCGCGGACGTCGCGGCTACCCGGAGCGCGCTGCCGTCTGCGCTTGGCCGGAGGATGATGAAGCCTCGTTGCGAGCGCGGCGGGGGCGTGGGGTTTGATTCTCGGGCGCGTTTGGCCCGCGGCGAGTCAGGGCACGATTGGAGCGTGGACGGCGGCGAGGACATCTGCGACGAGGACGCCAGCGAAGAGGAAGAAGAGCTCGTAGAGTAGGATCGCTTTCTAGATTGCTGAATCGTAAGCAGATCCCTGTCTGCTGGGATGGCCAAGGCGTGCGTCGGTAAAGGGCATTGTAAGGGGACGAAGGGTGTTCTATGCTGCAATCGCGCAAGAGGGCATTATGAGCTAAGACTACAGCGAACGGAAGTCATACTCACGCAGACAGGACCGGCAGAGGGAGCCGCAAACGGCGGCAGGCTATCGTCTTCGGCATCGACAAGGGCTAAAAGACTTGGGCGTGAGACCTCCAGGCAGCGCATTAATGGCGACGCACAGCCAAAGCCTTCGCGGAAGGACGGGAGCCGCATTCGGCCGTTTCTTTCCATGTTGGATGGAGGAGGAGAGGGATAGGCTTCGTACGGTCGATAACCGAACCTTTATATGGCCAAGGCGGCTGATACTGAGCGTGGGACCGTCCGGAGCGGGGATCCTCGGCAAACATATCATTGACCGATGAGGCAGGATCAAAAATTGCATCCTCCTTCCGAAAGCGTACACTTGATTTGGGTGATTTACGTGCTCGATCATCCTAAGAATCATGTCCATTTCTGGACGAATGATCATGCATACCCATGCACATGTAGTGGAAACCAGAGGTCTCGCGTTGCGTGGCTGAGACTTTGCGGAAGCGCTCGCACCTGCGATTTTCCGGAGATAACCTATCGAAAATCCGCCTGCCGCAGCAGCTGCGGAGCGATGATCTTCACGTCTCTCCGCAGCAGAATCGCGCGAAGCCCAGATCAAAAAAGGAATGACTGACTCCTTAGTTCGGGAGTTTGGTTACTCATACTCATCAACGCCTGGATACCTCATTTCTCCTCACCGAAAGCAAGCCTTGAGAGCTTTGCAGACACGTCGCCGATTTTAGAAGATGATTCGCTATTGAGTCTTCTGCGCCCGAGTGCATGCCATGCGACCTGCCACGTCCAGCCCAATCTGTTGATCTTACACTGTTACAGATGCCCTTATTCGGCCCCGTTACTCAGGCCATCCAGCGCTTCCTCTCAATGTTCTTAGCTGCGGTCCCGCGTAGTCTGGGCAATTGGATGCACAGTCACTACGCATTTGACCACTGTCTCGGCGTGAATATGGCTTGGGAATACTGCCTGCGCCGCAACGCTTGAGGAGGACACCTGCTGACCACGTTTCCCCCGATTTGACACTTGCAGCCCTGCAGATGCAGAATGACGAATCTGATCGCGACACCGGGAGTCGAGCTCGAGCGAGCTCCTCAATTCGGTATCTAAGATCTTGATCGAGGCATGCTCCTCAATTTGGAGTCGGACCTCATGCTGTGTGCCTGTCCTCAGTACATTGGAACGACTCAATGGACAACTACAGGCAGGACGTGCCTCCAAATCCGGGTTCCAATACTCTTTCCGTACAGCGAATACGCAGCTCAGCTGGAAAGCCCCTGTAGGGACACCAAGTCTATTTCATATGTGCGAATCCGTGGGGTCCATCAAAGTCAACGTATCGGGATGGATGATGATCCACCACCGGGGAAATTGCGCAGTCTCATCCAAACCCCCGACGATCGCACACAAAGCCTCCGAATCAGTCACACACAGACTACGATAGGTAACGGAATCACCGATGACGAGTACAACCACGGAGACCGTAGTATGATATAAAACTACAGAAGCATCACCATGCCTCCTCAACGCCATCTACTCTGCCCGCGCCGTGCCATGCAGCGCTGCTGCGTGCGGAGGGGCCGTAGCGCATCCAACTGATTCCCCGCGGGCTTCATGATCAGTATTTGCGCAGGGGAGACCGCGGTCGTCATGATGCGTGCGTAGTGGTTCTCCTGGGGGATTACTGAGAAGGAGCGCGGAGAAAATGGTGCGAGAGCTAGGACTCGTCTTGCGGCAATTCGAAGTGTGGGGGTGTGAGGCCGAAACGACCATAAAAACGAGTAGTGCAACCGGGTACTGTCCGACCACGACATTAAGGGCCGGAGGAAGTGTCGTGCACAATCTAGGCGGCAGGCACGACAGCAGCCAAGACGGTGCTGTGAACCAATTACCCGACGCGATATCCACCACCCACAGTGCATGAGATAAGGCGCGGGCAGCCGTGAGGCCTGAGGCCCGACGCGCGCAAAGATGCGAGGGCCCATGCTCAGCATGCTTGGCCCGCCATGGACGATGAGGAGACCAGCGAACAGCCCTCTCTTCACCGCGCGTGCCGCCCGTGGCAACGGAGTTTGACATCGCCTTCAGCGCCCAACTAACTTACTGACCCAGCGTAGGGGAAAATGGTAGCAAAACTAAGCTGGAGCTCGCATCACGGTGCTCTGTCTGCTTGGCGGGGCAGTAAGCCCCTGTATTTTGTTCATTCGAACCACAGCAGACACGAACTTAGCTGGTAGCGCGGCGTCCATCATCGCGCACGCTCCGCAGTGACAAAGAATGGTGTTAACAAACACCCAGTGATAACTGACTGAACGCAGTGCACGCCCGTCGCAAGAGTGTCGCAGGGTACGACAGCGGGCTGCACTCGCCCGAGACTCCTGTTGCGCACATTCAATCTGAGCGTCGTCATGCACCTGCGAACGGGTACGAGCGCTTCGTGGGACAGACGCACAGACACAAGTGCAAATTGAAAGACGGAATAAAAACAGGGGGAAGACGAGGCGGACGGCGGAGATGGAAAAACTTTGAGTTTCTCATTACTCTGGAAGAATGTCCAAGTCTTGAACAGTCTTGCGCCGGTTGCGCAGTCGTTGATCCAAGTCGACATGAAGACACTCGAGGTCGGCTACGTAGCAAGGGCACCATCGCGGAGAAGCTCGCGGTCGGCGCTTCTGCTACGTAGGCTGCGGACTCTTAGATTGGGCAACTGCGTGCACAGTCAAGCATCTCAGCACGCACCAATTCCAAGTACTCCCCCGAGCGTCCCTGCCGGGACTTGCGGCTACGGAGATCCACGTGCAGTCGCAGTCCGAGTCCTGGGTGTAGACCGCACCAGAATGACGTGCGTTCGGGGTACGCAATGCGTGTCGATAAGGCGGACGGCCTTTTCGCGCAGAGTTCCCCTCTCCCTCACCGCCGCCGGTGAATATATCAAGCCGCCCAGTCAGAGAGTAGAATGTCGACTAACGACGGCAATTTAGAAACACTGCCTAATTACTGATGGCGGCGAAGAGATTATCGCCGATATATTGTGTATAGCCCGGCCGGAGGACTTCATACCAGACGGTAGACACCGCATGAAGGAGTGGCCTATGATGTTGGACTGCAGTCAGCGTGAACGGCTGATATGGCGCACGCACACACGAATATAAGGAGAGCATCGCGCGTCCTGTTCCAGTTCTCGAGCATCAAGTTATCTCCCTCGCCCTGTTGGCCGCAAGACGTATTCGGCGCGATCGTCTCGCCCAGCCCAGCGGCTGGAGAATTAATTCTAGTTGAGTTTGCAGCAGTTTTTGGGACGAGCTTGAAGTTGAAGCTGCGTATCAGCTCTCCATGTCATTACGGTGGTCGAAAAATAAGGATAACACCTTCATGGGTACTCGGCCTGAAGCCCTGTATTTCTTTGATGACGGCACAGTGCTCAGGCGGCGAAGGAATTGTCGCGAGCCTAGCAGCCGCATCTCCAGTCATCTCTGCCCCGGTACGCTGCGAAGCTCCGCTTGGACCTGGGAGGTCGGCATCTATCAATCGCCAGAGGTAAAGCCGTCACGCTCGTACCGGTATTCTGAATAGATGACGGTTCGAAGGTAGGACATAGCGCAACTCCCGAGCTCCGACATGAGACAACACATGTACTCCCAGGCCGCGCAAACAGGTCAGCAAGTAGCGCCTGCTGCTGAGTCGTACAATACTGCGCCAAACATCGTGCAGGGTTCAGAAAGGATTCCACGCGATGTCTGTACGGCGAGCTCTACGAGCCAAGTCTAAGGAGCTCGAGAGTTCCAGCGAAGTTGATGGAGCTCTACCAAAAAAAATCATACATCCCAGCTTGAGCAGAATGCTCTATGATAGCGGATGGCCGTCATGCGATGAGCAGTCTGACGCCCAGTCCTGATTCCTTAATGGTGCAGACCAGCCTAGACAATGCCAGCAAAGCTCGAGGTCGATTGCTAATGCGGAGCGCTGAAAGAGATGTACCACGATGCACCCTCGAGAGATCCAGTCATTGCGGCATTTACGAAACGGCATGGTGGTGGAATATCACGGGAAATCCCAAAGATGGAGAGGGAGAGATGTAACGTTGGTGCCAGACAGCTGAGGGCGACAATGCAAACGGAGAACCAGAGTCGGCCACAAAAGAAATATTGCACTTCCAGAAGAATGCAGAACGGTTGCGAATACGTAGGAAAGATGTTGTCTGGCGCTGAGAAAGCCTTGGCGTGCTGAGTCATATGAGAATGGGCGATGGCCAGCATAAGCTCGAATATGCAGGCCACCGTCTTTTGTCGAAAGGATTGTCCAGATAAAGACAAAACGCAAGACTGCAGCACATGGTTTCTGAGCCCGCGAGCCGTTCAGACAGCAACAGCAACAGATGCTGATAGGAGCTGGCGTTCGTTGGCACTGGTCCCGGGAATGGAGCTTACTGCTCCCGGCGAGCCTAGAGACGGCGAGCGGCCGGGGCCAAGGAGTGTTTTCGCGTGCTGGCGAGGTGCAGGCTCGGGCGAAGTGCCATCTAGCGGCCAGCGGTTCGGCGGGCGGTGGGAGAGCGGCCGTTCGGAACTCCGCCCGCCGACACTTGTCCTCGTCCGGGCCGCACGCGCGCGCCCTTCTCCTCCCCCCGCCCTGCCCCGTGCTCCTGCGTCCAGTGTACAACAGCGAAAAGAAAAGTAAGTAAATGGCGCTTCACATTTTGTTACTTGATTTACTTACTCTTATCCTTACTTTTTTATGCTGACTAGACGTTACGACTCTCACGATGAGCGAAGCGCCGTTGCAAGACATCGACCTGGACTCGGTCATAGACCGTCTGCTTGAGGGTGAGCCCATTGTCCTGCGCCCTGTAATAAAATCTCTGAGCCACTGTGCGCCGCGCTGCAGTACGGGGCAACCGCCCAGGCAAGCCGGTGCTGCTGCAGGAGCACGAGATCCGGTACCTCTGCGTGCGGTCGCGCGAAATATTCCTGCAGCAGCCGGTGCTGCTCGAGCTCGAGGCGCCCATCAAGATATGCGGCGACATCCACGGCCAGTACTACGACCTGCTCCGCCTCTTCGAGTACGGCGGCTTCCCGCCCGAGGCCAATTACCTCTTCCTGGGCGACTATGTCGACCGCGGCAAACAGAGCCTCGAGACGATCTGCCTTCTGCTCGCGTACAAGATCAAGTACCCCGAGAATTTTTTCATCCTGCGCGGCAACCACGAGTGCGCGAGCATTAACCGTTTGTACGGCTTTTACGACGAGTGTAAGTGAAATTTAAAATCATTCAATACTTACTTATACTTTCTAGGCAAACGGAGGTACAACATCAAGCTCTGGAAGACGTTCACCGACTGCTTCAACTGCCTGCCCGTCGCCGCCATCATCGACGAAAAGATATTCGCCATGCACGGCGGCCTCTCGCCCGACCTGCAGTCCATGGAGCAGATACGGCGCGTCATGCGACCCACAGACGTCCCCGAGATGGGCCTCCTCGCGATCTCCTCTGGAGCGACCCGGACAAGGACATCACCGGCTGGAACGAAAACGACCGCGGCGTCTCCTTCACCTTCGGCCCCGACGTCGTCGCCCGGTTCCTGCAAAAGCACGATCTGGATCTCGTCTGTCGAGCACACCAGGTGCGTTCGCGGTTTCTTATGGGGTGTTACTGCTCGCCGTGCCACGTGTGTTGCGATTGTGCATCTGAACTTCGGACCGAGCACCGACCCTTACTTGACGCGCTCTGCCCTGCACATCCCATTCGCCTGCCAGTGCCACATACGCGACCCTTTCCCTGCCGCGTTGCGCTGGATCATGTGGCCTCCCCGCACGAGCGACGGCTCCCTTGCCGCGCGGTCCAATCTGGCCTTTCCCTGCGTGCTGCCGTGCCTACTGTTGGCATCGAGCTAGGAGTCCTACACTTCCCGTCTCGCTCTCCTTCCCCTCAGTCTTCACAATGCTGACGAATCCCCTATGTGAAGGTGGTCGAGGACGGGTTCGAGTTCTTCGCAAAGCGGACGCTCGTCACGCTCTTCTCTGCACCCAATTACTGCGGCGAGTTCGACAACGCGGGCGCGATGATGAGCGTCGACGAGAGCCTGCTGTGCTCATTCCAGGTACGTGTTCATTGCTCTTCTTCACCTCCCTACATGGCATCGTTACTCCCTCCCGCGCGCTGCTGCACTCTCTTCGTATATTGCCTTTCCGGTCTTTCGCTTGCGTCGTGCCGTCGCAGGACCCGTGCCCCCTCCTTCCCCAGATGGCCGCGACGCTGTGATGTGCAAGCCTCACTCAGCACTTCGCGTCGTGCGCCGTCATCGTACACTCCGGCGGCGCCGCAAGCTCTCCGATGCCGTTGTTCGGCAATGCTGGCTGAGGCGACTGTGGACGCTGGGACGGACCCGATGGTGCGCGACACCACACCAGCCTGCGATTGCTGCTGTTGGCACGCTCCCGTGCGACGCATTTGACAGCCGCCAGCCTCTGCTTCGTCGCGACCTGTTGAGCAGCTGCGGTCTCGTACCCGCTTCACGGAGGGGCACGCGGCTATACGCTATAGATCTAGCCACCCTTTGGTCACTCCGCCGACGCGATGGGGTGCCTGCACTGGCGATATGCTTGCGATTCCGCACTCCCTTTTCCGTACGGCGTTGTCACCGCGCTGTCCGCTCACAGACTGTGTTCGATTGTCGGCGCTGGTGCTGGCCCGATTGCGTCACGTTGCGCACCGCAGCGCTCACCGTGCCCATTTTGGGCAAGGCCGCCCAACCGCGCCCTGACATCGCGGACACCCTCCGCGCCGCGCACTGCACCTGCTTTGTCATGCCATGTGGCCTTGCACTTTCTTCGTTGCCGTATCCGCCTGTGCACGGCGACGCGGTCACGCCACCGTTGACTCTTCGTTCGCCGGTCTTCCCCGCGTACCTCGAAGTCTCTCCTCCCTGTCTCCGCCGTCCTCCTCCGTCCCACCTCTCTCAATCTGTAATGCTAACACCGACCTCCCTCGCGCAGATACTGAAGCCCGCGGAGAAGAAGGGCCGGATGGGCTATGGCTCCGTACGCGGCGGGCGCGCACGGCGCGGGCGGGGCGAATGACGGTGAGGCATCATGATGCGGGATGGGTAGACAGTCAGGCAGACGGTGGCGTTGTACGATACGGCGGTATGGGGTGTGCTCATCATTACTGATTCCACTTTTCACGCGGCTTGGGTGCGAGTCTGAGTACGAGGCGTTGTGCTTGATGGATGGGTGGCCTGGTCCATCTATTTTGCTTTAGGGACTGCCCGACACCTCTGTCAACTGCTTACCCTGCGATTTTGGACGCGTGGGAACTTCGTGGAGCGTAGTATGCGACGTGATACTGTCTGACCGCTATAAAACCCTCCACCGGACTGTCTGAAGGTGGGACCGCTGCATCCGGCACGCGGGGCGGGTATCTGTATGCATGAAGGGAGCCCTTTTCGCAAAAGACACGGGCTTGATACAGGTTATCGATGCTACACGGGAGCACTGGCGGGATCTTGGTGGGTTGGCAGTCGGAGTCTCGGAGTCAGTCGCTTCTTCGTCCTCGCGCATCCATCAACTGCGTCGGAGCCCTCTGCGTGTCGCCGGTCATGGACAGCAACCTCTCGTGTACAAGCGAAACTTCTTCGTGCGACTCCAAGCCAGGCTGCTCAGGAAGGATAAGTGCTGGACCAACAACTGCCTCTCCTCCACAAGGCTCCGAGTCGCACAACGCTACCGCGGGAGAGAATTATTCCAATCCCAAGCTCTTTGACCCTAAGTGGCAGTATGAAGGTGCTTATTCCGACACATAATTGATTCTGATGACGCAGTCCTGACGCGTTGCTGATCTTCGTGAGTGTACAGCAGCCAGGTGTTCGGAAATCCATTTCAATCTTGATTCTCTGTGTAGGCTGGCCTCTTCTCTGCAGTGTCTACCGCCTTTATCATGGAGTCTTACAAGGCCCTGCAGCCGGATTACACTCAATACGTCGCACACTTCCTCTATACGGCTGCCGCAAGCAGCAATCTCACTGTCGCTGGCAGCACAATGAAATTATCCCTCGTGGACGCTATTGCGTCCCCGGACAGCTTCCTCGAGCCTTCCTCATTGCAGCGTTGGACCAATGGAGTCTGGTTCTCGAGCTTGGTCATCAGTCTGTCCGTCGCATTGCTGACTATTCTCATCCAGCTCGATGAGTACCATGGACACATTGCGGACTCTGCCGCGGCTTCCGGGCAATGGGCACGTCGTCACCAGTTTTACTCGCGCGGACTGCAGGCCTGGGGCGTCCCCGTCCTCATCTCTTTCTTGCCGCTACTCTTGCATATCGCCCTGTTTCTTTTTCTCTCTGAGCTGGTTCTTTTTCTACAACCGCTGGACGGCGCAATCGCGTATACAATCCTGGCTACTGCCGCATCGCTTCTGCTCTTCTATGTGCATTCTTTGGTTATGCCTGCTTGGTATATGGACTGTCCATCGTACACGCCGTTGCTAGCGCAAGCGCGCTCCGAGTCTGAGGTGTTCTTCGGACTTAGGATGCTGCTTCACCCGACTAACTTGCCGTCGCGCTGCGTCCCCGACCAGGCCTCTGCCTCGGGAAGAGTTCGACTTTTGCTCAAGGTTATCTCTGTGATTCGCACCGCATGAAACACTGCGGCAGTTTACCTTCAAAGACTGCTGGATCGTGGCAAAATGCGCCTCCCGGAGCGGCAGACGGATGCATTAGACGCACAGTGGTTTGACCTCGGCATCTCTATTTGCCCCCCTGTCACGATCTACCAGGAACGCATGCCAGAATCCTTTAAAGATCCTATGTGCAATGTCCTTTCCTGAGTCTTGTGCCGCCAATACCGGTAGCAATACTGCCCCGATGAAGCAGACTGATCAACCGCAACCTTGTGGTGAAACCAGGATTCGTGGGCTTTATGGGATCGCGAGATAATGCCTCTGGCAACTTGGCATTGCGCCCGTATCTCTCCGTCTTTATGGCAGGGAGTCTGCGCCGAACTTGAGACTACCGGTGACGATGGGAGTACTGTTCGGGCGAATGCGGCGTTCAATTTTGTAGAGTCTCTGCTCAGCAGACTCGTGCCTGACGGCGGAAATTCGCAATGCAATCAGGATTGCTACTGCATGCAGATATCCGCAACTGTACTTCCTTCGGCGCATAGAAACAGACGCCGAAATCGCCTACTCCAAAGATTAGGTATGTGCCGGTTACAAAAGTAACTGAGCCTGACACGTACCCAGGTCCATAGCGTCCTTCCTCGCATGGGGATGCTTGAATACCTTGATGGAATGGATCTGGGAGAACAAAATGTCTGATTCCGGGACCTGTTCTTGGCATGTTCGTGCCGACGGAATCAAAGAGCGGCTGATTGTTTTGACGTGTTGCATGAATCCCTTCCGCGAACCTTCATCCCAATTTTCGATCCGCACGGCTTAACTCCAAGTTCAAGCTTCCCTGCATTCTGTATCCATTTTCTGAATCCTGAGTCCAGAGGCAGATTCTTCAGGGGTTTGGCGCTCTTGTCATTATGTGCTCTGTTCTCTAACGACGCGACAAGCACGCAAGCTTGCAAAAGAGCGGTTCTATATTCCCACGCCGAGGCACCATGCGCGTTTTGCCTGACCGGGCCGCGACTACGGTCCTACTCGCCAAGCAATAAAGGCCAGCATGCTGCTGTGATAACGGTGCTCTGGAGCCTCGAGCGACGTTTCCCGTCTCATTCGCCCAATGGCCTCTCCGCAGGCAGCGTCAGATTCAGTTGACGCCGTTACGACGCTACCGAAGCTGGATAATGCCTCGACATATGTCGAGGAGAAGAAGCCCGTGCCTCGCGGAACCGAACCTGAAGAGCCGTTCGACGATTCGGAAAAGGGCCTGCATTACGATCCCGAGACAGACCTTGATGCCTCGTCGCGCGAGCACCTGCACGTCAAGGGCGAGCCGGTCATCACCACTGGAGAAGACGTGTCCAACTATCTTGTCGATGTACACGACGTCGGCGGCGATGCGTTGACGGTGCGCTCTATCGTCCTTGGGACCCTCTTGTCCGGATTTGGCGCATCCGTCACGCAGGTCCGCACCACCACGCGACGCCCTCATTGAGCGCACAGACGCTTACGTTGTGCGCCATTGTAGATCTACTCCTTCAAGCCGCTTTCGGTCTCTGTCTCCTCGATCTTCCTTTTGCTCGTCATCTACAGCTTCGGGCGATTATGGGAGCGCTTGCCCGTACGTGAATCGTTCGACGAGGAAAAGTGGCCGCGACTCGCCAAATTCGTCGGCCTGCTCAACCCCGGGCCATTTGGGATGAAGGAAGTGAGTGTACCTCACCTGTACGCACACAGTCGCTAATGGGCTACTTCACAGCACGCTGTCGCAACATTCATTGCGACGACGGCGTCGGGCGGCTCCTCTGCTGTCAATAACTTCGCAGTCCAGCGGGTACGCTATAATTCGTACCCGAGCATTCGCCTCGACCGACTGACTAGGGCTTACGTATCAGTTGTTCTACAACACGAGCCCGAACGCCGCCACAGCCGTCCTGGCAACATTTTCCACTGCATGCTTTGGCTACGGAATTGTGGGTATCCTGCGCCCTCTCCTAGTCTACCCAGGATACATCGTGTTCTGGGGCACCCTGCCAAGCGTGACCGTCTTTCAAGGTTCGTGCAATTGCACCGGCGCCTTCGAGTTTCGTTTAGCGCGCTCACTCGTCCTAGCACTGCACCACGACACGTCCGAAGAGAACAAGGAGCTCACGCGAAAACGCGTCCGGCTCTTTTGGATCGCCGTTGGTGGCATGGCGATCTACGAGATCATACCAGCGTACATGTTGAGTCGTTTTCTTTTCTTTCTCTATCGTACGTCAACTGAAGGGGTACTATAGCTTCCCGCTGCTGAACGGTATCTCCATCGTCTGTCTTGCGACGCAGCATTCGCCCGTCCACGCACGCTCTATCATCAGCTACATCTTCGGTGGAGCAAACTCTAATGAGGGGCTTGGGTTATTTGGTTCGTGTTGGCAGTCTTTCGTCCTTCGCAATCGCACGCACTGACGCCAGTTTTTCGGTCTCAGAGTTCAGCTTCGACTGGCAATACCTGGGATCGTGGTACATGTCGCTGCCTCTCGTGCAACAAGGTCAGGCTCTCCTCAACCCATGGCCGTCGATGACTGCGGACTGAAATTTCTCATAGCCAACACATGGGCGGGCTACTTCATCGGCTACTTCGTGCTCCTTGGGCTCTTCTACTCGAATACTTGGCATGCGAAGACCTTCCCGTTTATGTCGACATCCATATTCGACAGCACGGGCAAGGTGTACAATCAGTCCTTCGTGTTCGGGCCCACGTTCCAACTCAACCAAACCGCGTACCACGAGCTCGGACAGCCGTACCTAACTGCGACAAACGTCTTCAGGAATATGGCTCAGAATTGGGCGGTACGTGGCGTGCTGCAAAGGCTCTTCACGTGCTGATTTTTTTATAGATCGGGGGCCTCTTCGCGCACGTGGTCCTATTCTGGGGCAAGGACGTCCTCGCGGCGTTCAAGATTTCAAACTTCAAGAGCAAGCCGGACCGCCATTATCTCGCGATGCAGAAGTACAAGGAGGCGCCTATGTGGTGGTACGCCGCACTCCTCGTGCTGTCTTTCTTTGCAGGTACACTGCTTGCCCCGCTATCCCCGCCCCCAACTTCACTGAACAACATTCCCATAGGCTTGATCGTCATATTCAGAGGAAACACGACACTGCCCTGGTGGGGATACCTCGTCGCACTCGGTACCGGGGCAATAGTCGCGGTACGCATTGACGCCGTTGCCGTGCTTGAGGCACTCTAAGTTAACTAATGAACATTCAAGCCCTTCTCTACCGTACTGTATGGACGCATGGGAAATGGCATCGCGACGAATCAGCTCTTCAAGATGATCGCAGGCGCGAGCCATCCAGGTGCGCTGGGACCTCCATTTACCCAGGATAAACCCAATCTCACCATATATCTGTGGACAGGGAGGCCGGTCGCCAACCTCTATTTTTCGATGTGGTCGCACGACGTGGTCTCTTCGACTGTCGGTCTCTCGGGTGACCTCAAACTCGGCCAATACTTGAAGATCCCTCCCCGCGTCATGTTCCTCACTCAGGTGTACGGTACGATTCTCGGCGCCATCGTCAACTACGTGGTCATGATCGTCATCACGGAGAACAAACGGTTTGTCGCACATCCACTGAATTTCCGTCACGCCAATACAAGTGCTAATACATAACTTGAGTAGCGAAATCCTGATTGACCCCATCGGCGACAACCAATGGTGAGTAGAGAATATAGATCTCAGGCCGAGAGCTGACGAGTGACTGTGTCTAGGTCGGGCATCACATACCAGGTTCGCGGCCTTAAGGAAGCCACGCGGTCCGATGTTGACTTAACTTCGGGCAGAGCTTGAACTCGAACGCGATCACGTGGTCCCTCGCCGGCGATGTGTACGGAATCCATTCGATCTACCGTTGGGTCCCTCTGGGCATTCTGCTAGGGGCGATCCCGGTGGTCGTCCATTGGATTATCTCGCTCCGCATCAAGCAGATCGGCCCCCTGGAAATCACGAAGGTAGGCCCGCCAGCTGAGGGATCGTCAGATTGTGAAATACTCACGGTAGCGGTGTCAGATCATCCTTCCGTATTCCATGGGAAATGTCGCCACGCTGAGTGCCGGAATCAACTCGACGGTATGGTCGAGTAAGTCTTCTGAGCCCCTTCGATCATACCGTATAGATAGTTGAGATTTATCCAACAGCAATTGTGCTGGCACTCATTAGCCAGCTGTGGTTACGGCGCTACCATCCCGGATGGTTCAGGAACTACAATTTCTTGCTGGGCGGCGCATTGGATGGCGGCGCGCAGATCACGCTGTTCGTGCTGACTTTCGCGGTATTTGGAGCTTCTGGTGTTCCGCGACCTTTCCCGCATGTGAGTCGCTGCCCTTACCATCTTCCTTCAAATTCTAAGTGCCTTGACAGTGGTGGGGGAACAGAGGCGTTGGCAATGTAGACTATTGTTACCACCAGAAGAAGGGGATATAACTTGGGAAATGGCCGAATAACGACCGAAATGAATAATGTGCTACTCATATGAGGCTAAAATTAGTTTGGCTATTGACTCAGGACAAGTACGAGGGGGGAATTACGCTGCTGCATTCGAGGTTTGTTGACTAAGCGGATTTAACGCCGCCGCGCCGATGTCGGAATTTGAACTTGCTGCTCCGCTCTGCCCTTCACCACTCAACAGCGTTGCTTAAGTACTCCCTCAAGCTTAGCACCCCGAGAGCTGTCAAGAGCTATGTCCTCCTCATACGGCAGCTCGATACCCGGTCTGCGGGCGAGGCCTGGCCGTGCCTTTCCATCCGTGATCCGCACAATCATGACACTTACAGTCGGCGGACCCTGCACACGCATCGGTCAATACGCTATCGCATGCGCTGAGGGTTGAATCGACTGAAAAGTACTTACTGTGACGCCTGTATTGACTTGAGATGCCAGCAGCGATGGCGCAGAACTTGTGCCAATGTTTGATGACGGCATGATAACGAGCGTCGGGACTCGGATGATCGGCGCCTGGATCGTCAACAATTCCCACGCCCAGACACTGCGGCGCAAAGATAAAAACCTACTATAACCGGAATGGAAGCGGCCACTTTCGTGGTTTGTGTCCTTCCTCACCTCCCCTTCTTCTCGGCTCTTCATAGTCTCAAAGTGCATGTATTGAATGGTCGAAAATTACGAGGGCTTAATTTTTGAGGCAGCGTCCGTGTCTCTGGGGTCGTGCCGGTGTGATCACAGAAGTGGCCACTCATTGATGGAACCGCACCAAGCTTTGCAGTTGCTCATGTTCCACTCACATTCAGGCCTTAAAACTTTCCAGGAATGTTTTCACATGCTATACCAAGGTATATTTCCGTTCCTAGCTTGCTAGCTTGACATTAAGATGCACAATGCTCGAATGATGTCAGCCATTTTGAGATCAAAACTCATGATATGCGGTTCCAACCGCTCATAGACCACAATGCCATTGCTAGTGCATCAGGATGCATGTATCCAAGGTCGAACTACCTTGGGTGAATTTCTCAAGATTTATGAACAAGCACGGCGGGAGGGAAAGGCGAAAAGTCCGAGTGGCCGCTTCCGTGAGGGGTGGCCGCTTCTATTCCGGTTATAGTACTGCGCGCAGCTGGCGTCACGCCTTTCACGTCCTTTCTTCGCCGTTCGTTTCATCGCGTCACTGTCCTTTTTCTTCTTCTTTCGCCAGGTTCTGCGTTCTTGTGGCCTGGATGGCGCATCTGTACAACAGCGCCGCGGCCTGGAATTTTCAGCAGGATGCGGAGAAGGGCCATTCCGAGTTCGGGCCCATATCGCCGTTGAAGCGCTCAAGCTCACAATGGTCGCTGGGCTCGACGGCTTCGACCCTCGTAGGCGTGCAGCTCAAGGAGGATAAGGAGCTTGACAAACCCGCACCCCTGCCCGCGCAGCCGCCAAAGGCCAGGCTTCCGCCACCTGCTAAGGCCGGCAAATGGATACGGTTCCAGCTTTGGTTCAACACGTACCGCAAGTTCTATATCCTTGTCGTCGCGCTCAACATCCTCGGCGTCGTCCTCGCCGCGGCCGGGCGCTTCCCCTACGCCGAACGCCACCTGGGTGCGCTCGTGCTGGGCAACCTTCTGTCTGCCATCATCGTGCGCAACGAGATCTTCGGCCGCTTTCTATATCTCTTCGTCAACTGCCTGTTCGCGGAGGTACGCGTTGCGCAGTCTAGAGCGTGCGCACCGCTTTCCTGACGCTGCGCAATAGTGGACGCCGTTGTGGTTCCGTCTTTGGTGCACGTCCATCCTGCAGCATCTCGGTGGCATTCACTCGGGTTGTGCCACCTCCGCGCTCGTGTGGCTCATCTTCAAGATGATCGAGATGTTCATTCACAATAAAATGCAACACCTCGCCGTCGTCCTTACCGGTGTCATCACCAATCTGGCCGTCGTTATCTCCATCGCGAGTGCTTTCCCGTGGGTCCGCAACAACCACCACAAGTGCGTATACTCTTACCATCATCCTTAGATGTGGCCGTGATTCATATTTGCAGTACTTTTGAGCGTTGGCATCGTTTCTGCGGTTGGTATGTAGCCTTCTTAGCAAAAGCCATCGAGGTAACAGCTGCCTGACGATTTTCTTCTGCCCTTTTTAGGATTGGACTCGCCGCGACATGGTCCTTCGTGATTCTGGGGAACTCGTATGTCCCTGAAACTCGCACCTGGGACGTGTCCGCCGGACGCCTCCTTGGTTTCCAAGAGTTCTGGTTCACGCTGGTTATCACGATCTTGTGCGTCCGGGAATCATTCTACTCTCCTGAACGAAACATTGATTGCAATCAGTGTTTTACTGCCGTGGGTATGCGTCCGAAAGGTCGAGGTAACCGTCGAGATTGTTAGTCCATCCCAATAAGGATTCAGCGCGCCTTTCTTTCTAATTGACACCTCCGACCAGCCATCGTCCAAGGTTGCCGTCCTGCGCTTCAAAGGTGGTATGCAACAAGGTCTTCTCGGAAGGATTAGCCACTCCGCAATCATGGAATATCACGCGTACGTCTCTGACCGGCAGCCGCGGAGCGTTTGCTGACCTATGCGGTCAAAGGTTCGGAACCATTAGGTGCGTTTGTCTCCTTCTCTGAAACCAAGACGTCGGGCTCACAGGTCATCCCATAGCGAGAGTATGTATGCCGAATCGCACTACATGATCTGCGGCGTGCAAGGCGACTTTACGCGTAGCCTCGTCAACGACCCGCCGACGCACATCTGGACGCGCTGTGTGCGGGTATGACAGGCCCTCCACCTGCTTCCGATGCGTTAGACTGAGTAAGTCGCAGTTCGCCGGCGTGGGAAACACCTCTGTGTTGTATCGCCGCGGTATCCGCGTCTGTACGGGCACTGGGCTGGGCGCGGCGCTGTCGACCTGCATCCAAGAGCCGGGCTGGTTCCTCATCTGGATTGGGTCCGACCAGGAGAAGACGTTCGGCAAGACGATCTCGGACCTGATCTACAGGAACATCGAGCCTGAGCGCCGTATCCTCTGGGACAGCAAGAAGGAAGGGCGGCGCCCGGATATCATGAAGCTCGTGCGGGATGCGTACTACAGCTGGCGCGCCGAAGGTACGCAATTTCTCACTCGCGCTGAGTGTAGCGTTCATACAGCCCGCGCTGCTTTGCAGTGGTTATGATCACATCCAATAGGTCCGGCAATGACGAGCTCATGCAGGGATGTCGTGCGGCAGGCATCCCTGCTTTCGGTACACTGTGGGATTTCTGAGCAGCAAAGATGTTAGTTCTGGCGGGCTACGCTGCAAGCAATTTTTCTATTTAAGTTTTAAGCAATAATTTATCTTGGTTTTCTTCCTCTGACTCCTCAAGACTCTGAGACACAAAGTTTGTCGTCGCAGGCCGCGCCGCTGCGGAGCGATCCGGCTTGCCGACTTGCCGACGCATCTCCCTGTTCCGGAGACTGCCTCTCACGCTCAGCGCACATCTCAACGCCTGCACGCACATACCGCATTACGGAGGCTCTGTACTTGCGCTAGAGACTGTATCAGGTGTGTCGAATGCTTCGCCGTGTGTACACGGGCGTTTAATAAAGCCCCGATGACGCAGAGATCCTGTAAGCTGCGGGCCGTCAGCAATTCGGACTCGGGAGGCAGCTATATAAAGAGGCGCGGTTGGCTGACCGACGGGCGCACTTCTGTTGTTGCCACACGCCCCGTTTTTGTGCATGGCGGCGCGGCTAGATGCTTCACCTAGACTGGCAGATGTAGGGCAAGCCTTGCCGGTCCACGTCGAAGACAAAGTTTCCAAGAACGCCAACGAACTCGAAGTTACAAACGAAGTGAAGAACGCGAATAATGAACCCAACGATAACGACAACAACGAGAAGAAGTCTGCGGGAGACGTCGAAGCTGCTCAGGGTGAACGCTCTGAAGAAGCGGAACGGTATTCTGTCTGGACATGGCACGAGAAGCTCGCTATCGTCGCTCTCACGGCGTCGGCCAGCATGCTCAGGTGCGTTGCAGCCGAGTTCCCTGCTCTGAAATACGTAGAATTTTGACTCAGGCTTTGAACAGTACGATGAGCGGGCAGATATACTTCCCCGCGATCCCCCTCCTCGCGGAGTCGTTCAACGTCTCCATCGAGGCTATCAATCTCACCGTCACCTCCTACCTCGTCATGCAAGGCCTCTGTAAGCACCCGGTCTTTCGTCTCTCCCGTGCCATGTTGAGCGCGCAAACTGTGCAGCGCCCATGCTCTTCGGTCCAATAGCCGATGTCAAAGGGCGGCGATTCGTAAGCAGTGCTCGTTTGCTCGTTTCCCTAAGCACACCTTCAACCCATTCTACTCAGGCATACATCATCTGCATAACGATCCTCTGCGGCTCATGCATCGGTATGGCCGTCATGCCACAGGACGCCTACTGGCTCCTCGTCGTGCTCCGCTGCGTGCAGTCCGCCGGCAGCGCGTCTACCGTGTCAATTGGGTATGGTACCATCACAGATATTGCTACGCCTGGCGAGCGCGGCACGTTGATTGGCATCGCGTCGCTGGGACCGGTGAGCGCTCTCGAGTTCGGCTTCTCTCAACGCAGCCTGTTCACTCTCTCCTCAGATGTTTGGACCGTCCATAGGTCCGAATCCCGAATATAAAGAACAGTAACAGCTTGTTGACGCATAGCAGGTCCAATTATCGGCGGAGCGCTGGCTGACAAGTTTGGTTGGAGGTGAGCGGCGCGCGACGTGTTCCATTAATGACATACACTAATCACTCTACAGAGGAATATTCTGGTTCATGGCTGCATTCGCGGCCGCTGTCAACGTTGCATTGATACTGTATGTACTTCATCACCGCATTCTTTTCCAGGTCTCAAACTTGTAGGATTCTCCCCGAGACATTGCGCGCAATCGTGGGAAACGGGACCATCGCTCCCCCACTCTACCTCCAGCCACTAGTTCCACTGCTCTCGCGCTATGACAAAGGTATAGATGCTGCTCCGCCGCTGGCCAAGAAGACGACGGCGGAGGTCTTCAAGGCGCTGGTGCCACGATTCCTGACGCAGCCGGATATGGTGGCTATCTTGACGTCCAACGCGTGCTCCTTTGCGCTCTTCCAGGCGCTATCGGCGAGCATCTCACCCGTCCTTTTGGACGGATATTCATTCCTCACCCAAACGACGGTACGCTCACAAGCAGCATCGCATTGTCTGGCAGCTCACTGACGGGTGCTGCGATTGCGAACTTGAACTCCAGGTCGGCCTGTGCTTTCTGCCGCTCGGCGTGGGCGCCGCGCTTGGCTCTCTTGCGACAGGCCGCATCCTCGACAGGGAATACGCGCGGTTCGGTGGTACGCGCGGCGCGGAGATCGCGCTTTCCTTCCCGCTGGAGAAGGCGCGCCTGCGCCTCGTGCCGTTCTACATCGGCCTCATCGCCGTCTCCGTCATCACCTTCGGCTGGACGGCCGGCCGCACGAGCCTCGCTGCGCCGCTCATATTCAACTTCCTCAGTGCGTCCCCCGGATTGCGCTATGTGTGTGTGTGTGTGTGTGTGCTGAGTGGTTGATGATGCGTAGCGGGCTGGTCGGTCACGGCGCTGATGAACGCCCACCAGTCCATCTGCCTGGACTTGACGCCGGGCCAGGGCGCGAGCGTCACAGCTGCAGTGCGTCTCCATCTATGGCCTTCATACCCGCGATGATGACTGAGACTCGCACCGCACGGGCAGAACAACATGTTTCGCTGTCTGCTCGGCGCGGCGATCGTCGCCGCCGTGGACGCGCTGCGGCGCAAGCTCGGCGACGGCTGGCTGTTCGTCCTCCTCAGCGGCGCGTGCGTGTTGGTTGTCCTGCCACTCGTGCTGTATGTGCGGCTCCGGGGACCGAAGCTGCGCGCGAGGCGCCTGGCCAGGAAGGAGCATCTGGAAGAGAGGAAGAGCGGCAGCGGCAGCTGGCGCAGGCGTAGAATCCGCAGTATATTTACAGTTAGAATAGCAATGCTGTACGGTATGTGAGTATGGATCTATGGGCTATGTGAGAACATGTGTCCATGCAAAGGAGAAAAGCCAGGCAAGCAGAATCATGAAAATCTGGAGTAGAGGGGTGGTGCTTCCGGTGGTCCCGAGCTCCCGACGGCCGCAGTACTGTTGCCATACAGCCCAGACTCAGAGCTCTGCTGAGTGCTCGGCCGCAGAGAGACGGATTTGCGATTGGGCGAGCTGAGCAGTTCATACTTTCGGTCTCTGTGCGTGATAGCCGCTGCTGAATATATGTCAGCAATGAGCTGCCCGTCTTAGACTGGCGTACTGACATGATGAGACGAAGTCCGTTACCGGGGCTATCGGGGACACCTTCGCCATCCTGATGCGGCGCCGTCGGCTGCCCCAGGAGTGGAAGACCATGACGCCCACGATGCCAATAAGCGCAAGAGCACCCAAAGCTCCAGCAACGATGGCTTTAATGTCTACGCGATTGTTCGTTCCATCAGGTGCGTCGAGAGAGCCGGGTCCTTGCCGACTCTTGTCAACGGACTGTGTGGCACCGGACTGGGATCCATTTCCAGAGTTCGAACCGTCAGAGTTTGTCGAGGGAGTCACAGATGTCCCGAGGTTGGGATCTGACGTCTGAGAGACAAAGCTGGCAGCGGAACTTTGGGTGGTGATCGGGGGCAGGAGTGAAGAGCTTCCGCCTTCGTTACCAGTTCCACCGTTTTCCTGCGTCTGATCAGGTGGCGGCTCCAAGGTCTGCTCTGGCGGGTTTCTTGTAGGCGCAGTTGCAGCAGCTAGAATATAAGGATTATTCAGGCGCCGCTCGCTGCAGATAGAATGGTTGTGACGTACTCGGGGTGGCACTATCGAGCATGTCAGTGATGCATCCCAGAATACTATGCACTAACTGACTTGGAGGCGCCTAGAAAGACATTGACGATCTTCAGACCCGCTGATCCGGGCAATGTGTGAGAGCTAAGTGCGTGATGAGCGTAAGTTTCAGCCACAAGGATCGTCTTCGGCACCCACCTGAACTGGTTTGCTGGCGAGATGCTCAATGGAGCGTAATTGGTGGATGTGAGGGATTTGTACGCCTCTGCATCCAAAGAGCCATAGGAAGACGAGGTCGTTACGCTCGATGCGTTCTGGCCGCATTGACTGCTCGACGGCGCAGACCCTACGGTGAAAACCTGCTTATATCCGCTCCGATTCTGGACCACAAACTGCTTTCCAGCTCGCAGACTACACATCCAGCTCAGTATGCCAGTGCCCATTGGTGGCCGTAGGACCTGTAATGTTGCGCCGTTGTGAGCAGCATGGTGGCTAAGGCCTTGGACTCACCATCCACTGTGTCAGCGAGCTGTCCGGTGTCAGAAACGATATAGCAGCATCATCTGGAAGCACAAGGCCACTTGGTGGGTCGCCGCTGGGGTTGATATCGTAATACAGATGTATGGGTGCACACTCGCGCGGCTCGCTGGTGATATACATCTCCATGCCCCAGTTGCCGTTGCCGACCCTGAATGCATCCTCTGCGACAGTAGAAAGGACGAAAAATGGGTTGAGTAGGAATGAAAGGAGCGTGAGGGGGTGCATGTGCACGAATGAGAACACAGGTGGAGTGCAGGTGAAAGAGCTCGTTGTGACACGAGTACAAATAGACAACTTCGGCACACTGAGGAGTGATGAGCGCCGTACTGACTTTTCCCGGTAGCATGACTGAACGACGTAGCGACAGCAGAGCTTTTATCCGCAGCGAGTGCTGACTGCCTTTCTTGTCAAGGGAGATCAGTGTAACATGGTCGCATATAGCTTCCAAGAACTAGAAGCTAACGAGTTACAATGGGAATCCTTAACCTATAAAATCTCCTACGTTCTATCGCAGGCCGTGCTAGTCTTCACTCCGTCTTGGCCAAGCCAGATTCCGCGGCGAGCGAGTAGAAGCGCGAACCGTAATCGGCGATCAGAGTTTGCGGTGCGTCGAACTCAGCCACCTATGAACGAGGTTAGCAACCCATATTTAATAGATATCAAACGGCGACTACCTCTCCGTTATCAAGCACAAGCACGCGGTCGGATTTCATGATAGTGTGCAGACGGTGCGCGATCGTGAGCATCGTGACATTGGCGAACTGCGGGCTGCGAAGCACGTCTTGAATTGCCTTGTCGCTCTGCAAGTCAACAGCAGAGGTCGCTGTATACGCGATGAGCACACAAGGACTTGACGTAAAAGAAGGGACATACCTTCATCGAGCACGAGAATGGTAGACTAAGTTCAAGCGACAGTGTGAGCACGGGCCGCGGGAAGGAAATGGAAAGATGAACACACCTTGCGCAACAGCGCCCGAGCGAAGCACAGCAGCTGCCTTTGCCCAGAGGACATGGACAAGCCACCTTCCCCGACCAGGGCATCTAAGCCCTTCGCAAAGCTCTCAATGTACTCCTTCAGGTGAACCTGCGCGACGATCAAACATGAGTCACGCACAGGCCTCTGTGACGAAGACGACTACACACCTGTTGGAGCGATTGCCAAATCTCCTCGTCCTGATACTGCCCGGTCGGGTCGATGTTCTCGCGCATGGTGCCCTCGAACAGCTGTGGCTCCTGCGGGATGATACTAATGGCGGTCCGCAAGTCGTGGAGGCCGAGCGTAGAGGTGTCGACGCCGTCAATTATTACCGTCCCCGTCGCAGGCTCGATGATACGGAGGAGCCCGAGAAGCAGCTGCACACAGACGCACTTAGCATGAAAAAGAATGCGAAGGAGTTCACGCACCGAGGACTTTCCAGCGCCCGTACGACCGCATATTCCAATCTTCTCGCCGGGCTTCTACCGAACGGAGATTTATCTTCAGCATGCGCTCCTTACTGCGGCCAACGAACTCACTATGTCCAAGTTGATATTCTTCAGGACAAGGTCTAGGTTCTGGCGATAACGGAGGGAGTAATTCCTGGGAGTTTGGTTGAGCGAGAAGCGGGCCGAGGGAGTCAAAGAGACACACACCTGAATTCAAGATGACCTTCGGTTGGCCACGTGCCGACCGGTTTTTTCTCTTCGATATAAGCAGGTGCCTCGGGTATGACGTCGACGTAATGCAGGATGCGCTCGACGCTAACGATGTTTTGCTCGACATCGCTGGCGTACCGGACAAGCCAGTTGAGGTAACTGCTGATGTTGAGACTATACGACAGGACGAGACCCACAAGACCGGCATCAAGGGCATCGCGGACGCCGAGCGTGGTGAGCGCGAGACAGGACGCGATAAGGATGATGGTCGCGCCGAGCAGCTCGAGTCGAACGGCCAGCCATCGGTTGACGCTGACGGAGAGGATGTAGCATTCCTGGTTGCGGTCGACGAGCCACTCGATGTTCGCTGTGAAGATGTCCTGCTGCCCAAACGCGCGAATCGTTGACAGGCCGCCGAGGCTCTCCGAGAACCATGCGAAGATGGGCGAGCGCGAGACGGCGTCGAGCCGCTTCAGCTCGCGCGAGGTTGCCAAGTAATAACTGCATCGCGCGCCGCTATTGTCAGAACTCGGTTTCGGAAGCAAGGTGGAGGAACTCACGACATGGCCTTGTGGTAGATATACGCCAACGGCGGGAGGGATAGGAGGAAAAGCGGGAAGCTTGCAGCTGCCACGGCGACAATGCTCAGAACACTAGTAAGCGTGCGCACAAAGGCTTGAATCACGCGAGCCAAGACCTGGTCGACGACCTGCACGACGAGCATTGTCAGTCAGAGCTCTGGAGTCGGAAACAGAGAACAGGACGCACGTATACGTCGCGACTGAAGACGTTCATAATCCTAAACACGAATAAGCATAAAAAAAGCCAGAGCATAGAAGTCGCGAGCGCGCACCGTCCTGTCGGCGTCGACTCGAAGAAGCTGAGCGGCGCTCGCATCACCGCAAGGAGCATATTGTCATGGAGATGCCGCGCGCTCCGCAAGGTACACAGCACCCAAAGGAAGAGCCCGCTGAGCGCAGCGAATACCGTGCTGGCCAGCGTGACCAAGCCGTACAGGGCGATGTAGTACCCTACATCGGCGCGCGCGTCGCCCCAGCGCATGAGCACGACGTTCGCCGCGACTCTGCTCGCCTGGCTCGCGACGATGAGCAGGACAAAGAGTGCGAAGCCCGCACGCGATGCCACGGAGATGTACTGTGTGTAGACGCGCCACTTAACCTTGCCGACCTCCGTGTGCTCCTTTGTGATTACTGGCTTGGATAGGTCTGCCTGTGAAGAGGGCTGGACGGTCTTGAGCGGAAGCCGTGTCGCCTTCCCGAACGAGTAGCTCTGCGTTAGCTTCGCGCCAGACGCGATGTTCCTAGAGTCTGACTCGGACGGGCTGTGCTTGCTGTCTACAGCCGACTTGCTGGTCAAGGTGATTGGCGTCGTTGGCCTCAAAGCACTCGCACTCGCCGACCCGCGTCCGTGGTGAATGCTGTCAAGCAGTCAGCCATGCTGGCAGCTTGCGTGCAAGAGGACAACGCACATCAATTTGTGCAGCTCGCAGGCTTCGTCAAGCATTGCCTTAGCATACGTCGCGCGCTCGAGGATTATTCCGCGGCGCATGAAGACGAGCTCGTCGAACTGGCCGACGAAGGCAACGGTGTTCGTCACCAGCACCCGCGCTCTGTCGGCGAGGACACCGCGCGGCCCGATGACATGATCTGCAGCAACGAAGTGAGTGCGAGCGGAATACCGAAGAGCGGGAACGGAAGGTCGTACCGAAGACATGCCGCGCAACGTGTGAGTCGACGGCTGCAGTGCATTCGCGTTAGCCAGTGTTGCATTTGGGCAATATAGGAAATGTGCACTGACCAGCAAGGACGTCGTCCAACAGGTACAAGTCGGCGCGAGCGTAAACGGCGCGAGCGAGAGCAATGCGTGCTCGTTGCCCGCCACTAAGCGTAACGCCTGCGGAGCATAAGCGTGTGCAAAGGCTCCCGGCGTTATCAAACGCACCTTTCTCGCCCACCATCGTCAGGTCTCCATCGGGAAGCGTCTCCAAGTCCGGGCCCAGGGCGCAGGCTGCGTATTGCTGAGCGAACTCGTCACCAGACCAGACCAAGAGGACATACCATCCAGAACAATATCGTAGAACTCCTGCTCGAACTCGTGCGAAAAGAGAATGTTGTCACGGACAGTACCGCTCATGATCCTATCCACCTGTCAGCACCGTGGAATGAAAGCAGACAAAGGTGAACGGCGTACCAAGGAGTCTGCGGGACATACGCCAGAGAGCCGCGCACGACCACTTCACCATCAATTTGATACATCTCGCCCACGATGGCGCTCAGCAGACTCGTCTACGAGGAGAAAGACGTGTTCAATACGCGTCAACCTTCACGGGAAACTAGAGCACGCACCTTTCCAGCGCCAACGCGGCCAAGAACGCCGACGAGCTGCCCGGGAAGAACAGAGAGCTCGATGCCTTCGAGGGTCGGTGCCTGACCCTCACCGGCGTCCCATGCGAAGTCGCCGCCGTGGATCTCGAGAGCAGGCTCATGCGCAGACGCAGGCGGGTGAAGAATAGCGCGTGCGTCTGCCTGCAGCTCGTCTCCATGTAAGAAAGACTGCAGTCGGCGAGCTGATACGAGTGCCTCGACAATGCTGGATGTGATGTTGCCGAACTGTTCCAGGCAGTCAGCACACATGGCGAAGATGAAGGCAGCAGGGAGGGACGTACGTTTGCCAGTGGGAGCTGGAGGAGCATAAAGAGCGCGATGGCAGGGAAGATTATGTCCGACGTGAGGACTTGGCCGGTGCGCGCTGCAACGGCGAACGAGACGAAGGCGACCAGGAGCGGAACGCCCGCCCAGAGCGCGCTGCTGAGCACGTTGAGCACGGCGATGCGGCGCAGGACGGCCATCTCGCGCTCGTTGCGGATGCGGCGCACGCGTTGGACGAAGGCGGGCTCCCACGCGTAGAGCTTGATGCTACGATTGCGCGTCAGCGAGATTGCAGAGCAAGCATACCAAAAAAGAAAGACAGACCTCTTAATGTTGCCCAAGATTTCCGCCATCTCCTTCGTGCGGCGGTCACGGTTCTTCATCTGCTCCTCCTGCAGACGCATGATGACGCGCGCGATGCGCGTGTTGAGCGGGATGAACGCCGCCATCACGCCGACGCCGACGAACGCGGGCCAACCGAGAACGCCATACAAGCTGGCGAAGGCGAGCGCAATCTGCAGCGGGCCAGAGACGACGCCAAGCCCGTCGATGGCGAGGCTCTGCAGGCGCATGGCGTCGACCGACATCAGGTTGACGATGTTGCCCGACGCGCGCGCTGCGGGCAATCGGAGCGCCTTGCGGTAGATCTCGCGGACGAGCCCCGCGCGCACGCGCATGCCCGTCGTGAAGGTGCGGTGCAGGTACTGTTGTTGCAGGGTTGTTTGGGCGACGGCTGTGGTGAACATGACGGTGGCGATGGCGAAGCCCTGGATGAGTGGGACGTTGTCGGAGGCTTGGTAGAGCGGAATGAAGCGCAGGAGGAGACGGAGCAGCTGCGGCTGGGCGAAGGCGAGCAGGTCCGACGCGATTTTGAGTACCAGCGCCACAAGCAAAGGCCAGCCGTACGCCCGCATCAGAGCGGTCCAGAGACGGCCACTACGTTTCAGTGAGCAACGAGTGGTATGACCAAAGCAGCTTCTACATACTGTTGTCGCAGTGCAACTTCGAGCCGGATGCCCATCGCTTCCGTCTCTTCATTTTCGTCCAACTTGTAAAGGTCATCGGCAGTCACATATTTCTTCGTGCCGAGCTACAATATTGCTCAATATACCTCGCGCGGAGTATTATGAAATACATACCTTCATGAACGGTGTCAGCCATCCAAAACTCCAGACGCTGAAGATGTTGGCCGTGGCAAGCGGGATCTCTTTTAGGTCGGATTCCATGCCAACCTCGGGGCCAACCGACTCGCAGACGAGAGCGACGAGCTCCAATACTGCGATAGCGATGTGGAAACGTAGGTTGACGCTGTCGCCGATTAGAACGTCCGTACGAGCGGCGATGGTCAATGCAGCGATGTGCGCCGGCCAGAAGAGCAGCAGCAGCGTGTTGGAATATTTTTTGCGGGTATGATTGGCCCATACGAGTATGGCCGCCGCCGCCTGGGCCACCGCAGTCGGCACGTCAAGGTTGACCGATGCAATGCCGAATGCGAGGAGCAGGGTTCCCTGACAGTCACATCAGCTCCGAGTTCCTATGTCGCTCTGAATCAACGTACAATTTTCAGGCGTAGGACGGCGACACTCTGTAGACCACGTTGGATGATTTGGTAATTCTTAAATAGCAGATGAACATGGACAATGGCAAAAGAAACGAACACGGCGACGAACCCAGGGAGTAACACAGCACGTTCAAAACAGACTGAGAGGTCGAATGGGCGTATGGTTGACACAGGGTGCCTCCAAGTGTCGCCTGACGAGTCTGCAGAGTATCATGCTTATAGCTGTTGAAAGCTGGTGAAAGTAGGAAGCAGAGTTGAGTCAGGGTCGCCGCGAAAATCCGGAATCCGCGTGCTCGTCCAACATGATCGGAACCAATCTAAGTTAGTGTGCCCTGAATCGGAGGCTTTGGGAGAAATTCTTGGAGAGCAGGGGAGTTGTCGACGACAGATCATAGAGATGATCGTTGCAGGTGTGATCAGCTGCAGCGGAGCATCGTCTCAGGAATATCGCATGTTCCTCACAAATTCGAGCCTGCCAGTGATCCAGACAGTTCGTCTCGCCGGCGAACTAACCACTGAGCATGTTCGTTGAGTTGTAACTGGAGCAATTAAACGTCCGGGAAACAACGAGATTTTCAATCTGTGGTTGACTGAAGTGTCAGGGAAGAGTCCGTCGAAGCCAGGAGTTACACACAGCAATGAGCTGTGTGCGAGACGGCCCATAGCCCTGCGCCATCTCCACCTTGAATAACCGCTGTCATCTGGTATATTGCTCATAAGCGTAGAAAGTCGCTGGAGAGTAGCGTGCCACGGAAACGCCACACGATAACCCGGCTTTAGCCGCCTTCGCGCTGACCGCACGACGACGGCGCGGCCACGCCCCAGAACACGGATGCACCGCGCAGCACCCAGCCAGCGCGCGATGCCGCTGCCGCGGCGCTCCGCGCGCCTGCACCGCTCGCCGTCTGGTTCTGGCTCTGGTTCGGCGTCGCCACCGCCGCATGCACCGACGCCGAGGAAACGCGCGAAGGCAAAGATGCGGCTGTCGCAGGCCGAGGAGCTGCGCAGCATTGAGCAGGTCATCGACAGCTCCGCGGACGACTCGGAGACGGCGACGATCAGCGCGTCGGGCTCGCCGTCGCCCGTACGGCGCAAACGCGAGGACCCGCCCGCCGCCGAGCCCGAACCCGACATCGCCCGAGGACGACCGCTGCTGCTGCCGTTCGTCGTGGGCGCGCTCGCGATCGTGCTCGGCGTCCTTTCGCTGTTCTCTTTCAAGTACCCCTTGGAGGAGGCGCCGCCGCTGCGCCTCGAGCGCGCGCTGCCGCTGCTGACGGCGCACGTGCGCGCGGTGGGCGCGCTGCTGCCGCGCGCGCGCGAGATGCAGCGCCCCGCGCTGGACCACCTCGCCGTGCGCGAGCTGCGCGACGCCGCGCGCCTCTCCAACGCCGACTCCAACTCGGGCGCCCTAGGAGACAGCTCGGGCGACGCTGCCGCACTCGCAGACGAGCTGGAGGCGCTGGGCGCGCAGCTCGTGGCGGCCAAGATGCGCGCGCTGGATCTGGGCGTGGCGCTCTGGCTCGCGGGGCGCGCGACGCACAACGAGCTGCATTTCGCGCTTTCCTCCTTCATCTCCCCATCCTCCTCCTCCTTCTCCAATGCACCTACTTCTACGGCAACAGCAGCGGCGTCGATAGCATCCGCAACGCGCTTTCTGGCATCATCCGCGGCGGACCTGCACACTCTAGCAAACGACACCGCCTCGTTGCTACAAGACGCCTACACGTTCGGCACCACCGTGACGGCCTCTCCCACCTTCGCCGCGCTCGTATCGTCCGTCGGCAAGACGCCGCGCAGCCGCTGGCTGGGCTCCGGCTCCGGAATAGGAGACGAACTGGCGGGGCTCAGGGGCAGCGTGGACCGCGCGCAAGAGGCGATACGGAGAGCTGGGGCGCTGGGGCGCGCTGCGAGGGACTTGGCGGGTGAGGCGGAGGGTATTGGGGAGCGATTGAGAGGGGTGTTCGCTGTGAGTTCACCTTTTGTGCGAAGGCGAAGTGTGAAGCTGATCATGATGATTTTGCGCTGGAACTCTAGACGGACGACCCGCAGCGCCCGCCCAAGTCGCACGCGGACCCCGCGCAGACGGCCAAGCTCGCGGCGGAGCTGCGCGCCGCGCTGGAGGCGCTGGCCGGGCAGGTCGCGCAGGTGCAGCCGGATACCGGCTGAGGACGACGCTGGCGGATGCTCGTTTCCCTGCTTTCGAACGCGCTCCTGCTCTCGCTTACTCTCTTGGGACCCCTCTTGCTCTTGCCCTTACTCTTACTATCAACTGTATGTTGGTGTATCGATACGATATCTCATGTCATCATCGCCGTTTGAAGCAATACTGATAAGTACAAGATGTGCAATACACCTACGTGAACCTTGCATACGCTACGGGAAGCCTGCCGCTAGCGGGAGCAAACGCGGCTCGCTCTTGGACTCCTGCTTCGAGCTTCAGACTCGTCACACCCGCCGACATTCTATCTTGCACGCACTCAGGTGGCTGGAGTGGATACTGTGGAGCTGGCGCCGCTCGATTTCGTTCTGTCTGGGCGGGCTGCTGTTCTCGCGCTGCGGTGGGGCGTGGAGTCTGGATTGTTGCACTGAGAACAGCCGGCGCTACGTATACCTCATCCTATACCAGCAGCGCGCCTGGTCACGACTGACGGCTGGCCACGCTCTGGCTTTGCCGCCGCCTGGACGGAACACGGCGTCGGGGCTGGTCGAGCTGATTTGCGACTTGACCTCTCTCGTGCTCTGAACTGCGACCTCCAGTCAGCGTGCAACCCGGGACGTCCACTGCATGCGTTTCGGATTCGCGCTGCCTCTAGAGTATCATCCTGCCGGTATCCCCAGTTGAATCCGAGTCATAGATATCTGGACGAGATACGCCAACGGTCGGTAGGAATGCACCTACTAGGTGCAACTTTGCGGGAGGAGTATGCAGTACGCACTGTGCACACGGCCGACCGCGATTCTGCAAGAGGCGCGTTTGACTTGCTGCTTGAGCCCCGCTTAACCAGGGGCCATCGCTGCTCGTCGAAGCCGGGCGAGCGCAGCAGGGTTCTTCGTTTAGGACGGTGTCGCTGTTCTCGAGCCGCGTTCATTCCGGTGCAGTGGATGCGGTCCTGTCGACGCCCGGCGTTTGCTGGATTGCGGGAGGGTGGCGGTCTCAGGATGAGTGAGTACTGAGGCCTGCGGCCTGATCATGAGGATCAATGTCCCGGGCTCATTCGGCGCTGCTGACCCGATCCGCGCACGCTCCCAGGTCGTCCCTCACGCATAGCCCAGCACCTTTCCTGCTGCTGATGGAAGCCTTCGCTCCGAGTCGCAGAGCTTCGCCTGCCTCGGAAACTGGAATGCCCCGCTTCCCCGCTTCGAAATGCTGTGTCTGCCCCCGATGCCGTGGCTGCGACGAGCATGCCTGCGCGCGTCGCACTCACTTCGCCCCGACTTGATTGGTTGCAGTCGCCAGGATCGGCAGGCGTCAAACCCCTGTAGAGTCTCGCCGGGGAGCTACGAAGTCTATTCCTGCACGTGTCTGGCTATTTGGGTGATAACTTTGCGTGACGATTGCGGTGTTGACGCGTTGATCTTGCGCTTCGACTGGTCTTTCAGGGACTGCAGTGCGGCATTGAAGCGCATCGAGAACACGTGTATCGTCTTCAGCCACGAGTCAATCGTCGTTAACGATCATCCACTTCGCGGCCCCGAGCTTTCCTCCCCGTATATATAGTCTTGATCTCAGGCTATCCTCGCCGCCATAACTATCATGAGTGACTGTCGCTTCTACGAGATTGATGTTAGTTGAGCTCCAGCTATCGATCACTCATTAACCTCTTCCAGCCCTCCTGGACAGACCCATCCTGGTATGGGCAACCAATATCGGACATATATCGTTGGAATCTTGCGTTCGCAATCGTGTCCTGCTATGGCAAGCAATCTTTCAGGCTCTTTTACCCCATGTAACTGAATGGGAAGCAGTCTCCGCCTTCACCTGGGTTCTATTTGACTATTGTCAGTCACGTTTCTCAGCCGCGATCATTATCGCTGACTGAAAAAACTCGCAGCACTCACCTTGCACGACGAGGTAGGCATCCGTGCAGCGTTGTGGTATATTAAACTTGACGATTCAAGGTGAAATATATCTGGGTGAGTGCCAGTTTTGCGCTCTGTACGTCGCAGTGACCTCAAGCGTGCCAACTAAACGGCCATTGCGAGCTGGAACTTTCCTATTTTACTCTGTAAGCTTTACTTCTCGAGATATCGTGAACCTGTAGCTCCTCCTAACGAAGCCGAAGTTGAGATTCATGGGCGTGGCATCTCTAGCCATTGGAATGGGTATCTACATGTGGCCGGAGGTATGTACTCATTAGGCATCTTGCGACATCGCGTGAGTTGACTCATAATGAAGCATGCCGCTGTCGTTGACCTTTGGGAAGAACTGCCTCCCGGCGCTCCTCTGTGCCCTTTGACACCGTATGACATAGCCGAAGAGATTATCGGAGCCAACTCAAGACCAGTCGAGACAATATATAAAGGCGTTCCAAGCATGCAATTTTTAATTTTTTGGACTGTAGAAGGTGAGATTCGTCACCTGCCTCGCAGGGACCGAGTCACTGATAATGCCGACAGTTTTGCTCCAAGCTCGCATATTTGCGATCTACAACAGCCGAAAACTCGCCACATTTAACGCTATCTTCTTCATTCTGGACATTGCGGTAATGATATTCTTCTGGTGTTTTCCTGGCGCGATATACGGCCAGGTGTACGTCAAGTACCCCGCCCCGAAAGACCCTATCGCAGCGCTGGTGGGGTATGCTCTCTACTGGGTCCCAGGTATGTCCCTTTTCTAATTCACCCTTATTTATCTCAGTCGTGAGGAGGCATTGCATTCGAGCTATGGCTCGCAGCACTGGCTATCGCAAAGCTGCGCCGCAAGATTCTCAAACACGACTTGCTCACTGTCATGGTCCACGATAGGTCGGTCAGCCATTTTATGGAGACAGTGACTCACACAGACGAATTCAGCATCAAATATTTCTTGCTGTGCGTCGTACCGCTCGCAGGGGACTGTCCCGAACGTGGTGATCACTAAAGTTTATGATAGAGTTGCTCTCACGATGGTAATACACATTGTCATGGTAAGCTATCCGCCACGACCGACAAAGAGGCAAAATGAACCATTGATACAGGCTGAAGTACTAGGAGTGGGAGACTACGCAGTCCCGTAAGTGTCCCAACTGCAGCTCATTCTTGTCTTACGAGAAATCGATGGCCAAGATTCGTTATTGCGGGTCAGACGATCGGAGGATCGCGAATGATTCTTCATTTGCGGCGGGCATACTTCAAGAGTCACGACCACGATACCGGCCTCTCGCGAGCCAACCTTTCGTTTGCACTTGCAACAGACAAACCCGCCCCCCAGCGCAGATTGGTCGACGAGACGTTCTACGTCGACGAGCCGATCGGCGACTACTTTGACAACGAGGAAGACGGTATCGACCGCGACGAGGACAGGGGAGAGCCAACGCATGCAGTGCCGTAGCCAGCACGTCGCTCATGGATAGCAGTGTTCGTCAATAATCAGTGCTGGTCGATGTAACCATAGTTCTGACCACTGTATACGCGGAAGAGACGTTTCTCACTTGCTGCAGACATGCAACGAGTCGCGGGTCGTGCCTCCCGGATCTCCGGCTAGCATCCCAGTTCCCGATTTGAGTAAACGCGCGAAATGTAGATAAGTCCGCAAAGGGTCACATGCATCCCAGAGCACGCGCGACCGCGACCCCTCGCGCTGCGTTCTAACTGCCCGAAAATTTGAGGGAGTCGGACCTGCGCTACCGGCTGCGCTACTGTGCGTCGTCCCGCGAACACATCGCCGAGGCCACATGACGCGGTGGGAGCATCGAAAATAGAGTTTTCTAGGAAAGCATCAATTGCGCATTCGAGATTAGGAAGTGCGTGATTGAGGAGAAAGCGGCGGAAAAGCGGAGGGCGAGCTTTTGGCGCATCGCATGGTCCACAGTCTGAGCACGACGGCAAAGTCAAAGCTAGGCATCTCGCTGCCAGTCCGATCATTGCGATCATCGCCCGCGGCTTTTTGGAATCCGTGAAGGGATGTAAGTAATCGGATCCTGATCGGAGTTGCAACATTGCGGCGCGCTTTCGGCTTCGCGCCGCAACCCGACAACGTCACACACGTTCAATCTGGAATGTGGACAACCCGCCTTCGGCGCTGACCACAACGCCCTTCGTGAGCTACAAGAGCAGCCCTCCCCCGACCGCCCCAAATTTGGCGCCGCAGACAATGTTGCCCGTTAACCGGGAGCTGCACGCTCTGACTAACAGCTGACCACGGTCATGGTCCGCACCCTCGAGCGGGACGCGGGGGATGTGCAGCTCTGGATCGCGTGGCGCGCGATGCTCAACCCGCTCTCCTCCAAAATTCATCAGCATCCACTTCAGCTGTGGCCATCGTATTCTCAGCTCGTGCTTCTTAGCCTCCTCCGCCCCATACTTGCACACATTGCCAAACAATACCGAAGCTCTTGTAACTGCACCTGTCGCTCGCTCGAGCACTGCCCGCACATTATTGACCATGATTTGGCGACGCTCAACATGGCTCTAGAGCTATCCTGATTCCACGACACACTAGCATGGGTGGTGCCACTCTGCCTTCCTGTGAGCCATACCCAGGTAGAACTCCCCTCGACAGAAGCTGGCACGAATATCAATGTACAGCGATGGTGCATTTGATGGAACAGGCGGCACGGGCCTTCGGGCAGATGGACGTTGAGACGGCGCGCGACCTGCTCAAGCTCCCAGTACCGTTTCGCAAGCCGGAAGTTTTGGACGCTCAGGGCTCAAAGTGCGAAGTCGGTCCGGAGGACGGGCTATCGCATTCCGAGGTAGAGGTTTCAGAACTTTCTCCGGAGGAGATGCTGCTACTGGCCGAATGGTAGTCATTGTCGTCACCGCGCTACCCCGCCGTCAGACTTCGTGTGCCCTTGACACCTACGCCGCCTACGCTGCCAACGCCTTTGGCTCCCGGATTCCGCTTTCCTATTGCCAAGAACGGGGACCAAGCAATCGGGTTCAAGAGTCCGGCTCTTGAATCGACCCCTCCGGTTACGACTACTACTTCAAGCGCGGGACGCAAGAAGTCCAAGAAGGCGAAGCAGAAGCGTTCCAACGGAGAGAAGAAGGTTCAACCTTCATGTCGAAAGGGAGCGTGATGCAGTATTATCGCGTGCACTGTGCGTACATACTGTAGTCGCGGTGTTTGTGGTATAAGGAATGGATAACGTCTCAAAATTCAACAGACTGGAACATTGCTGGTGCCCGCGGTAAATGTGGAAGTACAGGTTGAATGATACCTTTCGCTAATCCAAATTCTTCAACAGCTGTAGCACAGTCGCCTTCAGGTCGGCTTTGGTCACGCCGAGCCAGCCATTATCTCCGTCTCCCCAAGCAAAAGCCCCATCACTGGTGCATGCTGTCCCTGCGATACAGTCCCGCACCGCTTCGGGTGTGACCAAGCCGCTGGCCAACACAGCTAGTCCCCGCTGCAGACTGTCCTCAGCTGACGCATGCTGGACAGTGAATGAAACTCCAACGGCATCCTCCAGGAAACGCAGAATGTCGTTCTGGCTGATCATACCGTCTCCCACACGCAGCTCACGGTTGGCGGTCTCCTCAAAATGCTCGGGGGACAGTGCACGTACGGTCGCACGCGCGCAAGTCGCCCATGTCGAAACGTTGAACGGCTGATCGCCGCCACTGAGAATCCGAGCTGCGCGAGCCTTGATATCAAAACCGAGCCAGCCGTTGAGTAGAGCTGTATAGCGGGTGAGAATACACTTAGGAAGTCAGGCGGGGGGACCGGCTCGAGCTCACCCCACTCAAATAGCGCGCCAGAATAAAACACCGTGTACTCGATCTCGCCCTTCGCTGATTTCTCCTTGAGATATCCCGTGACGGCACGGCGCGACGCGTACACTGGGAGCTGCAGAGACTTCGGATGTGCTTGGTCGGCGGCCCACTCGCTGGGGATATAGCGCCGGACGCCTGCAGCGATCGCTGCGTCGATGAGGGGCTTCTGCAGAGAAAACGAATTGACCCCCTTGCGGCCGCTGACGGAGCACATAACGACCTCAGAGCCTCGGAGCGCCTCGACGAGGGCAGGTTGGGCGTCTGGCTCGGGAGAGAAGCGCACCACGGTTGTGTTGGGGCGTGCCGGAATAGCGTCGGGGTTGCGCGCGAGAATGACGACGTGCCATCCAGCACGCAAGAACTCGTCTAGCATTGCTTGCCCAAATGGGCCTCCTGCCTGGAGCCTTGATTAGAAGAGACTGGCGACAACAGTGCCTACGTACATCAGCAAAACTGGGGAACACTGCCACAGAAAGAAGCACGTTTTCAGCCAATCAGGACGCGCTCGGACTGCTCTGCGAGCTCGTCAACTTTTACCGGGAGGGGTAAAAGTTTGAGAGCTCGGTGAGCAGTCCGAGCGCAACCTGATTGGCTAAAAACGCGCTTCTTTCGGTGGCAGTGTTTTCCCGTTTTCACGATGTACTCCGAGGTATGCAATCCGACGTTGGGGTGTCATCTTTGCCGGTGGGCGACAGGGACGAGATTTCGCACTTGCTTATGTAGGCTTATGCAGCCTTGGCCAGTCATCCCGCTGAGGGGCGCACCGGTGTCTGGCGGAGGTCTACTAAGCATCTTAGTAAGCAAGGCTAATATACCGAGGTCTGATGAAAAATATCAAATACTTTGACAACTCGACGAGCCATAGCTCGTACTGACGCTTCTGAGGCCCGGGGCCGACCGCATGCTAGACGCTTAGCAACAATTCATTAAAGGCTTGCGCAGAGCGCCGAAGCTTACTGAAAGGAAATAGTTCATATATGGCAGCAGCGGATAGTGCTGAATTGCTGAAGTAGCATGAGCACACCCGCGCGGGCACCAAAAGCTGGTTCCGGCCCAGCCGCAGTCTTCGAGTCTCAGGAGTTCGGCGAGCTCAGTCATCGGGGGAAACCCGAAAGTCTGGTATCGGCCTGACGGAACCTTGCGGGGTTTACGGCGTTGACCAACTGTTTGCGTTGCTTGGCCAAGCCGCAATCCATCGCCAGGTGATGGCAATCCTCTGGCCACCGCACGTCAAGTTGGCGGTTGTTGGCAAGGCCATCGGCACCTCCCTCCAAGTTGGTGCTCGAATGGCACAGACCTTGCTAAGCTCTCCTGCCCCGGGCTGTAATATATCTCTGTGAGCTCAGGATGAACAGAAACCTGACTGTATTATCAATCGGCGACTCGAGGTGCGATAACGACCCAAGGGCCCTTTTAGGGCAAATCCCGCTACCTTTTATAGGGATAATACTCATGAGAATAGAGAAAATCAGCAAAAGAAACAGCTCTACATGAACACATGCCAGCCTAATCGGCAGAAATGGTAGCGGCGCTCATGCGAGGTGGGAACCACCTCATCACTCGCGCCGCGAGAACCTGACACTGCCCCCTGGTTCCTGTTACGGCTCATTCGCTTTTCGCTCCTATCGCCGTTGGGCTTATCGGACCTCACTCGCGCCGACGTCATACGGACCGAGTCATCAGACCGAGACCCGCCGGCGCATGCGTGGCCCCGGCCTGCGGTCAGCGGTCCGGCCGGATCCGGACCCCCTTTATATACCGTGTGTTGTCCGCTCTTTGTATGCTAGATTCGAGCTGGTTTGCCCACCGCCGATACATCTCGTCCTTTTCCCCCCACCCGCAGAGCGTCCGTTCGGCGAGTATCCTCGGTCACCGTAACATAAGCTCGAATCTACCCCTCCCTTACCGACGCTCCGCGTATCCCCCGTTCCTTCCCCCGCCTTCACCCCGCGCCCTCGGTCAAGCTGTCGCACACCACCCCCGACGTCCAGGCCGACGGCGAAGAACTCGCCTCCCATCTCCAGCGCCTTTCGCTTTCCCCGACACCACCGTCAAGATGCCGATGACGACCGAGGAGTTCGCTACCTCCATCGAAACGTCGTTGGTCAACGCCATCAAATCGCTCGGACTCAAACCGGGCAACCCACCCACCAAAAACTACGTCCAGGCCCCGGAGGATTACGATGGGACCCGCGCCAACTACGAGACCTTCCGTCGGACCTTGGAGCTCCACGTCAAAGGAATCCCCGGCGACCGCAACAAGATACTCGCCGCGCTCGGCTTCCTGACCAAAGGTGACGCCGACGCTTGGGCACAGAACTGGGGTCAGCTCCACGACCTGGACTCGCCGGACCTCAAGTGGAGCGACTTCCTTCGCGACCTCGACGAGAAGTTCCTCGACCCGCGCATCGCCGAGCACGCCCGCGAGGCGATCTCCAAGCTCACTCAAGGCCGAGGCGACGCCGACACCTTCTTCCTCAAGTTCGACGAGCTCCGCATCAAGGCCGGATTTACCAACCCGGAGTATCACGACATCGTTCTCGTCGACTACCTTCGGCGCAACCTCAAGCCGGCGCTCGTCCTCGCCGTGATGCAGTCGCACGAAATCTTCCGGACCACCAGTCTCGCCACGGTCGAAGGACTTCGCAAGGCCGAGGTCGCCACCGAGGACAAGCTCGTCAAGATGGAGGCCGACGCCGAGAAACCGCTCGGATACTTTCAATTCCGCAAGTACGCCCTTGAGCAGGACCCGATTATCCGCCGCCACGGTGACCACGCCCCGGCCACCAACTCTACGCCGCGCCCGGCGGCCAAGCCCTTCGTTCACCATTACACCGAGAGGGTGACTCAACCGGTGATTGTACCTGCCGCGGCGCCCGCTCCGGCGATCACCGCCCCAGCCACCACCGGTCCTGCGCACGACCCGGACCCCATGGACGTGGACCGTCACCGCGCTCGGACCCTAGGACTCTGCTACCGCTGCAAGAAACCCGGCCATCTCGCTCGGGACTGCCAGGAGAGGAACTTCAAGGACGTCATCCGAGGCCTTTCCACCGAAGACATGGAGGAGATCGCTCGGATGGTCGAAGGAAAATCCACGCTCCTGGAGGAACACGCCGAGGAGACCGAGGACAAGGATTTTTCCGCCCCGCAGTGATTTCCGCGCGATCCCTGTGGGAAGGCGACGGTGTGCCCTCCGTACCGAATACAGATGAACGTCTTGTCGATACGCACACCGAGCGTGAACACCTAAGACTCGCCGAGGTCCGACCCTCGGCCCTAAGGCAAATGAACATACCTCTCACCCTCACCTCCCTCGACACCGGAGAACGGATCCCGGCCAAAGCTCTTTTGGATAGTGGATGCACGACCTCAAGTGTGGACCAGGCGTTTGTCAAACGCCGGCAGCTTACAACCCAAGCCGCAGCCGTCGTTCGGACCGTCTACAACGCCGACGGCTCGGTCAACGGATTTATCAAGGAGTACGTCGAACTCCTTGTGGTCGTGCGCGACGCACGCGGCCGCGAACACCGCGAACGGCGCGACTTTCCGGTAGCCAATCTTGGTGGAAAACACGACCTCTTTCTAGGATACGACTGGTTGGTGGAGCACAACCCGGAAATTGACTGGCCGAAGGGGGCGCTCACGTTCACCCGCTGCCCGCCTCGCTGTGGTATGCCGAACCCGGCGCCGAGCTCGGCCCGCTACCTCGCCGAGGACTTCGCCTCACTCGCCGACGCTTTGGAGTTCGCGGCCGACGACGAAGAAGAGTACGTTCGGGCTTTCGAGTCTATCTCAACCCGCATTGAGCAGGCCGCCAAACCCGCCGTCGTCGCCGACATCCCCGAATACTACCGCGAGTACGCCGACGTGTTCGAAAAGAAGGAATTCGACAAGCTACCCCCCCATCGTCGGTGGGATCACGAAATCAACCTCCGGCCCGGATGGGAGAACGACCGCAAGCTCCGCGGAAAGGTTTACGCCTTGTCGCCGAAGGAGACACAGGCGATGAACGAGTTCTTGGACGAGAACCTCGCGACGGGTCGTATTCGGCCGTCCAACTCGCCCATTGCATCGCCGCTTTTCTTCGTCGGCAAGAAGGATGGAGGACTCCGACCGACTATGGATTACAGGAGGCTCAACGACCACACCGTGCGGGACTCCTACCCCCTCCCGCTGGTCGCCGACGTCATGACCAAGATCAAGGACGCCCGTTATTTCTCTAAGTTCGACGTCCGATGGGGGTACAACAACGTCCGAATCCGACCGGGAGACGAATTCAAGGCCGCGTTCATCACGAGCCGAGGTCTGTTCGAACCCACCGTCATGTTCTTCGGCATGACCAACAGCCCGGCCACCTTCCAACGCATGGTGGACGACATATTCGGCGACCTTATTCGGCGGATCGTCCTTATCGTCTATATGGACGACCTTTTGGTTTTTACCCGCACCTTGGAGGACCATCGGACCGCGGTTCGGGCCGTACTGGAACTGTGTCGGCAGACAGGCCTATACCTCAAACTGGAGAAATGCGAGTTCGAGCAAGCCCAAGTCAAGTTCCTCGGCCTGGTTGTAGGAAACGGGCAGGTATCCATGGACCCAGTCAAGGTGGAGGCCATACGCCGTTGGAACCCCCCGCGCAACCTGCGGGAGGTCCGGTCGTTCATGCAGTTCTGTAACTTCTACCGGAACTTCATCCCCCATTTCGCGCACATCACGAAACCCTTCAACCGTCTAACGGAAAAGGGGGTCGTATTCGAATGGGGCCCGGAGCAGCAGCAGGCTTTCGAGGACCTTCGCGACGCCGTGTGCAACGACGTTACTCTTCTTCTCCCCAGGACCGGGCCCCGTTCAGGTTGGAGACCGACGCATCAGACTACGCGGCAGGAGGAGTCCTCCACCAGGTCATCGACGGGAAGCTACGCCCACTCGGGTTCTTTAGCAAGAGCTTCAGTCCCGCCGAGCGTAATTACGAGATCTACGACAAGGAGATGCTCGCGATGATGCTTTGCCTCGAACATTGGCGCCACTTCCTCAAAGGGGCCCCGCAGTTCCAGATATGGACCGACCATCGGAATCTGCAGTACTTCCGCGAGCCGCAAAGCTCAACCGTCGGCAAGCTCGTTGGCTCACCGAGCTCTCCGAGTATGATTTTACATTGCACCACCGGCCGGGCAAGACGAACGTCATCGCCGACGAGCTGAGCCGGAACATGCCTAATGAGGGGGCAGAAGACAACGCCGACGTTGTCCTCCTGCAACCGGACCGTTTTCGTCAACTCGCCGAGGAGCACAACGGACCGTTGGACGTGATCATTCGGCAACTAGGACTCCGAGACGAGGACCACATCCTGGCCGAGGTTCGCAAGTACGCCAACGAACGCGACGAGGCAGTCAAGAAGGGCCTGCTTGCGTACCCGCAGGACTTTGTGGAGACGAACGGCGTCGTCGAGTACAAAGGCCGAGTCTACATCCCGCGTAACCGCCGACTACGTGAACGCATCGTCAGCGCATTTCACGACACACCGATAGCAGGACATCCGGGCAGGTACAAGACTTTGGAGCTCCTTAACCGGTACTACTGGTTCCCCGGCATGACCGCGTATGTGGCGCGTTACGTCCGCGCATGCGACGTTTGCCAACGCTCCAAACCGAGGCACGGACCCCTGGCAGGACCCCTACACCCCAACGAGGCGCCGAGTGCTCCGTGGGAGGTCGTTTCCGCCGACCTCATCGGGCCATTGCCCGAGTCGTTTGGCTTCAACGCGGTCTTCGTCGTGACCGACCGCCACAGCAAGATGGTCATCCTCTGCCCGACGCATGTTACGGTGACGTCGGAGGGTATAGCGCGCTTGTACCGTGACTTCGTCTTCAAACGGTTCGGCCTGTTCAAGAAGCTCATCAGCGACCGCGGCCCGCAGTTCGTGTCGGGATTCGCGAACGAGCTCTACAAGCTCCTCGGTATCGAGGCAAACCCGTCCACCGCGTACCACCCGCAGACCGACGGACAGACCGAGCGGGAGAACGCGGAGATCGAGAAGTACCTTCGCGCATGGACCAACGCCCGGCAGGATGACTGGGCCGACTGGCTCGCTATGGCCGAGTTCGCCATCAACAACCGCGCGTCCGAGGCGACGGGTACGTCTCCGTTCTTCCTCAATCACGGTCGCCACCCACGTATGGGCGTGGAACCGCGTCGAGCGGTCACCAACGAGTCGGCCGCCCAGTTCGCCCAGCGGATGGAAAGGACCTGGGAGGAGGCCAAATCCGCACTCACCAAGGCCGCCGCGTCCATAAGACAGTACGACCGGCGCCGAGGTGCTTCGCGACAATACAAGGTCGGCGACAAAGTGTGGCTCGAAGCGACCAACCTCAAGCTTGCGGTCTCGTCCAAGAAACTGGCCGAACGGCGCTTCGGTCCTTTCAAGATCCTCGAAAGTGTGGGTCATTCCGCCTTCAAATTGGAGCTGCCGGAGGCGTGGAAAACCTACACCCCGTCTTCCACGAAAGCCTCCTCTCGCCGTACGTTGCGCCGTACGCCCCGCACCAACGCCGCCCCGCCCCCCCGCCGGCGCCGACCATCGTGGACGATCACGAGGAGTACGAAGTGGAGGAGATCCTGGATTCCAAGAAGCTCGGACGAGGCGTTGTCTACCTGGTCAAATGGGCCGGCTACGGGCGCGAGCACAACTCCTGGGTCCCCAAGGGAAATCTCGGCAACGCGATCGGCGCCGTCGAGGACTTCGTCCGCCGCAACCCGGGTAAACCCCAGAACATCCACTCTCTCGTCTTCGACCGTGCCATATTTCCCTCCAACTTCTTCGAGCGCCACCATACCACAGGGATCGACTTCAACATCCCCGACCCGGTCACCGCGGCCCGCAGGGCGCGGGCCCTCGGCACGACGCTCGTTCGGTCCTAGTAGGGGGTTATGTTACGGCTCATTCGCTTTTCGCTCCTATCGCCGTTGGGCTTATCGGACCTCACTCGCGCCGACGTCATACGGACCGAGTCATCAGACCGAGACCCGCCGGCGCATGCGTGGCCCCGGCCTGCGGTCAGCGGTCCGGCCGGATCCGGACCCCCTTTATATACCGTGTGTTGTCCGCTCTTTGTATGCTAGATTCGAGCTGGTTTGCCCACCGCCGATACATCTCGTCCTTTTCCCCCCACCCGCAGAGCGTCCGTTCGGCGAGTATCCTCGGTCACCGTAACAGTTCCAGGAGGATTCCAGGTGGAATTCTGGTGGAAAACTTCCTCCAGACAAAACATTTTCTAAGGGGTAAAAAATTATGTTAGACATCACAAATAAGGTTCAGAGATGCACAGCCGCCTCAGGAAACATGGAAACGTTCTAGTAACCTAACCTAACCTAACCTAACACTTAATCACAGTTTTTGATGAATTTCCACATTGTTTCCAGTGGAATTCCACCAGAATTTGGCCATTCTGGCCCATCCGATCCAACGGTCCAGTGGAATTCCACACAAATTCCACCTTAGGGGGTATACCATCAAAATATGATGTATTTGACATTCTGACACTTTTTTTGCATAGTTGCATTTTTCCACCTGGAATCCACCTGGAATTGGGGGGCACAGTCACTTACAGCGCGCTGCTACCTTATACAACTCAAGTTGAACCTCTGGATAAAGATGAGAGCTCCGGGAGCCTGTCACACTTTTCTTCATTGCAGTGTTTGTTAGATCCATTGGTCATTGGCTTCAAAGCGTATCTCTGTCCAGCGCCCGTGCATTGTGCAGGGGCAGCAATTCAATATGCCATGGCTGGTTTGCCAATAGTCAACAACAATCTATATGTATGTTACGCCACACACGCTACATCGAGCGCACGCTCCTCCACTCGCGCTCAAGTCTCGTCTCAGCGCTCTCTGGAGAGGAGGCCGTTGGCAGCTGGCAAACCGGGAGTTGTCTGCGTAGGGGCCGGTTGGGTCACCAACCCGTACTGCAGCGACCTGTTCCGGCCGTCTGCTGTGCTCCGACCTGCAAAGAAGGCACCAAGGCCTGCCGGCATAGATGCACACGCACCCAAAAGTCCCAACGGCGTAACCATTGGCGGCATGCTTCTCCATGTCACTGTGTTGGTGCTCCCTCGGGCCGCGCTGCGCATGTACCACCTGCTCCATCATCCACACCAGCAGTCGAAACCGAGCAACAGCGTCTAGGATGGCCATTCCGCAATGCGTGCATCTGCACCAATGCGGTGATATTGGACGATGTCGGTGGTTACGCCACCAGGCACCGGCTTTACGGCCAGTGGCAATGGCGGTGTGCGGTCGGAGGCCTGATGGGATCCCAAATGGGCGTCTGCGCACGAACCAGGAATATCGGGCACGGCGCCTCAATCCAATGGCTTGCCCAGCACAATCCGTGTTCGCCTGCCGGCCTGTGACATTCAAAATGCGAGGGGTTTCGAGAAGGCCGCTGCCCAGAGCATCGGGAAAAGCACCTCAGGTGCGCAGCGACAAGTCTTCAAGCACTGGGCACACGTTGAGCACCGGTTTGCCGCACACAGACAAACAAGGCGCAGCAAGCGCAGGCAGGAGCGCACCACCAGCAGAGGTTGGTGCGCAGGCGATAGGCGACGTCTCGAGCTGGACGTTGTGCAGCCTAGGTATGTATGTGGCTGCGGAAGAGCGGCACACTCCCGGTCAAAAGCACTGCCATTTCCGGGCAGAGCACGTCGAGGAAGGGCATGTGCACGCTGACCATGAAGCGCTTGAGCTTGGGCGTGCGCTCCGTGCAGCGCGCTCGTGCCGCCAGCGCAGGTGCTCTGTGCGGCACGCTGAGCCAGAAGGAGCGCCGTCTTGATGCCTCTGGGCGCACGAGGTCCATGGGGTGTGCGACAGTGTCATTCACCGCGTATGGCGTCGAGCGTGGAAAAGTCGATGGAAAGGTCGAGCAAGACAGCCTTGGAGCGATCTACACATAGCCGGGCGCGCTCAAGATCGCCGTGGCGGTCAATGGCAATTCACGACCATACCCGGGCGTGTCGACGGCCACAGCGCGCCAGTAGGGGCACAGGAGCGTAAGCTGGGACAAGAACAAAGGGTCCCCGTTGTCCACCTCGCGCACACCGACCGCGAAGACAACTGCCAGGATTTCGTGTGGCAATTTGCGTATCGGCGACTGCAAATCGGCGACTGATGCCAGGTGGGTCTCAACGAGCGTCCGCTGGTCAGCGAGGCTATGGGCGTGGGCTGGGTCCAAGCCAAAGTAGAAACTAGGATCCGCAAGCCTCGAGGACGCAAGCTTAAGCGCTGACTCGACAAAACAGGGTGTTATGGATTAGCCAGCAATAACAGTGTATCAGAACGTCGAGCACCATCAGCAGAGTGAAATGTACAATGTAGGGTGGGGAGAGCAGAGCGCCGGCCCGGGATGCCAAGAGGAACCCGGCAGATGCGCAGTTGTTTGAGCCGAACGCTCCGGCGGATATTACTATAAAAGGGGAAGTTCATCAAAAGTGGCGGTTTAGTATCAATAATTAAATAGTGCGGATTCGCTGGTGTTGCAGGGCTAAGACCCACTACCAAGGTAGCTCGAATAAGTCATTAGGTCACTGGTACAGTGGTCGGTCGCTGGTCGGTTGTGCTCACCGCGTCCGCAGTTGTTTACTTCCGACGCTCCGAACCTTGCTGCTTTTCGCGTCCAAGTCCACAAACCGGCATACCCCGGCTCTCCAACCTTTCTTGTCCTTCGCCCCCTCGCTCTTCGTTGCCTCACCACAAGTTACAGTGTCAGGTACCATCTCTACGTTATGGAGAGCGTCCCCGCCGTCTTACTCTGTTACAGTTCTTCACGCGTCAGCACGGTCTCCGTCGAGCGCGCCTCCAGTTCGTCTTTCCCTCTCATATGCTCGCTCACAGCTCTCCCAGGCCTGCCGACTGCTCACCACGCCCACGGTGAGTATCCATCGTGCCGTTATATCTCGTAGTTAACTTACTGCCCACCCCGTAGTTCTCCCTTGTACGCACGACACATCGTTACGTCTCTCTTTGGTTCCCTTTTACTGACCACCCTCGTCTTGCTGCGTCCTCCTCGCTGTACTTTGTGCCACCCCCACTAAGCCCAGTGAGTGCTGAGTTCTCGCCCGTGCTCGAGACTCACTGCTGATCACTTGCCAGACGAATCGGGTTCCGGTTGCAGGGTCTACAGTGCGTATCGCGCTCTCGCTTCTAGACATCATATCGTACTGTACCGAGCCGTTAGCGTAGTAGCTAGCAACTGTGCAATATAGTTTTTTTATCCCGCATTTTATTTTCTATTCTGTGCCGTCTGTGTGGCAAGTACCCTGAATAAGCAAAGCAACCGAGCGAGCAGCAAAAGCAGCTCCTGGGCACCGTGACATTGTACAGCGTAGGCCAACGTTCACCAAGCCTGGCAAAGAGCTAGCAGCCTGGAGGACCTTGATAAACCCATGGCAAACCATCACCAGGTTGGTGATGGTTTGCCATGCCTCGGCACGGGATTCTCACTTCAACAGTTTTGTCACGACCGGTTGCCAGGGATTGTGAGCATGGCCGAGCCTCGGCCGGGGATTCCGACCTCGGCCATCAACCTCCGACCTGATGTCAAACATTTCGTGTTTCCCCCGATGGTCGGACTTCGGGTGCACACTCAACTCCGACGATGCACAGCTTTTCTTCTTTATCTCCGTACGGGTCAGGAGTGCTTTCTGAGAACATACTGCCTAGTGCCACCGCCCGTGCTGACTTGCCGCAAACCTCGTGCTATCTCCACGCTGAGCGACTATTCACTGATGTGCGACTGACTTCTTCGCTGCCGCGTTCGCTGAAAGTGGCACATCCGATATCGGTATCTCGACTGCGGTGTAGCTACAAACAGCTGCGGACGTGGAGCTCCTGCCCGGGACAAGGGGCCAGTCGCCTATTGACCAGGCACTTGTAATACTAACAAGGTGGGTATAACAATGGCAGATCGTATTTCAATATTTCTGCCCACGGTGACTTGCGATACCTTCCCTGAGACGAAACTGCTGCTGCTCGAGACCTACTGCATGAGTGTGCTGCTGGAAATTCACTCATGCTATCAACTGGGCTCCATCGGGCAGATCTTCACGTCTAAGCACAGCATATCGAAGCTACCTGCGCTTGTTGCTTTTGCACATATAAATATGCTGCCACGGCGTCCAATGTCCGGGGGGCTTTGTCCGCTTCTCCTCGTACTGGGCTCCAGCTCCTACAATCATGAGCCTCTCGCAGGAAATTGCGCAGCCCCGTAGCTCATTGCACTCCGTCAACGAGGCGGATGCAAAACTGGACAAAAAGGATATCGAGAAGAACGAACATGGAGCTGAAGTCGTCGACATTGCCGTGAGTAATGCTTTGCTTCTAGTGGCCCTATTTTGATATCCTTCTAGGAGGTCACGGGGGCGGCGTTCGACGACCCGAACATCGACAAGGAGCACATTCAAGAAGGTATCCTCGAGGACGACAGTCCTTATCCTGAGGTCCGTGCGCTTTTTAAATTTCGAACACCATGATCCAAACCCTGCCAAGGTCCGGGCTGCCGTTTCAAACATGGATGAACCTGACATGCCGGTGAACACCCTGCGCGTCTGGGTCATGGGCCTCGTATGGGCCATAGGTCTGTGCAAGGCATTTTATTCCATTGAATGCTGACGTCGTGCAGTGGTACCCGGTCTAAATCAGGCGCGCTCCCTATAACCTATGCTTCACCCTATGCTCACCATGAGACAGTTCTTCCACTTTCGGTACCCGTCGGTCACCATCACTGGGCTAGTCGCCCAGCTTTTGTCCCTTCCTCTGGGTCGATTGTGGGCGCTTGTCATGCCTAACGTGCGCATCTTTGGTGTCGCCGTCAACCCGGGACCCTTCAACATCAAAGCGCACGTTCTGGTCACGATCATGGGCTCGGTGGGCGCGACTTCAGCGTATGCGGTAAGCATATCCTTCTACGTCTACCGTGGACACCATCTGACGCGCTATTTAGACAGATATTGTCGCGGTGCAGCGGATTCAATATAAGGCTGCAACTAATTTAATTAATTACTAAGTATAATTAATTAACAGCCTATATAAATATAATTAAAGTACGGACTCATGTATTTTTGAGTAATTAGTTATAATTAATTGTATCTACATGTCAACTTTATGAGGGCTCAGATCAACTGAGATGCATCTAGAGAGAGGTGTTCTAGACCTGATCGACATTTATAGAGACCTTCCTTCCATGGGAGTGGGGATCCTTGATGATATACAAGACTGCCAAGTACCTTACATGTTGCCAGAGTCAATTTCTGAAGTATCCCAAGGTTGTAATGCATACGGTATCAAGCCACGAGGAGTTCTATTGACCAATCATATACTTGAGGAGCAGGTATGGTATCCCAGTCATCAGTCATGCTTCATCTTGGATGATCTTTCCCAATTTGGTAATACTCTCACCCAAAAAGGTTTCTTGCTTCACCCTCACATTGCAGGCATCCCAACACCTCAGGAACCTTGTATGATCAGTAGGTATAGTTATAGAAGCATGTATGATGTAGTAATAAGTTGCATACACCGAGTATAACTTGTCATCAATGGCACTTGATTTGATCTAGATATAACTAGTTATAATTAATTAATACTAATTACATACTAAATCTAAATAAAGTACGGCAAGGTGTACTTATATTTAATTTAGTTTCAGCCTTAATTCAATATGATCAAACTTGGAACTTCAGCTGTGCGCGCTCTCCTCTGCCACGCGGTCGAACCTAACTTCTGCTTAGATCAATGGCTCATGATCATGTCAACGCAGGTGTGTCCTCAACAGCTCGCACCAGGCGCTTGGCCCTGATTCCGCGATAGCTCATTGGTTTCTCTATCGGCGGCCTCGCGCGCCGCTTTCTGGTTGACCCACCATCTATGAGTACGTCCCGGAAAATGAGATTTGTGCGGTGTTCCGCTGCTAACTGTGCGTCTTCCAGTCTGGCCCGCGAATTTGGTCAGCACCGCCCTCTTCAACACGCTCCATTCGCAACACTACGCCGGGGTGGGAAATCGCGGCGGCCTTTCTCGAGAGCGATTCTTCTTCTACGCCTTTCTAGGGTCGTTTGTTTGGTGTATGCTCGTTAACGTTTGACGATCTGCACAAGACTTACAAGCCGCGCACTCATTGCAGATTTCTTCCCGGGATATATCTTTACGGCGCTTTCGTCGTTTTCCTGGGTATGCTGGATCGCACCGAACAATGTTACGGTGAACCATCTATTCGGTGTCGTGCACGGGCTCGGAATGTCAACCTTGTCATTGTACGTGCAACATTGGAATCGTGACCTTTAGGCACTAGCTCATGGCGATAATCAGCGACTGGTCTCAGATTGCCTACATCGGGTCCCCGCTCGCGAGTCCTTGTAAGTAGGGATGCTACTGGAAAGTGGTGTATGCTGACGAGTTGCAGGGTGGGCTGAAGCAAACGTGGCCGCAGGGTTCGTATTCTGGTTCTGGCTTGTTACACCCATTCTATACTTTACGAACACTTGGTACTCCAAGGTTCGCAGACCAGTGCAAAGGAAAGCCATGCCTGATTATATCATACAGTACATGACGATCTCAAGTCGCATGTCGTACGACCGATTCGGCCAACCATACGACGTATCCAAGATTCTCAATCCTGACGCGACGAGTGCGTTGTCTTGCTGCATTGCCGTACCTCCATGACCGATGGCAACAGTGAACGTAACGGCCTACCATGAATACAGCCCGCTTTTCTTGTCCACAACGTTCGCGCTGTCGTATGGCTTGTCGTTCGCGAGCATCACCGCGACGGTCGTGCACACATTTCTGTACTTCCGCAAGCAGATCTGGCTGCAGGCGCGGCGCTCGCTCTCCGAGCAGCCAGACATCCATGCTCGCCTCATGGCTCGATACCCCCAGGTCCCAGCCTGGTGGTATGTCAGCACATTCTGTGCGTACGAAATACAAGCTTGTTTCTCTTCTGACCTCATTCGCATGTCACAGTGTCAATGTTCGCGTTCGGCGTCATCGTGTGCACCGTCTGGCCGACGAAGATGCCCGTCTGGGCGTTCATCCTTGCGCTCATCATCTCGTTTGTCTACGTTATTCCTGTGGGAATGATTCAAGCTATCACGAACCAACAAATGTATTTCTTTCTCCTCTAATTCCTCTTCCAACTTGCGGCTGACCATGTCTCTTTCACAGCGGATTAAAGTGAGTCTCAAACATGGATACAAGTCCCAGATACTGAGCGCATAATCAGTGTCATCACTGAGTTGATTATCGGATATATGCTTCCCGGACGACCAATTGCCATGATGATGTTCAAGACCTGGTGAGCTTCAGAGTGCCTATGCACTCAGGCCTCTCACATGTCGTCAAGGGGATATATTACTCTCGTGCAAGCCCTAACTTTCAGCTCGGACTTCAAATTGGGCCATTACATGAAGGCGAGTTGCGCCGTGAATCGACCCGATGGTAGTTTTTGCTGACTCAAAGATCGCGCAGATCCCTCCGAGGCCAATGTTCTTGGCCCAAGTCGTCGCGACTGTTGTCGCGGGCACCGTCCAGCTCGGCGTACAAGCCTGGATGTTTACAAACATCCCCGGCATGTGCACCGACGACCAGCCGAACCGCTTCATCTGCGCCTACACAGAGGTCTTCGGTACCGCTAGCATTGTATGGGGTGTCATCGGACCAGCGCTGCAATTCTCGAAGGGTCAGGTCTACTACGGCAAGTTGCTCTCGACAGCTCGAACAGCGACCGAGCGTTAACGACTACACAGCTCTGAGCTTTTTCTTCCTCATTGGTGCCGTTGTGCCCGTCATCCCGTACCTGATGACGAAACGGTATCCCGAGTCGTGGTGGCGTTATGTCAAGTGCGCGCTCCCGCTGTCTTCCCTCAGATGCCGCAGTATTATTTAAACCTGCTACCTGCAGCTTCCCTGTCATCTTCAACGGCACCGGCCTCATTCCACCCGCGTCGGCGATTAACTACGTACCGTGGGCGATTGTTGGGTTCATCTTCCAGTTTGTCATTCGCCGCCGTCACTTCGGATGGTGGTCGAAGTACAACTGTGCGTGCACACTGATTGGATGCGCCCACACGGAGTCCTGACCTGTCGACTTCAACAGATGTGCTGTCTGCCGCTCTCGACTCGGGAGTGGCAATATCCTCCATCCTCATCTTTTTTGCGCTGCAGTTCCCCAAGCACGGAAATATCGGCCTGAACACGATCCAGAACTGGTGGGGAAACACTGTGTACACAAAGACCGCTGACGGGAAAGGACTGCCCCTTCTCCCTCTCCCGGCCGACAAGGGCTACTTCGGGTAAGTATGATGCATATGCGGTCCTTCGTTACTGACCACTCGCCCTCAGCCCGGAGTCCTGGTAGAGAAATAGCAGCTCTGAGCTCCTACTCTACTCGTGTTAGATACTGTAATACTGAGCGCTCGATGTCGAGGACTACCGGACATATCCCATTCCTCGCGGAAGGAAGCTGCTGAATTTGTAAATTCCTTGTTCGTAATCGTGGGTACTGCAAACGGCTTTGTCCGATACGATTCTTGACCTCGTACGACGACTCGAATCTACGTTTGAGTATTAGGATTGGAAATGTCCAACGGGCAGCTTCATGTGGATCTCAAATCAGCAAGGCTGTACAGGGTAGTGCAGTCAGGTTCCCGTGGAGCGGTGATAGCTGTGGTTGATGATCACCGTCGCGAGCAGCGGATCCTGTCTGCTGGGCATCTTGTCTTTCTTCTTTCCCCTCTTACTGGAGGTGCCAGCTTTGAGGGGCTCGACGCTGCCACTCGTGCGACCATCTGGCGTACAACCCAGCGGACTTGCGACACGAACGCCGCAGGATCGCCAGCGCTTGTATCCTCCCCGTCGAGCGCTGCTGGTTCCAGCGCTGTTTTGCCCGCTTCGTCGTCTAGCTCTGGTTCCGTCATTTCGACCCGTGTTTCCTCCACTGGTGGCAGCTCCTTGCCAGCAATCAGCGTGCAGCCGTCTGCTTCGCCCGCACCGCCGTTGTTCTCCTCGTTCTCCAGTGCGCCGCTGCACTCGACCAGTGGCATTGTCCCAACGAACTCCCATGTGCTGCAGTCGTCAGCGCGGCCTGTCCCAGGCAAACAGCGCTTGTCAGTGTCACAGAGATCCGACAAGCACCGGCCTTCGCAACCGCTTGCTGTACCGGGCACTTCAGACGCGTCCGAGCCGTCGCATGCCGCATCCAGTCCAGATTACATTCCCCTAATCCTTGCCTCAGACGACGCTGATGCTGCGATGCCACCGCCTGAAGCGCACGAGAAACGCCAAGTCGGCGGCGTCTCGATGGGCATTGGCGTGCTCGTCGGCGCTCTTGCTGTAGCGCTTATCGTGTTAGGCTTCTTCCTTTACCGCCGCATCTGGAGGCGGCGAGAGGACCAGTGGCGGCGTCGGTGACTCACGCACGTTGATCCCGGATCGCACGTCGGCGAGCACGTCGACGGCGAGAAGATCCCAGTGTCGCCCTTCCTCGCTGGCTCCTCGCAGTGGACGCGCGGCCGCGTGCTGCATATCAGCAGCGAGAACTTCCTCGAGTTCGACGAGGAAGTCGGTGTAGGACAGGCTGAAGAAGTGCGCACCCCGCGGTCCGGAGACGCCAATACGCCTCGGACGGCCGACCCGCTACTGCGAGCCGCCTCAGCGTCGTCACCGGCGCCCAACTCCAGTACGCTCCTCGTGCCCGCGCAGACCTCGCCCGGGCCGGGCAGCGCACAAACATCCGGTTCTATGGGCTCGCGTGGCCGTGCGCGCACGCCGCCCGCAGCACTCGCGCTGACAGACGCCGCGCCCGCCTCGGCAGGAAACGCCGCACGCCAATCACACGATGGCGCGGTCGAGTTCATGCTGCACCCACCGTCGTCGAACACGCCGTCCACGTCGTCCAACGCGAACGCTCCGCGCCGGAGCAGCATCGAGAAGCGGCCGGAGCGCAGGCTCGTCGCGCACAATGCACTGACGCCGCCGCCGCCCACGACGCCGCTGCGGACACCCGCGCCACGTTATTCGCGTGGCCTCTGGGGCCGGCTCAGCGGCCTGCGCCAGAGCGTCATCCCGCCCGCGTACGAGAGCCCGAAGTTCGACAGGACCACGCACGCCGGCGCGCATCTAGCCGTTCCCGAAGCATCACGCGTCCAGTGGGCGCCGTTGCGCGTAGCCCAGCCCGGCGCCGCATCCGTTTGCCGCGCGTAGGATATGACGTTGAACGGTAGGGGTTGTGGTTTGTTTTAGTATCAATGTTCACTTGCTGTCGTCCGTCATGTCTTGCTCACGATTTGCTGACGCTCCTTCCCATGGTTTGAGGACTTTGTCGTGTTTTGTATCTACTGTAGTGCCGTGCCTGGTGGCTTGTCTTTCAACCCGTAATATTTATCCCGTGTTACTTTTGGCTTCATATTATTCAACGTGTCGTCATTGCCACCTGCGGCGTCTGGCCAGGTAGACGGCTCGCCGGACTCGATGAGACTAATCACAGATATACTGCAAGCTCCTCAAACTCCGCGATGAAGCATATATATCGCACAAATACTGAAGTTACCGCCGGGACGAATCGCAATTGGGGAATTCTACTGTAACCCGACCCGGCAAGACTGAGCATATGAGTGCTACAGATCCGTTGCAACCGATCACATAAATTGGTATATGCGACTCCGATGTAGCCATTCAGCCCACAGCCTGAGTTATCGACAGCTCCGCTGTGACAACCTGTACGACCTGTAGTGGCTCTTCGTGAAATTGCACGTCAATCTCCAAACCATCGTGCACGGGTACCACGTTAGCAGATCCAAAGCTCTCCATAGCCTGGTTGCGTATTTGCTCGAGCACGCTTGCACGCTCCACTGCCCATGGCGCCCTGTTGCCCCGTGGAGGGGGTCCTTGGAACCTGGTCGGTGCATCAACATCAGTAGATGCGTGGAAAATACCATGCAACACGCACATGGAAGAAAAGTGATTGAGCACCAAAGACCTCGCCCCAACGCGTTTAGCAAATTCGCCCGCCATACGAGGCGTCGAGTGGCCGCGACTGCGCGCAGTGGCCGCAACCTCTGCTTCAGTCTTGATGCGTCCCTTTCCTGGTCGCACGATAGGTGCATTGGTCGCTTCGTGAACGAGAAGATCCGCATTCTGGGCTAGTTCTGCGATGGCAGACGAATCGCATGTGTCGCCGAGTATGACGATCTTCCTACCAGTATGCGTCGTAGGCGGAGGGCGGACGAGCGTGCCGTCTATGAGACGGACAGTTTCGAAGTTCGCAATCCGCGGGATAAATTGGCGGGCGTTGAGCATCCCGGATGGAAGCAACGTGAGGGGTATGTTGTCCAGGTAATCTAACCACTGTCGGCTTAGGAAGAGTTGCTCAGGCTCTTCAAAACCATAGCCCAATGAGGGTACTCTGTGTTGCAGCGGACCAGCGCTAACGGACGCTTCGGGTGTCTGCGCGAAGTGTGGCCAGGTGCCGTCAGTTGCGGCAAAGATGTCCCGCCCAGGGGATTCGTTCTCGTGTAATTCCTCAGGAAGACTAGACGTCGGCGTCGCGGTCGATGTGAGCAGTTCATGCACTTGATACTTCCCTGCTAATTGCATGGATGTTGCTTTCAGGTTTGAGCGAACGAAAGAGCGAAGTCCCGAAGGGCCATATAGTTGGAGGCGGATCTGCGAAGCATTCTGATGTCAACGCACTCAAGGCAGGAACGGACATGCATACAGCCTCGGGGTTTCCCTTGTACGTCAACGCAAACATGATCGTGCTCATGAGCGGTATCAAACCAAAGATATGATCAACTGCACAAGCATGCAATTAACCTCACGCCGACGTAAGCCCTGAACGATTACCATGCATATGGGTAATGAAAATGCGCTCGATCTCGCGCGCAGGTCTTCCATATTTGAGTAACTGGTGTTGAGTCCCCTCCGCGCAATCGACCACTAGTCCATGTGAGTTTAGCAGACGGGCTAGTATAACATACGGACACCAAGACGTTCGCGCAAAATTCAGCGCTGTCGATGAGCAGTTGCGTGTTATAATAGGACCCCCTCCGGAGCATGTGCCGAGGAATGTCAGAGAAAGTGGGCGCATTGTGCCGATGAGTGCGGGAGGAGAGGTGCAGTCCGTCGGAGTAGGAAATCGCACAATGGGCAGCCCCTCCGGCGACTGCCGGACGCTCGCAATAAACCTAGGAAACCTTGATAGTTTAAGTACCGCGGCCGTGCCCTCAGATTCTGTAATTCAGATCCTAATGCTATGCCCCAGGACCTCTGCATGCGCCAGTCGACGCGGTCAAGCATACTTTCGGATCCTCGTGATGTCGTCCAGCTCGCGCATCAAACACTTCGCCCGGGCTGCCTCCCCGTACCCTGACGCCAGCTGGCATATATATATTTGCCAACCCTCCTTGCTTCTCGAGCGCAGCGACTTCAATAACCATGCTCGGCCGTCTGACAGTCACCCTCGCTCTCGCAGGCCTCGCCGTCTGCTCATCTGTCACCTGGGACAAGTATAGCTTCATGATTAATGGCCGTCGCATCTTCCTTCAAAGCGGCGAGATTCATCCTTGGAGGCTTCCCGTACCGTCACTGTGGAAGGATGTCCTTCAGAAAATCAAGGCGTCCGGCTTGAACACCATCAGCGTCTACACGCACTGGGCACTTATGAACCCGAAGCAGGGCGTCGTCGACCTCACCGGTATGAATGACCTTCAGAGATTCTTGGACAATGCACGCGAGGTAGGTCTGTTTGTCATCGCCAGACCTGGGCCATATATGAGTGTCTTGAGTCCTCGGGTGTTGCTCTGACCGTTTGACTTGATGCTGCGTCAGCGCTGAAACGACTGGTGGTGGCACTCCTGGCCACGTCCTCAACATTCCCGGTCATCTTCTCTGTTAATACAGCTGCGCTTTATTTTTTACCATTTGTCAGATCACAACACATGGTTTCCGTACAATGGTGAACTTCGCAGCAACGACACACTCTTCCGCAACGCTTGGAAAGACTACGTGCGTTTTTGGAGCTACCTAATTTCTGTCCCGCATTCTCATGTCTTTCCCTAGGTCACTGCGATTGGCAAAATCATCGCGACGAATCAGATTATGAACGGTGGACCCGTTATTCTTCTACAGATCGAAAATGTGTACTATAACGGGCGTATGTGCACCCTGTCATGTGTAGCCATCCAGAGTCTGAACTCGTCTTCCAAGCCGGAATCAACGAATACTTCGCACAGCTCACTCAGGCGTTCCACGACCTCGGCATGGTGCGAGTTGATGAACCCCTTTGAGCTTCTGGCATTGCTTAAAACGCGCAGGTTATACCAACGACAGACAACGACCCCGGTTTATTCCGTAATCTTGTCGATGCAGCAGACGTCTATGGTAAGGTTACTGCCGCATTGCATGTCTCTTTGCTCATGTCCACCGAATTGAAGGAGTCGATGCGTACCCCGTGGGCAAGCGAGCTTGCCCTCCCATCTCCCCTTGGGAACTGACCGTCGTTGACGTAGGTTTCGACTGCTCAAACCCTGCTATCTGGCGCGAAACTCCTTCTCCAGCCTGGCGGCCATACCACGAGAGTGTTAATCCGCAATCCCCTTTCTTCTTTACAGAGTGAGAGGTGATTTGTGCAATCCTGATCCCCACTAATCAAGATCGTAGATTTCAGGGCGGGTCATTCGTCAGATGGGGTTCAGCGACGGAGAACGAAGCGTGTAGGCAGCTTACAGGACCGGAGTGAGCACTGCGAACGTTCCGACGAGCCGGACTGTCGCTGACCGGTACAGTTTCCAGCGCGTTTACTACCATCAGCTCTGGGCAAGTGGAGTTACTGCAGAGAACTTCTACATGGTCTTTGTGCGTATAATTCTCTGGTAAGCTCACACCTATGCTGAGAGAGATCAGGGAGGAACAAACTGGGGCCAGCTTGCGTACCCAGGTACGTCTTGAAAAGCGCTCAATCTAGTTATCCAGTCTAACTAGCTATATAAAACTAGTCGCCGCTACGACATATGACTATGGAGCAGCGATTTCTGAGAGCCGACAATTAACAGATAAATTCGGCGAGCTCAAGTTGCAGTCGATGTTTCTCCGCAACTTTCCACAGTTTCGCAAGACTGATTTTATCAGTAGGCGCAAGGCTCTCTTCTCCTCTTCCAGCAACCTGACACGCTTTGATTTTCAGGTGAGGACAACACGACTCATATTGGTGTAAATATCACGCAGCTGCGTAATCCCGATACCGGCGCGCATTTCTTCATTTCAAGGCACCAATTCACAAATGATTCGTAAGATTTGGTGCGGGTAACGATGTCAGATATCTCTTACTTAGGTTCAGGGATCCGATTTCCTTCAACCTCGACATCGGCAGCAGCACGCACGTCCCTATCACCATTGCAGGCCGCGACTCAGTCATTACAGCGCTAGTTCCTTCGCTGCAAAGTTGCACATTTGCGCTGACGTCCTCTCAGAGTCAACTTGTCCTTCGGAAAGCGCTCTCAGCTTCTACATTCCACTGCAGCGCTCCTCGCGGCCCTTACATTAGACGGTCAAGACACGCTAGTTGTCTACGGAACGATTGGCCAAACCTACGAGATTGCTATTTCCGGAGATGTCCAACAGGAAAATGTTTCCTTCGATACTCATGGGACGGCAAAGATTGATATTCGCGTCACTCAGAATGTCGGTCTCCAGTGGGTTTCCACTCCTATTTGCTCTGCATTCGTAGTATGCAGCGCCAGCGCGTCGCCGGTATTCCGAGGGGGACTCTGGGTATTTATTTCATGAACGAAATACGTTGTGCGGATGCGGCAGACGTGCCGTTCACAGAAATCGGGTTGGACTGCACCCAATGGTCAAGGAGGGCGCTGAACACGGTGCAGCGTCTGAAGCCCGTCCGCGGCGCAGTCTCGCGGTAGGTCCTAGAAACTGCTCCGGATGTGGGTAGCATCGGGGAGATGAGGGGAAGAGGAAGGATGGGATGATAGGACCGCGAAAGAAAGGACAAGATGATTGACTCTAGTCACGACTAATCAAGTGCGGAGCAAAGCAAAGTCGTGACTAGCGCGCGCTAAAGTCGTTGGCGCGCGCCAAAGTCGTGACTGGCGCGCGCCAAAGTCGTGACTGCCCGCGTCAGCCAAAGTCGCGACTTTGGCTCGCGCTGCTCCGTGACTTTGGCTGACGCGGGCAGTCACGACTTTCTGGATCCTGGGGGCTGCGCGCTCGCAGCTGCAGAGAGTAAGTTGGGAGGCGAACCGCCGCGGAGGCGCGCCGCCATAGAAAGTGAAGAATGGAAGGCGCACAGCCACCTGTTCAAAACAGGCTTGCACGGCCCCGAGCACTGCCACAAGCGCGTTGGGTCAAATACTGGGAGCCCTCGCGCGCGTCGACCGTGTTTGTCTGATTATCCCCACCATGGTCCGCGCTGCCTACGTTATGCCGACAAACGCTGCCGACGAGGTCGCGCAGTTCGGCTATGTGCTCGAGTCTGTGGACACCCTGGCGGACCTGCCAGAGGACTTTGTGTGTTGCAACGACGACCACCGCGACGAACTGCTGTCGGAGAACACTGAGTGTCTCAACTGCGTTGGACGCCTGCCGAAGGCCTGTGAGCCTGTGAGATACCCTCGTGACCTCTTTGTAAGCTGCCCGCAGCCTGGTTCGCTGTTCAATGCTAACGCACGCCACAGCCGGTAGTCTTCGTGAACGGCGACGGTATCATCTGCTGCTATCTTCTGGCTGCGTACGCCCCCATCGCGCCGACCTGCTGAACACTGGGCCTCGTTCACCTGACTGGATGAAGCGGCTGTTCGAGTTGCTCGTTCGCATCTTCCTCACGTATAGACTCGTCACATCAGCGTTCAAAGGGCGCCCGAGGGCTGTCATTATACGTTCCAAGAAGCACTGGGCAGATCGCGCGTCTAGACTGATCGAGCCTGCGCTCGCTGACCATGTGATCGACGAGGGCTCAAAGCTGTGGAACATCTCGCTGGCTCTTGGGGCTGCTTTCGTGGAGATGCTCGATGATCCGTCCCTCATGCCTGCTGCGCTCGGAGTCCCACTCGAGAAGGCCCAAGTTGCCTTCGATTACTACCAGCACGGTCTCTCGAACTCTCTGCCGGCGTTCAAGGCTTGCATATACTGCCATAACGACCCGAACGCGAAGGGAAAGGCCCGCAAAAACCGCATCCTACGCGTGTGCATGGTGTTTTCGAACCGCCGGTGCTGCCTGGGCTGTGACATACAGAGTTGGCGGTATCGCATTTGCTTCGACCCGGACGCCGAAGTCGACTCGGACACAACCATGAGCGCGGCCGGCGACGCGGCCGGCGACACGGACAGCGGCGCGGACGGTGCCGCGCACGGCAGCGCAACCGAGGTGAGTCTGAGAACTTTCTCATGGATTTGCCGCTGACGAACTGCATAGCTTGACCTGCCAACCGTGTCAGCAAAGCGGCGGAGGCCGGCGGCGTTGGGCCCCGCGTCAAGCACTCGATCCGCCCAGAAGCGACCGCGCCGGGCGCGGAAAGCAAAGCCCAAGGCGTCCCGCGCGACTCGTTGCGGAAACCACGTCGATTCCGATGGCGACAATGAGGGCAAGGACGCGACGGTCACGAAGGCAATGAAAAGCATTCGGCGCAAGCTGACAAAACTCGAGAAGGGGCAGAAGGAAACCCAGGAGAGCATCAACGAACTCCGTGGGGAGCTGCGCAGGTTGGTAAAGGCCGTAGCACCTCGTGCCGCGTCCACCGAAGTCGAGGCTGAATCCTCCGATGACTCGTCTGCTGTTGTAATCGCTGCTGTACCGCCTGGAGTTATGTCCCCGGAGCTGTAGTCTCGGTTTCGTGTAATAGATAACTTTCGCCTTGAAGTGACTGAGCCAATCAACCGTCGCGAGCACGATAAAAGCCAGTCACGACTTTGTACAGGCTGTGGTGCGGCTCAGTCGCGACTATGGCTGCAGTTCAGTCGCGACTGATGTGCGGATTCAGTCACGACTAATGCTTCAGTGTAGTTGCGACCGACGGTGTTGTTCAGACGAGGCGCACTTATGTAGAGACTGAGACAACGCAAGCCTAGGGAGATGAAGACATCGATAAGAGACGGAGGCGAGTAAACAACATCTGTTGTGCGTGATCGAGCACGTGAAGCTGAGGGCGAGTTGACCGTGGAGTCCCGCGGCAGCGAATCTCGGTGGCTGGTGAGGACGGACGGCCTCCGTCTTGGAGGGGGGGGAGGACATGAGTGCGGTCAGAAAGGAAGGCTGGGAAGCCCGCGTAGGCCAATTGCAGTTATAATATGACGGAAACCGAGAAAGTCGTGACTACCAGGTAGGCCGCGCTGGGGGACTCTGATGGAAGTCGCGACTTTGCGAAGGGGCTGAGGGATCTGGTCTAGATTACCACAGCTGTAGCAGCTCATACAGTGCTCTGAAAACCATGTGTAGCCGCTCATGCTGCTGTGGTGTTAACCCCTGCGCGAACGAGGTATATGCCGTCATAGCCCTATCAGCGTGTTGTTGAACAGACTCTTGATTAATCCGGTTATGAGAATTGGAATACGACCACCAAAGTCTGTATCAGCGCACCGTTCGCACGAATGGGATGTACGCGAAACCACAAGTAGTAGTAGAGAAGCATCAGGTCACTGCTCTCACGCTCGGGTACGAGACTTAGGCTGTCACTGCGGGCTCTAGGCATGGCTCTTGAACACGGAGACGACTGCTGTGCTCAAATAGGCAACGTTTACGGAGTTGCGCCTCTTATAGCCAGGGATGGAGATCTTGATCGGGGTCTAGTCAAGACTGGTGCGTCATGGCCAGGGTGCAGTCGCCAGCTCAGTCGCGACTGAGGTAAACCCACAGGCAACGAGGGTACGAGGGGAGAAAGTCCCGGCTAGTCAGGACTGTATCCTGCACCACCGGCAGGGACCATCTTATACACGGAAGGGATACGCCTACTTAGGTCTATAGAAGGGAGGCCTGAGCTGCTGACGGGCGCGATGGGCGTAGGCGGGAGCGACGCGGCGCGCGTGTCGAAGAGGGGCGTGCCGTCCGGCTCGTCGCGCCGAGTGATCCAGAATGCGAACGGTTGCGAGTCGTAGTTAAACACGAGCTCTGACGACTCGGTGAAGGACTCCGTAGGAGGGGCAGGGCGCTCGATCACGGAGGGCGGGATGTCAAATTGTTTATCGGACGAGTCGACGATGAGGACATGCAGTCTGAAGAGAGAGCACAAATGTGAGGGGGTATTACGGGCAGGGAATGGTCTCGATGCGTACCGCGTTGCCGATTCGTAAGTCACTTCGACTGTGAGCTCTTTGTAGTCATTTCCGAATGCGTTGCATGCTGCGCCCGCGAGGGAGAGATGCGCCGTCAGACCGAAGCGGTCCTGCTTCACTGAGTCCAGAGTGTATCCTGAAATGGCATGAGAAACACGGCGGGGAACGTCTGGATGACTAGTGCGCACCTGGACATGAGGCAACACTCAGCGGATGCTCAGCGCGATAAGTTAGGTTGCGGGGAAGATGGGCAAAAGTAGAAGGTGAAGGGGATGGGCGAGCGAAAGCGCCAGAGAACACGGCGACACTGCCGAAGAGAAATAAACTAAGAACAGGTTGAAACATGACTGATGCGCATGAATCGCGTCCCAGAACCATTGCCCTTATATATCCTGCGCTCCGGAGTCCGGGAAGTGGACCGCCAAACATCGTGGCCGGCATCAAGTCATGATTGGCTGATGTCAGCGGATTCCGGAGTGTCCAGAGCTGCGATTCGCGCAGTCCGGAGTGGTCGTTAGTGCGAAGAATGTGGGCGTCAAGACGCGCATAAATGCACCAGTGTTGTGATTTTGTTCCTGCGGCAGCGACGGCCTGAGGCGAACGCGCGAGAGCGGAGCTGGAATCAAGCTTCCCTCCTGGGCCTCCTCAACAATGCGGCCATTCCACCTACCAAATGCGGCCGGATCCACCGAACACGTGTCTGCCATTTCAAATTCAATATCGCCGCAGCTGCGACTCGAAGCCCGCCTGCGCCGTAGTCATCGTACAGAACCTGCTAAATTATAAATGCTACGGTCACTCAGATATTGCTACATAGTTTCAATCATCTTCCGGGGGAATAGCGGCTGATTAATCAGGGATATCATCCTGAACGTAGAACGTCTCGTCGACCAAGTCGCGTTGAGGAGTGAGGTTGACCGACCTCCCAAGAGCACAGGACTGCCGCAGGTCGAACTGTAAACTGGTGGAGGCACCGTCATGACTCTTGAAGTATGCCCTGAGCAAGTCGCATAGAAATTCGGGACAACGCACAAGCCGCACGCTATACGACACGCCTTCGCCCTCGATGTGCGCGGTGGCGGGCTTGTACTTAGTCTATTAGTAGGCAGAGGTGGAAATGAAAGTAAAAAGTAAAAAGTAAAACCAGGGACGCTAGCCGAATCTCGGGAGGCACGACCGCTTGCGGCTGGTTGCATGGCTGCAGCAACTGAGAAACGTCTCTCCTACGTATACAGCGGTCAGAGCCATCGTTACATCTGCAAGCACTGATGATCGGCGAACGCAGGTATCCATGTGCAGCGCGCTACCTACGCCACTGCATGTGTTTGCTCTCCCCTGTCCTCGTCGCCGGAGTAGTCGCCAGTTGGCTCGTTGACGTAGAACGTCTCGTCTACAATTCCGCGCTTGGGAGCGGGGTTGTCCACTGTTGCCAGCGTGAACGAAATGTTGGGTCGTGAGATGCCGGTCTCATGGTCGTGACTCTCGAAGTAAGCCCGCCGTAAATGCAGAATCATTCGCGATCCTCCGATGGTCTGGCCCGCAATAACGAACCTTGCCCACAGAATGCTCGTTAGACAAGAATGGGCTGCAGTTGTGACGCTCACGGGACTGCGTAATCTCCCGTTCTCTGGACTGCAGCCTGTATTAAGGGTAAAATTATGCCTCGTTGTCGGCTGTGGAAAAGAGCTTACCATGACAATGTGTACTACCATCACAAGAGCAACTCTATTATAATCTCAGTGAGCGCCACTTTTAGTCCTCTGCCGGCGGTACAACGCACAGCAAGAAATATTTTATGCTGAATGTATGTGTGAGTAAGCTCTGCATATACGCGAAATGACTGACCTATCGTGGACCATGACGGTGAGCAAATCGTGTTTGAGGATCTTGCGCCGCAGCTTTGCGATAGCCAGTGCTGCAAGCCATAGCTCGAATGCAATGCCTTCGCATGGCTGAGAGACCTGGGGGTGCATAGAAAAGGGGCATACCTGGGACCCAATAGAGAGCAAAACCTTCCAGCAATCCATCCGGCTTTTTCAACGGTGTGAAGTCCTCGAAGTACAGCAAGTCATATATTGTGTTAGGAAACCACCAGAGAAATATCATTGCCGCAATCTCTAGAAGGAAGAAGATAGCGTTGAATATGGCGAGTTTTCGGCTGTTATAGATCGCAAATATGCGAGCTTGGAGCAAAACTGTCCGCATTAGCCGTGAGTCGGTTCTTGCGAGACAGATGATAAATCTCACCTTCTACAATCCAAAGAATTGAAAATTGCATAGCGGGAACGCCGATATAGATTGCCTCATTTGATGGTTGGTTGACGACAGACGTTGCATAGTCCATGTCGGACGGTCTGAAAGGGCATAGAGGAGCACCATCAAGGTAAGCGCTGGCATGCTTCAATTTAAGTCAACTCACGCGATGTCGCCCGATGCCTACTTAGTACTTACCTCCGGCCACAGGTAGATGCCTATCCCGGCTGCTAGAGATGCAACACCCAAGAGTCGCAACTTCGCCTTGGTGAGGACTCGAAGGAGCTATGACGATATGAGAAATAAATCTTACAGAGTAAAATAGGAAAGTTCCAGCTCGCAACGGCCGTTTCTATGTAGTCGCGTTCGAGGTCGCTGCACCCCAGGCACCTGCCTCGGAAGCAAAATTTGGTTCCGTAGGGGGTTTTCTCTCATACAGAGAAAACCCCCTATGATCTGGCCGATGGCCAGCTTCGTCTGCCGCCGCCGTGTGCTCGTCGGCCGCTGCCGCGCATTCGTCGGCCGCTGCCACGCGCTCGTCGGCCGCCACCCCCTGCTCATCGGCTGCCGCCCCCTGATCATCGGCGGCCACCGGCGCTTCCGGCAAATCCCGAAGGGGGCGCTGGGGCCGTCGGGACCGGCCGGAAAGATCCGAAAATGAAGCGTCGGGCTGCCCAATGCTTCGTCGGCCAGTCTGCAGACCGGCGCTTAATTCGTCGGCCGGCCGTTGACCGGCTTCGCCAGCGGCCGGTCGGAAATGGCCGACGGCACTTCTAATCCTTCGTCAGCGGCCCTTCTGACCGGCGCTTAATTTCTGTTCGTCGGCCGGCTGTTGACCGACGCTTAATCGGCTTCGCCAGCGGCTGGTCGGAAACGGCCGATGGCGCTTTCAATTGTTCGTCGGCGGCCGTATCCTTCATCGGCGGCCGTATCCTTCGTCGGCGGCCGTATCCTTCATCAGCAGCCGTGCTGACCGGCGCTTAATTGCTGTTTGTTGGTGGGCTGTTGATTGGTGCCTAATTGGCTTCGCCAGCAGCTAGTTGGAAACGGCCGACGGCCATCTCAAGCCTTCATCGGCCACCATGGCTGACCGGCGCTTCATAGGTTTTTCGTTGGCTAGCTGAGGACTGGCACTTAATCAGCTTCAACAGCAGATGGTCCTTGGCCACTGGCCAAGCAATGCTTGCCTGCCGACGAACCAATGCTTGCTCGCCGACGAACCAACGCTCGGCGGCCACCAAGGAACATACTCAGTAGCTTGGATCACTGTTTGTTGGCCAGCTGCCCAATGCCATAACAAAGACATTGAAATGTGTATCAGAGTAGTTTCAGTGGCAGGCAAACAAAACCTTGGCTGCTGGCCAGGGAAAGCTTGCCTGCCGACGAACAAACGGTCGGCCGCCGACGAAGGCCGTTCAGTGGCGGGTGATGGCCAGATACCGCTGCAATGAATCTCCTTGAAAATTTGGCTGTGTGATCCCACATATACTCATGTTGTTCCAGTGAATTATCAGACTCCCAGATGGTCTGGATAGAGTGCTATCCATGCTTCAAGTGAGGAAGCACAACAGGCCAACCACTGCTCCAATTGTCGAGCTCAAATGGCGAAAGTGTGCTGTTTAACATCTCTGAAGGCGGTCCAGGTTGCAAATTTTGAGTAGATGCATTGGTTGGCCTTCGGTGCAAATGGCCACTTTTTGCTCAACAATGATCAGTTCACCCAGGGAGGGTTTGTTAATTATATCCTTAGTAACTCTCGCTGTGGGTTGCAGGACACCATAGAAGATTTTCGAGATAGTATGCAGGTCTGTATATTTTGAAATGATGGTGCAGTGTGCGATTTTGCCGGCCGGCCTCCCAAGGCCAACAGACCTCATAAGCCGAGGTCAGACATTGCTCCAAGCATGTGGATTTGTTGGAATACATCCATAACATTCTATCCCAGAGTTTGGTTGCAGGGGATGCGGAATTGGTGGAGGAATTGCATTCGCAATTCTGCCCCTCAGTTTCTGTCCAGAAGGACTTTCACCCAGAGCGCATTTGTTAATTATATTCTTAGCAATTTGGGGTGCGTATGCCAGGACCTCATACATGATTTTTGAAATAGTTTGCAGGGCTGTATATTTTGAAACGATGGTGGGGTGAGCGATTTATCGCTCCCAGCCTTCCCACCCTCCCAGAGCTCAGTACCCGAGCTTAGTACATACTCCAAGCGCGTGGAACTGTTGTATTGTATGCCTACATAAACCTCCTAAAGTATGAACGCGATTGATTAAGGACTGGTGGAGGAATGACATGCGCATGTGGTGGAACTGAGTTGCAGCCAAGTTCACCATGAATTGCACATGCAACCTACCCCACCTTCCAGGTCAAGTGTCTCAGTGCCCATAAAGTACATGATCTCAAGGATGGCATTGGGTACATTGGTTTCATGAGGTCCTAGCTTCTGAGAAGCATGGGCTGGAGTGTGGAGTAGGTTGTAACTACATATGAAGGATACGGCCGCCGACGAACAATTGAAAGCGCCATCGTGTTAAGCCTGCTGTGCCTTGGGGGTTTGGCTGCAAGGATAGTCGAACGTCCGGGCGCAGAGAACACTCGGACGAACAACTAGAGCCTTCGGTGCGTTATTGAGCACACCGGCTACGTCGAGTAGCACGACCGAAGGGACCGCGAGCAGCAGAGGACTCAGACGAGTAAGTCGGGCGAAGGGAGAACCCAGAGGCGAAGTCGAGAGAGAGAGAGATAGAGTGTGCGAGGGGCACGACTATGTCGATTTCGTAACTGGGGAGCTAGATACAAAGTCGAGGGTCTTTTATACCTGGGGAGGTGATCCGATGTACTCGGAGTGTATCCTAGAGACGAAGGAGAGGGGGCCTCAGATCAATAGAGATCGTCGTCATCGGCCGATAGGATGAGTAAGAGCGAGTGGGTAAGGTATCGGGGGATCGGGCGAATGACGAGAGGCGAATGACTAAGACGGGTGGAGCGAGCCGGATATGAACACTATCGATACAGTAGGGACAAGGCGAGTTAGGTGGATGTATGCGAGTAAGGAGAGAAGCTAGAGAAGTGAGGGAGAGGTCTAGAGGTAGAGGACGATGAGGAGAACATATCCCGAGCATATGAACACGAGGGGAGATAAGCCGGGTATTCGGGAGCTTGACCGAGTTGACCGAGTTGGCCGAGTGACGTAGAATGACGCCGAGTGATGCCGAGAGCACGTGAGGTCCGCGGACCGGGGCACGGGCGTAACAGTATCCCCCCTTTACGTCCTGAGCCCACGAAGGACTGCAGCAACGCAAGGTGAATACGAAAAATGAGATAGCACGCACTCGAGTCCGAATGGGGCCAAAAGATCGGGTCGGGTCGGAACGGGTCGGGCGCAGATTAAAAGTGGTTGGGTCGGGAGTTGAATCGTCGAACCACTCTTGTCTTCTGCCCGCCGCCCACCATGCCGCGATACGAGTCGCTCGAGGACGTCGCCGCCGCGTACGACCGCAAGACCGTCGGCGCCGTCATGAGGTCGCTCGAGGACGACCCGACGATGGAGGCGCTGATCGCAGCGCACGAAGACGCGAAGCGGACGCTCGGCGGCCTGCAGCAAGAGGCCGTCGACGAGGAGGACCTCGACGCGATCGAGGCGCTCAGCGCGCGCAGACGCCAGGCGAAGGCCGAGCTGCGCCTGGTGGCGCAGCGACGCTTCGGGATGCTGGCCGAGCGCGTGGCCAAGATCGCGGCGGACGCGGGCGCCAAGGCGACGAAGAGCCAGGCGTCGCCGGCGAAGGCGCCGACCACGAGCACGAAGGCGCCGGCGAAGGACGCGAGGGAGACCGAGTCGCCGCCGAAGAGGCGGAAGGCCATGGAGGTATGGGTCGAGTTACCTCGACTGCGCGATTTGGCTAAGGTGCGCTTTTGTTTTAGGTCGATGTCGCGAAGACGACTCAGGCGCCGCGCAAGGTCGCGCCAAAACCCGCGCCGGTCGCGGTCGCTCGCTCGCCGTCGCTCGGGGCGGGCGAGACGCTCGAGGACGACGACGAGGTCGAGGAGCTCGCGAGCCCGGTGACGCCGGCCGCGAAGCCCAAGCCCAAGCCGCGCGCGGGCAGCAAGTTCACGGACAGGTGGCCGGAGGTGCCGTACGGGACGCGGTTCCCGAGCCAGGTAAGTCTTCGGTTGTTCGTGTTTTGCTCGCCGGGACTGACGACGAGTAGTGCGAGGCTTGCGCCAAGCGCGGCGGCCAGTGCGTTCGGCAGCACCGGTCGAACACCTGCACCGCGTGTCATCAGACCCGGGGCAAGTGCACGCACTCGGGCAAGCCGTTCGTGCCGCGCGGCGAGAAGAGGGCGGCGTCGCCGAGTGCGTCGCCCGAGCGCCCCAAGAAGGTGCGCATCGTCGAGGGGACGACGCTGGGGACGAGGGCGGCCGAGGACCGCGCGAAGACGGCCGAGCACCGCAGGGTCGTGGAGAACCACGCCCTGTGGACGAACAACTCGGTGCACAACATCGAGAGGATGTTGTACCGGATGCTGCAGTGGCAGGCGCAGCAGTTCGGTCAGTCGATCGATGATTCGATCGACAACCCGTTCTCGAGCGAGGAGGAAGAGGAGGCCGAGGAGGAGGACGAGGAGGAGTCCGAGGAGGAGGACGAGGAAGCGGTCGAGGAAGCGACCGAGGACGCGGACGAGTAGGCGATAGGATAGAGTAGTAGCGGGTGCGACCAAAGTCGCCCAAAAATGTAATAAATGACTGTTTCTTGGAATCGGGTGAAAAGCGAGTGAGCGAAGGAATAGCGAGTGAAAAAACGAGTGCTTAGATGTTTTCGAATTTCTTGAGGATCTGCTGGAATTCTTGATAACTGCCGGGAGCGCTGGGATTTGCAGCATAGAAGTCTTGAACTGCTTCCTGCGCGTGTTCGAGATTTTCGGAACCCATCTCGGTGGTCTCGGGGTCGTCGGGAGTGCCGATGTGACCGATCCAGCGAATGCGAAAACGAAGGCGCGAGTGACGATGGCGATTGTCGATGCGTACGCTGAGTACTTCGAGCTCGTACTCTTGCTCGCCGTCGACGACGACGGGCGGAGGAGGTTCTTGACGTTGACCGGGGAACGCTTCTCGAGGGTGGGGTTCGAGTTGCGAGACGTGAAAGACCGGGTGTACGCGAGCGAGGTAGTCGGGTAGGCTGAGGGTGAACGATTGCGAGCTAGGTTGATCGACGATCGGGAACGGGCCTAAGTAGCGATCGGCGAGTTTGCGGGTGGGCTGCGTCGTCTTGATGTGTTCCGAGAGGACGTAGGCCATGTCGCCGACCTTGAAGTCAGGCGGGGGAGTGCGTCGAGCATTCGCAGATGCAGTGTAACGTTTCTGAGCGGCAGCGATCTGCTCCTTCAGGACGTCCTGCAGTTCGTGGATGTCGACAGCGAAGTCGCGGGCGCGAGCAGAGGCAACGTCGCACTCGGGGTAGACGGAGATGTTCGGGTGAAAACCCTTGTTGGCGAAGAAAGGCGAGACACCAGTCGAGTCGTTCGGGGTGTTGTTGTACGTGAACTCGGCGAGAGGGAGTAGCTCGGACCAGTTGTCCTGCTCGTAGTTGCAGTAGAGACGGAGGTACTGCTCGAGCGTCTGGTTCGTGCGTTCGACTTGACCGTTCGCCTCCGGGTGGTGACCCGAGGTGAAGTGCATGGTCATGTTGAGGAGCGAGCCGAGTGCGCGAAAGAAGCGGGAGACGAATTCGGAGCCGCGGTCGGTAGAGACGTGCGAGGGAGCGCCATGTTTGGCGAAGACGTGGATGAGGAAGAGACGCGCGAGCTCTTCGGAGGTGATCTTGCCCTTGGTCGGGACGAAGATACCCTGCTTCGAGAGGCGATCAATAATGACGAGGATCGCGGTGTAACCGTTGGACTCAGGGAGCTGTTCGATGAAGTCCATCGAGATCGAGTCCCAGTTGCGAAGCGGAATCGGGAGCGGTTGAAGTCGACCGTACGGCTTGTGTCGTCGAGGTTTGCTGCGCCCACAGGTGACGCAGGCCTGGACGTAGGTACGAATCGAGTCGCGCAGGTCGGGCCAGTAGTACTCGCGGGCGACCATCTTGAGTGTCTTGTTCTGACCCGGATGGCCAGCGAGCGGGTGATCGTGCTTTTCGCGAAGGATACGAAGGCGACAATCGAGAGCGTTCGGTACGTAGATCCTGCCCTTGAACAGCAAGAATCCATCGTCCGAGGCCGACCAGTTGATCGCTCATCGGTGCCGAGTTTCGAGCGAATGTCGAGAGCGAGTTCGTCCGAGTCGTACGAGGCGCGAATGTCATCCCGAATGGACTGGGTGTCCATGATCGTGGCTGCGCGAAGGAAAGTCTCTTCAGCATACGTCGCGCGAAGGGAAGCGGCGAACTGTTCCGAAGTAAAAACAGGTCGGAAGTTCTGCGGGTTTGCGCTGGCGTAGCCACCATCCCCCCTTTTGAGATAGACGTCGTGGCGGCGAGTGAGAGCATCGGGTTTGCCGCCGAGTCGACCGGGTCGAAAGCGAATGAGGAGGTTGAAGGTAGAAAGGTACTCGGACCAGCGAGCTTGCCGACGAGTGAGCATCTTTGTGGTAGAGAAATACTCGAGGTTCTTGTGGTCCGTGACGACGTCTATCGGGGTCTCGGCCCCTTCGAGGTAGTGCCGCCATAGCTCGAACGCCTCGAATATCGCGAGTAGCTCCTTGTCGTGCGTGTCGTAGTTGAGCTCGGTGGGAGTGAGCGTGCGCGAATGGAAAGCGACGGGGTGAACAGAGCCGTCCGGGAGGACGTGCGAGAAGATCGCCGCGATCGCGTAGTCGGAAGCGTCAGTCTCGACGACGCGAGGGAGAGCGGGATCGAAGTGGTGAAGGACGGGAGCGCAAGTGAACGCCTTCTTGAGCTCGTTGAACGCAGCGAGGCATTGCGGAGTGAAGTTCCACGTTGCGGTCTTTCGAGTGAGACGAGTGAGCGGGACGACGATATCAGAGTAGTCGTAGATGAATCGTCGATAGAAGTTCGCGAAGCCGAGGAACGACTGGATGTCGCGAACGTTGCGAGGGACGGGCCACTCGAGGAGGGTGGCAATCTTCTTCGGGTCCATGCTGATGCCCTCGGGGCTGATGATGTACCCGAGGTACTCGATGGTGTCAGCATGGAACTCGCACTTCTCGGGCTTACAGAAGAGGTCATTCTCCCGTAGCCGTCGAAGGACCTCTCGGACGTGTTCCTCATGCTTCGAGGGATCGTCCGAGTAGATGAGGATGTCGTCGAGGTAGACGGTGACCGTGACGTCGAGGAGGTCGGAGAAGATGTCGTTCATGAAGCGCTGGAAAGCGGCTGGAGCGTTCGTGAGACCGAAAGGCATGACAAGATACTCGTAGGTGCCGTAGCGCGTTCGAAAGGCAGTCTTCCACTCGTCGCCGGCCGCGATGCGAACGTTGCTGTATCCGACACGAAGATCGAGCTTGGTGAACTTCTTGGCGGTGCGAAGGCGGTCGAGCGTGGACGAGATGAGCGGAAGCGGGTACTTGTCCTTCCGAGTGATCCTGTTGAGCCCACGATAATCGACGCATAGGCGAAGAGAACCGTCGGCCTTCTTGACGAAGAGAACCGGGGCGCCACCCGGGGACGACGAAGAGCGAATGTGTCCTTTGCTGAGGTTATCCTGAATGTACTCCCGAAGCGCGAGTTGCTCGGGCTCGGAGAGCAAGTAGATCGGACCGGATGGGAGAGGCTTGCCTTCTTCCATGTCGATCTTGAGATCGTACGGCCGATGTTCAGGGAGTCGATTCGAGGCCTCCTTTGAGAAGACGTCGAGGAACTCGTGATAACACTCGGGGATGCCTTCGCCGGTTTCCGAGGCCGGGTTGGCAGACGCAGAGCGAGCGGGCACCGATGGATCTCGAATGTAGATGGCCGAGACCATCGAGCCGCGAAGTCGACGAGAGGTGTCGAAGGCTGCGGCGCCGATGATCTTGATGTCGACGCGAGCAGCGGCCGCGCGAAGAGCGGTTTCGTCCATCGGCGGTTCTGGAGGCAGAGTACGTGGCGTGGGAGGAGGGGACGACGGAGTCGGAGGATCCGAGTCGAGCGAAAACCCAGGGACGAAACCCGAGGGATCCGAGGGCGAGACACGAGTGGGGAAAGAGATGCGGTGATGGAACCAGTCAATCCTAGGATTGTAGCGGGCCAACCAGCGATATCCCAGCACTGCAGAGCAAGTCGGATCTAGAGTGGTGAGGAGGAAGTTGATGATCATCGAAGTTCTGCAAGGGAAGCGGACGGGAAGCGACACGTATTTGGAGATAACACCGCGATAGGAGCCGTCGAAGAGCCGAAGGCGTAGCGGTTGATCGAGAGACTTTTGAGGGAGTCGAAGACTCTCGGCGAACTGAGTATCGAGGAACTGATCTTCGGAGCCGGAGTCGACGAGTGTGCGAAAGGATCGATTATTCTATTCATGAACCCGGGTTCATGCATGAATCCCAGGGTTCATCGGGTGGGCCGACATGAACCCGTCCGAACAGTTCCGAAGTGGGCCTCGGAGCAGCTGTAGCAGGCTCTCCCTGCGTCATAATTGGACTTGAGGCTTCTACTGGACTTCTACCACGTTGTTTTCTTTATTTCACAGCCTCTCACAGGGGGTCGTCGCCTTCATGAGAGCAGGCCGGTGCTTGCAGCTCTGGGGCCGAACACCGTCCCGACGCACTAAATCCGAGTAAATGGGCTAATCTCATGTCGCAGGGTTCAGTTCCATCACAACGAGCATGACCAGCGCCGAAAGGCCATAGAGGACAGAGCCCGAGGCCGCGGACAACGCACTTCGGCCAAGAGACGCACGTCCTCGGCGATTCGGCGACATCGGATCGACTAGTCGGATCTCGATGAACCCTTATAGGCCTTATGAACTGGGGTTCACGAATAGAATCATCCCGAAAGGATGGGACAGCGTCGGAGGAAAGGACGACGATGAGAGCGTCTTGATCGGTGAGCGCGGCAGCGTTCAACCGAGTGTAAGGCATCTTGGGCTTGACGCAGTTGGCCCTAGATGCCCGTGGGGAACTGCCCGTTAGTTTTTCGCTTCCGCCGGGGCAGAAGCGGCGGCGCCCGAGGGAGCGGGAGCCGGCGTCGAGGAAGTCGCGGGTTGAGCCTTAGCGGCGCGACCCTTCGACTCGCGATTGTGAGCGGCCTTGCGGCACTCGGACGCGGTGTGGCCGGCATGGCCACAGTAGAGGCAGAGGTTGTTATCGAGGCGACGGCGTCGTTCGGCGTCGTTGAGCTTGCCGTTGGAGTTGAGGTTCTTCGCGACGTCATCCTTCGACTTGGTCGTGGTCTTCGAAGATGAGCGGGCCGAGGTCGAGGACTGACCCCTCGAGTTCGAGTGGTTGTTCGAGTTGCCGTTGTTGCCGTTGTTGCCGTTGTTGGAGCGCGCGTTGGACTTAGTGTTCGATCGGGAACCCGATTGAGGCGTCGCGGTCGAGGTGGTCTTCTGCGCTTTGCGGGGTTCGTTCGCGTGCTCGAGAGCTTGCTCGTCCTTATCGATCCAGTAGTTGGCGTCGATGCTAAGAGCGAGCGCAGCGAGTGGCGTCAGAGAAGCCGGGCGTTGAGCTACTTGAGCAGCGAAGACAGATTTGATGCGGCGAGGGAGTCCGCAATAGAATTGCGAGGCGAGTGCAGCGTCGTCCCAGCCGAGCAGTTTGGCGTATTCGTCGAACTGGAGCTTGTAGCGGGCGACCTTGCCGTTGTCGGCCATTTGCAGTCGTCGAATTTTGACTTCGGCGCGTTCGCGTTCGTTCGTGACGCCGAAGGTGATCGTGAGTTCGTTCTTGAATTCGTTCCAGTCTTCGAGGAACTCGTAACCGGGAGGCGGATTCGGGACGATTCGCCCGACCCGAGAGATAGGTCGCGGTGAAGAGAATCTTCTCGCGGGACGTCTGGTACTTCCGAGGGTTGGCGAGGAAGTAGGTTTCGCAGTCGATGAGGAATCCGCGAAGTTTGTTGGCGTTTTCGCCGTCGAATTTGTCGATAGGAAGAGTTCCCGATTGTCACATGCGGACTGCGCGCGCCTGCGGGTTGCGCAATCCATTCTCAGGAGCCAATGAGAGGCCGATCCCGTGAGCGTGTGATTCAGAATTTGCTCCGAGGAAAGACTACCGATCGTCCACAAGTGTGCTGCGGTCTGCCCTGCCGTTTGGATGACGCCATAGACCGTGGGAAAGTGCGCTGCGATCACGATGACGGGATTCCCCTAGTATGGGTTTCGTGTTCCGCATTTCCCCGGTTTCTCAGGGTGCACATGCTCAGGGACAGTAGAGAGGAAGGATGCCCTAGACCCTGGTCTGGATATGGTCCGAGGTCGCAGCGGGTGACGTGTTCGCGAATGCGCAGGTGCCGATAACGATTTTGGGTGAATGAGTCAGGATCGTTCTCGGTTGCTGGTGATCCCTTGGAACCGGAGACAGCGGCGTCGAGAATATTCCTTCGCAGCCAGGGCGACTGCGCACCTTCGTGGTCGTGGTGTCTTTGCCGGAGTAGCACGCGGTCGTGTGCTGGGACACTTTCGGGAGGCGAACGCGGAACATGCTCGCCTGCTCTTAGAGACGGATCGTTCGTCCTTCGCGCATACTCTGGGAGTCTCGAAAGGCAAATCCGGGAGTTGTGCTTGAGGTCCAATAGAAGGGATTGTGGTCGCCGAGCCGTTGTCGCCAAGTTGTCCATGCTGGAGAGATGTCGGGTCTTGCCGGTGTGCGTCGCGTGTTCCATTTCGGGATGCTGTTCTTGTTGATTTGCGGTCTTCGTTGTTGTCGGGATGTGTGGTAGTACTGTATTCGAGTTTGTATTGTGTCTTGCTATGTCGCCTTTATCTTGAAAGGGACGCGATTTTTCCGGCGTGTCAATTTCTGCCCGATCATCCGCGGGGTACTTTGAATGTGCACGTCCCTGTGCATCAAATTGCGAAGCATCAGGGACCCGCAAAATCGCGTCGCCATAAAAGGTCCTCGGAATGCTAAGTCGTGTCCTCCAACCCGCATTCATCATGCAGTCTTTCGTCAATACCTCCCTCTCTCAGGTCTACGTCTTCCCGACGTTCCTGTCGTTCGCCCACGTCGCCCGTCGCGCTGTTGAGCGTCATCGCGAAATCGACGAGGCTATCGCCACGCAACATGCTCAGCTCGCGGCCATCTCGCGCGCGGTGTCCGAGAATTATCGCGCCCTTGATAGCATCACCAAAACGGCCGCCAAAGTTATCCAGACGCTCGCATCTCAAGACTCAATGGCCCTTGGATGGAACCCTGCCTTGGCTGGTCTCTCGACGTACTTCGATCCAAACGCCCCGACTCCCGAGATGCCGGAACCCGCAAAGGTCTACCCGGGACAGTTTACTGTCCTTGCGTTTGACTTCTATGCCACCGTTGCTCAGGATATCGGTACGCAGCTCGGGCGCCTTGTGAGCGCTCCTGACCAAGCGCACGCCGATGAAGTCGGGTTCTTCATCTCGCACTGGCCCGCAATCTCCGTGAGTCGCCGTATTCGGAATAGCGTTTGAAGAGGCTGAACGCCCGCGCAGAACACGCTTCTGATTCCTGCCCATTACGCCGGACTCGCGCGCATCTATCGCGAATACGCCAAGTTCGTTGGAACGCAGTATCAGGTACTCGAGCGCATCCACGCGAACGTCGCTCGCGACTTCCGCTCCGTTCGTCCTTCCTCGTATGCGGGTCTCATGGCCATGTTCAACGTTATCAAGCCGTTCACCACCGAAATCCCGACAGCTACCGCTAGCCTTTGGGAATATGGGGCGCTTGATGAACGGAACCCGTTCCGCTTCGCGACCTTCTCCCGTACTGACGGCTTCATCCCTGAAGACATCCGTGCCGAGATCGTCCACGACGTTCTTTCGCGTCAGAACATTAACGGCGGCCTGTACGCCACTGGTGAACATGCTGACGCTTTCGAGGCCTTGACTTTTGAGTGCGTTCCGTCTTCGTATTCGCGACTTGATTGCTGATCCGAGTGCGTGGCGGTCCAGTGTCCCGATGTTCGGCCGTCCGGAGTAACGCGGCGCCGGCGCCTCAGGGTCGAGTTGTTTGACAGTTGACATGTTCTTGGAAGTGTTCCCGCGGAATAGCATTGATTTCTTGCACCGCCACGTGTTTGTCGCGAGTTGAGTTTGCTGAAGTTGACTCGGGTGAATGGTACTCGTTGCGTGGAACATTCGGGACCGCAGGCTGCTTGTTTTGAGGCTGCCGTTGCACGGCAAACCGTACTGACCGTCCCGAATTCGTCCAAGTCGTTTGTGAAGGGCTAGAACTGAATACCCCCTGTCTGAGGATATAAGTTGGTTCCTGTCCCGCATTGCTCTCATTGCGTTTTCCCTCATGTCCAGCCGCCGCTCTCGTAAGACAGGACCCCCGAAGAACAGCAAGGGCAAGGCCAAGGCCAAGGCTGGTGGTCGTCGCGCGCGCGCTGTGGAGCCAGCGCCTCCGCCCGTGGAGGAGCCCGTGCCCGTGGATCTCGCGGCCCTCGCTGAATACTGGAACGCTCCTGACGACCCGCCCGTGTTGGACTCTTCGCTTCCTTCGTCCTTCGTCTGCTGCCACGGCGACCAGCCGCGCCGTGACGCTCTCCTTGACGCCAACAAGTTCGTGCTATTCCTCACGGCCATTCGCACCGGCAAGAACGAGCATGAGATTCTCTCCCACTTCCCGGTACGTGGTACGATATTGGAAGCGCGCGTTTATGCTGACGGTCTCGCAGATCGCTGGCTACGACGACGACTCGGAACCCGTGTGTTGCTTCATGTTGGCCGCGTACTGCGTCATCCCCTCCGAGTGCTACGAGGAGCTCGACGAGGAGCACCGCCCCGCCTTTATCTTCCTTGCGCGCCTCTTTCTGGCATACAAGTTCGCGGCCGGCGCTTGCCACAACGACCAGGGCCCTCGTCCCGCTCGCGCCTACAATCACTGGAAGCGGCAAGCGACTCGCCTCCTCGATCTCGGGCGTACACTTTCGATTTCGGCTCTGCGCACCGCAACGCGCTGCTTACGATCCGCTCGCTGTACGGTAGCCTCGGCGTCGAGCTCGACGAGATGCCTTCCCCGCTGCGCCAGTTCCCCGAGGAGAAGAAGCTCCTCATGCTCTCGTTCTACCCGCACACGTCGACGACCATCATGTCCGCCTTCCTCTGCGAGTGGTGCCGCGGCTTAGGGAAAGTCGCTCTCAAGTCGCGCCCAACTTCCAGTGGCGCAACTGCCTCCAGTGGGCGGACACGAAGGCCTGCTACGCCTGCTGGCGCAGCCACGGTTCGAAGCGCGTCTGCTTCACGCTCTGCGACGAGGAGGCCGAGCACACGCCCACGCCGGAGCCCGAGGACGGTGACGAGTACGTCGAGAGCGCCTCGGTTCGTCCTTCGTCTTTCCCGCGCCTCGATATTCCACTGATCACTTGTTGCAGAAGCGAAAGCGCGACTCGTCGCCGATCGCGGGTTCGTCCACGCTTTCTCCCCGCAAGCGCACGAAGACGGACTCGGACTTCAAGCCCGACATCCTCGCGCCGCCATTCCTGCGCGACGAGAAGTTCGTGCCGTACAGGGTGTCGCCCTCGTCTCAGGAGAACATCGCTCGCAACACAGGCTACCTCGACTTCGAGTTGCTGCTCAAGCACTTCTTCAAGCGCGACGAGGAGCTCGTCAACGCTCTCATGATGCCCTTCGCGTTCCTCACGGAACACTCGACGCGCCTCAAGGCCCTCGAACTCGACTTGTCGGAGATCCGTGCCACCCTGCCCGGGTTCGCGCAGGAAATGAAGGAAATCCACGCGGCTCGCGCGGGAGCGCGCCATCACCGCCGGCACTGAGGCTGATGCCGAAGGAGAGCTCGTCGACGAGCTCGCCCCTTGGCGACCCCGAAGGTGCCCTCGCGTCCGATGAGCAAGGCTTCTTGAGTGTCCCGTAGGTAGCTTCTCGCGTTTCGCATGTGGCGTCCCGTATGTCGTTCTCGCCGAATTGGCCTCCGCGCCCCTTTTGTACTCGTTTGCGACCAAAGTCGCCCGCAATCACATCGAACTTGTCTCGTCTTTGTCGTACAGAGTGAACTTGAAGTCTGAAACGCAAAAATGAGTGCAAAAAGGCTCCGGAACTACTTACTGAGTGTAACAAAAGTCGAAAATAAATATTTTTGCCGAGCCGAGAGTGTTGGCATGAATGAACTTCGTTAATTGTCGTTGGTCCCGGGGTCGGCGTCGAGCTCGGTTTCATCTTCTTCGTCGTCGACTGGTTGCGGCGCGTTCGCCCGCTCCCAAACGTATTGCGGCGTATTCTCCACGATTTGCTTGACGTTGTAACGCACATTTGCACGAGCGTGATAGAGGCGTACACGTGCTGCCGCAATTCGATCCACAATTACTGCAGAGTCGAGTTCCGCACAAATGTATGATCCTCCCGAATGTCTCCTGAGCACAATAAACGGCCCTAGCCATCTCGGTTTTGGTTTCCGATTGTGCTCTAGTTCGATTCTCGAGTTCTTGACCAGTACGAGCGTGCCTGGCGCAATGTTGCCCGGTGCTTTGAGTCCGTGATAGCTCTTGAGCATACGCTCAGCCGCTTTTGCGCGGAACTGCCGCACTCGTTCCCTCATCGCAGCAATGTCCTCGTCTCGTTTCTCCAGCTGACGCGCCCGTGTTGCAATAAGCTCCTCCGTTGTCATCGGGGTTGCATTGGCGGGACAAGCCAGGTCGCCTGTTCGAAATCGAGAGGGAGCACGGGCTCGCATCCATGTACCATTCGATACGGTGACATTCCGAGGTGCTTCTTTACCGTCCCGCGTTCCGCCCAGAAGACTGAGTGTGCCTTAGAGGCCCACTTCTGTGGTTCGGTACCACACGCCTTCATGAGTGATTCGCGCACATCAAAGTGCTTGCGCTCGACTATGCCATTTGCTCGCGAATTGTACGCCGATATGCGAATATGACGGATCCCGTGTTTCTCACTGAGATAATCGACTGCCTTTACGACGTCCGCGCCGTTATCGGTAGCGATTTCTGCGAGAACTCCCCAGCGGCAAAGTATCTCTTCGAAAATGAATCGCCCGAGAGTGACGCCAGTCACTTTCGCGAGAGCTCTCCATTCCGGGAAGCTGGCTGTCGCGCATCTGCCCTGCACCAACGCCTTCTTGCCTTCGGACATTACCGACATGAGCATCACGTCAATGTGACACTTGAAGAATAGGCCGGGTACGAATGGCACCGTTTGCGGAATCCGCTGGTGCCCCAATTGGCGAATCTGGCACTGATGACAAGTGCGTAGATACCAGCGAATGTCCGTGTCCATATCGTGCCAGAAATACCGTTCTCGCACGTGTGCGCGAACCGGAAAGTATCCCTTGTGCCCAAGTTCGTCGTGCGCGAGCTTCATCTTCTCTAGTCGCTTGTCGTTGTCGAATACCACTGCCTTGTGCCTTCCGTCTTCGCTTCGCCGGTAGAGTACGTCGCCAAGTACGAAATACTGAGATGCCTTGCGTACCAACGCGTGAAACTTGTCGCGCGGCATATTCGGGTCGCGGTCGCCCGACTGTAGGAACTTGAAGATGGTCGGTAGCTCTTTGTCGCGTCGTCGTCCTTTTGCGCCTCTAGGAATCTTGACTTCTCCTTCGGGTTCTGTTGCTATTTCCCGAATTCGAGTTTCCGCGTTCGCCTCTTGCATTGGCTCTTGCGATTGCTCCTTTTCGCGTTCGGGACTTGCGGACGTCCTTCTTGCTGCTCTTGTTCGTCCTCCTCGCCTGAGACGGATTCGTCGCCAGAATCTTCATTTTCGTCGTTTTCGCGCGCGTTTTGTCGGAGTCTGACTCCTCTCCGCGGGGTACTTTGGATGGTTGCGTCCTCGCACCACTACGCAGCGTCGCGTATACGTCGAAAATGAAGACTTCCTGTTGATGACGTGGCCGCTGGGGCACGTTGAGCTGAATTCCCAACGCCTTTGCGAGTCGCGGAGTGCTCTCAAACACGTGATCGAAGACGGGTCTTCGCGCGTTTTCGAGTTCTATCGCAAATTCCAAAGCCTTGTCCAACCACTCGTCTGCATCGTCGGGCTCGTCCTCGTCTTCAGGTGCTGCCGGTCTTCGTGAAAGTCCGTCCGCTCCCGTGTGTTTCGTCGCAGGAACATGCACTATTCTCGGGTTGAACAACAAAACGCCCGCAATCCAACGGTTGATAGTCGCGTTGGGCTGCATGTCCGGGTTGTTGAGCATTCCCTTGATGTACTTCGCGTCGACTTCTACCACCAAGGAGTGTACGCCATAAATGTATGCGCGCACAGCCCTTAATGATCGAAACAGCCCTGCGGTGGTCACCACTTTGAACAGCCAGGGAAGACTAAGACAATGAATCCAGGAGTAGGGAGGAGCCGCAGATCAAAAGGGTGGGTGGGTGGAGTATACCCAACGCACGAGAGAATAGATATAGAGGTAGGGGTGAAACGGGGATATGGTCTCGAGTGTGTATGATCAAAACCCGAGTGAGGATCACAAAGACGAGGGGGAACCCGAATTCGTATTCGGAGAGCTCAAGACTACTCGTGTGGAGTCGTCTACGAGAAGAGGGTGCACGGGAGAGGAGGATTGTGAGACGGGAGTGCGTCTTTTCTTCGTCGCTGCACTGGCGAAGTCTATGACTGCGTGCGAACGCGACGAACAGAAGTAGCACGGTTCGGATGGAGAAGTCGTAGTAGGAGAGGAGGGAGGATGGTGTGCAATCACGGAAGTCGCGACTACGCACCGAGGGAAGGGGGAAAACGAGACTTGAGGCCAACGGAGATGGCAGAGGGTGACTGAGACTTCGATTGCGTACGGACTAGAACGGAGGACGGGTGCGAGTACGAGAACTGGGCGCCGGAGTGCGCGATACTGAACTACTGGTGAGCCGGATGCTCGTGAGCCGCTGTGCTAAGAGAAAACTACCTAACTACCTATCGCGTTTTATACAGGAGAATGCCAAGCCAATCAAGACCATGTCCCGAGCTGTACTGATAATGCCCATGTAGTTCGAGTTTCGCCTGCGAATAGCGACTTTCGCGATCGTTCCACGTGATGGATCCATACCGCGATGGGTACCGCCTCTTGTCGTCGCCTAGTTGTAGCAGAATGTAGCCAACACCAATGACGGACGAGTCGACTGCGAGTATGACATCGTTGTATGACGCGTAGTCAATCGGCTTGAGTCCTGGGGCTTCCGTGACCAACTTCTTGAGCCGCTGCATCGCTGCCTCGCACTCGGGAGTCCACTCGAACTCTGCGTCCTTCTTGGTGAGCTGGTACAGCGGCCGAGCCTCACGCGCGAAGTCTTTGATCCAGAGTTTCGATACGCCACACGTCCCAAGAAAAGCGCGCACATGTGTCACATTCTGCGGCGTCGGCCAGTCGAGTATCTTCTTGACGTTTCCCTTCTCGGGATGTCTCCCTTCGAAGTTGCAACGATACCCCACAATGACTGCCTCAGGCTGTGCAATGATTGCCTTCTTTCCCGAAACGGAAGCACCCGCCTTCTTCAAACGATGAAGGATCCGGTTTAGCGTCATCGCGTGTTCCCATACGTAACGCCGTATTCCCGGGTTGTCCGGATGCGTCTGGTACGTCCCGTCGTCGTTTTTGTAGTACGACCGCGAGCCTTTCCCGACAACGTCGTCGATAAAGCAGTTCGCGAATCGCGGAATCTCGTCGAGCAGGATGAAGGTTACGTTTGTTTGCTTGCTGAATGGGAACTGAGTTCGTGTACCCCATTGGCAATCCAACATTCCGTAGTACCCCGACAGGTGTTTGAAACGCCGTCAGGTCACGGTAAGCCTCATCAATCAGTTGCTGGTCGTAAGATGAGAATAGGTCGAGTACCGACAATAGCGTAAATCCCGCGCACTCTTCCGAGAACTCATCAGGCTGGGGAATGAGACCCGCATCCCGAATGGTATGCTCGTTAAGCGGCTGCAAATCATGCACTATGCGAAGACTCTTGCCATCTTTCTTTACGACGCAGAACCAACTGTTGCGATACGAGGAGTTGCACTCTTCATATACGCCGGCTTTGATCTTCTCCTTTAACAGCTCGATGAGACTGTCGCGAATAGAGGGTGGTATCGGCACATGACGTTTGGTCCATGGCACATGCGGAAGCACGGCGAGTTTGACAGGCGGGAAGTAGTCTGATCGAAAGCGACCTCGTTCCGCCTCCGTCCATGCAAACGCAGTTTCATTGGCAGCGACGATAGCTTTGAACAGCTTCTTTTCCTCGTCCCACAAATGCGCAGAGTCCTCAATCTTGAAGCCAGCCATTCGTTCCGTCGTCATATATGCCGTGGGCACGAAATCCGCGGGTTTGGCGCCGATTACTGGCAAGGTCATCAGCGGATCAGACGGTCGTCGTCGTACTATCCGGTATTCCTCTGGCATCGGAGCGTTCTGCGGGTGTACCTTGAGTAACGCGGACTTGTAGGGCCTCCGTCCGAGTCCTGCCGCGTTCCCGGGTCGCTGTTTGTCTTCGCCCTTCGGCTGTCTCCGTTCCATCACGTTAAAGACAGTCGCGAAGATGCCAGTGTCAATGCCAGCCGGTTTGCGTGACGGAAACTCGAGTTCGCTGATGCCCATGGGAATGGCTTGCGGGTGCCGAAAGCTGCGCGCGTCACGTGACAATCGTAGCGGCGGTACCGTTTTGACTGGTCGTGGAGGCATTGCGAAGTGCGCGTCGTCGCCGATCGTCAGTGTTACCGTCATAGCGAAGTCTTCGTCGTGTTCCCACGTGTCTTCTTCCGTTCGCGGGACGACTCGGGTGCCATCTTCATTGAGGAGAAAGATGTATGGTCTTGGCTGCGCAAACCGATTGTCCGAATCGAGCGTGTAGACCTCAATCGGAATGGTCGTGGATGTTATCGTAATTGCGTGTTGCTGATCTTGAGGCTGATCGTCCGATTTGCCTTCCGTTTCCGGGTTAGGCAGATCCTCTATGAGCATTGTTTGGGCCGTCCCGTTTCCGTTGCCGTTTTGTTTCGTGAATCCAAAGCCGTAGAGATACCGGAGTCGGTTCTCAAGAAGTCGCTCGTCGGGATAAGCTTCTTGTACACCATCCCCTCCCTCAGAGGGGTCATCATTGGTCGGGGTGGTTAGTACATTTGCTTTACCTCTCTTGCGACCTCTGCGCGACCGTCGACGTCGCCGAGGGTTTTTGTCCTCCACAACTTCTTCTATCCTCGCAGCTGTTTCCGGCTGCTGAAGAATCAAGGTACCCGCGTGTCCTGCCGCAATCCCGAGAACAAGAGCGCGAACCCAAGCGGGAACTAACTCTTTGGGAAGTGACATTAGCAGCGTGAACCCAAACATCGCAAGGATGACAGGGTCCTTGAACCTTTCGCGAACATCTTGCGAAACGCCCACAAGACGATCATAGAAGAACAGGGGTTGTATATTGCGGAACGGAGAGGCGCGTTCTCTCTGCATCAAAAATCCTTAGGCGAGTCTACAGTGCGCGCGAACGCGACAGCGCGGCGCGGCTTGGCGGATCCGGGAATAAGCACGGTCTTGTCCGTATTCGGGTCGGTGATTTTGAGCACCATTTCGGACGAAGGGCGGTACGAGATTTCGATCGAGGCGATTGCGCAGAAGGGTGTTCCGAGAATGAGACTGAATGGCGCGTTCGGGACGACGTGTATGGTGATGAAGAACTTGAGTCCTCCGATGATGACTTCTTGGTCGACAATCGCCCAAGGTGCCGGCTACGTTGCCATTCGCGTCGCGCATGTTGGTTGACTTTTCCGAGTACACGGGTGAGCCAATCTTCCTCCATACGCGATCACTCATGCAGCAGATAGTCGACCCTGTGTCGATGATTGTCTCGATGGGGACTCCTTCGATGTCGGCGGTGATGACCATCAACGGTAACGACTCGTGCGCCGCGAAGTCTCCCGAAGGCGTCCGCTGCAGCGATTGTTCCCACGCAACAACTTGAAACATGTCATTGACGTCGCCGTCGCCGCCGTCGTCCTGGTCGATGATATGTACTTCGCTCACAGGAGTTCGCCTCGTCGTAGTGTACTTCTGTGCCAAGCGGCGGATGTCTCCTGAAGTTGCGAGCAGTTCCCGAATTGTTGTCGTGATTGGAAGCTCGAGTACGCGCGTGAACAGTTGTTCGGCCATCGAATCGTCGGTTGCGGGAGCCTTGTTACGAAATGTCACGCCGGCTTCTTCCATCTTGTCTGCGGCTTTCTTGGTCAGGTCGGCGTGTTTGCGAGCTACCTCGTCGAGTGGAATTGGGACCTGCAGATCGGCCGGCCTCTCTGGTGCGCGTTGAGGTGGAGCTTGTTGACTGACGGGAGTGCTGGCGCGAGCAGCTGCCGGGACGGGGAGGATTCCGGGTACCCGTTCCGTGTTCTTCTGCTGCGAGGCTGGCCCCCAGCGTCGCGCCGGAAGTTCTACACCATCGAACTTCTTATTGCTCGGTCGAAAGCGCCCAGTGGTCTCGTAGTTGTGCACTTGTTCGCGCATCATAAGAAACGCCTGGTACTCGCGTTCCTCGGGGAGCAACTGGTCGTCTTCGTAATCGACTGGGTCAACGTCGCCGTCCAACAGCATCACGGAATCGTAGTAGTGCGACCGTGCCTGAGCCTCCCAGTACTCGTCAATACGCTTGCGAATGGGCTTCTCGCGAGGACCCGGAATCATCAGTCCGCCTGGGAATACCATCCTTCCCAATGGATCTTCCGTTATCTTTCCCGCATTCAGGTATTCCTGACGCATGGGGCATTGACGCATCATGTGTCCCGATTCGTCACAGAATAGACAACGGTCGTGTCCAATCCGGGAGGTGGTATCACCCGTTCGGGGAGGACCAAATCTTCCCGCGGCATACCCGCTAGGGCCTGTTGCGTGCGTGTGATTATGCACTGGTCGAGCCGGGCCAAGTCGCGCTTCCAACTTTTCCTCGATGAGCTGTGCGACACTCGCGATCAGGCGATCATCGGGACCTTCGCGTTTGACGGCTGCCGGGGGCTGCACCGACACTGAGACCTCGCGCGAATCAATTGCAATCGGCGAGTACGCGAGTTTAATCGCGCCCGGCATCTCAGCGATCGAGTTTTTTGCCAGGAAGCGAACCGCGTCCGCAATGTCATCAATCTCGAGTTCGTGATAGTGCTGGTTGGGAAACTTCCACTCAAGGCGTCTCTCGATACGCCCGCGTTCTTCTGCTGTAAAGGCCGACAGGTAGAGCTCTTGCTTTTGGTGCACGATGCCCTGACGCTGCAACGACTTTTGACAAGCGTTGAACTCTCGGGTATACCGATTGACATCCTCGGGGGAGCGCAGCGAGCGTCCCTTCCAGGTATCTATCTTCTCCTTCAGCTCCTCGAACGTATACTCCTTGATGGTACCGTTCTCGGGATACGCGCGCAACACTTGAGCCTTAAACTCTTCCCAGGTAGAGTTATCACCGAACTCTTCGAGTTGCATCCACTGATTGCGCGTGTCACGGTTGACATAATCAACCACAACCTTCTTCCATCGGTCGGCTCCAATCGCGGCTAGTCGCGCCCGATTTTCGAACGTCTCGAGGAAGGTCCCGATTTTGTATGGGTCACCGTCAAATCGCGGCGCGCCCTTCTCGTCTGGGTACGGGAGGGGAACGCGTGCTTGTTGAGCGGCTGGAGCTTGCTGGCCTGGGGGCACAGCGGGAAGGTTCTGTACTGCACGCTGCATGAACGTGTGAACAGTAGGTTGCCGAAGGCCGCTTCCATTTCTGGATTGCCTGGCGGGTTGGGGGGGTTTCCGTCATCGTCCATCTCTTGGAAGTACGGATGTTCTTCTGCGAGAGGTATGCGATTGACAGGTGATGGAGTGCGTGGTGCAAGTGAAGCAAATCGAGAACGACGGGGTGCGACGTCTTGATCTGAATCTTCTCGCGAACGTGAGGAATGAAACTCGGGTTCCGACTCAGGGTCTCGTTCCGAGAGGGTGAGAGAAGAGAGGGAAGAAAGGGGGGAAAATGGTAAGGAAACCGATGTAGATGTATGGGGGTTCGCTTGCGTGAGGGATGATGTTGAGGCAACAGGAATGGTTGCTTGGCGAACACGAGAACGAGTTCGTGCGGCAGGACCAGGTGAAGCCGTCGCAATCTCGACGCAAGTAAGTGGTGGGGGTGTGTGAAAGGGATAAACAGGGAGCCTGAACCGTTTGTAAGACTAGTTCAAAGACTCCCTGCGGTGGTCCACTTTGAACAGCCAGGGAAGACTAAGACAATGAATCCAGGAGTAGGGAGGAGCCGCAGATCAAAAGGGTGGGTGGGTGGAGTATACCCAACGCACGAGAGAATAGATATAGAGGTAGGGGTGAAACGGGGATATGGTCTCGAGTGTGTATGATCAAAACCCGAGTGAGGATCACAAAGACGAGGGGGAACCCGAATTCGTATTCGGAGAGCTCGAGACTACTCGTGTGGAGTCGTCTACGAGAAGAGGGTGCACGGGAGAGGAGGATTGTGAGACGGGAGTGCGTCTTTTCTTCGTCGCTGCACTGGCGAAGTCTATGACTGCGTGCGAACGCGACGAACAGAAGTAGCACGGTTCGGATGGAGAAGTCGTAGTAGGAGAGGAGGGAGGATGGTGTGCAATCACGGAAGTCGCGACTACGCACCGAGGGAAGGGGGAAAACGAGACTTGAGGCCAACGGAGATGGCAGAGGGTGACTGAGACTTCGATTGCGTACGGACTAGAACGGAGGACGGGTGCGAGTACGAGAACTGGGCGCCGGAGTGCGCGATACTGAACTACTGGTGAGCCGGATGCTCGTGAGCCGCTGTGCTAAGAGAAAACTACCTAACTACCTATCGCGTTTTATACAGGAGAATGCCAAGCCAATCAAGACCATGTCCCGAGCTGTACCGATAATGCCCATGCGATAGGAAGAGTTCCCGATTGTCACATGCGGACTGCGCGCGCCTGCGGGTTGCGCAATCCATTCTCAGGAGCCAATGAGAGGCCGATCCCGTGAGCGTGTGATTCAGAATTTGCTCCGAGGAAAGACTACCGATCGTCCACAAGTGTGCTGCGGTCTGCCCTGCCGTTTGGATGACGCCATAGACCGTGGGAAAGTGCGCTGCGATCACGATGACGGGATTCCCCTAGTATGGGTTTCGTGTTCCGCATTTCCCCGGTTTCTCAGGGTGCACATGCTCAGGGACAGTAGAGAGGAAGGATGCCCTAGACCCTGGTCTGGATATGGTCCGAGGTCGCAGCGGGTGACGTGTTCGCGAATGCGCAGGTGCCGATAACGATTTTGGGTGAATGAGTCAGGATCGTTCTCGGTTGCTGGTGATCCCTTGGAACCGGAGACAGCGGCGTCGAGAATATTCCTTCGCAGCCAGGGCGACTGCGCACCTTCGTGGTCGTGGTGTCTTTGCCGGAGTAGCACGCGGTCGTGTGCTGGGACACTTTCGGGAGGCGAACGCGGAACATGCTCGCCTGCTCTTAGAGACGGATCGTTCGTCCTTCGCGCATACTCTGGGAGTCTCGAAAGGCAAATCCGGGAGTTGTGCTTGAGGTCCAATAGAAGGGATTGTGGTCGCCGAGCCGTTGTCGCCAAGTTGTCCATGCTGGAGAGATGTCGGGTCTTGCCGGTGTGCGTCGCGTGTTCCATTTCGGGATGCTGTTCTTGTTGATTTGCGGTCTTCGTTGTTGTCGGGATGTGTGGTAGTACTGTATTCGAGTTTGTATTGTGTCTTGCTATGTCGCCTTTATCTTGAAAGGGACGCGATTTTTCCGGCGTGTCAATTTCTGCCCGATCAGCGCGCCGGAATGACTACCGCAGAAGTTGCACGCACATGTGGGTGCTACGACGAGTAAGGCATCGCGGTGTGAGCCGCGGGCCTTGCGCGCGTTGGCGACCGAGGTCAAACAGGCCCCCGGTAACTCCCTATAACATCGGGGAAAACCGTTGCCGCTTACAATCGATTGGGCCGCTTGCGTTCAATTGGGACTCTTGGAACACCGATTTAATATTGAACCTCGGTTACAACCTGATGCAATGAGAGCTTAAGAATGTGCTGCAATTACAGCCGCGGCGCCAGGTGAAACTGGTATCACAATGTGCTGCGTTGTTGAAGTTGCCGTGCAATGAGTCGCACTCGTCTTGCGATGCGATGCCCATATGGTAGCCTTGGCTTTATGGCCAGCGGTACTTGGCTGCCACTCGAGCGTATTATTGCACAAGTGTGAGGTTGGGTATATCAGTTCTAGCGATCGGGCAGCATTTGCACGGGAGGTAAGTACACATTCGTACTTCTCCTCATTCCGTAGCCTAGCGGCTTGAAGCGCGAGACACAAATGCCGTATGAACTGATGCCATAGGTTCGGATATGGGTGATATGAATGAATCTCAGGCTAGTATTACATGCCCCGCGAGTAACGGCTTGGACGAAAGGAAGTTACTGCTCAGTCTCCAGTTCCGGATCCTCCGCAATTACCGGAAGCCCACCGTCTTCTGCGCCCTCCTCTTCATCGGAATCCTCGTCTGAGTTTGGTACTGGTGCTGTACGCGTGAATTCCGGGACTCTCTCAGGTTCTCGCATGTCGATGTGCTTGGGAAGAGCGGCGACGTGTCCAACACCAAGTCCCGTGAACCGCATCATGAGATCAGGGTCAGAAAACGTGGATTATAATCAGTAGCATTCGCATGTCTGAGGGCATCACTTACCGCCCAACGTAGTAGTAATTCCAGTCGCCCTTGTCGGTGTCGCGAGCGGTCGACGGCCCGAGGAGCTCATCCGTTATTTTGTGGTTGAAATCCTGGATGAGATGACACGCGCGGAGAACCTGCGAGGGATCCACAAAGCCAAATGCGTCGCGGTCGCTCTCGGGGACGTAGCCAATGCGATCTAAACGGCGTGTTGCCCATCCAGCGGCGAGTGTGGGATCGCGTCCAAACCAGCGCACGAAGAGCACATCCATGCGCTGCGCGACAGGAGAAAGGATGCGGTGCTTTAACTTGACGTGGAAGATGTACAGAACTCGCGCATACCAGAAAGGGTGCGGATCGTCGTCGTCTTTGTCGGCGAGTAGCATGATGTCTTGCTTTTGGAATTGCCGATTCACGCTGATAGAGTCCTGGGCGCGTCGAACGTCGTAGGTTGTGTAGTTGAATGCGGCTCGTTGATGCATGTAGAGCGAGTTGTTGTGAAACTCGACGAGCTCGCATTCCTCCCGCGGAAGATGAGCGGCGGTTGAGGGGAGGTTAACATCATCTAATAACCGTGCCAAGCAGTGGCTCTGCAAGTCACGCCGGAAGTGCTTGACGATAACAGTCAGCCGAAAGAGTACGATTGACTGAGCATTACTTACGCGGAAGGCCGGGTCTTGAGAACGCGAGGCAAGAAAGTCGCCCAGAAGGACGCGGTTCGCATCTTCTTTGGCGATATGATAACGAGCATCCGGGGCGCCTTCAAATACTTGCTCACCACGTTTTTTTGCCTTGGTTCCTGTAGCCTGAAGAACACCGACCTGGACAAGCTTGTCGTGGACGTCGGAGTGGAACTGCTTGCGCGTATCGTTGCGCGCCACCTGCGACTCGAAATTTTGCTTTGAAGACCTCTGGTACGAGTCGATTGGATCGCGGAGACTGAGCTCATTCTGTGATGCAGCTTGTAAGCGACAATTTCCGGGCAAACTGTACTCTCACCCGTTCTGTTGTGTACCCGTACATAGAACCAAAGTATTTGATCGTGGCCGCATAGTCGCCAAGAGAGTGGAACTTGTACGTGCTGAGATTTAAGCCTTTTGGTTGCCGAGCAGTCGAAGCTCCAGCCTTGGATTTGTGTGCTCGTTGTGCCGCTTCTGCGGGGGTCTCAACCGTGCGAAAGCGCTGCGTCGATTCGTACTGGAACTTCCGCAAAAGGTTTCCGAGGTCGCAGGTCGTTGACTCAAGTTGAACAATGGTTGAATCCGTGTGCATGCGCAGCTTGGCAAGAACGTGGAAGCGAGCAAAGGTAAATAATAGGTCTTGGACCAGAGCGTCGAAGTCTGCGGGGAAAAGGCCCTCAAAGGCAGGAGGTGAGCACTGTGTGTACTGTCAGCATTTAGACGACAAAACTACATATACTGCAGCATACCTCCAGTAAATTCGCGTACTGGTGTGCGCGTTTGCGTGAGAAATTCGCGATTTCGTCCGAGAAGCGTCGAATCGCGTCACGGCCAAACGGTGCAATGGCGCGGTAACTGGATTGAGTTTGCATCAAAGACCCGGGCATTCCGAAAGAGAAAACGCACCGTTCATTGAGCTCAATAACCCTTTCTTCTCCGAGTGCATAGAGAATTCGGACAAGGTGCTTCAAGACTTTCAGAAGCTCTCCAAGTACGACCTCATGCAGATGATCACATGAGAGAGACTGGAAATGATCGCCCTTGTTGCGTGGGTCTGAGAAGGCATTCTGGAGCAGGTTAGCAAAGATCTCAGTGTCAAAATCTGCCGCACCGTTGTCGGAACATAGGACTCATCCTTTAGCAAATCCTCCACCTTGCTGCTGTCAACAGCGTAGCCCTTCTTGTAGATGTATCGCCTAGCCTTCTCAACTTTCTTCCGGCGTTCGGTGGTGTCGTGACGCAGCCGTTCGCGGCGAAGACGCATATCGTCGGCAGTCCCCATTTGATCAAGTTCGTCGGATGGCACAAGGCAGCGCGGGCAGGGAAATCCGCCCTTGTCGCGGATTGTGGCAGTCAACACCCTGCCCAAACACGTCAGATTCTTCCCAATAAATGACACAGCACATACTTTTCGGGGTAATCGGCAGTGTAGGTGAAGATGCGCGGATACAGACGTCGCTTCACACCGTCGGCGCAATCTACCACGATGCCATGTTCGTATGCGTGCCAGAATTCCTCATCGAAGACAAGCTTGAGTGTCCCTTGGAACAGCTCGCGGCGGCAGTGGGTGAAGATCGGATGGTTGGTTTTGCGCGATCTGTTGCCCGGCATCTGGCGGATGAACTCGCGTAGTGCCTGCAATGGAAGCTAGCAGAGGCCAGTCAGCAGTGCGACAACTGATTAGTACAGAGAATGTGAGCACTTACCTCGACAAAGAATGCGACTGGATGAACCGCACGATTGCTGGCTTTGGCGCGCTCGTACATAGGCTGGTTTCCCGACATGACGTTAAGCGGGTGAATCTTTGCACTCCCCGTGTCCGTGAGATGCGCGGCATCGGAGGCAAGCATAACGGCGGCTACTGCGCGTGGGAGATCGCAGCCCGGCTCCGGGGGAAGCTCCAGTAACTCCTCATGTGCCTCAGCAAAGGACCGTGAGCTGAAGATCTCGCCATAGACGTTCTCAGAGCGTGTCTGTCCGCTAGCACAATCCTGAGGACGATCCCACGACAGTTTGAACGGCGTATACTGAAAGTGCGCGGCCGACGGCTTTGAGTAAACGTCCTGAATAAGTCGGGGAATCGAGCGGTGGAGGACGTTGTCGACATTGAAAGTGCAGTCGGCGTCCTTCGGCTTAGCAGTTTTGCTGTAGTGAGGCACCTTAATGGGTACCGTGCTGCGTTTCCAGCCATTTCCCAGCGGCCGTGTTTCCTGGGACTCAGAGTCACCATCGGCGACGAGCCGGTCAAGGCGGTCGAAGTCAACATGCGTAATGTCGTCCAGAGAGAACCCCTCGTGCGAGAGAACATCCTTTATCAGGGTGCGGCGATCATCGCGCGACTTCTTGTGCCGACCCCAGTACCACCGGTTAAATAGCCACGAGCTGAAATTCGGATACGGGGCAATGACTTCCGCAACATCTGGCGGTGGTTCCTCACTCGGCGGGGGAATGTCCGGCGCAGCACAATCTACAAGAGGAGCGAATTTGTCGGGGATGGCGTCGGGTCGGCTGATGTAGAGACGTGAAAGCCCGAAAGCGTTCTTAGCAGTCTGAAACGTTGTGCGCAGCCTGAGACGGATGTTCTGCGACAGATTGACGAAACGGCGTGGACTGGGAGGAGGAGACGCCGGCAGTTCATCTTCTACAACGTCCTCCAGGCCCTCTGGCTGCATATCGCGATAACGCGCTGGCAGACGGCCCCGGTTTCGGCGCAACTTGGGATCGAGCTGTGCGTCCGCCGGAGACGCGGCCCCGCCTTGCATCGGTGGTGTGGGGGATGGAGACGAGGTGTGTGGCTCGTTGGGACGTGCTTCATCTGAGGATGAACGTCAGTCGTCCGAACAACTGCAAAACTCTCGGTTTTGGGGCCATACCGCCGACATCATCCACCTGCATCTCCACGTCGGTATCCACACTCGTCATGGCAGCCGATGATGTACTCTCGGCCTGTTGAACGCGTTAGAAAGCTTTGGATGAAGCTGAGAACTACGTACATTGCGGCGTGAATTAAAGACGGCTCCCAACGAGAAAAGCGGTCGACGAGACGATGTTCCCGATGCTTTTGCCTGCGGATAACCGCCCTCGGTTCCCTGGTCAGCTGTTTGAGGATTATATGTTGAGCACTTCTTTAGATGTCGCGAAAGCGAGGCATGATTTGGAAATTTCCGTGTGCACACGCATACATGCTCCGATTTTGTCATTCCGGCCTGGTTAATCATTAACTTTGAACGATAAAATATTGAGCACGTACCTAACGTGTAGCATGTAGCCTTTGGAATGAAATAGCGTCGGGGGAGAGAAGTGCTTGGATGAGTCACGTGCTGAACGTGACTACTTGGGGCGCGCTCCACAGTGCTGCGCACGCTCCACAGCTCCCGCGAGACTATAAGAGTGGACTCTGCCAGACTCAGCGCCCCAACATTCCCTCTCTAAGTCCTATCATTGAGCCCATCAGCATGCCCGCTCTGCAGAACACCACGAACGCCTTCTCCCAGCAACCCGCTGGAAAACGCGCACAGACCGCTCTTGCCAAGACCACCAAGACCTCGCACAAGGTCCGGGCTGAAAAGACGCGCCGTCACGCGAAGGAGAACAGCACGCCAACCGGGGACGGTGCGCGCAAGAAGAAGCGCCGCCGTTCTCGACGTAGCTCGACTCCAGCTGGTCCAGATCCTGCGGTTCTCGAGGCCTTGCAGAGAGAGTACGTCCAGAATTGCATTGGTAGTAGATATAGCAATTTTTACATTTCTTGCTGCAGGCGACAGCAGCGTGAGGAGGCGCGCGGCATCGGCCGGATGGTCGCTCGTTTCATCAATGCGTTCGGCGACATCAAGATCGCGTTCCACTGGGGGCGCGAGCGCGAGTCCGGTACTACCGGCTTAGACGAGCAGTACGTATTATCTACTTGGGCAGCGTGCATAGTTACTGATTCCTATCCAGGCAGGAAGCGTCTGCCGACCTTTACGACCGCCTCGTGGAAGCGTACCCCGACATCAGGACGCTCTGCGACGCGCTGAACGCAAAGGTTGTTGCCGACCAAGTGCGTTGACCTTTTCCCTTGTCCAGAACCACGCTAACTTTATAACAGGTTGCCGCTGGACAGGCACAGGCACGCGCGGACGTCACGTTCGTTTTGCGCAGCCTCGTCATGCAGCTCCGCGACTGGGGCATCAACGTCACAAACCTCGAGAACAAATCGGTGCGCGGCATGCAATGCAACGACATGGCCATGCTCTTGATACCCTCGGACGTCTGCATCGAAGAAGAGTGTGTATAATTTAGTTATCTCGAAGAGACTGTTTTCCGTGACACGTTGCTACCCCCAGGCCCGGCCTTGTTCTCGAATTCCAGCAAGGCGACCGAGCGCTCGAACCGCACACGCTACCGCACCTCTGCTTTGACGACGACCTTGGGGGCAAGCCGGAGAGGATGTTTCTCAATACGATCCCCATGAAGGTACGCCGCCCCACGCCTACTCCGCTGCACTCGCTCACCGATACCGCCAGTGCGGCTGTGGGGTCATGCACGGAGGTCAGTCAGCCATCAAACCCTGCCGCCGCGCAGGAAATACAACTGCCAAGAAGTATGGCATCTTCACTGTCACCGACGAGCTCGTGGCGTACATCATTTCTCTGGTACGTCGTCTGGCACTGCACAATCCGCTCCTTTTTGAAATCCTTGCAGACGCGCTACGCTATCTCGTCCGAGCCCACGTTCACCTTCGACGGCAGCAACGGCTTCGACTATCGCGTGTTTTACAAGACCATGCTCGATACGATGTCCAGCGTCCGTCGCTCCGGACCCAGCGGCAAGGCCGCCATGGACAATGTCATCAAGGAATGGAACCAGTGCGTACTTCCCTATTCATGTCAGTGTGACGCTCAATGTCATCAGGTACATCTTTGGTGCTTGCGTGACCACCGCGGCATCCGCCACGGACGAAGAGCGCGAACGTCGCGCAGCCGAGTACAAGGCCGGCCTCCTCGCGCTTTTCACCAGCGCAGACGAGGCCATGCGCGTTACGCCGGACGCCGATCCCGAGGCTCAACAGCCAGCGCCAGACAACGAGACCCGCAACGCCGAGCCAGTCGCCCGCAATTACCACGGTGACGACGAGTCCGAGGAGTCGAGCTCCAGCTCGTCCGGCAGCAGCTCGGGTTCGAGCTCGAGCGGCGAGTCCAGCGACGAGGAAGAGTAAACTGTAGCCCCACAATCCGCATAATAGAGAATAGCAATGCTTCACTACAATGGTCTGATGTGCCTCAAGCAATTCAATGAGCATCTGTCTGTGCATTGATCAGACTCGGTGTCCGACTTCAGTGGAAATGTGTCCCCAAAGAGCAGAGAACACGACCCGGATCTGAGTGAGGTCTGTCAGACTCTCAGTGTGAAGTAGGTGCAATCCTGATTGCAGCTCGAGTGCAAGGAGGTCCCAAGCTCAATTGCAAGGAGGTCCCAAGCTCAATTGCAATCCATTCCAATGCTACCCAATCTTGGGCAAGATTTCAAACATCTCCATCGGAGCCTGGTCTATTGGGATCATTGGGTATGCTTGGGGTTCTTGGAACCGCATGCAACCCGAACGTATCCGAGCAGGGTTTTCCCCGATGAAGGATTGTCCGGTTTGCTTCCGGATAGCATACTCTTGAGCCGCCAAAATCGCGAAATCCTTGTCGCATATAGCATTTTTGGAGGCCCAGAAGTGAAAAACCCTGTCCTGATTGCAGATTTTTTGGGCTCCGGAGGAGCCCCAGGTCCGCCAGTCAGACACTTCCGGCGCTTGATCTGACGCGTCAATAACACCTGAATGACACACTACATGTAAGTTGTAGTGTGTTAACACTCGTTTTTCATTGCTTCTCCATTAAGCGGCCATCTGAAGGGCAACATCGCAGGCCAACACTCTTTGGTGACTCTTCACCGGTGTTCAAGTGCCTGCATTCAAGAAGATTCTTGTACCGGGTGGTCAAGTTAAGGCAAAGGCGAGATAGTTCCTAAGGTAGGAATCACGTATCTTCAACAGACGTGCGTGACATGCCCAAATAAGGCAATAATGAAGCGCTCGGAGATACTTCTTGACCCATAGCGTCCGATCCAGAGTATTCTGGCAGGATATAAGGTAGGAATCACGTATGTTCAACTGACCATGTCACACGTGACGTGACATGCCCAAATAAGGCAATTATGTGTTGTGTAAAACTATTGTTCATACTGGTATTTCAGAACAAGAGGTCTTCTTGTGAGAGGTATCCAGACGGATGCTCTAGCTAGCAAGTGGCCGAACGGTAGTAGACCGGGAGCGCCCGTCAGAGGTGTCAAGACCGCTGACAGGCGTCTAAGTGGATAGAGCTACTACTCGAGAGAGGCAGGCTCTCGAGGATAGCGTCGTAGACAAACGCGAGCTCGCAGTGCACGGGGCGTCGTGCGCGGGGCGAGGGTTTGAGCGTTGTAAAATGTCTAAGTGTTTATTCCTAATACGGCCAAACAACGGACATAAAGCTGGCGGATGTATCTACGAATCAATGGTAAGACATACTCCTTACAGAGCCCCCCAGAGTAGTTGCATCAGCCACGCGAATCATCACCCTTGCCTGTGTTGCGCCCGCGGCGTTGACCGCCGTTGGCCGCGAAATCGCCGCTGCGCAGGATGTTGCGGAAGGCGGGACGCAGGCGCAGCGTGCCCAGAGCTTGGTTGTTGAATAAATCGCGCAAGTGCTGCTGGAACCAAGCCTCGTGCGCTACTGTCCAGGCGCCTTGCCACCAGTTGCGAGCGAACACGACGAGGTCGGGCCAGACTGAATCGGACCCGTCGAGGATCTCGCCGCGAAGGGTGTCCTCCTCGTCCGCCGAGAGCCAGTCGTCTACAACAGGAACGACGCGTCCGTCAATGTGACGAGTAGTAACGCGGCGCGAGCCTTCCTCGCGTACTTCGGCCGAGGGACCAGCCACAGCGTGATCGTACGTCAGGCCACCCCACCGTGCTATACGCCAGATAAGTCCCCCGCGTGCCAGAGCCGCGCGGGCGTGAGGGCGGCTCAGTACGAGGCGTACGCCGCGAGCCCACACTTGATAGCGCTGATCGGGGGGCGTGTCGCGCGTGATGCGGAACTCGGCGGGGACGTTGTGAGCGGCGACGTCGCCCGACGGGACGCGTTCGTGTTCGGCAGTACGGGCGTTGCGGCGCGGTAGCAGGCGGTCGGCAGGAAACGCGGTCACTGTCAGGTAGGGCATGCCGCGCTGGAACACGTAGTCAAGACGATCTGTAGCAGAGGGCAGTTGTCCCGCTCTGATCCTGTCGAAGTAACCGTCGGCGGGCTCAGACTCCGTACTTTCCTCAAGCAGAACCGTCCAATCTACGCGCGCATTCTCTTGTCGGCGAGCGATAGGTACCGCGGCGTCCGCGTCACGAGGGTTGGCAGGGTTCTGAAGGAAATCGTACAAGGTCGGGAGTCGTTCGGGGGGCACGGCAGCAGCAGGCGGCGAGGCTCGTTCGCGAGACGAAAGGCGAGAGGCGAGGGACGGTGTGATCCTTACACGGCGCGATAGGCGCTGCAGGAGCGGTGCAGCGTTCTGCTCGTCGACCAAACTGTCCGTAAGGCGACGCAACAGGTTCGGTGCAGCGGAGTCAGCCTCGATGGTCGTGGTGGATTCGAGACTGAGATCGTAATCCAGCTCCATTTCCTCGTCCGAGCTCTCGCCCATGCTGATGGGAGTGGACCCGCGAACGTGCGAAGGCCCCGCGACTGGCTCGGTGTTCTCCTCGGGGTGCGCGGGCGGCGAGCGATCCGGGTTGAGGTCACGCAGAATGTGCATGTCACGGTCGTCCGCTACATACGGAGAGCCATCCATGTTGGTGGCAGCGACGGGCGGCACCCGTATGGTGTCGTAGTGGTTGATGATGCGCTGGTTCTGCTGCGGCTGCGCCGTGCGCACGCGCCGAGGGGTGGCCGGAGGACAGTAGCGAGGCGATCCTGGCGCGGGGGCTTCGGGGGGAGCTAAGTCGGCGAGGAAAGGCAGTGCTTCGTACTCGGTCCGCCATTGGTAATAGACGGGGACACCGTCCAGGATGAACTGGCGGATGGTGCCTGCGTGCTCGATGACGTCGTCGAACCACGCGCCTTGAGGGCACGCGCCGAAGTAACGCTGTTGCTTGAGCTGCTCGAGCCTGGCGCCAGTCCCCAGCCGGAGTGCCCTGGCTGTGAGACGTGCAACCAGTTCGTAGATGATATGCGCGCGCCGCGAGAGCAGCGAGTACACCCACATAGCCCACCGGTCACGTAGCAGTGCGAGGTCCTGCGCGCCGTCGTATACCAGGCGGCTCACGACGGGCAGGATCCCTCGTCGGTGAGCCGGGAACGCGAGGGGGATGAGCAATTCGTCGAATCCTTCTTGCTGTTCCATCTCGCGGCGAGCGGCGTCCGCGACCCAGACCCATGGCTCGTTCGGGTCCTCGTTATACTGGACCTCAGGTAGATGGTGTAAGACGGAGTTCAAGGCCAGGCGAGGGCATGGTCCCATGCCGTTCCATATGTTGGCGGCATACGGGCGGACGGGTTCCTGGGGGTCGTACCAGTCGGCCATGAACGGCCAAAGGCGCATGTTCTCCCGCTGCCCGTACACGCTGACGGTACGGCCGTGCCGGTCAGGGCATCCGCAGGGACGAGGGCCTCGCTCCGAGGGAGGCAGAGGCATGCGGCGCGTGGGAGAGTTCGGGGAGATCCAAGCTTCGTCAGCCGAAATCCACCGCCGTACGAAGAATCTGCTCTCGCTCGAGAACAGCCCATAGTCGGGGACGTCGTCCACAGCCCAGGATTCTGGCAGCCGAGCGTTAGGTGGGTCGGAGAAGACGTTTATAGCGATGGTCAGATCCTCGTCGATCGGCGGGGTACTGGCGGGCGGCGCGCGGTCAGGGGTCTGTGGCGGATCGCCCGGGCTGCCAGCGACCTGGAGGGCCATGAAGCCGAGCCAGAGAACCTGACACTGCCCCCTGGTTCCAGGAGGATTCCAGGTGGAATTCCGGTGGAAAACCTGCTCCAGACAAAATATTTTCTAAGGGGTAAAAAATTATGTTAGACATCACAAATAAGGTTCAGAGATGCACAGCCGCCTCAGGAAACATGAAAACGTTCTAGTAACCTAACCTAACCTAACCTAACCCCTAACCTAACCTAACCCCTAACCTAACCTAACCTAACCTAACTCCTAACCTAACCTAACCTAACCTAACCTAACCTAACACTTAATCACAGTTTTTGATGAATTTCCACATTGTTTCCAGTGGAATTCCACCGGAATTCGGCCATTCTGGCCCATCTGATCCAACAGTCCAGTGGAATTCCACCCAAATTCCACCTTAGGGGGTATACCATCAAAATATGATGGATTTGACATTCTGACACTTTTTTTGCATAGTTGCATTTTTCCACCTGGAATCCACCTGGAATTGGGGGGCACAGTCACTTACAGCCGAGCCAGAAGAGCAGTAAGAGCGGGAGAGCGGGGTAACGCGCGCGCGAGGTCAGCATGGTGAGCGGTGCGGAGGAGAAGGGGGAGAAAGCGGAGATCGAACTACAATAACTAAACGTGTATAATGGGGAAATCGTACGAGCTGTAAATAATAAGAAATCGGAATTGAGAAAGAAAGAGAAGAATAGAGGAACGCATAGGCCCAGTCAACATAAACGGAAAAATAGGGAAAGCATGGGGAGCGGCTGGTTCATATGCCATGGGCTCGCCGGTAGTCGATTAGAACCGCCGGCGCGTCTCGCAGCTCGCGAGCGGTGAGCCAGCTGTCATGCTCTGGCCCATACCCGGCCCAGCGAGTGAGATATTCTACTTGCTTGCGCGAACGGTTTCTGCGGTGCGCGACGATCTTCTCGACCTCGTACACCTCGTCTGCGAGGTCTTCCCATCGCGGGTTGGCCAGGCTGGCGCGCGTACCGAAATGCTTTGGTGACGGGAAGTACTTCTTGAGGTGACTGGCATGGATGACGTTGGACATTGGAAAGCTCGAGGGTAGATTGATGCGGTACGTCGCGTCACTGACGCGTTCTTGAACGGTGAAGGGACCGAAAGCGCGTTGGAGCAGCTTCGAACCCTCCCACTTCGTCTCGACGAGTTCCAGCGAGCGCGGTTTGAGCAGGACTAGCTGCCCTGGCTCCAAGGCAAAGTCGTGCCGGCCGGCGTTGTACGCTTGCGCCTGTCTGTGCTGAGCGGCCGCGATAGCGTCGCGGGCGGCATGGCGATGATTCTGGATAGCGGTTAGAAAATCGTCGGCGCCCTGGTGAGCCGTAAGGTGCCTCGGGATGTCGCCTCGCTTGCCAGCGGAGAACAGATCCACCGCGCTGCGCGGCTGGAACCCATACAGCGCGGAGTACGGCGATATCGCCGTGGATTTGTGCTGTGCCGAGTTATACGCAAACTCCATGGACGGTAGCCATCTGTCCCAGTGATTCGGGTCGTTGGCTACGTAGCGGCGGAGCATCGTTTCCAGGGTACGGTTGGTACGTTCGGTTTGCCCGTCGTGCTGCGGGTGATGAGCTGAGGAGAGTAGCATATGAACGCCCATGTGCTTCGTAACGGCCTCGAAGAATCGGGACAGCCATCGTCCGTCCCTGTCGGCGATGAACTCCTTGGGGAGCCCGAACCGGCAGACGACTTCATTCACGAACAGCCGGGCGAAACCCTCGGTGTCCAAGCCCGTGTCTGTCGGTATGAACTGAGCGTGCTTCGTGCACAGGTCGACCATGACGAGGATGGCGTTGTATAACCCAGACCAAGGCAAGCCGGTGACCAAATCAAAAGATATGCGCTCGTATGGTAGCGCTGGGATGTTGTGGGAGCGCAAGAGGCCGTGCTTCGAGTTGACTTCGGCCTTGTTCTTCTGGCAGACGTCGCACGTGGCGCAGAAGGCGACGACGTCGACCCGCATGCGCGGCCAGTAGAATTGGCCAGACATCCTGAGGTATAGTTTCTCTGCGCCCGCGTGAGCCGTTTCAAACGCAGATTCGTGCAGCTGTTTGAGCAGGGCTGCTTGTTCGCTCTTGGGGACGCAGAGCCTGGGCATCATGTCCGCGTCCCTGAAGTAGAGCAGGCCGTCGTTCCCTCGATAGAAGCGGTTGCCCGCGTACCAGGAGCGTTCATCGGAATCGTAGCCTTTGCCTTTGAAAGCAGGATCGTGATCGTACCCGGCAGAGTACCGTTGCTTGAGCTCGCCGTTCATAGACACTAGCAACGTAGGAGGAGGGTTAGCGGCCTTCCAGTCTAGCTGGTCTTCGTAACGCAGGTTAGCCGCCGCCGCGTCAGGTCTTCCGGGAGTCGACTCCGATGAAAGACAGATGACGGGGATACTCTGCCAATGGGGCAAGGGCAGAACTGGCCGCGCACGAGTGTGAGCAAAGAGAAGTCTATTGGGAGCACGAGAATACAATGCATACCTGGCCGCGCACGAGTGTGAGCAAAGAGAAGTAAGGCTCACACTACGGCGCGGTCCGACTATATACTGTCCGATATCTCCGAACAATGCTACGGCGAAAAAGGAAAGCGCATACAGACACACCCCCCCGACGAAAGAAGTGAGGAAGAGAGGACAGTAAAGTGAGAAGTAAGTATCCTACGGCAAGTCATTGAAAGAGAGGAAGAGACCAAGTAAACGGCGAGCTTCAGGCATTTTGTTGGGGCCTAGAGCTTTGGTGAGAACGTCCGCGGGCATCTTGTCAGTGCCGATGTGCTCGATGCGTAAATCGCCTGCCTCAACGCGTTCGCGAAGCCAGAAGTATTTGATGTCGAGATGCTTCATTCGACCGTGATGTTCAGGGTTCTGCGCAACCTGAACAGCGGAGCGGTTGTCGATGTAGAGAGTAGGCGGCGTCTGGACGTCAAAGCCAAGTCCGCGGAGCAGCGCGACGTTGAATACGAGTTCCTGACCGCCGGCGCATGCAGCGACGAATTCAGCTTCGGTGGTGGACAAGGCAACGGTCGGCTGTAACTTGCTGGACCAGTTGGTGGCGCCAGTGCCGATCTTGACAACCATGCCTGACGTGGAACGTCCCGAGGACACGTCTCCGCCGAGGTCGGCGTCGCTGTACGTCCTGAAAACCACAGGGCCCGTTGAGGAAGGAGCGTTGGGGTCAGGCGCATAGATAAGCTTGTAGTCCACGGTACCCTTGACATAACGCAGCAGATGCTTGACGGCGTCCCAGTGAGCGAGACCAGGGTCTGACTGGTAGCGAGCGAGCATGCCTACAGCGCCTGCAATGTCCGGCCGTGTCGCGGTAGACAGATAGGCGAGTGCGCCGACTGCGTTCATGTACGGGATGTCGCGCATAACCTGTCGTTCCGCGTCTGTGCGGGGAGACATGTCGGCAGAGAGCTCCACGTTCGGGTCGAGCACAGACTTCACTGGGGAGCAGTTCTCCATCCCAAAACGCTTGAGCACGTCGAGTGCGTATTGGCGCTGGGAGAGAGCGAGCGCGGATCTGGCGGGGTCGCGGGTAACCTCAACGCCGAGAAGCCAGGACGTATCACCGAGCACCCGAAGCGCAAAGTACTGAGAGAGCTCACCAATCACAGCCTGAGCCTGTTCAGCTGTGGGCGCCACCGCCGTGAGATCGTCAACGTAAACGGGAATGATGATGTGGACGTCGCCGCGGGTGTACACCCAGACGCAATGCTCGACGAGACAGCGTGAGTATCCCATCTTGGTGAGCACCTCGTTCAGCTTGATGTGCCACACCCGACCAGCTTGCTTCAGCCCGTACAGAGCCTTGATAAGGCGCCACACCATGTCTGGGGAGCCGACGTGATGCCCCTCCGGCTGCCGCATGTAGACCTCCTCGTCTAGTTCACCGTTGAGATATGCGGCGCTAATGTCTGCCGACACGCATGCGAAACCTCGAATGGCAACGAGAGCGAGAATGGTACGGAGCGTGCCCCAGCGGACGGTTGGCGCGAAGGTCTGTCCGTAATCAACACCGGGACGCTGAGTGTCGCCGCGTGCGACTAGGCGCGCCTTGTATCGCTCGATGGACCCATCAGCGTTACGTTTGAGCTTGAAGACCCATTGACTACCAATGGCTTTGCGGCCCTCCGGAAGGCGCACCGATTGGAATGTCCCAGAGCGCATTAGATTCTGCAGCTCCTCTCTCGTAGCAGCAATCCAGTGCTCGCGTTCGGGATCAGGGAGCGCGAGCACCTGTTTCCAGCTGCGCGGCTCCGAGTCCTTGCGGGTCATGGCACTGAATGCGTACTCCAGAGCTTCGTCGTGAGTGCGGTAGGCAGACTCAAGCACCCGATCAAGCAAGTCCACAAGCATCGCACGTTCAGCCGGATCGTCAGGGACTAGTAGCTCTGCTACCTCGTCGTCCTCGACGCTGGCACGAGACGCGGACGCTGAGACAGGCTCGACGATGTCTGGGAGATGGACATCCTCCGCGCCGTGCGCTGGGGCAGCGGGCGGAGGGTTCGTGGGGTAATCACGCATGCTGCGCCGGCTGTCTGGCTCGCGGTAGGAACCAGGCACAGGGCGAGCACGTCGCGGTGGCGCTCCCTCACCAAACAGCCGAGGAGGCTGCTCCCATTGAAGAGGGTCTACCCGCTCGTCGTCGCCTTTCGGCGCAGGACTCAACGGTCGTGGAGGCGAATCACCGCGCTCGGTGACCGTGGGGCTGACCTTGGGCGAGTTTTCGCCCGGTCCTTGAGGCGAATCACCGCGCTCGCGGACGGGAGAAGGGGCGCGCACCGGGTCGCGAGTGGGGGAATGAGGAAGCACGCGAGCAGGGCTGCGCGCGCGACCCTGAGGGGGCAAGCGCGGAGAGGACGGGGGAGAGAGCTCCTCGTCGGGTGGGAGCTGATGAGGTGCATCGCCAGGAGGGATAACCTCGCCGTCACCGTCAAGCGCTTCGCCGATGAACGTGTCCGGGGCGCCGTTCACGAGATCAATTCCGCGCGGTACGTTGATAAGCAGCGACCTCCAGTCAGCGTTGGGCCCTGGAAAAACAGACTCAGCAAAGTGAGCGGTGGAGCAATCAAAGACCTTATGCGTCTGGAGGTCGTAGAACGTCCAGCAACCCTCCTTCTGCACTGAGAAGCCCAGAAATATCGACGGGCGTGTGTGAGTAGTGAAAGCAGGCCGCTTTTCCGGTTTGGCGAGCGCGTAAGCAAGGCAACCAAAGACGCGGAAGTTTGAGATGTTGGGCTTGAGGCCGTACCAATATTCGTAGGGCGTGACGCCGTCTGGAAGCGCGGATTTGATGGTCCTGTTCGAGACGTAGACGTAGAAAGCAGCAGCGTGGGGCCACCAGGTGCGAGGGAGTGAAGCAGCGGTGAGGAGCGCCGTGACGTGATCAGCGATGTCGCCGTTCGCGCGCTCGGCAACGCCGTTCTGCCAGGGTTCGCCGGTTTCCGTTTGGCGGATCTCGATGCCCTCGCGGCGACAGAAATCGAGCAGCTCGTTGCTGACGAACTCGCCGCCTTTGTCGTCATGCTTGACCATTAGTTTGCGGCCAGTCCGGCGTTCTGCCCAGCACACGAACTCCACGAAGCACTTGAAGAACTCAGACTTCCGTCGTAAGAAGTAGATGGCTTTAAGGCGGCCAGCATCGTCGACACCAATGGCCCAGTGGAGGTAGCCTTCGCGGGATCGCGGCAGCGTCGTCTTTAAGTCCCAGTGAACAACGTCAAGGACCTGGGATCGCTTTTGACGTGCGCGCGGGATCGGATCGCGCTTCTGCTTGCCGGCGATGCAGGGCACACAGACCGGTGATGGACCCGCCGATCCGGCGATGCGCATGCCGGTGACGGCGCCCGTCTTGTACATGGTAGACACAACGGCAGGACTGACGTGTCCAAGGCGTCTGTGCCACATGTCGGCGGTAACTGGCTGAGCGCGAGCGACCGTCTGAGGAAGTACAGTGACGCCGTTGAGGAACCCGGAGAAGTACTCATCGACGTTGCCGGTGACGGTGATGCGACCGCCAAGACGGAAAGTCACCTTGTCCTTGATGATATCACACGCGTAGTCTTCTATCTTTGTGAGACGGAACACGGAGATGAGATTTCCGGCAAGGCTAGGGACATGCAGGACGCGATGGAAGACGATCACAGGCTGGGCGACACCATCCACCACCGGTTGGAACTCGACTGTGCCTACACCCTCGGAGTGTATCACCGACTTGTCCGCAAGCTCGATGGGGACCCGGTACGGCACATAAGTGCGGAACCAGGAGCGGTTTGGTGTCATGTGGGACGAGCAGCCTGTGTCGAGAATCCAATCAGCGTTCGCATTCCGAGTGAGAGCCGCGCGAGAGAACGCGGCCGATACGTAGTGGCGTACGTTGGGCGTCTCTGGGAAGCGGCCGTCGCTGGCAGCGTCCTCGGTATCGTTGGTAGCGCGAGCGGACTGCGGCGTGCAGCGATCATCGTTCTTCTCCTCGCGGAGCTGCTTGCAAAGACGCTGAGCGCGACCTATGAACGTGCACGTGTCGAACGTGTGGTCTCCGGAGCAGAGCCAGCAGCGCTTCCACTGCGGCATGGACGCTTGAACGGCAGCGAGCGCCTCGCGGTACGACAGAGCAGTGGTGGTGCGCGCAATGGCGCCGGCGCCAGCAGCCCGGGCAATGCGCGCGCGGTACTCGGCCTGCTTCGGGTTGCCCTGCTGCGCCTGGCGGTGATCCTCCTGCTTGACGATGCGTTCGAGATCCGGCAGTTTAAGCGCGTCCTCGCCGACGTTGATGAAGACGGAGGAGGAGAAGGTGTCGAGTTCGGGTGGCACCATGCTGAGGAACGCATATAGGGCGACCTCCTCGAGCACGTCCTCAGCAGTGAGCAGCGGGCCCTTGTGGTCCAGGCAGCGCAGAAAGGCATCCATGGCCGCCTTGTGCCCGTCACGCAGCTCCCAACCGTCCTTCCACGTGATGCTGAGCAACGCGGCGATGGCGTCGTAACGAGATGAGGCGGTGCCGGGATTAACCTCGCGGAACACTGCAGCCCAGAGCAGGAACGGGTCCCCACTGCGCATCAGGAACGCGACCTTGTCGACGGCCTGTATCTCGGCGCCAAGCGTGTCCCAGATCTTGCCGGCGGCTTGGCGGCCCTCCTTGGTCCATACACGCATGTCGGCCAGGGACACGGTGCTGGGAGCGAGAGTGATTGAGACAACTTTGCGAGTGACGGGGTCGGGAACGGAGACCTGGTAGCCAATGGTGGTGGTAGTGGAGCCGGAGGCATCGGTTACGGTGATCTCGGTCTTCTCTCCGCCAGCCGCTTCAGCCGCTAGCCGGGCCGCATCGAGTTCCTGAGACGTCTGAGTGGTGCCGATGCGAGGACGTAGACCTTCTGGATGCGTGATGTAGTCGTAAAGCCCGTGTGCGCTGAGGTACGCGATGGCATCATTGAGCCATGATACGAAGTTTGAGTTGGTGAGACGGGTGCCCTTGTAGGACGAGGTTGTGGATGTCATGGTAACTGAGTAGAGCGAGCACCCCCTGGACTGCGGCAGTGTCGAGACGCGGGATGGTGACGGTGGGTGTGGCGAGTATCGAAGTCTCGAATATCGCAGGCAGTGCCTCGGGCGGCTACTGAGGGCTTGACAGCTGTCACAAACGATGCGCGGTTGATTCTTCTCACAGGCGGCTTCTTAGAAGCCGGGGCTCATAACCTGCCAATGGGGCAAGGGCAGAACTGGCCGCGCACGAGTGTGAGCAAAGAGAAGTCTATTGGGAGCACGAGAATACAATGCATACCTGGCCGCGCACGAGTGTGAGCAAAGAGAAGTAAGGCTCACACTACGGCGCGGTCCGACTATATACTGTCCGATATCTCCGAACAATGCTACGGCGAAAAAGGAAAGCGCATACAGACATACTCTCCGTCGCCGCAACTGGAAGGTCAACGGGAGCGCCGGGCTCACGCGGCGACACGTCCGACTTCTTCAGCTCTTCCAGCTTCTTCTTCTGTCGACGCGTGAGCGCTGCGTGTGCCTGAGCCGCGAGGGGAACCGGTTCAGCGAGATCGCTTAGTTGGGCTGCAAAGAACACGGTTTCCATGCGAGCGGCCGGTTTATTGCCTGCGACGCGCTCCAAGATTTCCGCTGCGTCGACGTCCGTACGAATTGCTGGGATGGTGTCTTTGGTCGGAGCAATGAACTCTGGGGGAGCTCGTACTCCTTTGTCGTCTCTGGGCAGACGCGAGAGCGGGTCTACGTTTGAGTGCAGTCTACCCGCCCGGTGGACGATTTCCAGACCTGAGAAGGCCGAGAATACTGCCCCCCAGGCCGCTAAGCATCTGTTCGTATTTTCCCAAGTGCGCGCCCACTGGAGCGCGGCGTGGTTGGTGACGAGGATGACCGCCTCGCCTTCCACAAAAGGTTGGAACTTGATCAGCGCCTCTTTAGCAGCCAAGCCTTCGCGCTCAGTTGCGGAATAGTTTCGTTCTGCGCTCTTGAAGGTTCTGCTCCAGTAGCATACCACCCGCTCAACGTGGACGATGGTGTCGTTGAAGTCTGGGCTCCACGTTGCCTGCTCGGGCACGTCTTGAATCTTGGTGGAGAGTTTGGTGCAGAGCTGCGGCACGGGTTCCTTGTTGTCGAACGCGCAGTGCAAACGGTCGCAGACCTGGGTACCCTCTAGGTCTCCGACGCGAATGGGTTGAATCTGTTGCAAGCAGGCGCCTAGGGCTTCATCGGAAGCGTCGGTGTAAAGGCGATACGCTTTGCCCCGGATGGGATGGCCAAGCACCGGCGCTTTCTGCAGCGCGGCTTTCGCCTCGACGAACGCGTGTTGTTCCTCCTCACCCCATCGCCACGAGACGTCCTTGCGCAGTAACTTGAATAACGGTGCTACCACGAAAGAGTAGTACGGGATGAAGGCTTGGAAGTAGACGACCATTCCTAAGAAGGTTTGCAGCGCGCTCAACTTGGTAGGAGGAAGGAGGTCGACGATAGCGGCGACCTTCTCGTCGTGCGTCGATAGACCCAGACGCGACACTTTGTGACCGAGCAGCAAAATGGATGAATAGCAGAAATGGCACTTCTTGGGGGATAAAGTAAGGCCCGCGCGTTCGATAGCTCCGAGGACTTTGTCTAGATGCTGGATATGCTCGCCGTACGTCGCCGAATAGACCACGATATCGTCTATGTAGACTAGAGTGAAGATCCAGAGAAACGGCGACAGGATATTTTGCATGACCCGTTGGAAAATAGCGGGGCCGTTGCGCAATCCGAAAGGCATACGCTTGAACTGGAATAATCCTTTATGCGTACGGAACGCGGTTTTCTCGACGTCGTCGGGGTAGATCTCCATCTGGTTAAATCCTGCCAGCGCGTCCAGGGAGGATAGCACCTGCGCACCCGACAGAGCCGACAGAATGTCAGACTGCCGGGGAATCGGAAACTCGTCGGCGATCGTTACGGCGTTGAGCTTTCGGTAGTCGACGCAGAACCGCGGCCTGCCGTTTCTGAACACAATAACCACGGGAGCCGCCCACGGGCTAATGGACTCATCGACAACACCAAGCTGTAGCCAGCTTTCTAGCTGCTCTTCGATGACCTGCTTCTTCTCTGGAGAAGCACCGTGCATCGGGACAGCGATCGGCTCGACGTCGGGCTTCGTTCGGACGCGCGCGTTGACGTCCAAGTGACCCAAACGCCCATCTAGCCCGAAAGCCAGTTGGTGACTTCGCAGCATTTCCATCGCCTTTTCCTTAACGTCAGGCGGCACGTCAGGCGACAGGTCAATGAGTTTGTCAAAGTCGGCCGAGGAGTAGACTGTAGGATCCGGCGCGTCTGCCGTTGACGGGGGTTCCAACTCGTCCGTCTCGTCAGGAGGCTTCTTCGGCTCGTCAGGCATCACAGGAAGATCTTCGGCTCTAGTGTCATTCTTCGCATTGCTGGATTCCGCTGGAACGGTTTGCTCGACAGGGGCCTCGCTAGAAGCGCCCGCTCTGCAGGCGAATGCGTGGATAGTGCGCTCCTCTTCCGCCCTGGAATCCATCTCTTTCACAAGCGCGGCGAGACCCTGCGCTTGCGACAGCATAGCTTCTCGTTCCCCCTCGTCCTTGGGCGTCATTAACGCCTTCAAGAGAACCTCACCCTGCCCCCCGGTTCCAGCCGGAGTCCACCTGGAATCCACCTGGAATTCCACTGGAAACCCGGTGGGGTCCACTTACCAACCAGAACCACTCAGTCCCCCTCACCAACCTTTGATCCCAACCGGTATGCAACTGGAAATCCAGCTTATAACTGGAATTCCAATGGCAACTCGGTGTGAGTCACAGGTCGGTTCCAGGCGGAACTGAACAGCATTGTCATTTGAATAATTATAATTAATAACAAAAAGAAAAAAACCGCCTGGAGTCGAACCCTCGACCTGGCAAGAGTTGTTCACGTGACCCGTTACACGGGCACCTTAACCACTGCACCAGAGGTCCGATATGGTTGTGGCTTTATGTTGTTGTATACATTACAGCCCCAGCTTGCCCGGGCAACTTGGCAGACCTCAGCCGAACCGGCGTGAACTGTGACCGGCCGGCCGCAATGTTCCGGCCGCCGGTTGTCATCCTCCCACCACCCGCCGTCGCCCATCGTCGCCATCGTCGCCGCTGCCGCCGTCGCGCCGTCTCCTCGCTGCAGCCCCGCCGTCTCCGTTTTGTCCCCGTTACCACCCTCGGCGGCGCCCTCTCAAAAAGGTACGCTTTTTTTTTTCTTCGCTTGCCGGGTCGTGTTGCTGATGAACCCCCTCGCCGCCGCCCTCGTTCCTCCCCTCTCCGCTGCCGCCCTCGCTCTGGCCGCCCAGCAAACTAGCTGCCCGACGCCCGCCGCATCCAAGACATGCGCCCAACCCGCCGCCAAAAAAAAAAACGATAAACGTATGTTTTTTTTCTTTTTGCTGCTTTGGGCGCCGCTGACCGAGCCGCCGCCCTCCTCCTCCCTGTCCGCCGCCCCCGCCTGCCTGCCCATCCGCCGTCCGCGTTCCCCCCGGCCCCCTGCCCGTTTTCCGGCCGCCCACCCCACCCTGGCACGCCCGCACGTCGACGCGAACGCCGGACGCTCGGCCGTGCGCACGACTGCTGGGTGCCCGTCTGCCGGTCCCCCACGCGACACGACGCCCGCCCGCCGCCCACGCGCCGCTCGCCGTGCGATCTCGCCCGCCTGCCGTGTGATCTCGCGCGCCCGCCGTGCGCTCGCGCGACGCCCGCCTGCCCGTCCGCCCATCTGCCCGTCCGCCCATCTGCCGGCCCCCACGCGACATCGCGCGCGCGCCCGGCCGCCCGCCGTCTGCCCGTCCGCCCGGCGTGGGCTCTCGCGCCCCGGCCGCCCGCTGCCTGCCCGTCCGCCTGTCTGCCCGCCGACACGACGCGCGCTCGCCGCCTGCCGCCCGGGCCGCCGCCTGCCCGCCGTCCGCTCGCGCTCGCCACCCACGCGACGTCGTCGGACGCCGACTCGCGCGCCCGGCTGCCCGCCGTTCGCACGTCTGCCGGCCCCACATGACGCGATGCCCGCACGCCGCCCACGCGCCGCCCGCCGTCCGCCCGTCCGCGCCCGCCCGACCGCACACCGCCCCGCGCGTCCGCCGTCCGCCCGTCTGCCGGCCCCCCCACACGACGCGATGCCCGCACGCCGCCCATGCGCCGCTCGCCGTGCGCTCGTGCACGCGCCCGGCCGCACGCTGCCTGCCCGACCGCACGCCGCCTCGCGCGCCCGCCGCCCACGCGCGCCGCCCGCCGTCCGCCCGTCCGCGCCCGCCCGACCGCACACCGCCCTGCGCGCCCGCCGTACGCCGCACACCCGCTCGCTGCATCCGGACGCGCACACCACCCGTCTGCCCGCACGCCCGCCTGCTCATATGACACCCGCGTGCCGCACGCTGACCTGGACACCGCACGCATGCACGCACGTCCGCTCGCACGGACAGTATGCCTCCACGGAAACGCGCGTCAGCCGTCGACAACCCTGTGCCACTTCGCCGCAGCAGCCGCAGATCGTAGGTGTTCCTTTTTTTTGTTTCTGCCCTGTGCTGACGGCACTTCAGTGGTGCCGCTGTGTCCGAGCCTGAGTCTCAGCCCGTGCCCGAGCCTGAACCCGAGCCTGAACCCGAGCCCGAGCCCGAGCCCATTGCTCAGCCCGAGTCCGGGTCTGAGTCTGATGGTGCCGTGCAGGGCAAGGGCAAGGGCAAGAGCAAGAGGAAGGGCAAGGGAAGGGCAAGCCTGAACCCCGATCCGAGCCGCAAGAGTCTCGCTCCAAGGACAAAGTGTAAGTCCATGGCTTTTGGTGCTTTGCTTGCAGCTAACTATCCTTTAGTAAAACCTCCAAGCCAAAGCGGACTTCGGTACAGCGCCTCCAAGAGGACCTAGCTGCTACTCCGCCCGCCTCGCTGACTCCGTGAGTCTCTGCCTCTTGATTATCGTTTTATTTATTGACTTGACCCAGCATTGAGCGAGTGCTTGAGGCCGATGGTGCAACGGTTGCCCCGCCCGCTCCTGTGCCCACTCAAACGGCAACCAACCCAGACGTCCAGCCTGAACTGCCCGACTTTGGGCTCGAGTTCACCCCCGCCAGACCGCCCAATGGGGAACGTGGTCGCCGACAGGAGCGCTCGGCCTCTCCGCAGTCACCGTCTCGCCGCCGCCGCAGTGCAAGCCCGTTTGTGCCGGGTCCGCGTGCATCTCGCCGCCGCTCGCACTCGCGCTCCATATCCCATGACCGTCGCTCGCGTTCATCCAGTGCTGCACCTTCGGTGCGCATTGCTGTGCGTGAGCAGGAGCCAGCCCCTCCAACTGTGCAGTCCGCTCCACCTGTGTCCACACCCCAGGCTGGGCAGGCTGCTGACCCCGAGGCCCAGCCCGCTCCAAAGCCATCGACCAACAACCGTGTTCATCGCAAGAGGGGTTCTCGGGCTGTGTCGGGTGGGGATGGTTTGAACGGCTCTTCGCGCACAGCAGGTGGTACCACTCGGGGGAAGCATCGTCCTCCTGGTGTTCAGGCCAGCTTGCAGCCTTCTCCCCCACCTGTCATAGTTGACAACAGTCTTGGTGCGCTTTATATTTCTTCTTTCTTTGACTAGACTCTCATGGTTGTACAGTCATTGACGTTGATGTTTATTCAAGTGTTACTTCGGAGTCAGGTGACTTGGCCCAGATTCGCACAGTGTCATCACCGACTCTTGGTGACGTCTTGACTGCGCTGCAGCGTGTGGTCCCTGACAAAGGTATGTGCTGCTGCCTCGCTCTGTGATACATACTTACCCATGTTTAGCGAGCTCTGCCATTGTTCATGTTCGCCATAAGGAGCGGTGGATGGCCAAGGGGCCCATTGCTGACCTTCTTCGGTCACGTGAGCTGTTCACTGCGTGGGATACTGCTCCCAAGGACAATGCTGCAACAACGTGCATTGTGCTGGTGCGTTGTGTTGCTTTTTAGTTTTGACACAAACTAATATAATTATAGGCGCCAAGTGCTGCTGCTGCTGCTGTCTCCCTCCCTGCTGCCTCAACAGGCAAGCTGTCGCACAAGACTGATCAAGCTGCCTCTGTGCGCTCAGCACTGGGTGGCGACCGCTCCCTTTTTCTCCATCCAGTCGGCGACATCAGGCAGGCATTTGTGCGTTACCAGTACATAACGAGCATGCAGAAGGTCTACGATCAGATGGTCGAGGACCGCGTTTGGCCCATCCCTGGCATCAAGCGTTGTGACATCCCTGGCGCATTTATCTCTATCTCGCAGTGGAGCAGTTATCTGCCGTTCAGAGACGTACGTCGTTTGTGACCCTTAGCCTTGACTGTGTTCTTAGTTCTCATAGGTGTACCCTGGCTCTGCGCTGCACAACTACCTCACCCTGCCCAATAAGAAGCACAATGTTGTGTCGATCTTTGGTGTGTACCAGGAGCGGTTCCAGCTCAAGGACCTCGCCACTGCCATTGATCGTCTTCCTCCACCTCCTGCTGAGGAGGAAGCCTCAACTCCGTCTTCGTCGAGTGACTCTCATTCTCCCTCTCCGGCACCTGCTCGTCGCCACCGCTCGCGTTCACTCACTCGACGTGCTCGGGACACTCGCTCGCGTTCACCCACTCGACGTGCTCGCAACACTCGCTCTCCTAGCCGCCCTCGCTCATACTCGCCCGGTCATCGTTATCAGTCTCCCACTCGCCGCCACACCTCTCGTTCACCCAGCCGCCGGTACCGTCGTTCGCGTTCTCCTGGCCACCCTCGTCGTTCGCGCTCGCGCTCTCCCAGTCGTCGGTTGAGTGCTCACCCACGCTCATCGGCTATGCCGTCCTCTCCAGCCCCATCCAGGGCATCTACTTCCCACTCCACCCATTCTCGTAAGCGAGATGGCAACCACTCCCAGGATCGTTCATCTAAGCGCACAAAGCGGTAGGTAGACTGTCATATATCTTAGATCTAGAATAATTATTTCCACAGTGCCAGTGGTTTGGCAACTTGCATCGCTGCATGCGTTCGATTATTCGCCTTACTCCTGCTCGTCCACTGGCTTGTTCCTGGTGTTGCTGCCGCTGATCCTGAGGTGCCTTTCCCCAACATACGCTTTGCGGACTTCAGTTCGTTCATCATGCAGCATTTCCAACCTGACGTCTCTTTGGCTGTGGTGTTGTCCTTCCTGTTCTCTGGTCTTCGGAATCCCGAGGTGTTGTCGCTGCATTTCCGCCGCAAGGTGCGGCGCAGTCCTCGAGATGCCCAGAAGACCGAGTCGAACTGGGGGAAGTTTGTTGCTTCTAGAATGGTCTCTGCCTGGGACAAGCGCTCTCTGGATCAGCCTGGTTCGAAGCTTCTACGACGTGTCACATCGGACGCCCAGCGTGCTGACAAAACCCAGGCGATGCTCACAGCGCTTGAGTCTTTCGTCGAGTTGGCAGGATTTGGACAGCTCGTGAACAATGGTGACTCGCTTCCCCACATTGACGAAAGTCAGCTCCAGCACCTCATGTTCCTTTCTACCACTCGCACAGAGTGTCGGACAAAGGGATGCGAGGGAGCTGTCCTCAAGCGGGGTAGCAAGGATGACGATGTTCCTGAGATTACTGTGATCCAGGGTACCCACATCCACCATGGTGCTTTTCTTCTCGCGGCACATTGCACCCTTTGCAACTCGTACTACTATCCGGACCATTCGACTCATAGTCCAGCTGGTACGAAAATGCGATACTATCAGCCAGCTGCGCCTTACCTCAAGATTGGTCGTTCGCTCTGGGTCGATCGTGCATTTGCTCGGACCATTCTCAATGGTCTCAAGTCGTTTGCGTCGACAGCATCGTTGACAGAGTTTTGGGCACAGTCGTTTTGGCCACAGGGCAGCTTGACGCGTCGTCATGTCTGGCAGTGCTTTGTCCAGGCTTCAGTTCGCGAGGTCTCAGCCGCGATCAACAAGCGGTTCTTGATACCTGACGCGCTTCCCATCGCCGATGTGGTCAAGCAGGCCAATCTTCACCTGAAGAATGGCGGCAGGACTGAGACTGGCATGATCGGCGGCGAAGTTCCGACTGCCTCTGCGCATTCCTGTTCGGAGTGTGTCCAACCATACCGCGCCCCAGCTGCTCTCGATCGCACTGTTGATGCTGCCGCAACTCAGGGTGTCGATGAGGTCCAGGCAGTTGCGCCTGCCCTGGATGCAGATGCTGTTCGTGATGCCCCATCCGGCTCTGTGCAACTGGAGCTTGAGGGCCAGCGCACTGTGACTGCTCGTGTCATTGATGGTCTTGTGATGGGCCCACTGGTGTGTTTTCTTAATTCCTAACATATGGTTCAAACTGACAAGTTTTTGTAGCACTGCGCAATGGAGGGATGTGTACAACCCCTTGTTGATGCTTCTCGTGGTGTCTGGTGCCAGGAACATCTCGACGAGCGTGGCCATCTCTGCCATGTTAAGGGCTGCCACTCTGTTCTGGTGGAGGGTACGCGTGCGTGCAATGCTCATCGGGCTGAATGGAACAAGCACCTTTCGCGCTTTGGCCGACAATCTCTCCTTGGTGTTCGTCGTCTCATTCGTCGTTCTGAGAATGAGGCACTTCCTTGGAACCCTGCCCAGCGTACACGCCCTGCACCGCCTTCTCACGACATTGACGACGAGGCTGAGCCACCAGCACGAGCCAACTACTTTACGCCTTCTCGCTTTTACTGCGTCGAACTCATGGTTGCTCCATGCGGTGTTCCTGTTGCCTGGGCACTGTTCGATCGCTCTGAATCACCGACAAAGATTATCGAGTTCATCGAGAAACACCACCCAACGCCAGAGTCCAAGTCGCAGTACTACATCATCGACAAGGCTTGTGCTGTTCTTCGTCGGCTTGTCTCTATGGGCAAATGGGACGAGTTCAAGAAGACCTCTCGCCTTGTCGTCGACGCTTACCACTACATCAACCACCGTGTTTCTGACTACCTTTGTCGGAAATGGTGCAATCCTGCACCAATGGATGGGAGTGCACCAAATCTTGTCATTCGGGAGCAGCGCGATGGTCGCACAGTGTATCGCCGGGCGTTCAACTCTCAGGTATGTTGTGTGCTTCTCAGGTCTGACTTTTCTCATCCGCCTTTCAGGCCTGTGAGCAGCTGAATGCTTGGCTCTCAGGATTTCAGCCCATCCTCAATCGCATGAGCGTGGCCAACTTCGAATGGTATCTCCATGTTCTGCTCTTTTTGCATGCGCTCTCTACCAATGAGCGCATCAAGCGTCGTGCAGATGCAATGGATGTTGATGATGAGGATGGCGCTGACCTTGAAGATGGTGACCAGCCAGCTATGGATGAGATTTAGGACTTATATGTAATCCACTTTCAATGCCTCTGTGTATTTTAAACAATGTATGCATTGCAGCCAACAATCTACTCCTTTGCGGCACAGTATGGTTCCTGACCTTGTCCGCAAGTTTCACAAAAAAATATCCTGATCAGCCTGGGTTGTATGAGATGTTCCTGTTACGGCTCATTCGCTTTTCGCTCTTATCGCCGTTGGGCTTCTCAGACCTCATGTCACGGCAGAGCACTTGTCACTCGCCCAGACTGACGCCCAAGAGAGGAGAGAGGGATGAGGAAGAACGGACAATTGACCAGACCAAACCTAGAGTATATGCTGACTGCTGATTCGGTCCAGGGTAATCCTGGAGCTAAGGGACGCACCCACCATCATCTACCCTGCCGCAGATGCCCTAGGAAATCCCCACGAAGACAAGGACCAAGTAGAGGGGCAACACCTGAGCGTGCGAGGATGGCGCCGAGGTGCAGAGAACATGGGCCTAGGGTCTGAGGGTGTAACCGAGCTTGTACCAGGCGATAATACCCTACATATCATCCATCCGAGGAACACCACACCAGCGGGAAGTCCAACAGAGGTGCCTCCGAGCTTCTGAGGTTGCACAGGGCGTAAACCCAATGCCATCCGAGGTCCGAAGAGGGTCCTAGAGCATATCCTGAGCCGGACAACACCCGTGTTTGGCGTGTATGACAAGGTGAGAGCTGCCGAACCATGGTCTGAGGGCAGGAAGCCTCCGCCGAGCTGAAATGGAGTATACACCGAGGTCGTCTCACCCTATAGACAGATGGAGAGCAGCGCGCAGATCATATCCCAAGCCCAAACAGCCTGAGACGTAAAACCCTGGTCAAGTCTCAGTCCAATGGTAAACAGTGCACCAACTGTATGCAGCAGCGACCGGACGCTCGGCGAAGCGGCGTAGAACCAGCGGGTAAACGGGGCAAAGTCTGCGAGGACCGTGACGACCGCAACACCTCACTCACGCTGACGTCACTCAGACTGAGGGTCACTCCAACCGAGGCTCGCCAGCGCATGCACGGCCCTGGTCCGCGATCAGCAGTCCAGCCGGTCCCTGACCCCCCCCCCTTATATACCTTGTGTTGTCTGCTCTTTGTACGCTAGATTCGAGCTGGTTTGCCCGCTGCTGATACATCTTGTCCTTTTTATCCCCCAGCGCAGAGCATCTGTTCGGCGAGTATCCTCGGTCACCGTAACAGTTCCTGTTGTACATTCGGCGCTGAACTCATCTCCGCACCACCTCTGACCATCTCCAATGCTCCCTACTCCTCTGCAACTGGTTGGACAACGCTGTTCTCTATTTCCGACACCTTAACGCTCCTTCTAACTCAGCATCCAATTTATCTACCCAATTCAACATCTAACTTATCTTCCAGCTAAACATCCAATTTACGGTCATTACAAAGTCTCATTCCCGATTTTTTTCGGTGATAGTTCTGACTTTTTAGCCATTAAGCAAAATCTGACTCAGGCAACGATTTCAATAAGTATGTTTTGCAGTCACCATTTCTGACAGTTCCCAGAACACGCATCTTTCACCTTTGGCATGCCCATCGTTCGACTATTTTCCCTTTGTGTAATTGTCAACTTCTAAACATGTTACCAAACCTGCAGGTTCCTAACCAGGTACTGCACCTGACCTGTGGCCAGATGGCTGTGCCTCACAAACTAACCCACTATGTCTGAGCCGCAGAAATTGATGACCCACGGTGAACACTAGCAGGGTTATCCAGTGTCCCAAGTCTTGTAAGCTCAGAAGTCCGCACTGGAGCGCAAATGGATTCCACCGGAATTCCACTGGCCTTCCACCCAAGGGGTACCCTATATTTTTTTTGGTCAATTCGTTGTTTTGAGTCATTTTCCAGCACTTTTGTTTTTTCCACCCGGAATCCACCTGGAACTGGGGGGCACTGTCACTTACAGGCCTTCAACGGGTCTTTGGCGACGGCCAGTAGAGTCCCCGACCCTATCATCCAAGGGCGACTAGTCGGGTTAGACACTGCGATAGCCGAACGTCTTGGAACCGCGCAACCGTTGGAGTCCGAGACTGCATCGGAAGCCGTGGAGATAATGCAGTTGGCTACCGTGAGGAACGTGTCGTCGCCTACGCAGATCAAATTGCGCTCAACGAACCAATCTCGATCGGGAGGCAGCTCGCTGGCGTAGTCGACCAGAGCCGTGCTATTCGCGCTGATGATAGTGTCTTTGAACGCTCTGAGTTCACCGTTGCCAGAAGCGACTTTGCGGCGATGCCTGGCGGCTTTGGCCCTTCTATGGCTCTTGGCGCGAATGAAGAAAGCAGCTCGCGGATCCGTGACGGTGAAACTGCGCGCCAGCGCGGAGGCAGCTCGAACCGGGTCGTGATCCAAGCTGGATTTCGACACGGAGGAAGCTTTGAAGTGATAGCCAGAGTCGCTGATCTTGACTCGAGTGCCCTTGGTAACGTTGCACAAGACTTGCAGCTCGTAGTTAAGGTGCCAGTCTTCTCCTAGCAGCAGGTTTACGGCCATCTTGGGCACCACGTAGGCCTCGACGTCAAACTCCAGAGTAGCACCGTCTTCCGCTCGAATGAACACGGGCAACTTGACGAAGCCTTCTATGTCGCAAGTCTTGCTGGTCAGCTGCGCGATCTGCACGTTGAGGCCCTTTCGAATGCGAGGCGGGTGCTTCAGGGACATCAAGAAACCCTTGTCTATGATAGACAGGCTGGCGCCTGAGTCCAGTGTGAGGTCCGCAATCTTGTCTTCGAGCGAACCTAAGCGTCCTCGGCAGGTGAGCACCGATATGCCGACCGACGAGCACCCGCTAGGTGACAGTCGTCGTAAGGGCATGCGAATGACGCAGTCGGCGGAAGGAGACTCTGGGTCGCACACCGGAACGTCCCTGGTGGGCGGCCCAGCTGCGTTAGCTATGTTCGCAGCAGCCGAAATGGCTTGCGCAAACACGGCCGCTTGCACGGACGGTCCTCCGTCCGGGAAGCTGTCCTCATCGTCCGAATCGTCGTCCGAATCGTCGTCCGAGTCGCTCGTAATCAAGAGGTCCGGTAGGTCATCCTTCTCTTGCTCATCGAGCTTCGAGCTCTTCGCGGGTCTGGGAGAGTCCTCTTCGTCCGAGTCGTCGTCTTCGGTATCGCTGCTGGCTAGTAGATCAGGAAGGTCAACCCTTTCGCGATCTATAGCCGTGGTTTTGTCCGCGGTGGTGGCTTGAGAACGGACGAACGCCTCCGCCGACAGAGCAGACTGCAGGACGGAAACGGGAGGCTCGAGGTTCGACTCAGAGATGCTTATCTCGTGTAGTAATCCAGGACCGTTCCACGTGTCTTTACTGCGCGAGGCTTGCAGGTCCGCATCCTCAACATCTTCGCAAGAGGGCGCGGAGCGAGCCAGTAACACAACGAGGGCGGGGCCCGGCACGACGCACGAGGAGAAAGCAGCTTCATTCGAGTACAGCGTGTAAACAGCGTCGTACATCTTTTCTTCGTCCGGAGCACGATCCGCGGCGAACAGCACGTTTTGTTTCTTCCTAGCTAGGTACGACGAGAAGTGCCCACAGTCGCGGTCCCAGTGCTTGGCGCTGCCGCACACTTTGCAAGGAGAGGGTGGCAGTTTTTTACTGACTACGTTGCTCGCTGGGAACGGGTACCCCCCCACTGGCGGCGGTCGCGTTTCTGCGCCGTTCGCCAGTACAGCGAACGCGGATTGCAGTACGGCGGCGTTAGCGCCCACGACCTCTGGTGTCTGGTTCGGCGAGTAGTCCACTGCGGACGAGTCGTCGTTGAAGTAGACTTCTTCAACCGTGTCCGCGAGATGGGCCGAGCGGAACGGCTTGCCCGGCGGCGCAGACTTGTACTGGCTGTTGGTGGACTGGCGCCATACTGCGCGCTTGGGGGACAGCTGTGCCTCCAATGCGTCCAACCTGCTGCGGAGAGCCGCTGAGTCTTGCCCCCCTGCCGAAGCGGCGTACGCAGAGGCCAGCGTGTCGGACATGTTTTTTACGCGCGTCATAAGCACGTCGGTGGACACAATGTTGTGTTCACCGATGACGAAGGACCACTCGGCGGGAGTGTTGGCCATGACCTGTGCGACCATCTGGTCACCGGGCAAGTTGAACAAGACGCGCGCTAGGAATATACGCCGGTTGATGTACTCGAACGGGCTCTCCTCGGCGTGGCCGCGCTGGCGGAAGTGCATCCCCGCGAACTCCACGCTTTTCTTCTGCGCCCAGGCTGCTGAGAGGAAATTCTTGCGTATAGCTGCGAGGAACGTAAAGAAGTTCTGCTGCATGGCGGAGCGTTCGAGGTCCGTTAAGTTTGACCACCACATAGCAGCAGGGCCGGACCATCTAAGCGGAGCAGCTTCGGCGAGCTGGTGGATGAGGTCGCCGTTCTTCCCGGCGCGCGCCCATTCGTTCAGCGCGCTGAAGTAGGTCATGGCGGTCTCGTCCTCCCCGTTCCAGGAAGGGAGCTCGTCTCTCTTCACGCGCGTGTCGAGCGACAGGCCGTTGCTGCGACGGGCGTAGTAATACTCACCGTCATCACCGCCGTCGCCGCCGTCTGGGTCGCCCGGGTCGCCTGCGTCGTCAGGACGGTGGGGAGGCCCTCCACCTCCTCCTTGGCTGTGGTTACGATGGTGCTCCACATTACGCGAAGGGCCGCGGGGACCTCTGCCACCGCCGCGGCCGTTGCCGCCTCCGCCTCTGCCTGGCCCGTTATCGTCATCATCATCGTCATCATCGCCGCCTCCTCCTCCGAACCCTCGAAACCCTCCAAATCCGCTCAGGCCTCCCTTCGACTTGGCGAAATGGGGGGGAGTACCCCGCCCCCCATTCCTAAACGGGTTAGGGGATTTGACGGTCACGGGGGCACCGGGAGAGGGAACGCGAGTGCTAGCGTCAGCTTCTAAGAGCTGGCCCAGCAGTTCCGGGTCGACAGGAGCGGGTTGCGAGCGCGCGATGGCTGCAAGAACGTCCACCGTGTGGGTTTGTTGCACGGGCGGCACACCGGGGAAGCGCTTCAGGTAGGATGGCGACCCCAAGCCAGTGAGCGCGTCCCCAGCCCAACCCGAGACGGAGAAATCCGCAGGGTTGCGAGCAAAAGTAGGACGGCGGCCGTTTTGCTTATGCCGTGTATAAAACGGCTCAGGCTCGTTCAGCAGCATCTTTGACATTGCAACAGAGTCCTTGGCAGTCCACGCTAGCGACGGCGTGGAGGGCTGGCGAATAGTAGGCGACGCCGCGGTAGAGCGCAGCGGAGAAGCGGATGCGTTGGCAGCTGCACGATACGAGGCCTCCATGAAGCTATTGAAATGGCCTTTGATGCTGATATCCAACGGCTCAGGAAACTTGCGCAACTTGTCCTCGGGAAGCAACTCCAGCAGGACGCTCAGGAAGACGTCCGCGAAGGCGAGCCATTCGGTCAGCCTTTTGAAGGCGCGGACCGCGTCGCCGTACTTGCTGAAATCTGCGTTAACGAGCAGGGTGAGCGGTTCGCTCCATTCTTCAGCCAATAGGCGCTTGGCGTCCGGGACGGCCAGGTTGACGTACGCACGCTCAATGAATTCTTGCAGGTAGCTGAGCGACGTCTCGAACTGGCCGACGATGCCCAAGATGAAGCAGTACGTCGAGCCCGTTTTGGCGAAAAATTCCTGGCGAGGCAGGAGGGCCCATGCACGAGCAATCTGCTCCTTTGGCGTCTCCGTGAGCTGCATAGTCGACTGCGTCCCATCCATGGTGAACTCGTCGCCTAAGTCCACGCTCACTCGGGCGGTTTGGTAGTCGTGTCGGATAGCGTTCCGAGCAATTTCACCGGGCGTCAGGGACAGCTTAACCGGCTGAGCCACCGGCTGCTTGACTTGCGCAGCGGTAGCAGGCGGCTTTGCGGGCGTCACCGTCTCGGAGCTGTCGTTTCCCGTAGTAGCGGGCGCGGCAGGGGAAGCTGAACGGTGCATGGAAGCAGCTGCTTGAGCAAGCCGCGCAGTCGGTGAATAGTAAGGGTTAGGCGGGCGAATGGGGACCGGAGCGGCGATCCCTGCTCCTAAAGTCCTCCTGGTTCGGTAGGGAGTAGCGCGTTCTGGAGCCGGTGGCGGAGCAGCGACGATAGCGATAGCGGGAGCTGCGTTTAGCAACCGCGAGAAGATTGCTGACGAAGCGCGAACGGGCGTGTGGAAGTCTGACGCGCTGAAGCTCGATGAATCGGAGGAGCGCGACAGTCGGAAGGGAGGAGAGGAAGAGTCGGCTTCCTGACTCATTCACTATTTTAGGCGTGTAGTAGGCCTAGAAGAGTAGGTATACCGCGGGTATGGCTAGCGTATCCGGATTCGTCCACCTCTGTGAGAGGTATCCAGACGGATGCTCTGCAGAGGGTAGGATAGCTAGCAAGTGGCCGAACGGTAGTAGACCGGGAGCGCCCGTCAGAGGTGTCAAGACCGCTGACAGGCGTCTAAGTGGATAGAGCTACTACTCGAGAGAGGCAGGCTCTCGAGGATAGCGTCGTAGACAAACGCGAGCTCGCAGTGCACGGGGCGTCGTGCGCGGGGCAAGGGTTTGAGCGTTGTAAAATGTCTAAGTGTGTATTCCTAATACGGCCAAACAACGGACATAAAGCTGGCGGATGTATCTACGAATCAATGGTAAGACATACTCCTTACACTTCTGCACTATCTGCAACAAGAGAAATTGAAACAAGGTTCAGGCTTTATTATGCCCAAATATGGGGCCAATCCGACCAGAAATCAGGGACTAGATCCCAAAATACTGATGCAGTGTACTACATTCAGAGGCCAGCCTTGTCCAGCTCCTTCATAATACTACTAGGAAGCATTCTATGACCCCTATACTTTCTGCAGGCCCATGCTGACTGTCTACCATCAAGTCCGGAAGCGTATGCATCCATAAATCGGTGAGCCCGATTGAAGAACCTAGTACCGGCTCCGTCTCAGACGAGATGAGGCAGAATTATACTACTCACCGGCGCATAGAATTAAGCGGTACATCATCCACAGCCTTGACTGCATTGGAGAGGAGATGCTCCTCCTTTGAGCTCTCGGGGTTGAGCCGATATACGCGTTTGGCGTATCCCCAGCACTGCTCGATGGGATTCAACTCACAGTGGAACTTGGGAAGGAAGAGGACCGGGACTCCAAGTGCCTTCATGCGAATCTCGAGGATGGAAGGAACGTTGGCAAAGTCTGTCTGGTTGTAGAGTATGCGGCGTGTGCAGCAGTCGGCAGTGAGGTCCGCGCAGCGAAAGCCCTCGCATTCTGCCTTGAGACGTCCACCGCGAGCAAACAGAGACTCCTCAAAGCCACGTTCGACAAGAATCTGAGCCATGCCCTTGAACCAGCCAGGGTACTCTGGGTCGTCGTCAGGAAAGTAGAGTGATTGCACGTCACCGGAGTGTGGGTTGACGGTGTCAGCCATCCGGATCTTTTCCTTGACATAGGACCTGGAATCGGCAGAACGAACAGGGCGCTTGGTGACTGGGTCCAGAACGGTGTGCTCAACTCCCCAAGTCTCCGAAGGACCCTTGGGCATGCGACGAGCAGAGAGAGCATCGTCTGGGCGCTTCCGGTGGGTTGTTGCATTGTCGTAGACGAAGACATGTTCGAAGTCGGGGTAGTGAGTTCTGGCGATGTGGGCTGCACGCTCAGCCTGCTTGACGATGTCGTCGTTGGTGAAGTAGCCGTCACGATTGACACCTGGACGAAAGACCTCGCGCGCAGATTCGTCGCCAGTTGGAGAGCGCAGCCAACCAAAGTCGGCAGAAACAAAGTCTGCGATCATCAGCGATGCGCCTTCACCCTTTTTGTAGGGTTTAGGTGCGGCGTCTTTATGGTACCAGTTTCTAAAATTGAAGTCAGAATGGGTGGTTCGCAGTGAAAGTATGAGGTACTTCTTCCGACGGTCATGCGCATAAAAGATAGACTCATCGTGATACCAGATGACAACTCGGCGTCCTTGTGCAAGCTCACGCGTCTGAGGGTGAACCTTGTTGCCGTTGTTGTCGTACTCTACGGTTCGAGGGAGATACTGAGGCTAATTAGCAGAGAGCAGGGGCAAACTGCATGAGTACTGACCTCACGTAGTCCTGGAATATATATGCATTGTCTGTAGAAGACCACATCCTCACGCTCATGACCATCCGAGTATTGGCCGCGGCCCTCGTAGCGATAGCGGTAGCCAAGTGTCTGGAGCCAACGGCGCGCAGTGGAAAAAGAAATAGGCTTGGTGATGCCATGCTTGTCGCGGATGTCAGGTCGAGTGATGAAGTCGACGAGCTTCTGAGCAGAGATGTTGCTGCTGCCAAGCTCCTGCAAATGAAGAGAGATTTCATTGGCAAGATCTTGGTCGCAGAGCATCGCTGTCCTCCAAGCACCATAGGGATTAACCGGAAGCACAGAGCGATCCGAAATGTAGGTGCGGACCATGCGACGCAGCTGTCGTGCACAGTGCTGGCCACGCTCCATGGTCACTGCGGCCTGCAATGAGGATGCCGCCCAACTGCCATATGTTTTTGACAGCTCGTTGGTATACAGGTTGAGCATGGCCTTCATGCCCTCGAGACGAGCACGAACAAACGGGTCCATGTCATAGTGCACATAGCCAGGACGGCTCACCCGATGCTTCTTGAAAAGCGAGTTGATGTCCTTGAGAGCAAGCTTGGCAGAATCCAGACTGGGAGCCTCACGCAGCACACCATCTCGAAGATCGTCAAGTGGGCTGGCAGAGGCAGAGACAGATTCCGGTGCAATGTGGTCATCAGGATCACCGTCCGACTCATAGTCATGGTCGTCAGGAAGCAGCGGCAACTCTGCATCGGGATCAGGTGCAAAGCGTCGGACAGATGCGTCGTCATCGTAATCCTCTACGGTGGCCCGATGTGGATGAGCGGCAGGAGTTGGAAGCACAAAGGAACCAGAGCGAGAAACAGCTGCAGTGGCAGCAGACTTGGGCGCAAAAAAAACGTCGGAATGCGCCTTAGTTGTAGAAGAAGGTCCTGGGGTAGGCGCAAGGGGGGTGATGCCATTCAGGACACGAAAGAGAGCTTTGGAGGGCGATGGAATGGCCGAAAAGAGACGGCTGATCTTCTGCGGAGTGGAGGGTGCAGAGGCAGAACCGTTTGGTGGTAGCGGTGCAGAATCATCGGAAAAGACGTTTAGAGGTGTCTAGAAGTCATTAAGAAGTAGGACAGCAGTTTGTTGCTCAAGACGGACTTGATTTTCTGGCTCCTGTAGCCGCTGCTTTTTGCTAGGGGACTTCCGAGGCGAGCCAAGTCGTTTGAGACCGCTTTTAGCGCACTGCAGTGCAGCATCAAGGACACTGTGACCGCCTGACAGGTTGGCGGCCCTCTGTTTGTGCCATGCCTTCTTGAGCGGCATCGTAGGAAGAGGAAGCAGCCGTCGGCGGCAGTCTCCGGGGATCTAGTCCGTCAAAATCGACTCAAATATCGAAATTAAAATACCAAATGAAAGATAAACTGTGTCCCCAATTTCTCTTGTTCTGTATTTACTCTAACTGCATTCAATGGCTCACAATAAAAGGAAAAGTATCTCCGGGCGCATCATAATTGCCTTATTTGGGCATGTCACGCACGTCAGTTGAACATACGTGATTCCTACCTTACAACAAGATAAATTGTAAATAGATACTTAGAATCGTTTGGCATAAAAATCGGAAGATTCCGTTCACTTTCCGAGGACTAGATCCCTTTTGAGTGTTGCTCCATCAAGACATGCTGGGGGGAGAGACACCGAGCCTCTTGCAGTCGCATAACAGCTGAATCAAAGATAATAATGCTATATCGGCCCTTGTATTACCTTCAGGGGAGACTCTGGGACTTTGGTCAGTGGGTCTCTAGCCAACCTCCAGGATACCGGTAACCAAGAGCTCCTCTACACTATTCAGACACTCTAGACACAAGGGTGCACATTTATAAGACATACCCTAAGTTGAAGGGGCACTGAGAGCCGGTTTTATAGCATATGCTGGTGCATTGTGCATTCTTTTAGTATTTAGGGATCTCCTCCCTCAATTAAGCAGGGACTCCCTCAAGACTTTGCATAAAAAGGTCTTTTGTATGTATCCATAAACTCTTGTTGTAGTTTCTCTCAAATTTCACTGGAACATGGTGTTCACTATCAAACCAACTTGATTACTGCCTAAAAAGGGCAAGTCATGTCACGTGTGACAGCGTCTGTTGAAGATACATGATTCCTACCTTAAATTTGTAGCCTATCAATCATGTATTATCGAACTATGAAGCTTCAAGATACAATTACTTGACCGCTGGCCCGCCGGATTTACTTCCGTGACATAGCACCGCCATTCAGGGCCTTGTCCCAATAGCATACTGGGAACCTCTGGATATTGCAGATTTGCAGCTGGCGGAGTTTCAATCTGTGGACAATCCTTGGAGGGAGTTGCCGGGGGCCTGGTCAAACACAGCGCTGGAAGGAACGACGACAAGCGCCGGTTGCGCAGCCGCAAACGCTGGCCATGCGTCCCTTAGAGCAAACGTAGCATCCTCTGGTGGGTCGAAATATCTGAAGTTGGCGCAACGGCGCGAGCAATGAGCAGGCTCAGCTGACGGTCAAGCGGCGAGCACTGCACTCCGCACTGCCCCGGTCAGCGGCTAAGCATACACATTCCACTCCCACCTTGAAATGTCCCTACAAAGCTGGTTCATCCCCTGAAGACACTTCAGAAAACATTGCTGCAATGTGCCCGTCGTCATCGCATTCCGTCTTGATCAATCGCGCAAAAATGCCTTTGGACTCGGATCCCTGGCGTCACCGTACCCCACAGAAGGCAAAGAGCACAGAAGCTTGACAGGTCTAGGGCTCCGTAAGTAAGTCTCGACTTAATAACCGATGTATTTTACTTACTAGTTAGTAACAGTTACTTACCGGAGCCCGCGAAACCCCATGTAAGAAAGTGTAAGCAACTCCCAAGTGACTCTCACCCAAATGGGTGCTGGGAAGGTCCAAGAGGTGTTCATATAAACTGGAACTCGCCCATGGATTGACTGTAGCCGGGCTTTTGAGCTCCCCGGACTAATTTCTCTCTCGCCCTCACAATCGAAATGGGATATAAATGTTTTGGTCGAGCCCGTGATCCAGCTGATACATATTTCGCACGCTGTCAAAGCTTACAAGACCTAAGATGAACTTGAGACCAAGTCAAGGACTGCAGGTGCTACACCTTTACGTACTTGACATTGCATGAGACCTTTCCCAAAAGACGATCACATCGTTCGATGAGCAACTCCAAGCATTGATTTGGACCACCACTCGGCGTGACCAACATTGCTGTCGAAAGAGGTATAAATACCTGAAAGGCCGTGGGAAGCAGGCATAAGGTCCCTGTACTGCATATAAAGTCACCTGCTGCCCCAGAGTCAGTTACAGTTACTTACATACGTATTTACCTACTCAGCAAGCAGCAGGTGAGCTAGTTTATATACCACTTACTCACCGGCCCTCTGGATTTTCTTACGGAGTCCTAGACAGGTCAGCTTTCCGGTACGGTGTTGGCCCAGGCATCGCAGCTCATGGTACTCTACTCCCTGCCACGGAAAGTAACTGCTGTTTCGGCCCGTGCCAAAACGCGCGTTCCCTTTTCCTCGCACCTGGCCTGTCCAGCTTAGCTACCTACCGTGCCCGCAATGCAACCCATTCCTCAACATAAGCAATACGATAGCCCGCGCAAAAACCGCCTTATCGGGCGCATTCTGGCCGACCCAAAACACAATGTTACGAAGGCTGCGCTTGACGAGAACATGAAGCCTCGTAGCGCGCGCGACATTTGGCGCAAATTTCTCGAAACAGGCTCGACGCATCACCGCCCTGTTCCAGGGCGCCCCAAGCTGCTTTCCCCGCGAAAAAAGCGCGTTCTGCGTGAAGCAAAGCGGAATCGCGGTGAGCCTTTCCACGACATCGGCAACCAACTCAGTGTCTCCGCAACCGTTATCCGCGACTACCTGGCGTCGAAAGGCTATCATCGGCGTGTGGCAAAGCGAGTCGTCTTTCTCAAGCCTGAGCACAAGGCACACCGTCTGGAATGGGCTCGAGAGAATGTTGGTCATGCAAGGTGGGACGACATCGCATGGTCGGACGAAAGCTATGTCTATCTGGACGGTGCGCGCAATGCAATTTTCGTGACTCGAACGGCAAATGAAAAGTACAAGGAAGACTGCCTTGTTCCAACATTCACACAGTTGTCAATCCGTGTTATGGTCTGGGGGTGCATCATGCAAGACTGGAAGGGCCCGCTCGTCGTTCATGACTACCCAGGCGGCCGAGGCGGAGGGATGACTGCATCTCGGTATATTTCCCAGGTTCTAGAGGCCGCATGGCTTTCTTTCTATGCTGCTGCAAAGGCAGAGCTTGGACGCGAAGTGCTGTTTCAGCAGGACGGAGCACCGTCGCACACGGCAAAGGCCACCAAGAAATGGTTCCGAGACCATCGCATCACACTTTTCTCCCACCCAGCCTCGTCTCCCGACCTCTCGCCTATTTAAGCGTCGCCTCAGGGCCTTACCGCGGTTACCGACCAGTGTGGACGAGCTCAAACATGTTGTTTCTGAGCTGTGGGACGGACTCTCATTAGATGACATTAACAAACATATCAAACAGATGCCCGATAGAGTAGAGGCAGTTTTACAGTCACGGAAATAAATATTTGTACACCCTGATTTCAATGACTCTTGTATGGACAACTGCACAGCCCGATGCATGGTCAATCTTTTACTAATAAGGGGTGTAGATGACAAGTACCTAAGCTTTAATTTGGTGGTTCAATGATGATGATTGGATTGCTGGTTCTCATTCTACAGTCGTAAATGTGAAATACCTATACGTGCACTGATCACCCCGCAACTTCTAATCAAATATAGGAGGTACCAAACAAAGTTTTTATATAACATATGAGAGGGTGTAGTACTAGATTATGACAGGAGAAACTACGGGAAGGGCTGCGTTGCAGAGCTAGGATCAGGTAAACATGACTCTCGAAGTGGCCAAAACTTGACCAACTTGCCAATTGCTGCTTGCCATCCCTCATACCTTTACCTCATAACAGCAAACAGCTATTGCTGAGTGAATTGCATTGAATAACTCACAAGGATGGGAGTCTATTGGGCGGCCCTTGGCAAGTTGGTCAAGTTTCGGCCACTTCGAGAGTCATGTTTACCTGATCCTAGCTCTGCAACGCAGCCCTTCCCGTAGTTTCTCCTGTCATAATCTAGTACTACACCCTCTCATATGTTATATAAAAACTTTGTTTGGTACCTCCTATATTTGATCAGAAGTTGCGGGGTGATCAGTGCACGTATAGGTATTTCACATTTACGACTGTAGCACAAGAACCAGCAATCCAATCATCATCATTGAACCACCAAATTAAAGCTTAGGTACTTTTCATCTACACCCCTTATTAGTAAAAGATTGCTCATGCATTGGGCTGTGCAGTTGTCCATACAAGAGTCATTAAAATCAGGGTGTACAAATATTTATTTCCGTGACTGTAGCTAGTCATGGGGGTCATACCAAGTTCTAGTTTTTGTAGAATAAATATCTAATCAAGTTGCATTATGAAATCAGGAGCTACGAAGGTTTGGTTGGATCGGAATGTGCCGGCACGGAGCGGCGGTTACTTTCCGTGGCGGGGAGTATGAATGTCCGCCGCTGAACCCGCAACGCACTCCGCGTGGCGTGTCCAGTTTAGCGCGCTTCATGCAGGGTGGTGCGGTTTCAAGAGCACAGATTCTCGGAGTGCGTGGTAGACGTGAAGCTGGTGGTCCATCGCGGCCACTCACATTTAACAACTCCGTGGTCCAAGGTCTGCACATTGAAGCGTGCATGGTGACCCGGAGGTATACACATTGGCCCCTGAATTTCTTCATCCCAGCGGAATTATTGACTATCGACCGCGCATGGTGCCCGGATCGGGTGTTGTTTGGCTGCTCGCGTGGCACGATCGTTGCTGATCCGTCATGGCGGCTAACACCGGGGTGAGTTTGGCGTCCACCACCGTACATACCAATCATGGACGCTGCAGACGACGGCGAGCCGGTTCGGCCACCACGTCTCCACGCCCGTGCGGTGGTTGTTTACTGTTGGCGCGGGGTATAAAACAGACGCGACGCGTCGACCAGACACAATCCCAACCAAGAATCCCAGCAATGAGCATGCACCGCCGCCCGACAGCGCTCGCCATCGCCGCCCCCACTCCCAGCCGGCCCTCAGAGGTAAAATCTCCGGAGGCAGACGAGGACGACGCACACACGCCGCCCGCGGTCGCTGTGACCTTCGGCAGGCCCATCTCGCCCGGCGGGTTCCCCACCGCCCAGCCCGCCCAGCGCCCGCGCCCGCGCGCCATCGCCCGCCGCGCGAGCTTCGTGCCGGACCTGCTCCCCTCCGCGCGCCCGCGCCGTAATGCTGCAACTAATTTAATTAATTACTAAGTATAATTAATTAACAGCCTATATAAATATAATTAAAGTACGGACTCGTGTATTTTTGAGTAATTAGTTATAACTAATTGTATCTACATGTCAACTTTATGAGGGCTCAGATCAACTGAGATGCATCTAGAGAGAGGTGTTATAGACCTGATCCACATTTATAGAGACCTTCCTGCCATGGGAGTGGAGGTCCTTGACGATATGCAAGACTGCCAAGTACCTTACATGTTGCCGGAGTCAATTTCTGAAGTATCCTAAGGTTGTAATGAATACATTATCCAGCCATATGGAGTCCTATTAACCGATCATATACCTGAGGAGCAGGTATGGTATCCCAGTCATCAGTCATGCTTCATCTTGGATCGTCTTTCCCAATTTGGTAATACTCTCACCCAAAAGGGTTTCTTGCTTCACCCTCACATTGCAGGCATCCCAATACCTCAGGGACCTTGTATGATCAGTACTTATAGTTATAGAAGTATGTATGATGTAGTCATTAGTTGCATACACCGAGTATAACTTGTCATCAATGGCACTTGATTTGATTCAGATATAACTAGTTATAATTAATTAATACTAATTACATACTAAATCTAAATAAAGTACGGTGAGGTGTACTTATATTTAATTTAGTTTCAGCCTTACCGCGCCGCGCCCCGCACCCGCCCGCCGTCCCGCAGCGCCCGCCGAGCCTCGGCGCGCCGCCGCGCATCCGGCCGGGCACGCTCGTCGCGTTCGGGCTCGCAGCGCGCGGCGTGCGCATGGTCACGCGCCCGGGCGAGCTCAACGAGTTCACGCGCCGGCGCTACCTCGGCCTCGTCTACACCGTGCACCCGCGCGAGGCCGGCGCGGCGGGCGAGGAGGTCTTCGTCGCGTTCGTCGCGGGCTTCGCGCCCGTCGGCGCGCTCGAGCGCCAGCGCTGCGCGCCGCTCGTCCCGCTCGCCGAGCACGTCGTGCCCATCGGCGAGGGCGTCGCCGAGTCGCGCCGCGCGCCGCTGCAGTCCGTCGTGCGCTTCCCGTTCCCGCGGCATTGTGCGTGGACGACGATCGGCGTGCGTGCGACGGTCAACGACGTGTGGCCGATCGCCGGGAGCCCCATCGTGCTTGACGAGGAGGACGTGAGCGATTCCGCCAGCACCTCGCCGACGACGTGCAGGCCCAGGTCGAAGCTGCCGGCGTGCGCCCCGAGCCGCAGCAGCCCCGCCATGGTGTCGCGGGCATCTCGCGCTTCCATGAGCACTTGTCGCTTGACATCTGGTTCGACGTCAACGTTGCTGGGCCCGATGCCGATCCGTGCTTTTTCTACGAGCACGATAAGGTGCTTAACAGGTCTGTCTTTCTCTTCCTTCCCTAGTCAGGGTGCTGATGAGCTCGTCTGTACAGCCGTATGACCGAGCTCCACGCCGCCCTGCGTCTGCACGATGATCCCCGCGTTGAGTACGATGGCGACGAGTACGAGGACTACGCGTGATCGCTGCTCCCCTCCAGGAAAACATCTCATCTTCCCTGCCCATCTAGACACAGTTCCATCTACGTCTCGGACATGCATCGCACATCATTCCCACTCCCACTCCCAGTCTCCGTACACCAGGTCCAGTTTCTGCAGGATTCCCCATCTCGCCATTCCCGATCCCGGTGCCGCTTCTCTGTGCATATTCGCATCTACATCTTCCACCAGTGCATGTGTCCCCTCGCTCACCCTCTCTCCGCGTTTCCCCTCTCACTCCAGTTTCCCTGTGCATATTCCTCCCCCCCTTTCTCCGAGTCCTTCTCCGGTCTACATCCCCATCTCGTCTCATCTCTCAGTCTGCATCTCACACCGTTCAACTACGCGTACTTGTATTCCTTTTCTTCACTACCGCTACCACTACCGAAAGGAATGAACTGATATTACATCTGAGTCGATATCCCCACTGGGCATGAGAGTTTTCGGCCTAACGCTGGATGGCGTGTAATTGTAAATGACAACCAGGAAAGTGCAAGTCTTAATCTGTAGCTCGCATTATTCGTCTGTCAGCATACTGTAGATTGGATTAATGTAAATGTTTGTGGACGGAGTACCTGCGACTGCAGTTCACGTCGCCCGGGCCTTCAAGTTGCGCCACCCGCCAAAATGAGGTCCTGTCGCTGCAGGTCAGCTAGATTCATGGATATATGCAGCATACCACCATGGCCTCTTCCTGAATCTTACTCCGAGAGAAGCAGCAACTAAGGAGAACAACGTTGTTGTTCTCGATATGAACAAAATATCCGCGTGGTTGTTGTTCCAGCACAGCCTCACACACGCACGCGGCAAGTTAGGGAAGGAAAATCGCAGACAGCAGTCGCTACTGGGCTGGGCGGTAAGGCATAGCAAGCATTGTAAGCAGAAATTCCGGCGCGTTGTAATGAAGAAGATGCATCTGCGGTCGAGTCTAACGAAGATTCGGAGATGACCATGATGTTGCGGTCTCGAAGAGAAATCAGTCTTATTTGGCTTTGTATGGCACCAGCACCTTGGCTTCGTCCGCATCCCGAGAAAATCTCAAAATTTCGCTCTTTTTAACGAGGGCTTACCCTTTATCCTCGTGGCCTCTTGGCACCCCGGGCGTAAACGGCGGTCAGATAGCACTCTTCGGCTGCAAGTTGCAGCTAAATTATCTGGTCGGGATTTAACAGTAGAGGCCTAGAAGCAGTACGCAAACGTGAACAGTCGTGTCCATCTCCAGCCTATAGCTAATCAGTATTTCTCCCTATAAATCAGCCCGCTCAGTCTCCAGGCCATCATGGTCTGTACGCCGGGTATGGACTGCAAAAGCCCAACGACCCATATCAAAATCCGCTGGACCCACGGCCGATGCAGTATCCCGGACGAATACCACGCCGTCAGCCCGCCAGCAGTCTTTATAACAGCCTGAGCAGCTGGGCGCCTCAGCTTCTCGTACTTCTCTAACTCGGTCTGGGCAGTCTCCGGCGCAGCGAGTGCAGAAGCAATAGCGCGCGCCAGCCGCACACCGTCACACAGCCCGAGGTTCATCCCCTGTCCCCCAGCTGGCGAGTGGATATGCACGGAGTCGCCGGCCAGGAGGACCCACCCCCCACTCAGCGGCATGCGCTTTATGTATTGCGACGCCAGCCCCCAGCGCACGCGATAGCGCGACGACGCGTGCACGGCGACGATAGTCGGCTTGTCCCTCGGGTCGGCTGACGAGCGCCCAGGGCCGCGCGCGTCCAGCAGACGCTGGAGATACATCGCATCTGGCGCATGCGCTGCCGCGCTGGGCTGGACAGACGCCGCGATGCGGAAGAAGTGCGTGTTCGGCGGGCCCGCGTGCAGCGGCGAGCTCTTCATGGGGATGAAGAGCGCGATGCCGTGCTTGTCGAGGCACGCGAAGATGCGGTCCGTCGGGACGCTCGCTGGTAGCGGGTCCGCGATGTGCAGGTCACCAAGCATGAATTGCAGCCCGTGCTCGTCCGGTACGCTCGTCCGGTTGGTATTCGGGTCGAGGAACTCAATCCCGGCCGCCGCGCGAATCTATAATGCCGTTTTATTCAGTCTCTACTGGATTGTGCCAGGCGATGACACGTACAGTGCTCCTCGCGCCATCTGCCGCAACGACGTATGCCGCGCGAATCGTATGGCCGCTCTCGAGCGTGAGAGTCAAGCCGCCCGACGCGGAATCCTCCATCCTGGAAACGCGCTGCTTCCAGTGCACGGTGCCGCCAAGCTCAGCGAGTCGTTGACGGAGGAGCTCCTCGACGTCACACTGCGCGATGAGCAGCGCAAAGGGGAACCTGGTGTAGCGTGCAAGTGTCTTCGACACGTTGACCTGCGAGAAGCGCTCTTCCTGCGCGTTGACAGTGACGAGGTCTTTCATCTGAATACCAACTTCAACAATGCGATCAGAAATACCGATAGCGTCGAGTGCCTGCGTCATGAGACGTCCATATGCTGAACGGTCAGCAGGACTACCTCACCTCGAGTGCCGATGCATGAACAACGCACGCGCGACTGGTGTTCTGGCCTTCGCTGAGCGCGTCAATGAGGACGAACGGCACGTCCTTTGACGCAAGAACGAGAGCGCAAGCCAGCCCCGCAGGACCAGCTCCTACGATCACCACTTCAGCAGTATTCGGAAGCGACATCTCACTTTGGGTTGGGATCTGACAGTCCTCCAGATCTAGCGTTTATATGGAGATCCTCAAGAACTCGTCGGCGGCTACCGGCGAAGCGCACAAACACAGGAACATCGTCGCTTTCTCACATTCCTCTGATCGGAGTTACCAGGGAGTTACTCGTGAACTTTGAAGGGGCTTCGTCACCAATCCGGGTAACATACAGCGAGTTCATACTTGCAAACGCTTTTCCTCGAGCTCCAACGAGCCTGGCGGCGCCATGGCACGGGAGGATCCGGCGAATCTCAATTCAAAGCGTCTGTGCACGTGCAGTGTAGGCGGAAACGGATGTTGACGACTGGCGTCTAAAGGCTTGTGCAACTATGTACTTATCTTCGATTTTTCTCGGACGGCTTAATCACCAGGCCGTAGTAGGATATTATATCTATCATAAACCTGAAATTCCCCATACAGGAACAAAACTCAGATTCAAGTTTTCTCAAAGCATCGGGATCTTTCGCAAGTCCGTACACAGCCACAAATTCAATCTTGACCCCGTCCGTCCCGTTCCGAGCCTTCGTCCGCTCCTCAGCGCTCTGTTCGGTATCACATTGCTGCGGGCCAGCTTCTCTGAGTCACATTATTGCTTGGCTCAGCCGAGATCTGGGTTACTCTGTGGTGCTCAGGTTTTCTTTCCTCGGGCAGAGCCGCAGCCACCCCTCTCCTTTATGCATTGCATTATCATTCATGCTGCTACGCACTCAGCTTCTTCTTGCATTCGCCCCTTCGCGTCATTCTGGGCGCTCTAGTCCCTCCCCTCTGAGCGGTCATACGCGAGAATAGTAGGTGACCTGGTCACTGCAAGCAGCGCAGCCATCCATACCCTAAATACTGCCAGAGACACAGGCCTGCCGGGCGCCAACCATGCCTGATTTGATTTCTCTCGCTCTCGCTCCTGTAGCGCTAAAGCACTCCTCGCCATGTGGTCCGTTTCACGCGCCGCAGTTCGATGCTGTGGGCCTCCATCATCCAGTCTCAAGATCTCGTGCTCGCGATATCTGCGGCCGACGTCTTGGGGCTGCATATTATAACAGCACGTGGCTGCGAGACCAGGGCGTTTTTCATCTGCGAACGTCGCCATTCGGCCTGTCGCGCGCTTCAACAAAATTCTATTGACTAAACATTGTACATGAAGCAATGACCAGGTCAATCATGCGGGGGAATCGGGGACCGCTGCGATATTTCTAAGTATGCGATTTCTCCAGCGCTTTACCCCCGATTCCTTGGGAGGTCGAACTGCAGGTGGTATCATGCAGCTGCAGGATGGATCGCACTCGCCGTTGAGCTCCCCGTCGGGTAGCACTCCGCGGCGGATTCTTGCAACCAGCGTGGTCCCCTGGTCATCAAGAGCAGTCCTGTCCCCACGAGGGTTCTGAAGCTCATCGCAAATGAGCAGCATGTCACTGAGCGAAAGGCGTGCACAGTGCTTTGCAAGCAGCATTATTCGCGCAAGCCCTTGATCTGGGGGTGGATGGTAATATTCGCCTGTGACCAGCGCGTGGAACTGATTCGTCAAAAAAGGGCCTACGAAGAGGCGGTCCACAAGTGCTGTGTCGACAGGGCCAAGGCGATGCCTGCGACACAAGAGAAACGAAAGACCCTCGGCAATTTTGACGTACGGGTGGTCAGTAAGGCCTACCCGGAAGATCCGGGAGCCGACCGCAGCTGGGATGTGTAGGAGCAGTGAGAGCATGGTGTCGTGTGTGGGGTCATGAAAAGGAATCGTATTCTGCGGGTGGCTCAATAATGGCGCGATCCCCCAGGGCAGACCATCGGCAATCCAGTCACTAAACGTGTCGAATGGCAGAATGAAATCGCAGCTGAGCTTCAGAAGTGTAGCCACACACATCCAATACTGCTGGAATTGCTGTGTGTCGTCGCGTCTGGGTGCATGTACCCGCTGCAGCAATGCAATGAAGCCCTTCAACGCCGCTCGGGAAACGTAATGCTCGAACTGGGGCAACTGCACGAAAGCTGAGAAGCCTGTGACTTGTGACCATCGCAGGTCTGTCGGTCACATTGAATCGCACAGCAAACCAAGATGATGCGCAAGCAGCCGAAGTGTTTGGTCGTTCGCACGGAACTCCTCATTGGCGGCGAGCGTAGCAAAAAAGCGGTCCAACGCGTCGAGAGGGTCGTCCTCGATTGCGAACATGGCCGAACCTTGCGGCATCTTTTCAAGGGCAGAAAGCACAATCCACAGGGCTGACGTTTGTTCGCGGCGGTCCGCGTGTGCAAAGTCACCGGCACAGAACGTCAGCAAGAGACAGGGGATCCGATGTTGCCTATAACGTTCGAGTCTGCCCAATTGATCAAACATAGTGAGGAACGTCAGGCAGATGGAACGTGTCGGCCTGGAAAGCAATTGCACATCGTTCATGAGGCCAGTATAACCGCTCACCGCGCCGGATGACAGTTTGACAACATGAGCTAGGAGCAGCTCTAGAAAAGCGGTGGCAACGGCTGCGGCTTCGTCGTCATTCACGCCGCCCTCGCCCACTGCCATCAACTGAACAAAGACGCCGTCCAGTCCAAGAAATTGGTACAGGTCCACCATTGGATGACTGTAACCGTGGGAATAGCCATTCAGGCGCATTCGCGTCGGTCCGAGGGTTGCGAATGTGCGGACGCGACGAGCATCGGTCATAACGGCAAAAGCGGTGGGAGTGGCGTCCGTGTGCGAAAACTTGCGGCAGGCGCGCTCATCGATGATATCTTCCGCCACCTTCTCGCGCACTATAACCTCGAGGGTACGTATCGAAGATATGGCACCGATGGCCTCAACACCGGCGTCGATGATATCTGTGTCGTTGGTCAATACGAGAAGCGTGGTGAGCGCTCGTCCATCAAGGTCAAATTGTTGTGCATCTACAGCGGTCGCTTCCTGCGCAAAGCGCAGTTTTCTGCGAGCAAGATTGCGAGCAAGAAACACATCCAGCTTCCAGTATACACGGTTGATGGTTTTGAGAATGCGGTCAACTATAGCATTGTCGCGAAGGAAGCTGCCACTGTGACGGATGGAGACTAGGCGGCGAGATGACTCGATCAGGTGAAGGAGTATTTCGAAACTAAAGATGGTCGCTGACAGCGCTTGCGCCAGCAGCGGGGTGCTTGAGGGGCACTCGACGCGCCAGGCGGGAATCACAAGAGAGAGCACGTAGATAAGAAGCATGAAGGTGAGAATGCCCAGTTGTGTATCGGCAATCAGACCATCCAGAGGTCGAAGAAAGAGAACCAAGCCAGCAAAGAAGAGAAACAACGAAACGTGCAAGAGGAGCGGCAGGAATGAGATGAGCGCGGGGACGCCCCATGCCTGCAGACCGCGAAAATAGAGCTGGTTGTTAGACATGTAACCATATCATATCTTATCTCGTGGATCCTTTCCCATTCCGTCATCCCGTGTTCCATCACGTCACCGGGTTGCCATTTATGGGCGCCCGGGATTCACACTCCGGCTCTCCGTCTTGTCATTCTTGACCTGGCGGAGCGTACGTCGTATTGTTCATCACACCGCACACCGTGTACTTATATCCCCATGCAGACTCGTATTCACTCGTCTATTAGGTATATAATACACTCGTCTTGTCATTCTTGACCTGGCGGAGCACTCGTATTCACTCGTCTATTAGGTTATGAGCCCCGTGGCGTAGCCACGTTATCGCGCATCACATCAACACGCGGTTAACCACCTAGACAATCCGCCAACAGTAACACTGCCGCTCCTTAGTCTCCGCTGCAGACTTGATACGGATGACAGTCGATCCGTGATTTGAAGTCTGCTGCAACTTGCCGGACCCACATATCCGGTCGTTGTTCGTGAAACTCCGACTGGGAACGGGTCTCTTGCAAGTGCAAGATCTTGCTTGGGCGTAAGGTGTGAATGGGAAACAATTTTTATTTGGCCCCGATAGCTCGCTCAGCAAAAGAGAAAGGGCAAATGACTTCTCCCTGTTGCCAATTACGAGGTCGGACTGAGAAGGGTCCGTGAGCCGAAGTAACCGGAGGCTATTGAAAAGTAATCGGAGTTTTACGAACGACGACCGGATACTCGGACCCGGCAAGTTGATCTAGACTAGCCGCTCCTGGGACTTCTCGTGCACTGCTTGCCCGTTGTCGTACACGTCAATCACTATGGCACCCCTAATTCGGTCCCTCCCCACGTCGTTCAAGCCGCTGTCGAACGATGCCAACTACGACGAGTGGGAACAAGACCTGATGGACCACCTGACCCTGTACAATGTCGACTCGTACATCTCGGGATGCAACGTGACCTGGCCGGCGTCCTCGAAGACAACTGCCGTCACCGGCACGAACGTGATCGCGCAGCCGGCACCTACGACAGCGTCTACCGGCAACACGAGCTCCGGTGTCAGTACCAGCGGCACGGGAACCACGAGCGCTGGTGGCAGCGCGCCGTCCCTGCCCATCACGTCTACCACGCCGTATGGTGCTGCGTCCTGCATCGAAGAATGGGACCACACGAGGCGCGCACTATGCGGCATCATTAGGTCGGCATGCAGCAGTGAAGTCCGGCGCACCATACCCGCCGACGCGAGCACCGATCCGCAGTTGATGGTCACCTCGCTTCGTAACCAGTTCCGCAAGAATGCGCCCATGACACGTGTCATCAAGTTGAAGAATCTGCTGACGTCGAAGAAACCGGCAGACCATACGTGGGACGCGCATATCAACTTCATCATGGACTTGGCGCGAGGAGCATGGGACAAGGAGATCACCCTCAACGAGCTTACATCGATTGCCGTCATCCTGTCAGCGCCGAGCGAGTGGGACGCGTTCATGGGCACCTGCATGCAGCAGTGTCCGCTGTCTGAGCCACAGATGTTCCGCGCCACGCTACATGCCGAGGAGGATCGCCGTGCGAACGAGGAGCGTACGCAGTCAGAGTATCAAGCCCTCGCCGCCCAGTTCTCGAAGAAGACCCAAGCTAGCTCGAAGAAGGCGCGCGTTGACATCAAGGACCCGTGCTCACACAAGATATGCAACGAACGCGGCGTGCAGAAGACCCACACATCAGCCAACTGCAATCGTTATAAGGCAGAACGTGAGGCAGCCACAGCCGCAAAGAAATCCAATAAGAACAAGAAGGCCTTGGCCGCCAAGGTGGCCGATAGCGACGACGAATCGAACACCGACGCGTCATCCTTCCTAGCCGTGTTGGCCGGAGCGCACAGCCCGCAAATCCCCGGTACCGCGACAGTGACTGCGGTGGCAGCCGCGGGATCAAAACGCTCCCTTGCTCTTACCGCTCACGCGCTGCCCACGGTCGACAGTTCGACGCGCGCGCCTGGCGAGGTGACGAAGACATCGCTGCCTCTGGATACTACGCGGGCGCCGACTGTCATCAACGAGTACGACTTCGCGACGAAGACCATCGCCCTGGCTGTCAGTAGACCCGCACCTGCCCGCGGCGTCGTCGACTCAGGCTCCCAGCGTCACTTCGAGCCCGATATCTCACGCTTCTCTGAGTACGAGGTCCTCAAGGACCCCATTGCCATTACCTGCTTCACTGGGGCCACCATATACGCCATCGGCAAAGGCAAAGTCCAGTACCGCATGGGCAAAGGCCGCTACCTCAAGATTCGTAACGTCTACCACACGCCGGGCGCGGCAGCCTCGCTTATCTCGGTGGGCGCCCTCGCGGACCACAACAACGTCGAGGTCGTATTCCGCAAAGAGTACTGCATGGTGCGGTACATCTCGTCGAAGAAGGAGATTGCTCGCGGTGCTCGCACCACCAAGGGCCTCTACCTTATCACCAACGTCCCAGACCCAGCTCGTACGGCATTCTGGGCATCCTCTCGCGCACCGCCGGATCTTCTGACTTGGCACAGGCGTCTAGGTCACCCCAACATGGCTTCTGTCGTCTCTCTTGCTCGTTCCGGTGCTCTCAAAGGTGTGCGCTTCTCGGACGCCGACCCGCTACCTATATGCGAGGCCTGTCTCATGACGAAGTCCAAGGTCAAATCGTACCCACGCTCGTCGTCGACGCCCACGAAGGAATGCCTGGAGAAGGTTGGATCTGACCTTTGTGGGCCGATGCGCACTGCTTCTTTGTCTGCTTCTCGCTACGCTCTCAATCATTACGACCTACACTCGCGTTACCTCTCGTACGACTTCCTTCGCACTAAGGACAAGACGACTGAAGCTGCTCGCATACGTCTTCAAGAGCTTGCCGCGGCCTGTGGAAAGCCTGTTCGCGCTGTAAGGACTGATAATGGCGGGGAGTTTGTTGGTCGATATGAGGACATGCTCCGAGACATGCGCGTCGTACACGAGACCACCGCGCCTGAGTCGTCAGCTCAGAACGGCGGCGCTGAACGTGCACACCAAACCATCGCTCGACGCGCCAACGCCATGCTCAAGGGCGCTGGCCTGTCTGACGGCTTCTGGGCCGAGGCGTGGCATTGTGCTACGTACTTATATAACAGGACCCCGACGCGCGCACTCAAGTGGAAGACGCCGTACGAGGTCTTCTTCGGTCACGCACCGACATACAATCGACTCGCCGAGTTCGGATGCGACGCGTGGGTCGTACTGCCTGAGAAGGATCGCGCCCCGAAGCAAGCTCTCAAGGCAGTCAAGTGCAAGTTCATGGGCTACTACGACAACAGCAAGTGTTACAAGGCCTGGAATCAAGACACACACAAGATGATCAAATCTCGAAATGTTGCCTTTGTTGAACCCAAAGATTATGCTACGTTATCTTCCTTATTAGACTCGTACATTCCCCCCGATGATTTCATTGAACATTCCACATCCACATCCTCAACCGCGTCGTCTACCACCCCTTCTCGAGCGGCTACGGGTGCAGCACCGGGAGCTCAGGCTTCGCCGGGTATTGACGATACATCTTCTGCTCAGACACGCGTGCGCGCCGGTCCTTTGGACGAGGCTGCGGATTATGATGAGCTGGACCCTACGAGGGCAGCTATAGATCGCGATAAGGACCGTGAGGTGCCTGTCGTTGGTCACCCTGCGGTTCCGAATGCTGTCGAAGACGGCCGTGTGCCAGAGACGGCGACTAGGGCCGCAGAGGATGGGTCTGAGCCTGCAGCGAGAGACCGACCGCCTCCACAGACGAACGCGGCTCAGCCGTGGCGAAATGATGTTGGCGTTCGCGGAGCGGAAGCTCACGGACACTCGCAGACTACTGCTCGGGGAACCTCTGTACGCATGCGAGGGGGGGACCCAGCAGGAAACGCGAGTGCGTCTCGGAAATCCAGTCGTACCCGCGTGACGGCGGGCATGCGTCCGGATGAAGCTGCTGAACTTCGAGAAAGTCTGCGGCAGGATCGTAATCGCGATTTTCGCGAGGGTCGTGTAGGCCTAGATGCTGTACCGCAGACTGACGAGGAGGAAGCCGAAGAGTTGCACGCTTTACTGACGGCAATGATGGCTGGCGAAGAATACCCAGAGAAAATTCCTCGTTCATTCAATGACGCTATGCGTGGTCCCTTCGCCGATATGTGGCGAGCCGCCACTGATGCAGAAATGCAATCTTTGGATGAGCATGAGGTCTTCGAGCATGTTGCGGCTGCCGATGTACCTGGGGATAAGAACGTCGTCGACTGCAGATGGGTCTTTGCGATCAAGCACGACGAGAATGGCAAACCGGTCAAGTGCAAAGCACGACTGTGTGCCAAGGGATTTTCTCAGCGGCCTGGCGAGGACTACGGAGAGACAGCAGCACCGACGTGCCGTCCCAAGTCCGTTCGAGCCCTTCTCAGCCTTGCTGCAAAGAATGGCTGGGAAGTTAACCATTATGATGTTAAAACCGCTTTCCTGAATGGTGATCTCGACGAGGAGATCTACATGAAATGCCCACCTGGCTATGCCAAGGAGGGCATGTCTAACATCGTCCGCCTGCTCAAAGCTCTATATGGGCTAAAGCAGGCGAGCCGCTGCTGGTACAAGAAGCTTTGCGAAGCTCTTGACTCAATTGGCTTCAAGCCGTTGAGGAGCGATAAATGCGTCTTCTGGCGCAAAGATGAGGACGGCATCGAATTCCTAGCCGTACATGTAGATGACCTCTTGGCTTTTGCGGGGGACCCATCACGTGCTCGTCTGCTCAAACAGCAGTTGGCGTCGCTGTTCACCATCACCGACCTCGGTGAGGCGCGCTGGTTCTTGGGGCTTAAAATCTCCCGGGACCGTGACAAGCGCGTCATTACGATCTCGCAAGAGGCGTATGTGGAGACGCTTTTGAAGAAATTCGGCATGGACGACTGTAAAACAGTCACCACGCCTTGCGTCCCGGGCCAGTATCTGGTTTCCGGCTGTGAGACTACACCTCAAGAGGCGGAAATCATGGGTCACACACCCCATCGCGAGCTAGTTGGTGGACTCACCTGGTTATCGGTGATGACGCGACCGGATATCTCTTTCGCGGTTATGCAGGTCGCGCAGTTCAATGCAGACCCAAACGCGAACCACTGGATTGCCGCTAAGCGCATCCTGAGGTATCTCAAGGGCTCGAAGGACGTAGGTCTTACATATGACCATTCGAAAGAGTCTCAGGCTCGATTAGAAGGTCTTATTTCACCTCAGACGGCGCAGTTCCACCTAGAGCACGGCCCACACTGCTTCTCAGATGCAGACTGGGCTGCGTGCCCTGAGACGCGTAAAAGCGTTTCGGGTTATGCTTTCCTGTTAAATGGTGACCTCATCTCGTGGTCTGCCAGGAAACAGAAGACGGTGGCTTTGTCCTCAGTCGAGGCAGAGTATCAAGCTGCGACCGACGGTGGCAAGGAAGCTTTATGGCTGTCCGGGTTCCTTCGCGAGCTCGGAGTAGTGTTTGACTCTTGTCCACTGCTCATGGATAACCAAGGCGCCATGGCACTTGCTAAAAGTCCCAACTTCAGGCGAGAGACGAAGCACATCGCTGCGCGTGCAGCTTGGCTGCAAGATCGTGTTGATGCTGGCGACTTTAGGTTGGACTATGTCCCGACCGATGATATGTTCGCCGACATTTTCACAAAACCCCTCACTCCGGTGAAGTTCGTTCGTTTCGTCGAGCTCCTGGGGCTACGCTCCACTCGAGGGGGGGTGTTAGACATGTAACCTATCATATCTTATCTCGTGGATCCTTTCCCATTCCGTCATCCCGTGTTCCATCACGTCACCGGGTTGCCATTTATGGGCGCCCGGGATTCACACTCCGGCTCTCCGTCTTGTCATTCTTGACCTGGCGGAGCGTACGTCGTATTGTTCATCACACCGCACACCGTGTACTTATATCCCCATGCAGACTCGTATTCACTCGTCTATTAGGTATATAATACACTCGTCTTGTCATTCTTGACCTGGCGGAGCACTCGTATTCACTCGTCTATTACTGGTGGCGCCGCGCCCAGTGCCTGAGAGAAGGTGCGGAGCGTATAACGCGCCCGCTGTATTCATCAAGCCACTGCTTGATCAGGATGCATAACAGTGCAACAGTCAAGCTGACGGCCAAGCTCGTAAACCAGAGCCCGTTCGTCCAGCGCTGCGTCACAGAAGGGTGCACGAAGCTGTCGGGAGGTCCCATGAATTCGACAGTGGGCAGTAATGTAATGCCGCCATTCAAGGCTGCATTGCTAGTTGCAGCAGCGTAGAGGAAATTAGCGACGTATTGGGTGTAGTCCGGCTGCAGGGATTTGTAGGACTCTATGATGAATGCTGTCGACACCGCAGAGAACAGGCCAGCCTGCAGCCACGGTCAAAATGATTTGCTGTCGGGGCTGACGCAGGCACACATGAAGATCAGCAACACATCGAGGGTCTTGTTCCAGGATTCAAGCATTGTCGCGTCGCCGCTGGTCATCTCGTCGCGGTATATCTTCCACACGCGCGCGTTCGGCGCCGCTTCCTCGCCCCACGCATCTGGCGGGTAGTCCTTGTAGAATTTCGTATCCGGAACACCTCGACAAACGTGTCAACATGGGACAATTCAGGGAGGTCCAGTGCACACCTTCGTACTTCCATTGAGGATCTAGGTACTTAGGAGTCGGGCGGGCCTCCCCAGGCTGTGCTGGAGCTGACGCAGCCATTTCTGGCGGCCCAGCACCCATCGCTCCTGTGCTTCCAGCCGCCGAACCTGGCACGACGGCATCGCCTGGGGTTGCGGAATCGGTGCGCATGAGCAATCAAGCGGGATGAGATCGACGATGGCCGTTCGGAGCTGAGAGGCACCTGGGACTCATTAGATTTCCCCGGTAGTAAGCCGTAAGCAAGTGTACGTTCCTTGCGGTCAGTTCGCGGGCCCAATCACGCTGGAGGGGACCAGCTGAGCTGCACTGCGCAAGCCGGCCGCCCGGCGCACCGATGTGAATCAGTGCATCCCGATCTGCGTGATGATGGTAAGCTGTGCTGAGTCTGCCGGTCGTGCGAAAGGAGTCACAGTACCGTTCACGCCAATGCATTCAAATTGGATGACTGAATAAATACAAGGAGGTTATTTGATATAAATATGAAAGATGTTGAGGCATCAAGCTTCAAGGTGGAGGTGAACGAGGCGGAGGTGTACGAGCTAGGAGTGTAGCTAATACATGACATTCAAGCGTAGTAAGCTCAAGACCAAACACCTCATTCACCTCTGCCAGAGAGCGGGGATAGTCGCGGCTTGGGATGGCAAGCCAGGTATGTTCAATGGCAAGCCAGAAGTCTACATCGACACGACCGAATAAGAATGCTCGGACGTCGTCAGGCAGGCGATCCTGCACTGAGACTTCTGGTCTGGCACTGCGACGAGTCGGCCCCGCTACAGTGCTGTCATCGGTGCCTGTGTCGAGGCGTGACAATGACGCAACGGGCTGGTCATTGCGCGCATTATGCACCGGCTGCACCGTCTTCAGCGATGCCTGTCTTCCACGCTCGAACTCTTCCGCCTCCCAGGCAGCCTGCTCCTCGGGATCGGACGATGGAATGACAGTGCCACCGCTGTTGCGTGCACTCTGACGAGCATCCAACTGTGAGACGGGGCGCGATGTGCTCGCCTCGGAGGCCGAACGTGAAGGCGGCAGCGGCGCGGGCTCGGGCTCAGGGTCCGCAGGAGCCTGAGGCTCGACGGCCTTTGCTTTGCCTTTGCCTTTGCCTTGGTCCACAGTAGTGTCGTGGGCGTCCGGCGAGCTCAGGAGGTTGATGACGCCGTCAGGGCCCGGTTCCGGACAACGCACAGGTGACTTGGTGCGCTCGGAGAACCTGACACTGCCCCCTGGTTCCAGGAGGATTCCAGGTGGAATTCCGGTGGAAAACCTGCTCCAGACAAAATATTTTCTAAGGGGTAAAAAATTATGTTAGACATCACAAATAAGGTTCAGAGATGCACAGCCGCCTCAGGAAACATGAAAACGTTCTAGTAACCTAACCTAACCTAACCTAACCTAACACTTAATCACAGTTTTTGATGAATTTCCACATTGTTTCCAGTGGAATTCCACCGGAATTCGGCCATTCTGGCCCATCTGATCCAACAGTCCAGTGGAATTCCACCCAAATTCCACCTTAGGGGGTATACCATCAAAATATGATGGATTTGACATTCTGACACTTTTTTTGCATAGATGCATTTTTCCACCTGGAATCCACCTGGAATTGGGGGGCACAGTCACTTACAGTGCGCTCGCGCTTTGTCGACCTGTCCGAGAGCAGCGGCAAGCCAGGGCACCTCAGGTAGCTGCAACCGGGTGGCGTTAACCCTATTTTACCCCCCCGGAAAATAGGCTAGCGTCAGGCCCGCGCCCGCGCCCGCGTCCGTTGCAGGTGGGTCAGTGGGACAGCAGGTGGTGGTGCGGGTTTCGTTGCGGGTCCCTGTATAGTAGTGCGGTTCCCATTGCGGGTGCGTGAATGCCAGTGCAGTTCCCATTGCAGGTGCGTGAATGCCAGTGCGGGTCCCGTTGCGGGTCCCTGGGTGCGCCTGCGGGTCCCGTTGCGGGTCCCTGGGTGCGCCTGCGGGTCCCGTTGCGGGTCCCTGGGTGCTCCTGCGGGTTGCTCTGCGGGTCCCTGGGTGCGCCCGCGGGTGGCCCTGCGGGTCCCTGGGTGGCTCCTGCGGGTTGCTCTGCGGGACCCATTGCGGATCACTGGGTACGCCTGCGGGTCCCGTTGCGGGTCCCTGGGTGCGCCCGCGGGTGGCCCTGCGGGTCCCTGGGTGGCTCCTGCGGGTTGCTCTGCGGGACCCATTGCGGATCCCTGGGTGCGCCCGCGGGTGGCCCTGCGGGCACTGCTGCGTGCGGCTTATCCCGGTGGGCCCCCGCCGTCGCCGGCATCGGCCGCCGCCGCGCCCACCACCGTCGGCATCGGCCGCCACCGCTGCCGCCGCCGCCGGTCGCCGCCGGCGCTTAAATCTCAAAAACATTTTCTTTCCCAAACTACAAAACAAATCGAGGCAACACTTAATCTGTACATTAGTTCCATTTAAAAGCGGCGACACAAAAACTGCATGAAACAAAAATGTCAATCATGAATCCCACATATGTAACCGCAGCTGAAACCTCAACTCAAATCACTCAAGTACATTCATATCAGCTAACAAATTTATATTTCAAGTCACCTCTGTTACATCTACGCGCCCGGCCCAGTGTGCGGGTGCAACTGCGGATGCGGCTGCGGCTGCGGGTGCGGGTGCGGGTGCGGGTGCGGCAGAGGGCATTCGAGAGCAGACATAAGAAACTCAGCGCCAATCCGGTGACAGCCTCTGCCATTACAAAACGTATTTAAGATATGCCAGACGCCTGATTATGCAATTTCAGCCATCGGTGCTATGTGCCCGTTGTTGTACATGAACAAAATAACTGGGGACAAATTTCAAATCGGAGAAGCAGTGAATGCTTGGAGGGTCTCTCAGTACGTGTGTTACGCCCGTGCCCCGGTCCGCGGACCTCACGTGCTCCCGGCATCACTCGGCGTCATTCTACGTCACTCGGTCAACTCGGTCAAGCTCCCGAATACCCGGCTTATCTCCCCTTGTGTTCATATGCTCGGGATATGTTCTCCTCATCGTCCTCTACCTCTAGACCTCTCCCTCACTTCTCTAGCTTCTCTCCTTACTCGCATACATCCACCTAACTCGCCTTGTCCCTACTGTATCGATAGTGTTCATATCCGGTTCGCTCCACTCGTCTTAGTCATTCGCCTCTCGTCATTCGCCCGATCCCCCAATACCTTACCCACTCGCTCTTACTCATCCTATCGGCCGATGACGACGATCTCTATTGATCTGAGGCCCCCTCTCCTTCGTCTCTAGGATACACTCCGAGTACATCGGATCACCTCCCCAGGTATAAAAGACCCTCGACTTTGTATCTAGCTCCCCAGTTACGAAATCGACATAGTCGTGCCCCTCGCACACTCTATCTCTCTCTCTCTCGACTTCGCCTCTGGGTTCTCCCCTCGCCCGACTTACTCGTCTGAGTCCTCTGCTGCTCGCGGTCCCTTCGGTCGTGCTACTCGACGTAGCCGGTGTGCTCAATAACGCACCGAAGGCTCTAGTTGTTCGTTCGAGTGTTCTCTGCGCCGGACGTTCGACTATCCTTGCAACCAAACCCCCAAGGCACAGCAGGCTTAACAGTATTTCGTAACTCGAGCTCCGCTCGAGTTGTATGGCCTTTGGGACTCGACAGAATCTCAGAAGAAACCAGGAAGAACCTCATCCTCTACTCGACTCCCCCGACGCTATCCTTCGCGAAGCCCGTCGTCAGGCTCGTCTTCGCGACCAACAACCTCCTCAGCCGGCTACGCCTTCGCCATCAGTCCCGATGTCGGGCACTAGCCGCTTCGGATCATCTCGGCACTCGCAACCGCCGAACGATGATGACGAAATCCTCTCGCAACACACTCTCTCCGGCTCGCTTCACACCTCGCGTTTCTCGCCGGCCCAGTCCACAATACGCGCGGACCCGAGCGGTTCCTACCCTCCCTCGAGTCACACGACGCGATCGCCTTCGCATCCCTCGACTCACTCGCTCGGCTCTCAACACCCTCTCGCGCTCGTTCCGTACACCGGCTCTCGCTCGACTCCTCGTCTTTCGCAGCACTCCTCGTCGTTCCGCGGCTTCTTCCCATCCGGCACCCCTAACACGCCTCGGTGTGGCGGCGGGGGTGGCGGAGGAGGCGGCGGAGGTGGCGGCGGTGGAGGCGGAGGCGGCGGAGGCGGCGGTGGCGGTGGTGGTCATCGAGGTGCTCCCTCGCCCTCGTCGCACCACTCGCACCACTCGCACCACTCGCACGGCTCGCACCCTCCGAACCCTCCTCCCGGAGGTGGCGGCGGTGGGGGCGGTGGTGGCGGCAACGGTCCTCCTGGTCCCCCGGGACCTCCCTTTGACCCTCCGTCGGACGGCTACGACTCGGACGTCGATCGCGAACGACAATTCCACGATCAACACGACAACGTCCCTCGTGTCTACTTCGTCGACCGCGATAGCGGCTCTCGCATCGACGCCGCCAAACCCGACAAATTCGACGGCGAAAACGCCAACAAACTTCGCGGATTCCTCATCGACTGCGAAACCTACTTCCTCGCCAACCCTCGGAAGTACCAGACGTCCCGCGAGAAGATTCTCTTCACCGCGACCTATCTCTCGGGTCGGGCGAAGGAATGGTGGGGCGGCTACGTTCCTCTCGTCCCGAATCCGCCTCCCGGTTACGAGTTCCTCAAAGACTGGAACGAATTCAAGAACGAACTCACGATCACCTTCGGCGTCACGAACGAACGCGAACGCGCCGAAGTCAAGATTCGACGACTGCAAATGGCCGACAACGGCAAGGTCGCCCGCTACAAGCTCCAGTTCGACGAATACGCCAAACTGCTCGGCTGGGACGACGCTGCACTCGCCTCGCAATTCTATCGCGGACTCCCTCGCCGCATCAAATCTGTCTTCGCTGCTCAAGTAGCTCAACGCCCGGCTTCTCTGACGCCACTCGCTGCGCTCGCTCTTAGCATCGACGCCAACTACTGGATCGATAAGGACGAGCAAGCTCTCGAGCACGCGAACGAACCCCGCAAAGCGCAGAAGACCACCTCGACCGCGACGCCTCAATCGGGATCGAACACCAAGTCCAACGCGCGCTCCAACAACGGCAACAACGGCAACAACGGCAACTCAAACAACCACTCGAACTCGAGGGGTCAGTCCTCGACCTCGGCCCGCTCGTCTTCGAAGACCACGACCAAGTCGAAGGACGACGTCGCGAAGAACCTCAACTCGAACGGCAAGCTCAACGACGCCGAACGACGCCGTCACCTCGATAACAACCTCTGCCTCTACTGTGGCCATGCCGGCCACACCGCGTCCGAGTGCCGCAAGGCCGCTCACAATCGCGAGTCGAAGGGTCGCGCCGCTAAGGCTCAACCCGCGACTTCCTCGACGCCGGCTCCCGCTCCCTCGGGCGCCGCCGCTTCTGCCCCGGCGGAAGCGAAAAACTAACGGGCAGTTCCCCACGGGCATCTAGGGCCAACTGCGTCAAGCCCAAGATGCCTTACACTCGGTTGAACGCTGCCGCGCTCACCGATCAAGACGCTCTCATCGTCGTCCTCTCCTCCGACGCTGTCCCATCCTTTCGCACACTCGTCGACTCCGGCTCCGAAGATCAGTTCCTCGATACTCAGTTCGCCGAGAGTCTTCGACTCCCTCAAAAGTCTCTCGATCAACCGCTACGCCTTCGGCTCTTCGACGGCTCCTATCGCGGTGTTATCTCCAAATACGTGTCGCTTCCCGTCCGCTTCCCTTGCAGAACTTCGATGATCATCAACTTCCTCCTCACCACTCTAGATCCGACTTGCTCTGCAGTGCTGGGATACCGCTGGTTGGCCCGCTACAATCCTAGGATTGACTGGTTCCATCACCGCATCTCTTTCCCCACTCGTGTCTCGCCCTCGGATCCCTCGGGTTTCGTCCCTGGGTTTTCGCTCGACTCGGATCCTCCGACTCCGTCGTCACCTCCTCCCGCGCCACGTACTCTGCCTCCCAAACCGCCGATGGACGAAACCGCCCTTCGCGCGGCCGCTGCTCGCGTCGACATCAAGATCATCGGCGCCGCAGCCTTCGACACCTCTCGTCGACTTCGCGGCTCGATGGTCTCGGCCATCTACATTCGAGATCCATCGGTGCCCGCTCGCTCTGCGTCTGCCAACCCGGCCTCGGAAACCGGCGAAGGCATCCCCGAGTGTTATCACGAGTTCCTCGACGTCTTCTCAAAGGAGGCCTCGAATCGACTCCCTGAACATCGGCCATACGATCTCAAGATCGACATGGAAGAAGGCAAGCCTCTCCCATCCGGTCCGATCTACTCGCTCTCCGAGCCCGAGCAACTCGCGCTTCGGGAGTACATTCAGGATAACCTCAGCAAAGGACACATTCGCTCTTCGTCGTCCCCGGGTGGCGCCCCGGTTCTCTTCGTCAAGAAGGCCGACGGTTCTCTTCGCCTATGCGTCGATTATCGTGGGCTCAACAAGATCACTCGGAAGGACAAGTACCCGCTTCCGCTCATCTCGTCCACGCTCGACCACCTTCGCACCGCCAAGAAGTTCACCAAGCTCGATCTTCGTGTCGGATACAGCAACGTTCGCATCGCGGCCGGCGACGAGTGGAAGACTGCCTTTCGAACGCGCTACGGCACCTACGAGTATCTCGTCATGCCTTTCGGTCTCACGAACGCTCCAGCCGCTTTCCAGCGCTTCATGAACAACATCTTCTCCGATCTCCTCGACGTCACGGTCACCGTCTACCTCGACGACATCCTTATCTACTCGGACGATCCCTCGAAGCATGAGGAACACGTTCGAGAGGTCCTTCGACGGCTGCGGGAGAATGACCTCTTCTGTAAGCCCGAGAAGTGCGAGTTCCATGCTGACACCATCGAGTACCTCGGGTACATCATCAGCCCCGAGGGCATCAGCATGGACCCGAAGAAGATTGCCACCCTCCTCGAGTGGCCCGTTCCTCGCAACGTTCGCGACATCCAGTCGTTCCTCGGCTTCGCGAACTTCTATCGACGATTCATCTACGACTACTCCGATATCGTCGTCCCGCTCACTCGTCTCACTCGAAAGACCGCAACGTGGAACTTCACTCCGCAAGGCCTCGCTGCGTTCAACGAGCTCAAGAAGGTGTTCACTTGCGCTCCCGTCCTTCACCACTTCGATCCCGCTCTCCCTCGCGTTGTCGAGACTGACGCTTCCGACTACGCGATCGCGGCGATCTTCTCGCACGTCCTCCCGGACGGCTCTGTTCACCCCGTCGCTTTCCATTCGCGCACGCTCACTCCCACCGAGCTCAACTACGACACGCACGACAAGGAGCTACTCGCGATATTCGAGGCGTTCGAACTATGGCGACACTACCTCGAAGGGGCCGAGACCCCAATAGACGTCGTCACGGACCACAAGAACCTCGAGTATTTCTCTACCACGAAGATGCTCACTCGTCGGCAAGCTCGCTGGTCCGAGTACCTTTCTACCTTCAACCTCCTCATTCGCTTTCGACCCGGTCGACTCGGCGGCAAACCCGATGCTCTCACTCGCCGCCACGACGTCTATCTCAAAAGGGGGGATGGTGGCTACGCCAGCGCAAACCCGCAGAACTTCCGACCCGTTTTTACTTCGGAACAGTTCGCCGCTTCCCTTCGCGCAACGTATGCTGAAGAGACTTTCCTTCGCGCAGCCACGATCATGGACACTCAGTCCATTCGGGATGACATTCGCGCCTCGTACGACTCGGACGAACTCGCTCTCGACATTCGCTCGAAACTTGGCACCGATGACGCGATCAACTGGTCGGCCTCGGACGATGGATTTTGCTGTTCAAGGGCAGGATCTACGTACCAAACGCTCTCGATTGTCGCCTTCGTATCCTTCGCGAAAAGCACGATCACCCGCTCGCTGGCCATCCGGGTCAGAACAAGACACTCAAGATGGTCGCCCGCGAGTACTACTGGCCCGACCTGCGCGACTCGATTCGTACCTACGTCCAGGCCTGCGTCACCTGTGGGCGCAGCAAACCTCGACGACACAAGCCGTACGGTCGACTTCAACCGCTCCCGATTCCGCTTCGCAACTGGGACTCGATCTCGATGGACTTCATCGAACAACTCCCTGAGTCCAACGGTTACACCGCGATCCTCGTCATTATTGATCGCCTCTCGAAGCAGGGTATCTTCGTCCCGACCAAGGGCAAGATTACCTCCGAAGAACTCGCGCGTCTCTTCCTCATCCACGTCTTCGCCAAACATGGCGCTCCCTCGCACGTCTCTACCGACCGCGGCTCCGAATTCGTCTCCCGCTTCTTTCGCGCACTCGGCTCGCTCCTCAACATGACCATGCACTTCACCTCGGGTCACCACCCGGAGGCGAACGGTCAAGTCGAACGCACGAACCAGACGCTCGAGCAGTACCTCCGTCTCTACTGCAACTACGAGCAGGACAACTGGTCCGAGCTACTCCCTCTCGCCGAATTCACGTACAACAACACCCCGAACGACTCGACTGGTGTCTCGCCTTTCTTCGCCAACAAGGGTTTTCATCCGAACATCTCCGTCTACCCCGAGCGCGACGTTGCCTCTGCTCGCGCCCGCGACTTCGCTGTCGACATCCACGAACTGCAGGACGTCCTGAAGGAGCAGATCGCTGCCGCTCAGAAACGTTACACTGCATCTGCGAATGCTCAACGCACTCCCCCGCCTGACTTCAAGGTCGGCGACATGGCCTACGTCCTCTCGGAACACATCAAGACGACGCAGCCCACCCGCAAACTCGCCGATCGCTACCTAGGCCCGTTCCCGATCGTCGATCAACCTAGCTCGCAATCGTTCACCCTCAGCCTACCCGACTACCTCGCTCGCACACACCCGGTCTTTCACGTCTCGCAACTCGAACCCCACCCTCGAGAAGCGTTCCCCGGTCAACGTCAAGAACCTCCTCCGCCCGTCGTCGTCGACGGCAAGCAAGAGTACGAGCTCGAAGTACTCAGCGTACGCATCGACAATCGCCATCGTCACTCGTGCCTTCGTTTTCGCATTCGCTGGATCGGTCACATCGGCACTCCCGACGACCCCGAGACCACCGAGATGGGCTCCGAAAATCTCGAACACGCGCAAGAAGCAGTTCAAGACTTCTATGCTGCAAATCCCAGCGCTCCCGGCAGTTATCAAGAGTTCCAGCAAATCCTCAAGAAATTCGAAAACATCTAAGCACTCGCTTTTTTCACTCGCTATTTCTTCGCTCACTCGCTTTTCACCCGATTCCAAGAAACAGTCATTTATTACATTTTTTGGGCGACTTTGGTCGCACCCGCTACTACTCTACCCTATCGCCTACTCGTCCGCGTCCTCGGTCGCTTCCTCGACCGCTTCCTCGTCCTCCTCCTCGAGCGATTCGTATCGTGGCATGGTGGGCGGCGGGCAGAAGACAAAGAGCGGTTCGACGATTCAACTCCCGACCCAACCACTTTTAATCTGCGTCCGACCCGTTCCGACCCGACCCGATCTTTTGGCCCCATTCGGACTCGAGTGCGTGCTATCTCATTTTTCGTATTCACCTTGCGTTGCTGCAGTCCTTCGTGGGCTCAGGACGTAAAGGGGGGATACTGTTACGCCCGTGCCCCGGTCCGCGGACCTCACGTGCTCCCGGCATCACTCGGCGTCATTCTACGTCACTCGGTCAACTCGGTCAAGCTCCCGAATACCCGGCTTATCTCCCCTCGTGTTCATATGCTCGGGATATGTTCTCCTCATCGTCCTCTACCTCTAGACCTCTCCCTCACTTCTCTAGCTTCTCTCCTTACTCGCATACATCCACCTAACTCGCCTTGTCCCTACTGTATCGATAGTGTTCATATCCGGTTCGCTCCACTCGTCTTAGTCATTCGCCTCTCGTCATTCGCCCGATCCCCCGATACCTTACCCACTCGCTCTTACTCATCCTATCGGCCGATGACGACGATCTCTATTGATCTGAGGCCCCCTCTCCTTCGTCTCTAGGATACACTCCGAGTACATCGGATCACCTCCCCAGGTATAAAAGACCCTCGACTTTGTATCTAGCTCCCCAGTTACGAAATCGACATAGTCGTGCCCCTCGCACACTCTATCTCTCTCTCTCTCGACTTCGCCTCTGGGTTCTCCCCTCGCCCGACTTACTCGTCTGAGTCCTCTGCTGCTCGCGGTCCCTTCGGTCGTGCTACTCGACGTAGCCAGTGTGCTCAATAACGCACCGAAGGCTCTAGTTGTTCGTTCGAGTGTTCTCTGCGCCCGGACGTTCGACTATCCTTGCAACCAAACCCCCAAGGCACAGCAGGCTTAACAACGTGTGAATGTGTTTATGTGAATGTGGATATGTTGATTTGACTATGGATGTTGATGTTTCAAGAAAATGTGCATTGTGAGAAGTACTTGTCACATTCTTTTCATCAGATGCTGGATAATCACCAAAACCCCAGATAAAGATTTACATTCAGATGCATAAGAGCACATGAGCCTATGTCTGAATTCCAATTTCCCATTGGGACTCAAGTTGCACACCAACTCCTGCATCCGCATCCGCAACCGCGCCCGCGCCCGCAGCCGCAGCCGCAGCCGCGCCCGCGCCGCTCCGCTTGTACTTGGTTCACACGGAAATTTAGCGCAACAAATCAAAGCTCCAATTTCAAGGAAACCGGCACACGCTACATGACGAGCTCAAGGAACATTTCCATCATCTCGGGCGACTTCTTGACATCCGCCGGCCAGCTCTTGAAGCAGTGCCGGATGAGCACCTTCTCCACCTCGGTCAGGGCAACGCGATTGAGCGCGCGCAGAATCGCGGTCGTGTACGCGGTCTGGTCCTCGAACCCTGCCGGCACCTGCATACCGGCCGGCCACGACTTCTGAGGCTTGAGGAGGCCGTCCATCTGCTTGTTTGACTTGGACATCTTCTTGGCCTTTGCGATCGTGAGGGTGACCGCGGGGAGCTTGCTGATGGCCTTCTCCTGCACTCGGGACGACTTGCGCGGCTGCGCGTCCTCCTCGCCTGTGTCTGCAGCATCGCGCTGCGCGTTTGTTGGACGGCGTAGTAGACGGGCCTGCCTCAGCCGTATTGGCGACGACGCGCTGGCGATTGCAGGAGGGTGTGACGGGAGGGGCGGGAGGGGATGAGGGTGCGGGGGAGGCTTTGCGCTTGCCCTTGACCTTGCTGGACTCGGGCGAAGTATCGCCCTCGGACGCGGGCACGTCAGGCTGGACGTTGCGCTTGCCCTGCTTTCCAGCCCTGGATTTGGGCGTGGGCTCGGGCTCGGGCGTGGGCTCGGGCGTGGGGTCAGCCTCGGGCTCGGGCTCGGGCTCGGGCTCCGGCGCCGGCTCGGGTGCGGGTGCGGGTGCGGGTGCGGGGGTCACAAGAAAACCGTGCGCACGTGCGCGGGGTCCGTGCGCAGCAGTAATCCTGCCCTAGAAGACTGTTCAGACATCCTAGAATGATTGTTGAGGGTCATTCCAGTAGCTCACACCTACCCGCACATGTCTGTGTGCACAAACCTATCAAACCTTAAAAACTGGCCAAGATATTGTCAAATTACTGGTTTCAAGTTTCGCGCGCATGTTGCGCACGTTGCGCACAGATGCGCACGGACTGCGCACGGATTTTACACACTGCGCACAAAAGTTGAAATCATGTGCACGGATTGTAAATCTGTGCGCACGGATGAAGGAGGACTGCGCACGGATTGTGATTTTGTGCGCACGACATTTTGGACCCTGCGCACGGATGTTAGAATCATGCGCACGGACATGGTAGACATGCGCACGGACATGCTTACACTGCGCACGGATTTTGTGTGTTGCGCACGGATTCTGTATAAAGCACAACTGCATTATTTTTTTCACTTTGTGTTAAGCCTGCTGTGCCTTGGGGGTTTGGTTGCAAGGATAGTCGAACATCCGGGCGCAGAGAACACTCGAACGAACAACTAGAGCCTTTGGTGCGTTATTGAGCACACCGGCTACGTCGAGTAGCACGACCGAAGGGACCACGAGCAACAGAGGACTCAGACGAGTAAGTCGGGCGAGGGAAGAACCCAGAGGCGAAGTCGAGAGAGAGGGATAGAGTGTGCGAGGGGCACGACTATGTCGATTTCGTAACTGGGGAGCTAGATACAAAGTCAAGGGTCTTTTATACCTGGGGAGGTGATCCAATGTAATTGGAGTGTATCCTAGAGACAAAGGAGAGGGAGCCTCAGATCAATAGAGATCTTCATCATCGGCCGATAGGATGAGTAAGAGCGAGTGGGTAAGGTATCGGATCAGACGAATGACGAGAGGCGAATGACTAAGACGAGTGGAGCGAACCGGATATGAACACTATCGATACAGTAGGGACAAGGCGAGTTAGGTGGATGTATGCGAGTAAGGAGAGAAGCTAGAGATGAGAGGGAGAGGTCTAGAGGTAGAGGACGATGAGGAGAACATATCCCGAGCATATGAACACGAGGGGAGATAAGCCGGGTATTCGGGAGTTTGACCGAGTCGACCGAGTTGGCCGAGTGACGTAGAATGATGCCGAGTGATGCCGAGCGCACGTGGGGTCCGCGGACCGGGGCACGGGCGTAACACTTTGGCACATTTAGGCGACTTGATTGAACTCATTGAAGTTCATTAACAAACACCAACAATTTCCATAAGTCTTGTTGCAATTGACTGCTCAAGTACAGTTTGTTAATACACTACAGAATGTAGAAAACACAGCTAGAAGTGCCACAAAATGGATGTCTATGACTGGATTTGAACTGAGGGTGTTTTGAATCCATTAAGAACATGTACATGTTAACCACTAGTCCAAACTACAGAAAATACATCCTGGCAACTTGAGTATAATATGGTGTGGGCGTGCAAGTCCCTCTGTGAGATGGCATGGTGAGGATGAGGTTGGAACCCATCTAATCAACAAGAAGATCTGAAGGGACGGGATGGTGGTGTGATGCAGGAGAGTGAGTACCTCTGTGGTACAGAGGTGGTGGAGCAGACACAGCAAACTTTGGCTTGTTCCAGGTCCACTCCACGGCCCAAAACACGTTTCTCGTCTCTCCTTGACCCAGACAATTGATTGGAGATTTTTTGACCAAACTGGGATCAGGGCTTAGAATCTATTAGTAGATGAGTGAATTATGGTTACTCAGGCTGCAAAGGATATTACTCCTGAATTCATAACATAAGTTCTAACCTTAGCAAGCTTAATCTAACCTAACATAACATGACTGTATGAGGGTAACATCTTTTGAGTTATGAGTACCTACTTAGAGCCTCTTCAGGAAATCAGCTTAGAACACAAACCGACATGCTGGCTGAATATTTCTGATCCTGTACTAACGTGGAAGTGAAATTTCGAACAAATCATGTAGCACAGTAGTTTATCTAAAATAGTTGACACTAGAGATGTGCACCTCTATCAATGCACACAGTGCCATAAATACATCTATGATATACATCTTCAAAAGATTTTTGATGTTTTTCACACTGCGCACGGATTTTGTACTTTGCGCACGGATTATGAAAACTGTGCACGGATATCAGGAGCCTGCGCACGGATTGTGAAAATTGCGCATGAAAGCACATTTCATGCGCACGGATGACCAGGACCCTGCGCACGGATTTTGAAAAGTGCGCACGGACATCACAAAAGTTAAACTCATGCGCACGAAAGTTCTAACCCTGCGCACGGAAGTTCTGCGCACGGATATTCTTGCGCACGGATGCGCACGGACCCTGCGCACGGTTTTCTAGGGGTCCCAGGTGCGGCCGCGGGCGCGGTTGCGGGTGCGGATGCGCCCGCAATCTTGCGCTTCTTGGCCGCCTGTGAATGGTCAGTGTGATGGACACCAAAATCAGCAAAAAAAAAACTTACCGGTGCATCCTTATCCTCCGCAAACACGACCGACCTCTTGGACTTCCTGCGCTTGGGAGCCTCCACACGCGTTGGGTCGACGGGCGGGTCGACTTCCTCCTCCTCGTACTCGACCTCCTCGACGTCCTCCTCGTTGGCTTCCTTCTCCTTTTCCTGCTCGTGTGTCTTGTTGGGCCCGTTGTCTTCTTCGCGTCCTTTGCAGCCGGTTTGGAGGTCGCAGCCTCGGTGACAGCTGTGGTGTCGTCAATCTCGACGTACCGATCCACCATTTCCTTCTTACGCTGCTGCTGTTGCTTGTGCAGCTCTTTCTCAGCTGCGAGCTGCTCCTTGGACTTGACAGACGCGGATACGCCCTTGGGCGGCTTCGACGGCTTCTTGGTCTTGTTGCTGACAACCTCGGTGACGGGCGCGAGAGCCGCCTCGTCGCCCGAGTTGACCGTGTCGCGCGCCTTGCGCTTGGACTTCTTGGCGGTGGGAGCGGGCGTGGGTGCGGGTGCGGGTGCGGGTGAGGGCACGGGCGCGGGTGCGGGCGCGGGTGCGGATGGTGCGGGTCATGAGAAAAACGTGCGCACGTGCGCAAGGTGCGTGCGCAACATTAATTCAACCATAGAAGCCCATTTAGATAAGATATTGTCATCGTTGAAGGTGATTGTGGTAGCTATGATACCATTGCATGTGATTATCCAACAACGGTCATGAAACCTTAAATATCCACAGAGATATTGTTGATATACATATTTCAACTTGCGTGCGCACGTGCGCACGTGCGCAAAACTAACGTGTGCCTGCGCACGTACTGCGCACGCATGTTGCAAGTATGCGCACGCAAGTTTGCAAGATGCGCACGCTATTGAAATGCGTGCGCAAAGATGCTCACGCTCTGCGCACGCAAGTTGGAACCTTGCGCACGCACTGTTGGAACATGCACACGCAGTCGTAATTGTTGCGCACGCTCACTTGGACTTTGCGCATGCTATTGAAGAAATGTACACAAGCACTTCTTAAGCCTACATGCACCCCTCATAGATGAGTATGCAATTACTGGACAAGGATCATTTGTTCTGAGTTCACATCTTGTTCGTTATCAAGAACATTACATTCTGACAGACAGGTCTGGTTTACCAAATTTATAGTTGGTTGACCAGCCCTTAAGTACTAATCTCCAATGAAGCAAAGCCCATGTGGTTATTACATTAGTGCATCTCAACATGAATATACATCAGACCTAGTGCTACTTTCTTTTACGTGTCTTTGGTTTTTTGACAGGCTTTGTTGCAACTGCCACTGTTTTGCTTTTCTGGCGCTTTGCTGCAGCCCGTTCCCGTTCCTCCTCCTCCATTTCCATTTCTGCAAAGAATTGTCTGTAAAAGCAGGTCAGTAAGTTTGCTAAATTTGATGACACCAAAAACTTAACTTTTTTTGACTTTGTGTTTCTCGCATTTCTGCATTTGACATTTCAGGGGTGGGTGGTCTTTTGGGTGAATCTTCCCTATAGTCTGGTCCACGCTGTGCATTGTTGTGTTTGAATCAACTTCTGCAAAGCAAAAATGAATGACTTACTGTGATAGCCAAATCATATTCCTCAGACTCTATGTCCCATCCTGCTTCATCATGTCTATCCTCCGTTGGACCATGCACATAGGGATTCCAGTGATGCTGGTCACCACCAGCATCAAGGCCCCATTGTGACAAAGCAGATAAGCCTAGGTAACAGGACTGATCAAGCGTCAAGTCCTCTAGGATGGACAACACAAACACGTCCAGGTCAACCTGCTGCTTGGGACCTTTATACTGAACTTGGTACTGATTCCAAGCTTCAGCTACTGTCATCTTGTTGTGGGATGCAAGAATGGATGAAAGTTAATTGGCAATCAAATACATTTGCAACTTCAAGTGTGCATTAACCTTTGAGTGTAACACAACTTCTAATTCATTACACTTGTGATATCTAGTGTGCATTAATCTTTGGGCCTAATGTAATCTCCAACTGATCACTTTAACATGCATTGCAAGCTCTGTAATCCACACTGCTGATGACTTCCTCAACAGTAACGTGGTTTCTAGTTCATTACGCTTGCGGCTTCTAATGTGTATGCTAAATATAAAATGAGCTTTAGTATACCGCTGACTTTGAATGTGTGTTATCCATCAAGAATAATACAATACACTAGCAACCTCAGACTTGTGCACGCATACTTGTGACTTGCGCACGCATACTTCTGACCTGTGCACGCACACCCATGACCTGCGCACGCATGAGGAAAAGCATGCGTTCAGAGTTTTGGACCCTGCGCACGCAAGTGAAAACCATGCGCACGCATTTTGAAAACTGTGCACGCAAGTTGTGCGCACGCAAAATTCTGCGCACGTGTGCGCACGCACCCTGCGCACGTTTTTCTAGGGGTCCGCGCGAGCTGCCTGTAGCCCGTATCCAACCGCCCCAGGGCGAGGGCGTGTTGCTATGTAGAATTGGTCGGGCGTCGGCTGGGGCGGGGGGACGGTGCCCGTGATGCTGACGCGCTGGGCGGGTGGCTGCTGACCGCGGGCGATTGCGGTCATGTCCGTCACCATGTTGAGGTGGCTGTTCCTACGAGCCAATATCAATGTCAGCGAGAGGGAAAGAGTTGACAAACTCTTTCAGGCACTCACATCACGTGGCCCTGGAACTTGGCCAAGGCTCCACGGGGCTCCTCCAACAGCTTGTGTTGGACGAAGTCGCGCGCATTGTGGGTCGCATGGAACCGCGACATCGAGGGGTCGCGGTCGAAGTCGATGCGCGAGCCGGCAATAAAGAGCGTCGAGTCGAAATGGTAGAACGCGGCCAGGTAATCGAGCTGCAAGGTAAAAAGCGTCAGCGCTGCATGTATAGGTAGGCGCAGGCGCAGCCGCACCCGCGCCCGCGCCCGCGCCCGCGCCTGCGACCGCAATAGTGACTTACCAGCCGGATGATGTTGTCCACCTCGACTTGAAAGAGGTTGTGGCGGTCGGTGGGCGTGCCATTGTCCGGGCCGTACGGGTACACAATTTCGTGACGGATGAGCAGATTGTCGATCTGCTCGTCCGTCAACTTGGCCGACCACTTGGTGTACAGCGTCTTGCACTCCTCGGCGCTGTACTTGCCGCGGTTGCCGAGGATATCGTCGAAATTGCGACGCTCTGTACATTCTGCAATCACATCAGCATACGAGACAAGAGAAAGAAGGAAAAAAAGGTACCCTCGTGCGTGTTGCGGCAGAACTTCTTGAACAGCTCGAGCCGGGTGACTTGACGCGGCTTCTGCAGAAGCCCAATGAGGGCGCGCAGGCGCTCCGAGCTAACCCCAAGGCTGGCTGAGCCGAGGGTGACCATCTTGGAAAAAAACGTCGCCATAAGGTCCATGGCCTGGCCCTGGCGCGCTGTGGGACGCCCGGGTCCCAGTTCGTGCTGCAGCTTGGCCTCACGCAGTAAAGTCTTCATGAGGAGCTTGTAGAGGTCGTGGACCTCCTCCTGAGTCGTGTCCCGGCCAGCAGGCCTGAAGACCTTGTCAAACTCTCTGGCCTCCTGTTCGAGGCGTTCCTCCTCGTCCTCCGGGTCTTCGTCGAACATCAGCACGTCGGGGATGTCAAATGGCTCGGCGGCGCGGGCGGCGGCGGCGGCGGCAGGATCCAGAGGCGGTGGAGATGGAGGCGCGGGGGTTGACGCGGGCGCGGGTGCGGGTGCGGCTGCGGGCACGGGCGCGGCGGCAGCACGTCTGCTCTTGCCTTTGCCTTTGCTGGGCTCGGCCATGACCTCGGAGGTCGCGGGGACGGGCGTGGGCGCAGGCGCGGCTGCGAGCGCGGGCTCAGCTGCGAGCGCAGCGGACGCACTTTTGCTCTTGCTTTTGGCTTTGCTGGCCGCGGGCACAGCTGCGGCTGCAGGCGCAGCGGACGCACTTTTGCTCTTGCTTTTGCGCTTGCTGGCCTCCGGCGAGATCTCTAAGGGCGCGGGAACGTCGGGGTCGACGTTGCGCTGCTTGGGCTTCAGCGCGGGCTCTGGAGCAGGCGGAGGTGCGGACGCAGTGGTAGCGTCGGCACTTGCTGCTTTCTCGCCGAATTGCGTCGTGTGTTCCTCGCGGGCTGCACGAGCCTTCTCCCGGGCCTGCGCCAATACCGTCTCGAGGTCCTGCTTTCCTGGATCGGAGCCGACGGCATTTTCGAGGTCCCTGACGACTTGTTCGGTTACAAGCCACTGGTGGAATGACTCGGCGTACCTCTCCTCCTCCGACCGCTGCCTTGCCCTGCGTTCCGCACGTTCGTCTGCGGGTGCGCCTGCGGGTGCTGCTGCAGGTGTCGCAGCGGGCACAGCAGTCGGTGTCTCGTCGCCGTCGTCGCTACTGTACTCGCCCAGCAACTCGCCGAGCGTCCGTTTGATGATGGGCTTTGCCCGCGCCGCGACCGGTGCACCAACGGAGGCAGGCGGCCGTGCTGAGATGGCCGCGGCCAGGGTAGCCTGCTCGGGGGCCAACGCGCGACGGCCGCCCGTTGCCTTGGCCTTCGACTTCGTAGGCGCTGGTGATGGCGATGCCTGCACCCCAGGAGTTGCGGGTGCGGGTGCGGGTGCGGGCGAAGACGAGGGCGCGGGCGTGGGCGCGGGTTCGAATGTGACGTGCGGGGAGTCGGGGAACTCGACCTGCTTCTCGCCGACCACGTCGTATGTGTCCTTGGCGTCTGCCTGCATCCGCCGCAGCCGTTCCCTCACCATATCCGGCGTCATATCGACGAGATCCTCCTTCCGCACCGCCTTGAGGTCGTTCAAGATTATTGACCGGAGTCTGACCCGGTTCGCTTCTTCCTGCTCTCTCTCCTCTGAATCGCACGGCAGGAAGCTTGCTGTGTAGAGCATTTCCAAGGCTCCCAGGCTGTTGAACGGTTCGAGTTTGAGGCACAACTGCCTGTACTCCGGGAAGGTCAGAATAGGCTGCAGAGCTCGTTAGTGCTGATGACTCGCGACAAAAAGACTGTACATACTAAATCCTCAAACAAATCATCTTCATCGACCGTTTGCGCGTCGTCGTCGTCCGACTGAGCCACATATTAGAAAAATAAAACACTGGAGATGAAAACCTCACCTGTTCCGACGGAGTCGGGGTTCGCGCAGGCGGGCTGACGGGCGAGTACGTCGAGTCGACCTCGCTCGTGTCGTCGTCGACGGCGCTCATGTTCTTGTCGCCGTCTTTGTCGCCGTCGTCCTCAGCCGCGATCTTGTCAGCGGCACCCGCGCCCTCGCCCGCGTGCGCGCCCGCGTCTGCGTCGCCGGTGGGTGCGCCGTCAGCGGGGCCCTCGGCGGCGATCTCCTCGCCGGCCGCGCTCTTGTCGTCGGCGGCGCTCTCGTTGTCGGCGGCTCCATCGGCGGTGACCGTCTTGTCGCCCTCGTTGGTGTCGTCGTCCTCGGCGGCGTTCTCGTCGTCGGCGGCGTTCTCGTCGGCGGCGGCTCCATCGGCGGCGGTGACCGTCTTGTCGCCCTCGTTGACGCTCTCGTCAGCGCTGTCCTCGTCGTCGGCGCCCTTGGCCGCGTCGTCAGCAGCGTCCTCGTTGGCGCTCTCGTCGGCCGCGCTCTCGTTGTCAGCGGCTCCCTTGGCCGTGTCGTCCTTGTCGCCCGCGTCGTCCTTGTCGCCCTCGGCGGCGCTCTCGTCGGCGGCGCCCTCGTCGTCCTTGTCGCCCTCGGCGGCGCTCTCGTCGGCCTTGTTGCCCTTGGCGGCGCTCTCGTCGGCCGCAGCGTCGCTCGCGGCCTCGTACTCTGACTCTTCTGCGGCGCTGGACGTGGCGGACTCCTCGGTCGTTTTCTCGTCTTCGTCGTCGTCGTCGTTTTTGTCGTCGTCGCCTCTGTCGCTGCTGCTGTCGCCGGTGTAGGCTCCTCGCTATGCAAGGCTGTCAGCAAGGCAAAGTCGTGCGAGAACAAAGGGCGCACCTTCGCAACGGGGGCCTTGGTGGCCCTGGTGGCCTTCGTGGCCGTCGTGGCCTTTGCGGTGGGCTTTGCAGCCCGTTTTGCAGGCGACGCTGCTGGCGCGCTTGCGGCTGCGGCTGCCTTCTTGCGCAGGCTAGCGCGGCGCGGTAGCATCCTGCGCTGCCTGTCAGCACTGCAAGCAGGGCGGTAAACGCCCAGGCGCACCTGGGGAGGTAGGGGCGGGCGCGGGGTGAGCGGGGGCGAGGTTGGGATTACGGATCAAGAGACGGAATCGGAGTTCCATTTCGCGTGCCCCCGGTGTACCAGTGGGTCCTCAAACGCCCCCAGAGGCATGAGAAATAGTAGACAACGCCATAAACACGTGTCTAATACAGTTGGAGATAGTGGGGCAAAGAAATTCGGTCACAATATCGGCTCAATTGATCCCTACAAGGTTTATTATCCCGGAGGTGACCCTGAACGAACTCTCTCGGTTGCAATAAGGCTGAACTAACTCTAATGTAGCCTTGAATCAGTCCTTGATAAGGACAGCAAGTCCTCTTGCACTTGCGGCTGCGCTTGCGGCCGCGGTTCTGACTGCGTGCGCGACTGCGTGTGTCTATGGAGCGTTCTCACTCGTGCCTCAGTCAACTATGCAGCAGTGACGGATTCTGCAACCTGAGACTTATGTCTGCAATACATATCAATGTCCTCACTGTCAAATATAGCACGGTGTAAGTGTTGGGAGGTTGAAGTGTGTTCTGGTCAGTGCAGTGCATTCATGCATGGCACTCAAAGCACCAGTGAGTTATACAGCGTCTCCCACCTGTTTCCAGGCGTGCTTTTGCTGGAAGGACACTGCTGTCAGTGAGAATGAGTAGGCTCAGCTGTGTCTAGGATGTGAGGCGCACCATTCATAGCCTGCACAGTCTGCAGTGCGATGCTCAGTGACTTGCTGCAGGGAACAGCTCGAGTGAGCACTACGCTGCAGCTGCATGCGCAGTCCTGACTGCCTTGGTGTGCGGGATTTCACGCTGTATTTCCCTGGCGCACCTCAGTACAATACATATGTAGTTTCATCGAATAAAGGCTCATGAGACAGTGCTGTGGACATTGAGGTACTGGGTGTAAGCTGTTTGAACAAGAATACCACAGCTGCTGCATACACAACCATCCCACGCGTTTTCCTTGACCCCTTGCACAGGATGGACAGTAGATGATCTTAGGACACTGGAATAAGACTGGATGTGCGTACGGTGGGCTGGTTGTTCGACGACTCGATCTGCTTTGCATGAATCTGTATCCTTAACCCAACTGAACAAAACCATCACAAAGTCTTCCACTACTTGCCTCTCAAAGCTCTCTCACCACCTCAAGAGACTCTGACTTGCATCTAAACTGTACTCCTATGAGGGGTCAAGACTTGCATGCATCGTTGGGGCGATAATCGCCATTACAGACCGCGAAGAGCAGGGTATTAGTGCTCAGTGTAATGCTCAGTGTAATCAAACTTCACTGATTAGAACACTTTCGACCCTAATGCAAAGCAAATCAAATACAATGCGCGCGCGCGCATTACCTTGCGCTTTCTAATGCGTTTGCGCGCACATTAGACTTGCGCTTTCTAATGCGTTTGCGCGCGCATTAGACTTGCGGTTTCTAATGTGTTTGCGAGCGCATTAGACTTGCCTTTGCTGTGGGGTTTGCTAATGCATTTGGCCTTGAATCCTGGTGCTATTCTAATGCGGTTTTCTCCGGATTACTTTCTGGATTGCCTCTTGTTTTGCAACCGCGTTTTGCCGCGGGTTTCGCCGTGCTACTGTCTGACCTGTAATACGGTTTCTCCCGCTTGACTTTGTGCGTTTCTTGAGTCCGGCCTCTTCCGAAATCGATTTCTTCGCCACACATTTTCCCCTCAACACATTTATGACTTGTAATATGATATGGCACCGCCTTAAATAGGACATCAAAAATATTTTTCATACATATTTTTGAAATGGTACATGTGGCAGCAAGCTGCTTCAACACACTTAAAAAAATGTCGAGGGTCACGCAAGTGCGTGTTGCGGGTGCGGGCGCGGGCGCGGGTGCGGCCGCGGGTACAGCCACGCGCTCCACGGCATTTGCCGTTGCAGAAGGAACCAAGCTTTCTGCCAGCCAAATTACAAAGGATCAACATTATTATCTACTACAGGAACATGCCTACAAATGAGATCATACAAATAAACCCGAAACACAGGAATTAGATCCTCGGACAACCCAGTTGAGCGCCACTGGCGGACTACAGCTGCCATCGTAGCCAGCGCCCAAAGCCCACTGTCCACAAGGCCGTGGACCTGATGGGGCTCTGTGGGAGACACCAGTCTTCGCACGTCCCAACGCATAGGCGGTGTTGTTGTGTTCCTTGATGGGACGGACTTGGCGAACCCAAGGAGCGCAGTGATGAATTGACCAACGCACTAAGAGCAAGTTAGCACTCTGTCTCAGCGGACATCACAGAGACACACCTCCGCATGAATTTCCGCGCGATCCTTGTTGCCGAAGCAATCATAGAAGTCGATCTTGTTGCAGAGAGGGTACACCACAGCCAGCATCCAGTCGTAGTTCTTCAAGATCGGCACCGCGACGACGTCCTTCCTCCAAAACTCGGTGCATTCGACCTGCTTGAACACGCGGGTTCGCTCACTTGTGTCGAGCCAGAGTGCGTAGTCGCGAGGGTGAAACACAGCAACGCGGTCTGAAGCCCCACCGGCGAACTCAGAAATGAGAGCCCTCGTACACGCATATATGGCATCGCCTGAGAGAACGCCAGGAGCGCGCAGCGAGGTGAGAGCTGCACAAGTCAGATCCACCCGCGCAAAACCGGACCCGGGCCGCTGCGAGCGCGGCTGCGGCTGCGGCTGCGGCTGCGGGTGCGCTGGAACATAGGCTTGGAGCATGGGGCCGAGCTCCGAGTCGATATGCGCAGACTTGATCTGTTGAAGGCGGTTTGTGTAAGTATTATGCCGCAAAATCTATATCAAGGATGACTCACCGGCTTGTGGGCAGCAAAGTCAACAGTTGGTGCAATACCAAGCTCATAGTCGGCCACGCGAACAGAATTGTCCAGAAACGGGTCGTCTTCATCGCTTGAATCGCCGTCGTCGTCGTCGTCCGAGTCCTCATCAGAGTCAGAGTCCTCGTTCTCCACGCCGTGATGGTGTCGGTGCTGTGGAGTCGGCGGCGGCGTTGAGAGACCCAGTGTGCGCGGTCGTGTACCGTTCGGCAATGCCAAATTGAACCGAATTGGACCGTGAGATGTCGTTCCAATGTTGGGGCGCGGAGCCTGCCCGACATGGGCCGACACTGGTGTTCCAAGCGCGGGCGCGGGCGCGGTTGCGGCTGCGGCTGCGGCTGCGGCTGCGGTGGCCTCGACCGCTGCGATGGGCGTTTGCACCGCTTCCTCCCACCTAGCGAGCGGGATATTGAGCTTCTTGCAGCCCTGAGCAAGGTCTTCCAGGCGAGCATACTCCCGCCGCAATAGGGTCACGTAAAGAGCGTCTTATGGTGGGTCAATGTTGGCTGCGATAAATTGATAGCTTGACGTACTGCTAGGGTTCATGATTGCCGAGGCAATGGCCTTTGCCTCCAGTGTTAGCCAGTTAAACAGTTGCTTCTCCTCGCGAAGTAGGCGCTCCCTCTCAGCAGTGCAACGATCGAGAGCAAGCTGCGCCCGAATCGCAACACGGACAGTCGAGTCTGTCAGCCACAGACCGTTTCCAGAAGGTAGCCTTGACACCCAGACATCCTCCAGCAGCATCGAGTTGTCGCTCTTGAGCTTCGAAATGTCGGTTGACAGCTCCTGCGGAAGGGGGAACGTGCGGCCTGCGGGTAGGAGCTGTCGCACACGTGCGCAAAGGTCGTTATAGCGGACGATGGCGCTGTGAACTGCAGGAGTACGGCGATTAATCGAAGACCGGACCTTCTGATGCTGCTTGGTGCCTGCAAAGATCGTAGGACGTTAGAACATATAATCCAAGCAACTCACGAACTCACCCAGCGGCTCGCCAGCACCACCGGCAGCCTGATCGAGGGTCTCGTACTCGAAAAAACGTCCGGTAATCTTGCGGCGCGCAATGCACTTCGCATCGTAGCACATGATCAAGGCACGCACAAAGTCCACACCAAGTTCCTGAATGTCGGGGAACTCCTGCTCCACGTTGAGCGAGGCGTACAGCGCATCTGCCTGTCGTGTCAGGTTCGCCAATGATTCCCGAAGCTCGTCCAGGTGCCCATTGGGAGATGCAGACGGCACACTGCTGCGGTCGACGGCGGCCTGTGCAACTGCGATGGCTTCCTCGACCGTGTCGATCTGGTCTTGAAGCGCCATTACAGCCTCCAGCTCCTTGCGCAACCGGGGTGTCCGAGCTGCAAGTCCGTTAGCTTAATCGAACAAGCAGACGTACACGCGCCCGTGCCTGCGCCCGCGCCCGTAGCCGCGCCCGCAGACGTAACAAAACTTACTGCGTCGTACCGCCAATTGAGCTTCGCGTTGCTCGCGCCACTGCGCCCTCAGGAGTTCCGATGAGCGTCCGGACGCCTCAATGTCCTTCTTTGCCTCCACTTCGCGGTCCTTGACTGCTTTCCACTTTCGTTGCAGCCACTTGCCCGACTCGTCGCGTATGGCTCTGCCGACCCATTGGATATGCCGATCGAGGGTAATGAGGCGTCCCTTCCTCTGTATAATGTCAATATAAATACCAAACAGGTGCAATTCGACTTACCCAAGCACCACGGAGGTTGGTAATCAACCCCCTGAGCCGTGACCACAGCCGTTCAACGCCTTCGCCATCAGAGAGGCCAAATCCGGGATTCATTCGCGGACTGTACACAATCTGACACTCCCACTGGTGCGCATAGGAGTGCATGGAGCTCGTGGCAAATACCACGAGGGACTCCATCAGGGGAGTCAGGACGGCATACTGAGGAGGCATTAGCTGAAGTCACGGTGGCATGTGCTGCGGCCGCGGCCGCACCCGCACCCGCAGGCGCGCCCGCGGCCATATCCGCAATGGTGCTCACAGCCAGAACGGTCTTGTGCTGCACACATCCGATGTCGTACAGGTTCAGAATAGTCGCCAGAGACGGAAGGTGGAGTTTTGTCCAGATAAACATTGCGAGGGCGTACTTCATCTGTTCTCCCGGTGTGTCGATGTTGCAGACATAGAGTGGCACGTCATGTCGACAGACGATAGCCATCAAACCGCGGTCGTCGTGCTTCTCACCGCCGGCCTTGATCCGTGACCCGTCCGCCGCGGTATGAGAGCTTTCGCATTGCTTCACTGCGCTTGCGGGCACCTCAGTCTTGTACTTGCGAGCAGGGCGCTTCCTGGCTTCGTCGTGTGCGGTACCAACGGCATCGACGAATTCCTTCGGTATAAAGGCCTCGGGCGTGAACAGAATCTCTGGGCAGTCACCTGCTGTGACGTTACGTCGGTGGGAGAAGTCGCCATCGACAGCCAGGTGGTAATCACATCTGTTGAGCATAAGTCACACCGCACGCAGCCCAGAGCAGAAAATTACATACGTCGACAGCGGAAGTCCAACGAATGCCGTAGCGAAGCACTTTGCGCAACGAGACGCAAGATATCCATCGATGTCGGTCCGACCATCAGGAAACAGGCCAAACTTGGCCGCAACAGCAATCCAGTGACGTGCTGGCCCTGTTACCTGTGGCCCACTCGGCGCCGGTTGCGGACGGGCTGCGGGATGCGGCGGATGCCAGGGCTCTGCCCGTGGAAACCTGTCCATGTCGAACTCAGTGTCAGGGACATCTGACGACCGATCTTCGTCCATGGCGTCTTCGTCGAGAACCTCCTCAACGGTCGGGAATGGTATCCGGTGCCGCTGATGCTCGTGGGTGGGCGGGAGGCGGGGTCGCAAGTTCGACCGCGCCTGCGCCCGCGCCCGTGCCCGTACCCGTACCCGCGACCGTGACCGCGCTCGCCAGCGATGGATACAGCACGTCTTGCCGGCCTCGAAGAATGCACTTGGCAGTCCCGGCCTCCTGTCTGGCACAAACGAGGTCGTACCACAGGAGTGCGTCCGTGAGGGCCTTCTTGAATCCCTCCTTGATCGGTTTTCCCTGAAACGGAAAGAAATTAGCGACTGGGCTGTACTTCACGCACTATTGTTACCTTCTTCGTCCGCAAAATGTAACCATTGCTTCGATGCTGATCTCTGAGCGATGCGGCGAGAGACTGAACGGAATTGGAAGCATTCCGGATGAGGTCTAGAAATAGATTCAGCAAGTCGATACTAAATGCGTAATGGGGATTGCAAGGAGATGAGGGAAACAGGCCGCGCTCAGCTAAATAGACTGCATAGCTCATGTGGCTACACGTCCTAACTTCCCGGGTTTCACAGTCTGATATTGTGTGTGAGTAACATCCAAGCATGGCAAGAAAATTCGCACGCTTCAGGTACACCAGATTAACGCGATGCAGGCGCACTCCACTTGTGCACGCGTCGCCGGGGCATTCTGATAATGTACACACTCAGGAAACATCTTCTGTTGTAACTGCGACATACCTTCAGAGCGCGAGAAGACATCGCAGCTGCCGCTACCGGTCCCGCTGCGGGTCCCGCTACCGCTGCTGCCCATCGCGTCGCCGTAGCTGGATGCGAGATAATGGAGGATTGGGTCGACCAGCTTCGGTAGCAGCTCGTTCCAATGAAAGAACTTGCGCTCCGTCTTCAGCGTCGGTGGACCTGCGACCCGCTTGCGTTTCGGGGCCGGCGTATAGTCGTAGTCATCTGCTGGGCCAAACGGAATAAAGTCGTCCTGCACCTCCGGAGCAGCGGCGGCCTGTGGAACGGGTGACTCGCGATGAACAGCAGTGCGGGCGCGAACGACACCTGACGCGGGGATTTTGGGGACGACAAACAGCGGCGTCATGTGCTGCTCGCCGCTTTTCCGCCTTTTTGTGAGCTTTTTCATGGCCTGGGGTATACCCAGGCCAATGGATGTCACAGCGCCGATTTTAACGCTCGAGTTGCGTCGCTGGGCGCCGGACTTTTGGGTGCGCTTAGGCGCGGCCGACGAGCCAGGTCTGTGGGACATTATGTGGTGTGGTGGCGGCGGGTGTGTGGAAAAAAAAGTCGGCCTTCCCCGGATACTTCCGTAGGTCCGCAGCACCCGTCACGTGACCCGCAGGATCAGCCGCAACGGAGATCAGCCGCAACGGACTTGTCCGTTGACAGCTGACAGACACCCGACACAGGTACCGCCGCGGGTACGGCCGCGGGTACGGCCGCGGGTGCGGGCACAGGTGCGGGCGCAGGTGCGCGTCCGGGGGCGTTACCATAAATACTTGTGATGAACAACAACGGGCACATACCGCGATTAAATGATATTTATTCGTCTATGTGCCCGTTGTTGTGCATTCCTTTATTTTGCGTCCGACTTGGTGATCCTAATCTCTGGATGTACAACAACGGGCACATAGAGGCTCTGGGTCAATATTTTACCCCGTATAGCTCGTGCGTAGACGTAGCAGAGGTAACGCGAACAATTTTGCATGCATCAGGACATGGCGTTTGATTCAACGTTCGTCACATCTACGGGTGCGGCCGCGGGTGCAGGCGCGGGTGCGGCCGCGGGTGTGTGGATGTCAATGCATACATCCATAATGAACAACAACGGGCACATACCGCAAAGTATCATTGGTCTATGTGCCCGTTGTTGTGCATTGAATGATTATATCGTTGTTGTTGCACATCCAGACACATAGAGGCTGCAAGGGAACTTAGAAGGGAATTCCTATCACCTCTGCTTTGTCTGCTCTTGATAATCCTTGCGTAAATTGCTCGCTTGTAGACATAGCAAAGGTGATACGAAAGTTTCTGCATGCATTAAGATTCCGTGCTCCAAATTTGACACTGCTTTCGAATATGGTACATATTAAGTGTTGCCTCGATTTAGTTTGTAGTTGGGGAAAGAAAATGTTTTTGGGAAAGAAAATGTTTTTGAGATTTAAGCGCCGGCGGCGACCGGCGGCGGCGGCAGCGGTGGCGGCCGATGCCGACGGTGGTGGGCGCGGCGGCGGCCGATGCCGACGGCGGTGGGCGCGGCGGCGGCCGATGCCGGCGACGGCGGGGGCCCACCGGGATAAGCCGCACGCAGCAGCGCCCGCAGGGCCACCCGCGGGCGTACCCAGCGACCCGCAATGGAACCCGCAGAGCAACCCGCAGCAGCACCCAGGGACCCGCAACGGGACCCGCGGGCGTACCCAGCGACCCGCAATGGGACCCGCAGAGCAACCCGCAGGTGCACCCGGGGACCCGCAGGGCGCCCCGCAGGTGCACCCGGGGAACCGCAATGGGTCCCGCAGAGCAACCCGCAAGTGCATCCCAGGACCCGCAGAGCAACCCGCAGGTGCACCCAGGGACCCGCAACGGGACCCGCAGGCGCACCCAGGGACCCGCAACGGGACCCGCACTGGCATTCACGCACCCGCAATGGGAACCGCACTGGCATTCACGCACCCGCAATGGGAACCGCACTACTATTCAGGGACCCGCAACGGGAACCGCACTGGCATTCACGCACCCGCAATGGGAACCGCACTACTATACAGGGACCCGCAACGAAACCCGCACCACCACCTGCTGTCCCACTGACCCACCTGCAACGGACGCGGGCGCGGGCGCGGGCCTGACGCTAGCCTATTTTCCGGGGGGGTAAAATAGGGTTAACGCCACCCGGTTGCAGCTACCTGAGGTGAGCCAGGGCGCTTCTGAGCCCTGCTGGGTGTCACACGTGTTGCACCAGCATGTGATCTGGGCTTCTGCGGTGAGAGGGATGCATGCAGCTCCTCGATAGATCTGCGCATGGCCTCGCGAGCGTCCATTCGACGGCGCTCCCGTGCATGATGCGCCGCAAGTTCGTCGGCACCTCGTTGAAGCTGCTCTTCATATTCCCCCTGCCGAACTTTGCCTATCTTGATGCGAAAGTGCTTGAAGAGTCGATTGGCGAGGTCCTGGAATTCCACGCACGCTTCCACCTCATACAGATGCACGGGTCTGACGCTAACCCTATTTTTCCCCCCGAAAAAAAAGGCTAGCGTCAGACCCGCAGGCGCATGCGCGGTGGTTGCTGGCCTGTTTATGGCCGTGCGGTTGGTGCTGCGGCCTTGTCTGCGGATGGCTGTATGGTACTGCGGTTTGGTTTGCGGGTGTTGCAATGCTATTGCGGTTTGGTTTGCGGGTACGTGAATCCTATTGCGGTCTGGCCTGCGGGTGCTCGAATGCACCCGCGGTCGTGCCTGCGGGTGCGCGAATGCACCTGCGGTCCGGGCTGCGGGTGCGCGAATGCACCTGCGGTCCGGGCTGCGGGTGCGCGAATGCACCTGCGGTCGTGCCTGCGGGTGCTCGAATGCACCTGCGGTCGTGCCTGCGGGTGCGCGAATACACCTGCGGTCGTGCCTGCGGGTGCGCGAATACACCTGCGGTCCGGGCTGCGGGTCCTCCGGCGCCATCGTTCGGCACATCCCGGTACCGTCCGGAATGGTGCCGCCGCCGCCATTGCGGTCGGCAATCGCCGCTGCCGCCACCCGGAACCCGCCGCCGCTGCCGCCGCCGGCACCCGCCGCCGTCGCCGCCGGCGGTCGTCACCGGCGCTTAAAATTCAAAAGTTTTTATTTCGTCAAAATCAACAATAATTAATGATAGATGCATATCGCGAAGGAGTATTGGTCAATGCAGTACACCGCAAATGTACACTGGAAAATGACAGTTTTGATGAAGCGCACACGCAGCCGCGGCCGCAGTCGCAGTCGCAGTCGCAGCCGCAACCGCAGTCGCACCATCAGACTGTCAAATCCTGCATGTTAAGCTTTCTTGCCATGTTCTCGCGCAAGTATTTCTGCTCTATTACCTTTGCTATATCTACACGTAAGATCACCACTTCCGGTAACTGGACACACAGGCGCGGGCGCTATGCAAGAACTGTCGACGCGAATTAAAAGTATGCAAGAACTGTCGGAAACTTGATTCTTTGTGTTCTGGGCAAATATCTGCATTATGTAATGTAATGGCCGATGTGCCCGTTGTTGTACATTCAAAAAATATGTCCAGGGAGCCACATGCATATTATGTCATCTCACGGTATGTACGCGCTTGCAGTGATATAGGCGACGCCAATCAGCATCAGCATCAGCACCAGCGTCCGTGCCTACATTCGCACCCGCGCCCGCGCCGCTGATCCGCATCCGCGGGCACGGCACGCCGCAGCCGCACCGCGCCCGCAGCGCACCCGCGGCTTCATGCTCCCGACAATGCAACCCTGATGAACATATCCACGATAAATACATTGATGCGAACTCTTTTGGACGCAGAAAGTATGGAACAAATGCTTGTCTTGTTATACAAGGTCTTTGTTACACTTGCTGCTCATTGCACCCGACTGCCTCCGCACACGGGACCTGTAAGCTGTCAGCGGTTAAGTCCATTGCGCCCGAGGGTGCGTGTCACGTGACGGGCTCAGCGGACCCTCGGAAGTATGCGGCAAGTGCCGGTTAATTTTTTTCATCCACCCTGCCGCCACCACGCCGCACGATGTCTAACAGACCTGGATCATCGCTCGCTCCAAAGCGAACCCAAAGTCCGGCGCCCTACGGCGCATTTCCGCTGTCAGAGTGGGCGCCGTGACGTCCCTTGGTCTTGGGCTCCCCAGGCCTTCAAAAAGCTCACAAAGCGACGCAAAAGCGGCGAGCAGCACATGACACCGCTTTTTGTTACACCGACAGTTCCTGCGCCAGGTGTCGTTCGCGCACGTACCGCTGTTCATCACGAGTCACCCGTTCCCATTCCACAGGCTCCAGCAGCTCCTCAGGAGATGCAGGACGATTTTATTCCATTTGGACCGGCAGACGACTACGACTATGCACCACCCATGAAGCGCAAGCGCGTCGCAGGTCCACCGTCCGTCGACATGGAGCGCAAGTTCTTTCACTGGAACGAGCTGCTACCGAAACTGGTGGACCCAATCCTCTACTATCTCACCTCCAGCTACGGAGATGCGATGGGCGGCAGTGGCAGCGGCGATCGCAACTGCAACCGCAATGGTAACTGCACACCTTACTCGCGCACCGAAGGTATGTTGCATATCATTCGGCAGGAAGACGTTTTATGAATGTACATTACCAGGATGTCCCGGAGATACATGCACGAGCGGCGTGCGCCTTCACCGCGTTAATGTTGTGTACTTGAAGCGTATGTTCTTTCTTTCCCCCGACCTTGGTCTTTTTTGACACACTCTGTTAGACTGCGAGACTCGGGATGTTAGGACATGTAGCCACATGTGCTACGCTATATATCTAGCTGAGCGGGGCCTTTTTCCATCGGCCCCATGCAATCCTCGATACGCATTTAGTATTGATTTGCTGAGTCTATTTTCAGACCTCATGCGGAATGCCACCAACTCCGTGCAGTCGTTGTGCGCGTCTCTGCGCGATCAGCATCGGGCTAATGGATACATTTTGAGGACAAAGAAGGTGCGGTATTGGCTACGTCTGTGAACATTAAGATCGCTGACACAATTGAAGGGAAATCCGATTCGAACTGGCTTCCGGCAAGCCCTGGCAGACGCCATTATGTGGTACGAGCTTGTTCAGGCAAGGCAGGATGCTGGAACAGCACGCTGCATTGTGCGAGGTCGGCAGGACGTCCTGTACCCCGCAATAGCACCTGCGGCTGCGGCTGCGGCTGCGGGCGCGGCTGCGGGTGCGGCCGATGTGACTCCTCCTCCAACTCCTACAACGGGGAATCCGCGACGCCGTGTGCCATTTCCGACCGTTGAGGAGGTGCCGGATGAAGATGCCATGGACCAGGATCGTCTCCCTGATGGCCCGGACGGTGCGTTCGACATGGACGCCTTTCCGCGCGCCGAGCCATGGCATCCACCGCATCCCGCGGCTCGCTCGCGTCCAGCACAGGCTACCAGCACTACGACGGGTCCAGCACGCTACTGGATTGCGGAAGCTGCCAAGTACGGCCTGTTTCCTGACGGTCGCATCGACATCGATCCCTATCTTGTGTCTCGCTGCGCCAAGTGCTTTACTGTGGCCATGATCGGACTTCCGCTGTCTACGTATGTGATTCTCCACCCTGAGTTGCGATGATGCTCATGCGGTGTGACATACGCTCAACAGATGTGATTTCCACCTGGCTGTCGATGGCAACTTCTCCCACCGGCGTAACGTGACAGCAGGCGACTGCCCAGACGTTCAGTTCACGCCCGAGGCGTTTATACCGAAGGCCTTTGTTGATGCCGTTGGTGCCGCTCACGACGAAGCCAGGAAGCGCCCAGCTCGCAAGTACAAAACTGAGGTGCCTGCAAGCGCTGTAAAGCAATGCGAAAGCTCTCATACCGCTGCGGATGGCTCGAGAATCAAGGCTGGCGGGGAGAAGCACGACGATCGCGGCCTGATGGCCATGGTCTGTCGACATGACGTTCCACTCTACCTCTGCAACATCGACACACCGGGAGAGCAGATGAAGTACGCACTTGCACTGTTTATCTGGACCAAGCTTCATCTGCCCTCGCTGGCAACCATTCTGAACCTGTACGACATCGGCTGTGTGCAGCACAAGACGGTTCTGGCGGTGAGTACTGTTGAGGCTGCGGCTGCGGCTGCGGCTGCGACTGCGCCTGCAATTGCGACTTGGGCTGATTGCGCCCCAGTATGCCGTCTTGACTCCCCTGATGGAGTCTCTGGTCGTTTTTGCCACAAGCTCGATGCACTCGTATGCTCACCAATGGGAGTGTCAGATAGTGTACAGTCCGCGAATGAATCCAGGCTTCGGCCTTTCCGATGGCGAAGGTGTTGAACGACTGTGGTCACGGCTCCGGGGGCTAATCAACAACTTGCGTAGTGCTTGGGTAAGTCTTGCAATTCTTCTTTCTGCACTATAATAACACGCTATAGCGCCAAGGACGCATAATCACTCTCGATCGTCAAATTCAATGGGTCAGCAGGGCCATCCGTGACGACTCAGGCCTGTGGCTGCAACGCAAGTGGAAAGCAGTCAAGACTCGCGAAGGAGAGGCGACGGAGGACATTAAGGCGTCCGGCCGCTCTGCGGAATTTCTGCGTGCGCAGTGGCAAGAGCAACGCGAAGCACAATTGGCTGTGCGACGCAGTAAGTTTGGTTGCGCCTGCGGGTGCGCCTGCGGGTGCGCCTGCGAACGCGCCTGCGTTTGACTTTTCTTTCTCAACTGAGCTGAAACTGTTCCAGCTCGAACACCCCAGTTGCGCAAGGAGCTGGAGGCGGTCATGGCACTTCAAGACCAGATTGATTCGGTAGAGGAGGCCATTGCTGTTGCGCAGGCTGCTGTTGACCGCAGCACCGCTGTGCCCTCGGCATCTCCCAACGCACACTTGGACGAGCTTCGGACAACATTGGCAGACCTCACGCGGCAGGCAGAGGCGCTGTATGCTTCGCTCAACGTGGAGCAGGAGTTCCCCGATATTCAGGAACTGGGTGTGGACTTTGTGCGTGCCTTGATCATGTGCTACGATGCCAAGTGCATTGCGCGCCGCAAGATTACCGGACGTTTCTTCGAGTACGAGACCCTGGATCAGGCTGCTGGTGGTGCTGGCGAGCCACTCGGTGAGCCCCTGGCTTGCTTGGATCATATGTTCTAACGTCCTGCTGTCTTTGCAGGCACCAAGCAGCATCAGAAGGTCCGGTCTTCGATTAATCGCCGTACTCCCGCAGTTCACAATGTGATTGTCCGTTACAATGATCTCTGCGCTCGCGTGCGACAGCTCCTACCTGCAGGCCGCACGTTCCCCCTTCCCCAGGAGCTGCCGACCGACATTTCGAAGCTCAAGAGCGACAACTCAATGCTGCTTGAGGATGTCTGGGTGTCTACGCTGCCCTCTGGAAGCGGTCTGTGGTTGACAGACTCGACTGTCCGTGTTGCGATCCGGGCACAGCTTGCTCTTGATCGTTGCACTGCGGAGAGGGAGCGCCTACTTCGCGAGGAGAATCAGCTTTTCAACTGGCTGACACTTGAGGCCAAGGCTATTGCCTCGGCTATTATGAACCCCAGCAGTGCGTCGGGTTTTCATTCTATCTCAGACTTTACTGACACACCGCAAGACGCTCTTTACGTGACTCTATTAAGGCGGGAGTACGCTCGTCTGGAAGATCTTGCCCAGGGTTGCAAGAAGCTGAACATTCCGTTCGCGCGGTGGGTGGAAGTCACACGGACACCAATCGCCGCAGTGGAGGCAATGGCGGCCGCACCCGCAGTAGCACCCGCGGGCGCAGACGCACCCGCACCCGCACCCGCAGGCACACCACCAAACTCCAGCCCGTCGACGGCTTCTCACGTTGGTCAAGCACCTCGCCAAAATGTTGGAACGTTGTCCTTTGGTCCAATGCGACTGGAACTTCCACTGAGACACAATACGCGCCCGCAGGATCTTGGGCTCTCAACACCGCCGACAACGCCACATCACAGACGTCACCACGGTGCCGAGAATGCGGACGATGAGGACGTCGAGTCTGAACGGGAGGTTGACGACGACGACAACGAAGACGACGGCATATTAAGCGATGACGATGATCCGTTTCTCGACCATTCTGCTGGTGTGGCCGACTACGAGCTTGGCATCGCTCCTTCGGTGGAATTTTCGGCTTATAAGGCTGTAAGTGGTATCTAGACGGCCTAATGCGGAATATCTCTAATACTAATGGCGGTAAATAGATAAAGGCGACACACATCGACTCAAGCCTCGGGCAAAAGCTTCGAGACTTCGTACCGGCGCAGCCGCAGCCGCAGCCGCAACCGCGGTCGCACGCGCCTGAGTCCGGTTTTGCGCGTGTCGATATCAGCTGTGCATCGCTCACCTCGCTTCGAGTGCCAGGTGTCCTCTCCGCTGAGGCAATCTATGCAGCTACAAAGGCCCTCTTCACTGAGTTCGGTGGCGGGGCTTCCGACCGCGTTGCAGTATTTCAACCACGCGACTACACGCTCTGGTTGGAAACGAGCGAGCGTACTCGGGCGTTCAAGCAAGTTGAATGCACTGCATTTTGGCGGAAGGAGGTCATACTGGTACCCATATTCAAGAACTATGACTGGATGCTGGCCGCTGTTTACCCTCGAGCCTGCAAGATCGACTTCTACGATAGCCTGGGCAACAACGATCGCTGGAAGATCCATGGCGAGGTGCGCAGCACTGTCCTACATGTGCATAAACTTACGAGAATTCCAGTGCGTGGGTCAATTTATCACTGGCCGCTTGGATGCGCAAAATCCATGCCATCGCGAAATGTGTGCACGCCTCCCGCACGCTGGGTGGTGCGAAGCCTCGTGTCTCCAACAGAGCCGCATCAGGTCAATGGACTTGTTGATAGCGGTCTCTGGGTGCTGGCAACCGTTGCAGCTATAGTCCGGCAGTGGCGGACAACCGGCCTGACTGAAATTAATATTCCACTGTATCGCATTTTCCTGTATGAACTTGTTTGTAAACATATTCCTCCTGTAGTAGATTTCAATGTTAACCACATGTAATTCGGACACCGGCCTCAGAGGGAAACTCCGGTTGTAGCAAGAGCGCCTTCGCGGCCGCGGCCGCACCCGCAGCCGCAGATGCACCCGCAACATCACTTGATCCGTCACCTGACTTTTTTTAAAAAACACATTCGACGTGATCGCTGCCACATGTGCCATTTTGAAATTTAAGTAAAATTTTAAAATCCTTCAGGGACCTATTTAGATCAACGCTAGGCTGGATAAATGGTTGCAAGGGCTGTTGAGGGGACACAGGAGGCCGAATGGACATTTGCGGAAGAAACCGCATTCAGAGACGAACAAATCATTCGGCCAGAGCCGTCTGACAAGTCGAAATGCAGCGCGGCGCAAACCGCGGCAAAAAGCGAGAGAGGAACGCAGAGCACGGCCCTAAGAAAAGAGAAGAGTTAACCGGCGAAAACCGCGTTAGAATCGCACAGAAGAATGCAATGAAATAGGATTAGCACTTACAAATCTGATCTTGGCCAACGCATTAGCATTCGCAGGACTAATCTCAACACAGACCTATTAGCATTTGCAGGACTACTCACAACACAACCGCATTAGCATTCGGTCTAATCAGAACGCAAACTCAGTAGCATTCGCAAGTCTAATCACAACGCATTCGCACTCGCATACGCAAACGTAGTCTCATTAGCAAACTAATAGTATTCGCAATTCAAATCACTACACAGACGCATTCGCATTCGCACTCGCATTCGCAAATGTAGTCTCATTAGCAAACTAATAGTATTCGCAATTCAAATCACTACACAGACGCATTCGCATTCGCACTCGCATTCGCAAATGTAGTCTCATTAGCAAACTAATAGTATTCGCAATTCAAATCACTACACAGACGCATTCGCATTCGCACTCGCATTCGCAAATGTAGTCTCATTAGCAAACTAATAGTATTCGCAATTCAAATCACTACACAGACGCATTCGCATTCGCACTCGCATTCGCAAATGTAGTCTCATTAGCAAACAGTAATAGTGCTATTCGCAAATGTAATCTCAGTCGCAGTTGCAAGTCTAATAAGTCTAATCCTGACGCAGTTGTGCGCCTGCACGCGCAGATAGATCAACAGTTGAGCCTAGTGAACTAGCAGTGGATTAGAGTCTGAAGGTAATCCAATTAGTTCACAGCGATTAGAGTCAAATGTAGTCCTATTAGTCCATGTACATTTCTTGTTAATCTGACCGTTCTTTACTGTCCGCCAGCACAAATGTGATTACTGCCCCAATGTCATGTGCAATTCTTGACTCGCGTGGTGAGATTCATTAAAAGGGTTTTGTTAATCTCTACAGGCGGTGGGGCACTTCGAGACGCGTGTGTTTGATAGTTCACATTGGTTTCAGTCACTCGGGTGAAGGACGCCCGGATTACAGCAATGCAACTCGAGTTCTCGAGCAGCCAGTGCCGCCTTTGACCATTCAGCTGTGTCTCAGCATAGGTTAGATATCCAACGCAAAGATAGACCGCAATTGAGACGAGAAAAGGAGACTGTGTTGTGTGTTGCAGCAGATGTTGTTTGCCACAGTCAAACCAGTTCCCCCAAGGAAATCACTCGCCATAGCTCTGTGCAGTGAAGCCTTCGTCAACTCAGCTCATTCCTATCATTATAGCAGTGTGGATCCCACGATCCTGCGTAAATACTATCAAGAGGCTTCGCCATTGCGTGTGCAATAACTGATCTACCCTGGTCAAAGGAGTTCCAGACCGGAACTCGCTCAACCACTGCGTTTCTGCGAAGAGCAAACTCCCAGTGACGTCTCACACTGACCCTTCTGTGCTGGAAAAGCTTAGTCACGGTGAATGTAAGGGACGAGAGGCACAAGGTTGCCTGGTGTGTGGAGGAGAAGTGGTTCAACATTCTTCGAGTTCATCGCATGAACACACGGAGCACAGCATGATTTAACCATCAAGCCACGCATTTCAGGTCCAGGTAATCCCAGTAAAGGCTTTTGAGACATTTTGAGGCAAGTCTCAGTGCTCTGGATGCTTCACAGTGCACATGTATACGACGGCGGCACAGTGAGTAGGAGACGCAGTCGCATATGCAGCAGCAGGCGCAGTCGCAACGGCTATGAGACTCTGGAAATAGCTCGTGAACTTTGATTCACACATATCCAGCCATGTAATGGCGTTGGTACAGCCTTATTGCGACGGAAGGAGTCAGTCGCGGTCCCGAACCGCTATAACAAAGCTCGTAGGGATAAATCCATCCAATATAAATTCTAATTACGGAATGTGAAGTGACTCAGATGTATTAGACACGTGCTCAAAGCGTGTGAGAACTCAATTTCAGCCTTTGGAGGCGTTTGTCGACGAGGAAGTACACGGAGCCGCGCGAAATCAAAGTCCGCTCCCGGCTCTTGATCCGCTTTCCCAAAATCCTACACGCGCACCCCCGACCCCACGCCCGTCCAGCCAGGTACGCCTGGCCGTGTGCTCGGTCGCCGAGACGCTGACAAGGTCTGCAGGATGCCACCACGTCGTACGCGACAAGGGGCAGCCGCAGCAGCAATCGCAGCACCCGCCGCAGCGCCCACAGCCGCGCCCATAGCAGCGCCTGACGTGCAGGCAGAAAAGGTACGCTAGGCCAGCAGTGTGCAAGGGCGCTGACTGACAATGTCTCGCAGCGCGGAGCGTACACAGCGGACGGCAGCAGCGACAACGAGAATGCCGCCAGCAAGGCGGATGACGACGACGAGGCCAGCAAGGTGGACGACGCCACCAAGGCGGACGACGGCGACGAGGCCAGCAAGGCGGACGACGACGAAGAGGCCAGCAAGGCGGATGAGGCCAGCAATGCGGACGGCGACGACGAGGCGAGCAAGGCGGGCGACACGGGCAACGTGGCCGCCCCTGATAGCGCGGACGACGAAGAGGCCAGCGTCGTTGTCGCGGGCGACGACGCGGGCGAAGTCGCGGGCGAAGTCGCGGGCGAAGTCGCGGGCGAAGTCGCGGACAACGCGGGCAACGCGAACGACGACGACGCAAGCAGCGCGGGGGAGGAGGACGCTAGCAGCGTCATCAGCAAGGCAGACGAGGTGGGCGCCGCGGGCGACGACAACGAGGAGAGCGCCACCAGCAAGGCCGACGACTCGGGCGATGACTACCAGCCGTCGCCCAACGCCCCCGAGGAGGCCGACGAGGAGGCCGACAAAGAGGCCGACGAGGAGGCCGACAAAGAGGCCGACGACGAGGACGAGCTCGAGAGCTACTACGGGCTCACGAGCGACAGCGAGGCCCCGGGTGACGAATACGAGGCCCAGTTCACGGCCGCGAGCACGGCGCTCTGGTTTGGGCAGCACTCGCGCGACGAGAGCTACAGGTTCGAGACACCGCCCCCAACCTCGCCGCCTTCTGAGCAGGTCAGTTAAATCTGACCGTTTCATTTGCTTTTGTGGCTGACTTGTTGCTCAGGCGGATCCCGATGACGCCGTCACGACCGACGAGGAATCTCAGCTCGCCGATGTGGTAAGTACAGCCTGTGTTCATTCAAGATCATTACTGACAGGATGTATAGACTCTATTGCCCTGGAATGGGTACCGGGACCTGGTGGCCAAGATCCACAAAATCGACACCTACGCCGCCAGGCGCTTGATGTATGCGGCCAGCAGGGTCCCGCATCCCGATAACGACGAGGACGACGTGAAGGACATGACCTTCATAAAAAATACCTTGGAGCCGAAGATTCCGAAGGCCGACCGCAACTTGGAGGGTCCCGCACTGCTGCTGCATCTCAAGCTGCACCAGCTCTATGCGCAGGAGCTCTCAGAGGATCCCGCGCCCCCCTACCCACCGACATTCGTCGCTCTGAGGACGGCGGGAGTGCCAGGCTTCGATAACAGCAGCCCGCCCGCAGCCGCAGCCGCAGCCGCAGCCGCAGCCGCAGCCGCAGCCGCGCCCGCGCCCGCGCCCGCGCCTGCGCCCAAGTCTGCCATGCCCACCACGCCCGCCACTCCCACTGCGCCCACCGCGCCGACATCACCAGGCTCGCCGACGCCCAAGCCAAAGGTCAGCAAGCCCATGAAGCCCAAGCCGGCGCTTCCCAAGGCCGCGGCGGCCAAGGTGTCCAAGCCCAAGGCAGCAGCAAGCAGCAGCCGACGTGTGTCCACGCCTGAGCGGGCCGCATCGCTCACGGCTGCGCCTGCGCGCGCGCCCGTATCGTTGGGTGGGCCCGTCACGGCACCGGCACCCTTCACCGAGACCCAGGGCGCACGCCCGTGGCCAAAGCGCTCCCTCGCAGCCGCGCTCGGCGAAGCTGACGACGACGATGGCACCGAGAGTGAAGACGAAGGCCGGGTCTCGGACGCGTTGGTGGCAGAAGGAAGCGCCGTCAACAAGTTCAAGGCGACAGTGGAGGACATCGCCGACGACGACGACACCTTCAAGGCCACCCAAGTCGACCACGCGGACACCACCGACGATGCTGCGGAGGCCGACGCGATACGGGCGGAGCTGGAGGCCGAGTTTAACGACGCGATGAACATGGACAAGGCCGCCCAGCAGTCCGCGATGGCGGACGTTCGCGTCGCGCACGAGGCTGCTACAGGAGCACTCGGCGGCCGTCTTGCGGTCGCCGCAGCGCAGAGGGCGCAGCGCCGGCGCAGCGCAGAGGCCGGAGCGCAGCAAGCCGCAACCGCAGACGTAGCCGCGGCGGCAGCCGCGGGCGCAGCGATCTTCTTTGGCGCGAGCCCTTCTCCTGCTGCTCGCGCCGCCGAGCCTTTCGACATCCCCGACGACCTCGACCTCGACCCCGATCCCATTGACGAGGACGCTCTCCGCGAGCTCGAGGAGCAGGAGATGGCGGAGATGTTCTCCGCTGCACCCCGAGGTATGACCCAGGAAGAGGTGCACAAGAACTACAAGGCCCTCATGGCTACTCTGCGCCGCGAGGCCCAGAAGCAGCACGAGCTCGGGCGAGGGCGTCCAACAGCGCACCAGGGCCGCGCCATGAACATGATGGCCTCGTTCTTTGGCCAAATTATTACGCTGGCCTCTGCCAGCCTCGGCATCGCCTCGGAGCGCCTCCGCCCCCTCATTGGCATTCTGCAAAAGCCGCGCCAAATCAGCAGGCTCGAGCTGTTCAAGAGGTTCTGCCGCAACACGCACAAGGGTTCGTTTTTTTTCCCCTTTGTTCAGTTCTTTCCCTAGTGTTGCACACTGACGTTCTTGCAGAATGCATCGAGCGGCGGAAGTTCGACGATATCCTCGGGAATCGCAGCAAGTACAGCGCCGAAGATTACAAGGCACTGTACGACACTTGGTCCGCTAAGTTGACGGATGAGCAGGTCGACGACCTACTCATCCGTCACGAGATTGTGTACCCATACGGCCCCGAGAATGGTACGCCCACCGACCGCCACAATCTCTTCCAAGTCCAGGCGGACAACGTCATCCGGCTCGTGAGTGCACGATGCGCCTGCGCCTGCGGTTGCGCCTGCGCCTGCGCCCGCGGCTGCGCTTGCGGTTCTCGTACACTGCTGACTTTTTTTGCGCTACAGCTCGAATACATCGCCGCGTTCTACCACTTCGACTCGGCAATCTTTCTCTCGGGCTCGCGCATCGACTTCGACCGCGACCCATCGATGTCGAGGTTCCACGCAACCCACAACGCGCGGGACTTCCTCCAGCACAAGCTGCTTGAGGAGCCCGCCGCAGCCTTGGTCAAGTTCCAGGGTCATGTCCAGTAAGTCTCACGATATCTGTAAGATTCCGCGTGCTAACGAGAAACACGATTTGTAGGAATAGCCATCTCAACATGGTAACGGACATGAATGCCATTGCACGCGGCATTCAGCCCCCTGCGCAGCGCATCAGCGAGACTGGCACAGTCCCGCCTCCTCAGCCCACGCCCGACCAATTTTATATTGCAGTGCGGCCCCGACCTGGTGCGGTTGGATATGGGCACAAGCCAGGCCAGGCATCCGGCTCAGGCTCGTCTGCGGCTGCGGGTGCGTCTGCGCATGCGGGTGCGTCTGCGCATGCGGGTGCGTCAGCGCATGCGGGTGCGTCTGCGGCTGCGGGTGCGTCTGCGCCTGCGGGTGCGCCTCCTACGCCTGTGCTTGCCCCCACCCCTGCACGGAATGGTACAGCGCCGGTGGGTCAAGAGGACGACGAGGTGGTGATCACCAACTACACGCCGCCCATCGTCGAATACGTCGAGGCTGATCAGTCTGTGCCGGCCGACAAGGTGGTGGTGTGGACTCGGAGGACCAACACCTCGCAGATGACAAAGATCGTCTTCGACTATACGCCGCTGTATAGCGACTACCTCGGCTTCGCGATCAACCTCACTGCGGAGGAAACGTCACTGGCGCGCAAGAAGCTTCTGGACCTGTTCGACTGTGAGTACTCTTGCGTCTGCGACTGCGATTGCGCCGCCTGCGCCTGCACCTGCGCCTGCGCCTGCGCCTGCGCTCAGACATGCTGACGTAGTTTTCAGTTTTCACTTTCACCGAGCAATCAAAGGAAGCCGTCCCACTCGCTGCGATGACGGGCGCGCTCGTCCAGCACCGCATGATGCTGGGTGGCTGGCCACCGTATTGCTATTTCGTCGGCGACATGAAGAAGCGCAGCAACTTCAAGTCGCTGGGCATCGGCATGCAGAGGCTTCTCCTCTTTGCGGTGCTCTGCGGCAAGCTTTGGACCCGGCCTGCGATTGAGGTCGAAGGCGACGCGCTCGACAAGGTCCGTGTTGCTCGGGGCCAGCCCCTGTTGAGCAACCTGTATGTCATCTACCTCAGTGAGGCATACCCCGCCGGTGTCGGCAAACCGTCCTGGGCTGGCACCTACCGCGTCATGCTCAACGACAAGATGGTGCTCGGCATCCCTCATCACGAGCTCATGGACTATGTGCCGGCTGCAGTCAAGACCCCGCCGCCCAACAACCCTTACAAGGGACCAAAGGAGCCGACGCCGCAGGTCCTCCGCGTCGGCCCTGAGCCAACAGCTGCGCGCGCCACTGCGCGTGCATCCGATGCAGCGGCAGAACCTGCAAATCCGACCCCACCCGCGCCTGCGCCCGCGCCCGCGCCCGCGCCCGCGCCCGCGCCCGCGCCCGCGCCCGCACCCGCGCCGAACAAGGGTAAACGCAAGACGCGCGAGACGGTCAACTCGGGCGACGAGTCAACGCTGGCGCCAATCACCGAGGTTGGCAGCACGACCAAGAAGGCCACCAAGTCCGGCAAGGTCGCGACCACGACTGGAAAGTCGAAGGAGGAGCTTGCGGCTGCGAGCGAGGCGAACAAGCAACGTGAGCTGCGCAGGAAGGCAATGGTGGATCGGTACGTCGAAATTGACGATCCCACAGCTGAAACGGAGGCTACGCCTACGACGCGCAGCTCGCCGCGCAAGAGCGTCGCTGCAGCGTCGAAGGCTCTCAAGGAGCGTCGCGCGTCCGCGGCCAAGGCCAAGAAGCGCAAAGCGGAGGAGCAGCAGGAAGAGGAGGAGGAGATCGAGTACGAGGAGGAGGAAGTCGACCCACCCCCCAACACGGCGCGCTCGGAGGCCCCGATGAGGAAGACGAAACGCAAGGCGGTTTCGTTCGCCGCTGCGTCTGGCGACGGGCAGGCAGAAAAGGTACGCATTCTCATTTGTTACATTGCGCGTCCCTAACTGCGGCCACAGCCCAAGAAGCGCAAGACCAAGGATGCTGCGCCTGCGCCTGCGGCCGCGCCTGCGGCCGCGCCTGCGGCCGCGCCTGCGCCTGCGCCTGCAGCCACGCCCGAGCGCGAGTCCGCACCCGCACCCGCGCCCGCGCCCGCAACCGCAACTGCAGCCGCGAAGAAGCGTGCGGCAGAGCCGGACGTCGCCGAGTCCAGCACGCGCGGCGGCAAAGCGTCGAGCCCTGTGTCCTCGTCACCGGCCGCCGCTGACCCCTCTCGCAAGCGCAAGCGCAGTGCTGAGGACACTGGCGACGACGATGCGCCACAGCGCAAGTCTACGCGCGGCAACACGACGGTCTCGTTCAAGCCGCCGACCATCAAGGACGCGCGGCGGTGGGGCAGGGACGTCGCCGTGCTGAGTGCAGGCCTCATCAAGCCCGAGAAGGGATGGCCGACTGGCATGCAGGTGCCAGCCGGCTTGCCGGATGTCAATGCGTACACGGCGGCCATCCGCAGCGCGCTCGAGGGCTCCGCGCTGACCGACGTCGACAAGGTCCTCCTCAAGCACTGCTGCAGGGTCTGGCCGAAGAACGTCGAGAAGACTCCTGAGATGCTCAACATGTTCCTTGCTTCCCTCATGTAGCAGATCGCATTTTGTCACTCTCTGCCTCGTAAATGCTGAATGTTGTTTGCTGCAACCACAAAGTGTGATCCGACAAGTAACTTGGAATGCATCTGCAGTCGCAGGTGCAGCCGCGGGCACAGGCGCAACCGCAACCGCAACCGCGCGCGTTCTGATGTTTCGTTTGGTGATCATGAGAGTGCGTCATTTAATTGGAATACTATTCAGCAGTCAGACAGAATGCACGATTGTGTGTTGAATTAAGAAATGTCGCAGCCGCAGCCGCACGCCGGTCTTCATCACCAATCGAAACAATTCACGTCTGGCTCAGTGCTGTTTCGATTGGTGATGATGTGAAAAACTATTCAGTAGTCAGACAGCATGCACAGTCAGACAGCATGCACGGTCGGCGCGATTGGGAGTAGAATTAATAAGCCAACACACAGCAGACACAGGTGCAGGCGCGGTCACAGCCGCAGCCGCAGCCGCACGACGTTTGACGCAGGCGCAGACGCAATCGCAGCCGCGGCCGTACGACTGTCTTCATCACCAATCAAAACAATTCACGTCTGCCTCAGGGTTGTTTCGATTGGTGATGGTGTTGAAAACAATTCAGTAGTCCGACAGCATGCACGGTCGGCGCGATTGTGTGTTGAATTAAGAAACGTCGCAGCCGCAGCCGCACGCCGGTCTTCATCACCAATCGAATCAATTCACGTCTGGCTCAGTGTTGTTCCGATTGGTGATGATGTGAAAAACTATTCAGTAGTCAGACAGCATGTACAGTCAGACAGCATGCACGGTCCGCGCGATTGCGCGTAGAATTAACAAGCCAGCACACCGCAGGTGCAGGCGCAAGCGCGGTCGCAGTCGCAGCCGCACGACGTTTGACGCAGGCGCAGACGCAATCGCAGCCGCGGCCGCACGACTGTCTTCACCAATCGAAACAATACACGTCTGGCGCAGGGTTGTTTCGATTGGTGATGGTGTTGAAAGCTATTCAGCTGTCATATAGCTTGCATGGTGGGCGCGTTGTGTGGACAAAATAAAGCAGAACAAGCAAGCAGTGTGTTGTGTGTGTCACAGAAAGCAAAAAAAAAAAAGGTCTTTGTCGAGGCGAGTTGCGATGTTCCTTCTGCTTAGCAACGCGGTGCAATATTTGACATATAGCCGCTGTCGCAGTCGCAGCCGTAGGCGCAGTCGTAGTCTCCACGAACAATTCGACGTCTGATGGTGCGACTGCGGTTGCGGCTGCGACTGCGACTGCGGCCGCGGCTGCGTGTGCGCTTCATCTAAACTCATTTTCTAGTGTACATTTGCGGTGTACTGCATTGACCAATACTCCTTCGCGATATGCATCTATCATTAATTATTGTTGATTTTGACGAAATAAAAACTTTTGAATTTTAAGCGCCGGTGACGACCGCCGGCGGCGACGGCGGCGGGTGCCGGCGGCGGCAGCGGCGGCGGGTTCCTGGTGGCGGCAGCGGCGATTGCCGACCGCAATGGCGGCGGCGGCACCATTCCGGACGGTACCGGGATGTGCCGAACGATGGCGCCGGAGGACCCGCAGCCCGGACCGCAGGTGCATTCGCGCACCCGCAGGCACGACCGCAGGTGCATTCGAGCACCCGCAGCCCGGACCGCAGGTGCATTCGCGCACCCGCAGCCCGGACCGCAGGTGCATTCGAGCACCCGCAGGCACGACCGCAGGTGCATTCGCGCACCCGCAGCCCGGACCGCAGGTGCATTCGCGCACCCGCAGGCACGACCGCAGGTGCATTCGAGTACCCGCAGCCCGGACCGCAGGTGCATTCGCGCACCCGCAGGCACGACGGCAGGTGCATTCGAGCACCCGCAGGCCAGACCGCGCGGCCATCTAGGCACCCGCAAACCCAACCGCAATTCCATTCATGCACCCGCAAACAAAGCCGCAGTACCATACAAGCACCCGCAATGCGAAGCGCACCATATCCAACAGACACGCACACCGGACCGCAGTACCAACCGCACGGCCATAAACAGGCCAGCAACCACCGCGCATGCGCCTGCGGGTCTGACGCTAGCCTTTTTTTTCGAGGGGAAAAATAGGGTTAGCGTCAGACCCGTGCATCTGTATGAGGTGCACGCTTCAATCGCCCGGCTAGTGACCATGCGTGCGAGGTCTTCCTTTGGGCGGTGGGCACTGGCCTCTGGCCTCCCAGCGAGCAGAATGAAATGCGAGTTGGTCTCACATTCAAGTCGATGCAACTAATCGCATGTTAGGCTGGGATACCAGCACTAGCCACCGGAAACTCACGTTCAGTTCCAGAATCCTTATCAGCATGTCATAACGTTCTGCCCGGGCATCCTCGTTGAATATGAAACGGGGATGGAATGTCCAACCGAAGTGTCGGTCCTCCCAGGGATAGTCTGGAAGCTCTGGAGGCGGCTCGGCACGCAAATAAAGTCGCTTATCGTCTGGGTCATGGTTGAGATACAGGTGGCGTAGTCCAATGCGCTCAGGGGTGTCTGGAGTGTCGGGAGAATCTTTATAGACCGGATTATCGAGCGCGAGGGGGTTCAGGGGCAAACGGATGCGCCGAGTGGCGTGGTGCGCAGACGAGGCCATGGAGAAGCTGGGTGAGCCTGTTTCATGCTGTACAGTGGCATGATCCACTGCAGGCGTGTTGTTCCGGTTGTCCTCACTTCCTGGCTGGTACTCGCTGCCACTGCTTTGCTCAGCGGGTTCCGCATCCTCCTCGTCTTCGTCCGGGGCTAGCGGCAGCTGGCGCCCCCCTTTTCTGGGAGCCGTGGCACTCGCAAGGTACGCGAGCAGAGAAATCAGCAGTATAAGCGTCAGGCGACGCATGGCGAGAGCGAAAAAACCAGGAGTATGGCGGAGATGGCCGACTACTCTACAAGTCCCTCGCTACAGCGAGTCTCAGTCCATGCATGCCTGCTATACGCAGAGGCCGGGCTGCGGAACACACCAGCGAATCTCCTTCGCTCGGCGACCCCTCTGCCAGTCAGTGGCAGAAGAAGAAAGCCACGAAGGAACTGTATTCTAAAGTTCGTGAGCGGGTATCGGCCTTTGTCAAAGAAACAGTCAATCCGGGCCTCAAGTCCATCGCGGACGAGTTTGACATACCTGTAGCGGATGTGCGAGCCTTTGCGCACCTTGCAGCACCGGCTGTGGCTAAGCAACGGCGCATATCATTGTGGCACGCTGTCATGAGTGTGGCAAGGGAAGGTGTGTCAATATATGGATCTCTTGCGCCCTCAAAGACTCACAATGTAATCACCAGAGTAAGGAGACATGAAGACCGCGTCGAAACATGCCTCCGAAGTGTATGCACAGCTAAAGCAAGAAATCGAAGACGAAGACTGGGATAACGAGCAATTGGTGATGTACGAAGCCCTGCGCGACGACCTGGAGGAAGGGAGAGACATTCCGAAGGTCCCAAAGACGAAGGCCAAAGCGGATCGAACCCTGGTCGGCGAAGTAACACGGTGCGGGGCAGAGATCCAGGAAACGGTTTGACACGGCCTCATTTATGTGTGGCAAGTGCTAACATGCATTATTAGCTGGAAATTCTGCGCACGGGCACGGAGGTGGAGTTCTGCATATTTATCTGCTCGGGTAGCGAGCGTATCAGCTTCCCACCGCACGTCTATACCACACCGAAGGCAACAGACTTCTTCAAATTAAAAACCAAACTGGACCCGAGCCTTTTTGGACAGGAGCTAGCGGGATATGCACAGCATGGGTCAAAGGGTGTGCACGAAACAGACATGGGAGTCCAGACGCTAATGGGTGCACAGTGTACGAAATGCTGTCTGTGAAGGACCCAAAACACAAGCACCATGTTTCGGATCTCCTCACAGAACAACTTCGTAAGTCGAGCCAAGAATTAAGTAGAGTCAAAGCAAGCTGACAGCGCCCAGGAAATTTGACCGGCAATGAAAAGGCAAAGCTGCAGTGGCTCGAGTACGACGAGATGTGCGAGAAGTATGACGTCCACCTAGTTGGATGGCCAGAAGATATCCCACTCCAGCCAATGTCGCACACAACGTTTGGCAATGCACAGAAGCTTCATCTGCTGATACGAGAGGGCAAGCTACGTTTTGAGCGGAGGTCACGCCTATTAGATGCCGCGCCGCCATCCGCCGGCGCACCAACCTCTTCTGCTCCACCTGCCTTCGCTCCACCAACCTCCACTCCTACTGCCCCCGCTCAGCCTGCCGTTTTGTCACCCGCTCAGAATGGCGCGTCAGCTCGTCTGCCAGAGCTGCGGGCTGTAACGCCGAGCATGCTGCCAGCAGCCAGCCAGGCACATCCATTGACAATTTCTCGCCAGCGGACCGCGCGTAGTACTCGTGGACGGCGCTCAAAGGCTGCTCCAACGTCAGTAACACCACCATCCGCCACTGTGACACGCACCATAACCCCACTTGCCTTGTCGCCGGTTCTGTCACGCCCAGCAGCTGGAGCATCGCCGTTTTCGCAGCCCAGGACGCTTTCGGGCATTCTCAACCATGCACAGGTGGCGCTCAACGATACGCTAGCTGAGCAGCCCATGCCTGGACCTTCGAATTTGCCGTTCTCGGAATTGCCGCCCTTGTCGTCGTTGCCGCCCATCTCATCAATGCCGCCGCTGACACTATTCCATACATCCCCACATCCATCTGCCCACCATACACCTCCTATACCGCTTCCCAACTCGTTTTCTTTACCACAACGTCCCCAAGTGTCATACCCTCTCCCTCAATCCCGAACAACCGAATCATCCGCTCCTACCCACTCCAGTTTCCAGCCGCCACCTCCGCTGTTCTAAGTAGTTAAGACCTGCTATTAGAACAAATACCCAGCCTTAATAAACGCCTACAGTCTCATCCCATATTCAGGTGTGGTGGGCCGTTGTCCAAACCTACACAATCTCAAGCAGTTTAAGCTGAACTAACGAGCATGCATTGAAGACATACAAAGTGGATAACAGATTTATATCTCAATACATACCGTATATGAGCCTTTTTTGAGCGGTTGACCAAGGAGAACAGCCAGAATGTACGCATGCATGACGTTGCAATGCAACTGCATTTTCGACGGAAACCAGGAATCCGATGCACTCCGGGTCAAATAGCTTGAGATACTGTTCTGAAGTGCGTTCTGTATGAGCATAGAGCCAGTTGTAATCTTATTTCACGAGAAGTTTTACTCGTATTGAAGTTCGCAGCAACGATTGACCGGTGTGTGCAGTGCTAAGAAGCATTGTATTATCTTCGCACAGACATGCGTAGCTCATCTGAGACTTCATATGCACCAGTTGAGGCTATATCTCAACGGATTACACTGCTTAGAATGAGTGTTCAAGCGAGATTAAGCCAGTTTGCACTGGTTCTCGTGGTTCTGCATAACCACTTTGTCGTGCAAGAGAAAGCTCTTAAATGCGGCATACATTGAAGTCCTTCTCATTCTCACTCAAAACAGCAAGTACTGTGTGGAACACAGCCGAAGACAACATGTAGTGCATGCGCGGTTGACCGCTCGGGGAAGTTTGGTCCACAGGCTCCACTGTCACCATTTGGTCTCCTACTGCATTGTTCTACTAATTCTTGACACCCGAATGGCAGAGTACTAACAGGCAAAGCACCAGCTAGTTCTTGTTCTATCTACATAACACGCTCGATGTCGCTGTCTCGTGCACTGTCGTAACTTCAGAGTTCAGACATTACTCTATCTGAAGATCTCATGAATTGCAGTGAAGAAACCATTTAAGTCTTCGCCTTCGATTTCATCAAGCACTGAGCCACCATGTGAGCTCTCAGAGTCGACGCCTTGAGCATCGAAGGGCACATGCGCTGCCTGGCTTGGCTGTGTAAGACCATGGAGCTCGGCCGCCGTCAGCGGCTCACGCTGCGTCCGCCGCGGTGCTCGCGGTGCCAATGCTAAGCTGGGGTGCTGCGCGGGCCGAAGGCCTGGTGTTCTGGCGCTCTGCTGGCCGTCCGCTTGGTCCAGAGAGAGTAGATCGGCAAGGATGCCGGTGTGGACTTGAAAGAGCAACTGGGCGCGCGTATCCAGCTCCCGTGCGAGAAGCCGACTTCGAAGAGTGTCTCCGGCCTCTAACTGATGAATTTTCCGCTCAAAGAACTGTTCCTCGTCGCGGATCCAGGCGCGGATGCGGACACTTTCTATGCGGATGCGTTTGAGCTCTTCCTGCACGCGCGCTGTCTCCGCCCAAAAGTACCAGGAGAAATGATAAAACATCCCCGTTAAGAATGTCATGTTTTGTTTAAATATTCCCATTAAGGATTGCCAGCCAGATATTCCATGTCCATGAGATATATTATGTGGTGTGTTAAATACACTGGCTGCTCGCCAATAGAGCTTCAATTAAGATCCGGAGTTAAATTTTCTCTGCGATCAATGTTCTCATTGTTGATCAAACAACCAGGGCCATGTCAATTACAATTGTTTCTATGGGCTACAGCTGCTGAATTCGACTGCATTTATGGACTGTACAACTGTTTAATCAAATCAGATTTTGTCAATTAACATAAAACATGATACATAAACCTGTCAAGACTGAGTTGTACAGGCAGGTGTCAATCCTAGCAGCTGTTGAACCACGACAGCTGCCACACTCCCTTGCAGCTGTCAAACCATTGCAGCTGTCGACAGTTGTCAGCTGTCGTCCAGGAATGGCATTGACGTACCTGCACATCAAGGATGAATCAAACAGTCTTGGCTCTGATTGATCAAATGTATACTGATGAAACAAATGAAAATGTGTACAAAATGACCTTCGCAGGATGGAACCATCGCTCCCTATTTTCACCTCAGTTCCCAGCCTTCGGCAGCAGGGCAAAGTATTGGAACAGGGAAAATAGGAAACCAGACACATTCTGAAATACTTTGCCCTGCTGCCGAAGGCTGGGAACTGGACCAATTGACTTCATATGGATGCCTGGGATAGTGTAAACCATACAGCAGACATTGTCGTTCTCGCCTCAGGCTTCTGCCGAGTTTTACAGTTGTAATGTTTGGAATGATGTAATAACCCTTTGTGAGAGTTTGCTCACATGTATAGAGTCGAAATGTCATTCTAAAAAGGAGGTTACCAGACAGACTTCTTACTATACCATTGGTGCTGAAATTGTTGAATTTCGAATCCTAGTTCGACATCTTAAATGCGGTGAGAGAAACACTAGTGGCTGAGGCCGCGAGGTGACTCTGCTACACTGGCTGGCAGACTTTGCTCACTCGTACACAGATGAAATGCTCATTAAAAAGGAATATCATAATACCATTCTATAGCCAGAGTCTTGGTGTAGCCTTTGTCAAATCTCAAATCTCAATTTAATGTTTTCGACAGGATGAACACTGGTCCCATCAACGTACCATCCGGTACTCAGGTCACCAATCCACACTGGGCTCCCACTGCACAGGCTCTCCTCGCATCATCCCCACGGGTGGTGCCATCAAGTCTTGTGTATGATATCGAACTATCTTGTCACTCTCGCATTACTTACTGTGCATAGTACTGCAACACACAGGGCCTCGAGGGCCAAGCGTGTGCTTGATCAATCAAAACTGATCGTTCAAACATGCTGAACCTGGAAGGACTTGTACTCTCAAAACACTCTTTTGGGTTGCACTGCAGTACGTTCAATCATGAAAAGGACTTGTTGCGTTTGGAACACTCTGATTATTGAATCTCAAGATGTTCAATCATGAGTGCCTGATGGTTTATAGTGCTGTCGGCAGGTTGGGCAGCTGTCTAAGAGGCATCTGCCAGGCCTGACTATGACAGATGCTTTTGGCACCTGCGACAGTTTGACATTGGCATCTGGACATTAATCGGCCAGCCAACTAATTTAACGTGCGAGATATGTGTGGATATATTAAGTAATTAACAGTGGTTGAGCATGGTCACTTAGTCCAGTTGGTTAATGCTCATGGATGGTCTGCCGCCACTTATGCCTCATGCAGCAGGTGAAAATAGGGAGCGATGGTTCCATCCTGCGAAGGTCATTTTGTACACATTTTCATTTGTTTCATCAGTATACATTTGATCAATCAGAGCCAAGACTGTTTGATTCATCCTTGATGTGCAGGTACGTCAATGCCATTCCTGGACGACAGCTGACAACTGTCGACAGCTGCAATGGTTTGACAGCTGCAAGGGAGTGTGGCAGCTGTCGTGGTTCAACAGCTGCTAGGATTGACACCTGCCTGTACAACTCAGTCTTGACAGGTTTATGTATCATGTTTTATGTTAATTGACAAAATCTGATTTGATTAAACAGTTGTACAGTCCATAAATGCAGTCGAATTCAGCAGCTGTAGCCCATAGAAACAATTGTAATTGACATGGCCCTGGTTGTTTGATCAACAATGAGAACATTGATCGCAGAGAAAATTTAACTCCGGATCTTAATTGAAGCTCTATTGGCGAGCAGCCAGTGTATTTAACACACCACATAATATATCTCATGGACATGGAATATCTGGCTGGCAATCCTTAATGGGAATATTTAAACAAAACATGACATTCTTAACGGGGATGTTTTATCATTTGGCCTGGTAATGGTGCTCCGCCCACGCAGTCGTCATTTGACGCAAAGCCTGTTGTGCCCAGGGACGATTCGCAACGTCAGTGCGCAGGACGGGGAAGTCGGCAAGGAACGCGATGTCAAACACCTCCTCGCGAGTCAGGGTAGGACGTGGAGGCTCAAGCGCGCGGGCAGCATCGTTGTATTTCTGCAGCGCAGCGTTGAGGGCTGTCCCGCGCCGTGTTGCATTCCTCGCTATCTCCTTCCTAAGCTTATATCCTGAGGGACATTAGCGATGTTATATACGACATTGGCTCTGCACACACCAACATACCTGTCTCCCGCTTGTTCAGCTTCTCCAGCACAGCTAATCTGTCCGCGAGGCCGCGCTCCAGCTTATCTAGAGCATCGTTATAAGTGCGAAGTTTCTTTGCGTCGGTCGCGCTGATGTATTCCGCCGAAGATGTCGTCCAGCGCTCGTGACTGCCAATTCCAAGACGCTCTTCGTACCGCTGCAGGTCAGCTTCGGCAGACTGAGCTCTCTGCTGCGCGCCGAGCCATTTCCGCACGTTCACATTCCCTGCCGCACTGCCATGTTGTACGAACGGTGCCCCGAGCTTGTCCCGGTCGCTGCTGCATGGCAAATTGAGATAACGAAGGCACAGGACACTGAGACGCACCACGCCTTCCACCAGCGCCGCAATGCAGTCGAATATTCATCGGCAAGCTCATCTGCGAGCGTTGCCTGTGAAACTGATGAACGCCCAGCCAAATACTCGTGCTCGTCCGCAAGTAGCTCCATGAAGAAGTTGTCTGTGTATCGTGGATCGCTGCGTCGCTGAGCTTCATCCTGCGAATGCTCAGCAATCTTCGAGTTCGCCTCACGAAGCTTGCTGAGAAGCAGGGATCCTGCTCGTTCTTTAGCCAACAGTATGGCGAATGCGTGACGACCGACACACCGATTGACGCATACTTGTCGGCATCCCATGCGGCGAACGAACTCTCGATTAGCTCATGGCGATTATAGCGAGTAGCGTGACGGACGAGGCCCGCGATGAAATTGTTCACGGAAAAGAGGTGTTCGCATCCCTCAAAGTCCTCGCGCCCTGATCCAGCGACGTATCGAGGGTGGAACTTGAGCTGACAGAGGCGCTCATGTGCGTGGCCATGGAAGGAGCCAACAACAAATCTTGTGAGACGTTTGACGCGGTCACCGAACGAAGCATTTGCGGCGGTGACTGAGTGCGCGCAACCGATGTCGTAGCCGATCTGAAGAGTGCCCTCGTGCCCGAAGGCGTCGATGAGGGACTTGACGATGGACAGAGGGTACTTTGCACTATGTCGACAGTTAGCGGTCATTAAACATGCCAGGCGGATGGAGTTGGACGATGGACGGAGGACAGACTCACAGTTCGCCACTGCGCCACATATCCGTTGCAGTCACGACGAACCCGTGTCTGCAACGCAAACAAAGATGCCAGTTTCGTCCAGCTCCTCCCACGACGCGGTCTTCTCGTTCTCCGGTCGCGCATTGCGCCAGCGTTCCGTGCATTCTGTCTCCCGATTGCCAGCGGCGTCTGGCTCAGCTGCGTTGGTGGCCGAGGCAGGAGCACGTCGGTGAACTTCGTCCTTGCAAACATCGACCTCTTCGCGTGTTTTGAAATATCTAAACGGAAATCGACTTTCAAATGTTGAGCTCGCCGAGAGGAATCGCTTCATGGAGTTATTGCCATCGAGCGCGAACTGGCGTGCAAACTCGAGCGGCTCCTCCCCCGCACACTTCACCAATGAGATACGACGAAGTAACAGAAGGATTGAATACATGCCTGGTACGAGCATGCTGGACATTGCTCTCTCATACGCCAGTCATCGTCGCGACCCAGAGCCTGATGCACGAGCTGGTCGACATGCCGCTGAACCGCGGTGAACGCTTCTGCGGCCTCCGAGAAGCGATTTCGAAACGTGCGCGTGAAGGTTATCTAAATCCTCTGCGTTAATACTAGTGTCATTGAGGAAATGCAGCATACATACGTTGTGCAAGTCGCAGAGAACCCGTACGAAGTTGTGCTTTCCGGTCTGCGCCCGAATCCGCAGGCGTCCGAACAGCTGCAGCATGCGCACAGAGAATGCGATGGACGGCCGCACTGGCGTCGATCCAAGATACCCGCTCCTTAAAAGGGTGGCATTGATATGCGGACCGCCCGAAAACATAGACAGAGGGACACAGTAGACACCTGTGTGACGCACATATAAGAATCAATGCGCACGAGCTAAAAAATCATGGTCTCACCAGAAATATCGACCAAATGGATGCAGCCTGGCACCCGGGCTCGTATATCCTCCGCTGGAACGCCGTGTTGAGGGTACAGTATCGGCTGCGGTGCTCCCGAGGTCGGTGCGCTGTGGATGAAGGCGAGATACGCGTCGACAAGGGCATCCCGTTGAGCAAACCAATTATACCGTGCTCTGGCTCGTCGTCTGCCCCAATCGTGGCTGCTAGCAGCATGAAACTGGTTACTGCGGCTCATGTCAGCTGGCTGCACAACAATGCAAGGAGACCGAACTGCGAACGTACAAATGGTTTGTTCGCATGAAAGCCTGAACAAGACGCATGGACTGGGCTTCTGCATCTTCATACTGGCTTGACAGCAAGTCCGAATCGATGTAGTGGAGAGCATCGTCTTCGGGGCCTCCAGGCGAGGCAGAACCCTCTGGTGAACCTGAAGAACGGCGTCCTGCAGGAAGAGGGGGATATAGTTCCCGAAATTTAGCTCGCTGTTGGGCGCTCCGCTATGGACGCTGTGCTATACGTACCGAACACGTCGGCGCTAATAGCGCGCCGCCGCTCCTGCGCTTCCCGCCATTGTGCCGTTGCCTGTGGTCCCAGTAGTCCGCCCTCGCGCACAGTTGCGCCCGTGGCATCCGTGTCAAACGATACGAGCCTAACTCGTTTCGCTGCTCGACGCGAACGTGACATGCACCGTTATACTGCGTGAATTCAAGCGGACCCTGACGCGCGCCTGCGAACTCTACGGTACAGTAACGTAGCAATCTCGAACGAGAACAACACGCTGTCTATCGGTGCTCATCGCCACCTCCTGCGTGCACTGCCCGTGCCCCACGTGTTTTGGCGGCGGGACTGACTTGTGCGCCGCGCGGCCGGCTTGCGCAGTGCAGCTCAGCTGGTCCCCGCCAGGATGATCGGGCCCGCGAAGTGACCGCAAGGAACGTACATGTGCTTACGGCTTACTACCTGGGAAATCTAATGAGTCCCAGGTGCTGAGAGGTGGGTCCGCAACTGCAAGGACGCCACGCTGGGACGTATTAGGCACTGCCGACGCATGCTTCTAGCTGGGCGCTATCCAGGCGCCTTTCCTAATTCGGTACGAGCGAGGGTATCATACGAAGCACACCTTGCTTGCCAAAGGACGAGTGTTCAATGTATACGATAAGCCTAGTCAGTCTCTGAAAACTACTCAAGCTCGCAGACGTGTCAATGATGTAAGAGGGACCGAGAGTGACCTAGCAAGGCCGGCGAGCGGGCGGACGCGCTGTTGACGCGTTGTGTAGCCGGTGTCAATTTGTCCATGGCTGTGGGCCAAGGCCAACGGCGGGTGGCTATCTCTGCTCAGGGTATCAAACTGGATTTCTTTAAAGCTGCTCTTCCACATCGTGATTGCAGCTGCGTCGTTCATTAGCTCTGGGCAAGCCGCAAGCGGACTCGAGGAGTAGAGGGACTCGAGGAGTTGTATACCCGCCGGCGGAGTGTACTTTGTACACCGCCGTACACCGCAGTCCGCCGCTGCCGGCCCAGCATTAAGAGGACATTTTGATTAACTAGTGATGCTTAATTATGTACCCTTATGGTTAATCAGGCATGCCTAACTGGTACCTACTACCTACCTACTACCAGTGACATAGCACAGTGGGGAGACTAATGATTAACTGAAGTAACCACTAGCCAGGTTGGGCCCTCTTGAGAGCCAATCAATCAACGCTCACAGTTAATCGACAATTAACTAAGGTTCACAGTTAATCGCCAATTAACTAAGGTTCACAGTTAATTATCAGTTCACCAGAGGCTGTACAGTACGGACGGAGGTACGAAGACCTGATTGATTGCGACTCCTATTAATACAAGTGTCCATACAGCGCCTACAGGGTGCACGTGATCGCGAAAATGAATCACGTGCGCGTGGATTCAACAGACGCCTTTGTCAACCTCCCCATCCGTCGCATCGAGCCCGAGCTCGAGGTACCCGCTAAGATGCTCGGGACGCTCGAAATTCAGGAGCTCAAGAACTTGCTCATCGGCGTCCCGAACTGTGCTGGCCCTGAGCGCGTCTGAACAGCACCCCTCTGGGGGTCCCAACGTCAACCCGAGGTAGTCTTTCCTTTGGGCGCCGCCGCCGTAGCGCTGGAGCCCTCCGCGGTGGTAATAATGACGGTGTTCTGCCACGGGAAACCACTCTCAGCACGTGTACGGCTCATCGTTCAACGACCTCACCTCCGAAGACTAGTACGTCCATCGGGTTCGCCATCCTCTCCTTGTCGTGACCAAGGCGGGCGCCGCCAAAGTAGTGGGCGTACGTTTGCGCCGGGCCCTCCCTTGCCCCATGCTCGACGACTGATCGACGGAGCCCGATGCGCCCAGATTCGAACGTTGAATATCATCGACCACGCGGACACGACCGCTGAGGCGCGCGCGACGGCGGCGGGCAGCCCTTGTGTCACCATCGCGTTCGTCGTGACCACCACCTTGCTCGCGCACGTGGGTCCTGGCGCGTACGCCGTCGACGTCGCTGCGTCGCCACCCGCTGTAAGGAAGATATCCGTCTACACGCCCACATTGCTCCCCGGTATCGCCCTCCGCCTAGCCGTCAATCTTGGGCGAGTCCATGCACCCCGCGCTTGCCGGCGGGTAGCTGGGGTCGGAAGTCGGCGAGCCCATGCACCCCGCGCTCGCCAGCAGGTATCGCGGTATAGTCGACCTTGTGTGATCCGCCGCCGCGTCCGTCATTGCGTCTGCGACCTATTAGACGAAATAATGAAGTGAATCCCAGGAAATTATGATGTAGATGTCACTCACCAAACTTGTTTTCGACAAGGAAAGCGCGACCTTCCGCGATGACACGCAAGACGTCTTGCTCTCGAGCAAGCTTCGTGGCGAGCTCGACGACAGGGTTGCTCTGTCGTCGAGCCGCGGGTCTGGTTCGGCGGGCAAGAAAAAACGCTACATGGGCATGCTAACATATATACGTACCAAGGTCCGCCGAGCGCGGCGCGTTGCCCAAACTGCATTTTCGCCGTGCTTGACCGCGCGTCCGTATTCTCGATAGACTATTATCTAAGCAAATTAGGATCTATCAGTGAAGTGCGAACGCGATTCGATAAGGTGTTATTGGCGGGTACTTGCCTACAGTTCCTCCGGTTTGGTGACCAGTATTTGGTCCAGTACCGGAGCTCGAACTCTCTTCTCTCTTCGTCATGAGCCACCACGACCTCCACGCCTGCGTAGGCGGCGCGAGCAACGACGTCCGCCGAGCTCCATCGTTCTGCCCGCGTCTGAGCCCATCTGAGCTCCGTGACGACGTCGCACACGAAGGCGAGCCTGACGTCGTCGCTGATGATCCAGCCGCGCCCCGCGCTCCTCCTCCCGCTCTGGCCAGGGGGCATCACGCTATGCGGCCGCGCGCGCGTGCAGGTGACGATGACGCAGTCGTTCGCGGGCGCAGACATGCCAGCGCCGCCCGTACATCCGCCGCGGTCGCTCCTCGCCCTGCGCGTCTTCAAAATCGCGTTATCGCGTTCAATGTACGATTCATTTCATCTATTGTCGTATTTCTTACCCTTTCTAGCCCACCGGTGTTCGCATTGCCAAGTTTCTGGCGTCTTGGTATCTCGGCCGTGTCGCCGTCCCCGTCCTTAACGTCGTCATCACCTGCCTCGTGGTATACAGCGCCTACATCGCGTTCCGGCACTTGGACGTCTTGAACCAGACCTTGCTCTCCATCGCGGAGATCTTGTCGTTCGCGTGCTTCGAGCTGGAGAGGATGGCGGAAGAGGGCTTGATTTGAGCTCGGTTTTTTGACATCTATTACCTGCCGTCTATTTCTTGATCTTGTTCTGACCCGTCTGCTCCTGTATATTCAATGAATTGATGTTTTCTTGGATATCTTCGGTGCTTGCCGTCGTGATCATTGCACCTGATTTGGACATCTTGTCAGAATGATTCAGGGGTGTGCTGAAGAACTGTCATACGGATTTCTTTAATTCTGCTCTCGGTCGGCGAAGTCATGCTCAAATTCACTGCAATGCAGAATCGTGAGCTCGTGTTTACGTAATCGTATCTGAGAACCCGTCAGGATCAACTCGGTGATCACTCGCGCTATCACCGAGTGCAGGGACTTGCATTCACAGCCCGCATAAACACGAAATCAGTAGAATAAGTTGTAAACTGAATAAATTTTCTATTCAACACGGGGCCTTTTCGCTGTGGGGAGTACTTCGTCGTCATCACGGCCTGAACGCCGGTCAGCAGTCAAACCAAAATATCCGTAATACTACATACCGCGAGGTTTCCATCCATCCCAGCCGCGTCCGTTATCTTTTTTTCCCGCCTCTTGTCGAGCATTCTGCGCCTCGCGCATCAAGGACAAAAAAAAACCGGCTTTCCTGTACGCGTACGCCCGCTTTCCCTGCGCTTCACGTAGCTTGCGCTGCGTCAGCATCGGGTACTTGATCGCAGTACGTCTTCCTCCCAGCTGTTCCACGCGGATCCAGCGAGCCTCAACCTCGTACTCGGCGTTTCGCACGTCTCCCATTGCGGCTTCCGCGATAGAGGTCCATACCTCCGACATTTTCGCAAAGTGGCGTACTGTCCGGTCCAACTCGGCCCCGAGAATCAACCATTCCTCGTCCCAGCGCTTCCAGTTCGCCCAAAGTCGGAAATAACGGACTCTCAGCTCTATTTCAGTGTTAGTGGTTGGCTTGTCGTCGAATACTTCCTGAGACTTGCCTTCGTCGTTCATCTTCGCTAACTCTTCGTCGTTTATCGTTTTGACGCGAGAAACGTCCTTCCCCTCGCGCCAAAACCACTGGTCTGCTGCTTTGACTTTCCCAGATCCCAAACCCGCTGGCTTTATCATTGTCGTGGCTTTCGCCAGACTCGCGAGATCGAGCTTCTGGTACCGCCGATCTTTCGTATCGTAGCCCAGCTGCACCATGGCATCATAATGAATGTTGTACCGCCTCGCGTGCTTGTCTCTCTTCTTCGCATCCTTCTTCAACTTGGCCTGCGCCCGCGTGTTAGCCGCCGTGCCGGAAACTTGTTTCTTCTTTTCACGATCGATATCATAGGCACGAATGGCGAGCTTCACTTGCTGCAACTCCCCCTCGGCGTAGTGGAAACGCATCTGAAGCTCGCGTGCTGCGAGTTTTGCCAGCCCGTACTGCCGTCTGTCGACCTCTGAGAAACTCGAGGGCAGATATAAACCATCCTCCTCCGGTTGATCTTGTTCGTCCACATTGCCAGACGTCTCCTCTTCTTCTGTGAGTAAATCGCTGATTCCAGGCATGTGGACTTTCTGCAGCCGCCGAACGAGCTTGATTTGGACCCGCAGAGTCACGCGGGCCTTCTCAATCGCGATCTTGCCAGACGTATCGCTGTCCAGAGTCGTCTTCACCTTGTGCCGAAGTTTGTCCCTATAAGACGCAGTCAGATTATACAAATAACCGAGATACGGGCCAATATGCAGCGTACTGTTCTCCTTCGAGCTCGATCAGGCGGCGCAAACACGATGTTGGCCCTCTACCGTTCGCCCACATGCCGCCTCGTTTTTCTTCCTCAGCCTCTGCCATTTTCATAATCGCCTCCCGTCCAGGAACTGCATCTCAGTCCGTCGATGAACAGCCGAAAGCTCACGCGACGCACCTTTCTTCATGTCGGCACGATACCGACTGCTCACGTGACCCGTCGCATCACGTGTCCCGAGCTCGCTTGGGTACTTCTCTTCCCACTCCTTGATTTTCTGCGCGTCGATAGTCTCCGCGAATTCTTCAAGCGCTTCCTTGGTGCTCTTGACGAAGTCCGCCGCCTCTATTGCCTTGTCCTTCAACGATTCGGCTGTCACAGTGAGTTAGCTAATGCAGCGCCGAGTGTGAAGGGGGAAGCCCTGACCCATGCCGATGAGCTTTTTGTAGTTCCAGTCTCCGTGAGTATCGTTCAGAATATCCTCCCGATGACCGATGTTAGTGTCTTTGCTGATCATACCGGTCGCGTTCGTCTCCGGCCACACACGCTCCACGCCTTCGCCGCACGTCCTTCCGCTGCCCGGGAGATACGAGAAATGCATGAGGAATTGGCAATCCTCCTTGTGCCCCTGTATGTGAAGCTTTGGAATGGCCCACACGACGTCTTCGAGGATTTTTCGATGCGTCTCCGAGTCGTTGTCCGGAAACTCTTTCGCCCACCTGCTGATGATCTTCAGACACAGCTGGCATCCCCGATCTGACGAAATGTAGTGCGGGATGTTGATATCGGGACGCGGGCCCAACGCGTTTTTCAGCACCTTGTCGAGGAGGTAAAACCTGACGACGACTCAGTCATCTCGACCCGAGGACTTTGATAGAAAGCACAGACTTCTCTCCCTTCTTCAAATTGATCATGCTGCATGGAAAGAACAGTTCGTGCCTGCAAACTACGGCCGCGACGCCTGAGAATATTGTGCTGCGACCCCCTGCCGCTCGATGCATGTTGTCGACGCCGGGACATGGTCCGTCGTTATCCTATAGATTAATCAGTGTGTGTAGTTTCTCCAACGCGCGTTTCTCACCTCTTGCACGACAGAATGAGCTGTCTCATACTCCTTCGTCTCGTCGAAGTCCGTGAAGTACGCCTTTCCGGGATTGAGAGGGCGGTCGTTCTCATCCTTTCGTTTGTCTTTCAGGAAAGCTTTGTACGACGCGTCGAGCGTCAGAACCTTGATGAACTTGAATCTAACGTATTATTTCAGTTTTATAACTTGATTCAGTCGTTGTTCATACGCACCGCTCCCCGGGATCGTGCACCTTAACCTCCCAGTTATCCGGAAGATTAAACCCTGGTTCTGGACACGCAGGGCAGACTACCGCAACTGAACCCGCGTAGCGGTTCTCTGGAAGAAAAGTATCGATTCCCTGCCCTTGGCCACTTCGCTGTCGTGAAGTCAGATCTCTCCATAGTCTCCCGGCGCGCAGGAAATTCTTGTAACCACCCTGAGTTAAGTATTAGTAACCTGTTCTCTGAAAATGTAACGCCTTACCAAGTCGTTCGCGACGTGCTTTGTACGACGCTGAAGGCTGAGCCAGTAGTCATACACAGGCTTCTTGCCTTGAAGCACGTCCAAGTGCCAATGCTCCATAAGCCGAAACGTATAAGCCGTGCGTGGAGCTTTGAACGTGGCCGGAAAGAGGCGCGCATATAGCAACTGCTCGTATTCATCCACGAGATTCTCCATTGCGCCGGTGCATTCGCAGCGGTTAACGACCAGCATATGAATCCCAGTAACGTCGGCAATCGTGAGTATCACCTCTTTCTTCTTTTTCTTCGTCTTCAAAGCGTTCTGCACCGCGGTCGGACAAATTTGACCGTTATGGCCCAGATTGATCTGGACGCCGACGTCGCGAAGGGCGGCCCGCTCAAAGAAGCTGCCATTCCATTTCTGCACTTTGTGGAACGGTTGGACTGCGTGCCGCTCCTTCAAGCACAGCTTGCAGCATGCACTTTGGTCTAAGCATTCAACGCAGCGCCAGGCTCGAAGACAATCTTCTGGATGTCCTGTCTCACTCGGCGCCCGCGCACAGCTGCACGCGCTACCGACCGTGTCATCATATTCCATCGCGTAAAGAGCGCGCATGATGGTCGGGCGGTGCTTGTCGTATTCGAGGTTTTTTGCGTTGGTTGTCTATATTGTGCGTCAGAGAAATTGTCAGCGAAACACCCAGCACACACCGTTCCGTGACCCGTCTCCGGACCGCGAGGTCGCTCTTGTGCAGGATTTGCCTTCGCAGGCTCAGCCTTCGGGAGCGGGTCGTCCGTTAGGGTGACTTGGTCACTTCGGCTGCCCACACCACCCGTCCTCTGCTTCCCCTTCTTCGCCGGCGATGGCGACTTCGAAGCTCCCAACTTCTGCCCATTGCTCCCTCCTTCGTTCCCATCGGGTAAGGTCACCACCTTCGTAACACAGCCGATTTTCGCCCTCATGTCGTCCGTCCGCAATGTCCAACGGTGGATTGGTGGTAGACAGAAGAGAAAGAACTGTGGGTGGCGGGTCGTGCCGTCACTTCATCAGCCGCGCATCGTGGTGCCAGCAGCGTGGTGTGCATGGTTATATCGAAACGTGGTGGGAATTCCGGTCGCGCTTCGCCATTCCCAGCTGAGAAAAGCGCACCACCACGTCCTCACGCGATTGCTTTCCGAAAGCTTACCGCGCATTTTATGTGCGGCCAGATTCTATTGCGATCACTGCAGGAATTTGATATCCAATGTACAAATTATCTACGATGGAATGAAGCCCTTGTAGTCGCGTCGCTCGCGATACTTCATCGCGAGCCGTTTCTGCCGTTCTTCGCCCATCTTCACACGCAGCACAGGAAACCCTTCGGGCACCGATTCGTACGGCAGTCTATCCCCGACCCAAATTCTCCTCGCCTCCTGGTTCGCCTCGACCGACCCGCAGAGTTGATCGAAAACACTCGATAACTTTTTGCGCTCCTGCTCCATGAAATGACCGCGTCTAACGTAGTCGTGGCAGTCGCCGCCTGGTAATAGGCAGCGCCGCGGCAGTCCGTTCTTCGTGAGGTGCTTCCACATTGCTGTGAACAGCAGATCTTCGTTGTCGCCATCCTTCACGAGGTCCTTCTCGAGCGGCCAGGGAGCAATGTCCTGCGCGAGCAGAGGCGGGTCGTCGAGTCTATGCGAAAATAGAGGAAGCCATTCGAGAACGAATACCTCGACCAATTGAATCCACGCCCGCCTCTGCTCGTGATAATTTTTTCGTCTGAGCCCATCCTGCATCTTCTGCGGCCCTGACAACGACAGGATAATGTGGTTGCTGATGTCCGCCGCGTCAAATTCCGTATAAAAGATGTTCTTGGCCGCGTTGCGCCTATAGTGTCGGCGGATGGCTATGGGAAGACGACTTGGATTTGTTCTGCACAGGCTGACCATATCCGGCTCGTTCGGGTTGACAAGGCCGATCTGGTGCTGAAGCGCGAGGGAGACCACCTGGCGCTGCGTGGAGCTCCGGTAAACAAACGCGATTCGAGCGGCGTCCTGCGCGAGCTCGAGAAACAGCTTCGAGTCGAGCGCTACACGCTCGACGCCTTCTTTCATGAATAACCGCCTCGGGTCGAAATCTTCCCAGGCTGATCCCTTCCAATACGGCTGCCCGAAACGCCCCAGTGGTGCGGGTAGCCAGCGGCCATTCTCCTGCCAGAGCGAAAGCGTGTAGCTGAACTGTAGTCCATATTGGACCACCGCCGTGTTTTCGAGCAATTCCGCCCTTGAAAGCTGCTGCGCGGCTGACGACGTCGACCCAACTTTGTCTGACCCAAGTCGAAGACGAGCCATGCGAAGCTGAGCATCGGCGCCTGCACGCAAGTCCTCGCTGACCGCGTCATTGCCGCCAGGGTCTTTGCTGTCGTCGAACGCGCAAGATACGTCAACGCCATCGTAGCCCTCGTCGTATACTGTGAATATATCTCCAGGCAAGGGCTCGCATTCGTCAACGTCTTTCGGTTTCGAGTCGAAGTCGTTCTGTGCGGGCGGCGAGTGCTGTCGAGAGCGTGGGCGCCAACTGTGTGCTGGCAGCGAGGGCGGGCGAGACGGCGAGCGCACAGACTCCTCGTCGCTGATCTCTGACAGCTCGTCCATGCGCCAGTTGTTCTTGCACAGGTCTGGGTTGTTGCGCTTCCAGAATTTCCTCTTAATATGCTCGTTTAGGTTCGGGTCGAACTACGACGACGAATTAGCGTTGGAATTGCGTATAGCACGCCTGACGTACATGTTCTGGTCCGCGAGTCTTGTAGATATGAAATAGAGCTTGGGATTCGGCCAGAGCCCACTGCAAATCGTCGATTTTCTTGTCCTTCTCGTTCAGTTGAGTCTCCAGACGAAGAATCTTGACGCCCAGCGGGTCTGGAACTGTATTGATGACCACAGGAGCTGGGCGCTGACGCTTCGCGGCCGGAGCATCGCGGTGTGGACTTGCAGGACGGCGCTGCGCAGCGTGACGTGGGCCCGTGGGCGGCGCAGTGTCGCGTGGTGCGCGAGGCGTACTTGGTACGTTGGTGGTATGGCCGATGCTGGCCTGTCGCTGAGCGCGCGGTGCAGTAGGAGGTTCGCCGCGTAGAGTATTGCGCAGAGCGCGAGGGGCAGTGGGCGGTGCGCGGACGGGTAAGCCATCGGATCGTCCAACTTGGGCCGCCCCGCCGCCTTGCTCACGCTGCACGGTCGGTGAGCTCGCCGCCGGCGAGCTGTACCCTGTAGCAGGGCCATGGGATGTGTATCCGCCGCGCGCGCCGGCGAAGGGCAGACTCCTGGCGCTCGGCACCAGGGGCGTCGTGCGCGGTGAGGGCACCTCATACAGATGCACGGGCCTGACGCTAACCCTATTTTTCCCCCCGAAAAAAAAGGCTAGCGTCAGACCCGCAGGCGCAACCGCAATGGTTGTGCGCTGGTTTATGGGTGCGCGGGTGGTAGTGCGGTCTGGTGTGCGGGTCATTTTGTATGGTGCGCTTTGCATTGCGGCTGCCTGTATGCTACTGCGGTTTGCTCTGCAGGTGCTCAAATGCTATTGCGGTTTGCCCTGCGGGTGTGCGAATGACCGCACGGTCCGGCCTGCGGGTGCCCAAATGCTGCTGCGGTTCGCCCTGCGGGTTTGCAAATGGCAGTGCGGTCCGGCCTGCGCGTGCGCAGATGCTGCTGCGATTCGCCCTGCGGGTGCGCGGGTGCTGCTGCGGTTGGCATTGCGGTCCGGCCTGCGGGTGTGCAGATGCTGCCGCGGTTTGCCCTGCGGGTGCGCGGGTGCTGCTGCGGTTCTCGCTGCGGGTGCGCGGATGCTGCTGCGATTGGCATTGCGGTTTGGATTGCGGGTGCGCATATGCCACTGCGGTTGCCCTTGCGGTCCTCCCTGCGGGTGCGCCCCTTCCGGCACATCCCGGTGCTGCACGGAATGGCACCGCCGCCTCCGCTGCCGCCGGAAACGGCCGGAAATTGCCGAACGTCGTCGCCGCCGCCGCTGCCGCCGGAAATCGCCGGAATCGTCGCCATCGCTGCCACCGGTCGTCACCGGCGCTTATTTTCTTTAAAAAACCTTTTTTACACAAAAACAAAAATTGTTCCAATTGAGGTTCTTGACATTAATATAGCTATTAAATATACAACTACTGTAGCGCACAGTGAATGAATTCTGGGAATTTAATAAACTCAATGCAGGTGCAGGTGCAGCCGCAGCCGCAACCGCAACCGCAACCGCAGTTGCAGTTGCACCAGCAGGGATCATCTATATGGGCTCTGTTGGTCTTGTTGTCTGAATAGCGGTCCAGGCCAAGATTAGACGAGAGGCTCTTGTGATGAATTAGCAAGCTGATAATAAGGGGGGAAATAATAGATAGACCCAGAATCTTACTGTCGGCCAAGTATCAAGAAGCCTGGACCCTTGTAACATGTTGTAAGGCTGTTTGTGGCAGCAACAATGCATGCGCACCCGCACTCGCAACCGCACCCGCACCCGCACCCGCAGCTGCAGCCGCACCCGCACCCGCAACTTGTCATCAGCCCGAGTCACCCTACTCAGGCATCCAATTCTAAGCTTCAGCTACATCATGGATCAATAGAGAAGGACAATCCGAGACATGAGCCAAGCTTTCAGCGTTTCCCGAGGTTTCCGGAATCTGCCACAGGCTTTGTGTGTGCAGGGAGAATACTTCCGAACATCCGACATCGGAATTTGCCGCAGCGCCAGCCCTTGAATGATTTCGATGCACAATAATGGCAATTTCATAAGTCTCTAAACTGTATAGGTTGAACCATGGTGTCTGACAGTTGTGAGTGTCCACACCCGCAACCGCACCCACACCTGCACCCGCACCCGCACCCGCAACCGCAGTCGTAACCACAGGCGCACCCGCACCCGCAAGCATTCAGACTACCACTATTTTTTCCTTCATCAATCTGTACACCCGCAACCGCAACCGCAGCTGCACCCGCACCCGCACCCGCAATCGCAACCGCAATTACAGCTGTAGACACTCACATAATCAACTATGTCACACAGGAACAGCACTAGGATGGTGGAATGCACCTTGAGTCCCAACTGCGATAAGAGTGCATCACAGATCACAACTTTCAAGGAATGGCTAAGGAAACTGCAGCAGAACTCAAATACAAACAGCATTGCGAGAGCCACTAAGCCAGAAGTCTTGAATTAGAAAGAGCATCCCAATTTTCACTATGAACCCAGCACATCAAAATAATCAAAAGGTAATGAATCAGTAGTGGCAATTACAAGGTGAAGTGAAATACAGCTCAAACCACATTAGAAATCGCAAGTATGATGGATTAGAAACAGCCTTACAAACTGCGGTCAAATCCGGCTCAAACCGCATTAGAAGTGAGCACATTATTACATTATAACAGACATCAGTACAATTCATTAGAACACAAGGGTAATAGCTCTGAGACAGCATTACAATTCAGGCCTGAAGCGCATCAGCACTCGCCTTCGAAGCAACATCACTAATGCGCATTAGTACAAAAATGTAATGGATCAGAGACAGCATTAGCACTTGAACCTGAATCGCATTAGCAGTTGTATTGAAACAGACCTAGTGATGCGCATTAGCTCGCAGGTGTAATGGATTTGAACTCGCATTACAACCACAAAGTAATCACATTAGCAACACATGTGTAATTGGATTACAAGTGTTATTAGAACTCGCAATGTAATGGGCATTAGGCCGAAAATGTAACACATGAGACACAGGAGAAACTCATGGTTTGGCTTCTGTGGCCTCCCATGTGTTCATTGGGTTAGTCCCACCCTCCTGACGCAATATCAGGATCCCAGATGCTGAGGGAAGTGAGTTTTGCTTGCTTCAACTGAAGGAGGAGGATGGCCATTCCCTTCCCATATACTGCTTGGATCGCACAGCTTCAATGGTCAAAACTACTTGTATTATGCCTCTCTAGCCTTCCCAGATAGGGTATGACAAACAAATGAGGTGGGGAGGCTGGGTGCAAATGCGCATTTTTGATGGGGAAAGGACATTGCACCCAGAGAGACCCCTCCAACAGTATCTTTCGCAAACTTGCACGTGCAATATAGAGTATGAACAAAGCCTTGAGACGCTTGGTGCCTTGGTGAATGTTTCGAAACTGTTTCTTAGTGCAACTGCTCGCATTTTTGCCCCCCTGAGCTCACTGACCTTGCTCCCCGCCTTCTATTCGCAATCTAACACTCCCCATGTGGTGTATAGTGCTCATATACAATGCTCAAGAAGTTTGAAGTTGAACGGATCACAGGTGGTTGAGATATGACCTGCGCATGTCTGGAAAGTGAGTTGTAGCCAGTTTCACCAAGAATTGCACATGCAACCTACCCCAGCATTTGGAAACATGCCTCCCTCACCCACAAAGTTGTTCAGAGTCTCATATCCAATGGTTTAGAGCACTTCTTGATGTGGGAGATGCATGTTGCTGAGAGGTGGGTGGGTTGCATGTGCAATTCTTGGTGAAACTGACTACAACTCACTTTCCAGACATGCGCAGGTCATATCTCAACCACCTGTGATCCGTTCAACTTCAAACTTCTTGAGCATTGTATATGAGCACTATACACCACATGGGGAGTGTTAGATTGCGAATAGAAGGCGGGGAGCAAGGTCAGTGAGCTCAGGGGGGCAAAAATGCGAGCAGTTGCACTAAGAAACAGTTTCGAAACATTCACCAAGGCACCAAGCGTCTCAAGGCTTTGTTCATACTCTATATTGCACGTGCAAGTTTGCGAAAGATACTGTTGGAGGGGTCTCTCTGGGTGCAATGTCCTTTCCCCATCAAAAATGCGCATTTGCACCCAGCCTCCCCACCTCATTTGTTTGTCATACCCTATCTGGGAAGGCTAGAGAGGCATAATACAAGTAGTTTTGACCATTGAAGCTGTGCGATCCAAGCAGTATATGGGAAGGGAATGGCCATCCTCCTCCTTCAGTTGAAGCAAGCAAAACTCACTTCCCTCAGCATCTGGGATCCTGATATTGCGTCAGGAGGGTGGGACTAACCCAATGAACACATGGGAGGCCACAGAAGCCAAACCATGAGTTTCTCCTGTGTCTCATGTGTTACATTTTCGGCCTAATGCCCATTACATTGCGAGTTCTAATAACACTTGTAATCCAATTACACATGTGTTGCTAATGTGATTACTTTGTGGTTGTAATGCGAGTTCAAATCCATTACACCTGCGAGCTAATGCGCATCACTAGGTCTGTTTCAATACAACTGCTAATGCGATTCAGGTTCAAGTGCTAATGCTGTCTCTGATCCATTACATTTTTGTACTAATGCGCATTAGTGATGTTGCTTCGAAGGCGAGTGCTGATGCGCTTCAGGCCTGAATTGTAATGCTGTCTCAGAGCTATTACCCTTGTGTTCTAATGAATTGTACTGATGTCTGTTATAATGTAATAATGTGCTCACTTCTAATGCGGTTTGAGCCGGATTTGACCGCAGTTTGTAAGGCTGTTTCTAATCCATCATACTTGCGATTTCTAATGTGGTTTGAGCTGTATTTCACTTCACCTTGTAATTGCCACTACTGATTCATTACCTTTTGATTATTTTGATGTGCTGGGTTCATAGTGAAAATTGGGATGCTCTTTCTAATTCAAGACTTCTGGCTTAGTGGCTCTCGCAATGCTGTTTGTATTTGAGTTCTGCTGCAGTTTCCTTAGCCATTCCTTGAAAGTTGTGATCTGTGATGCACTCTTATCGCAGTTGGGACTCAAGGTGCATTCCACCATCCTAGTGCTGTTCCTGTGTGACATAGTTGATTATGTGAGTGTCTACAGCTGTAATTGCGGTTGCGATTGCGGGTGCGGGTGCGGGTGCAGCTGCGGTTGCGGTTGCGGGTGTACAGATTGATGAAGGAAAAAATAGTGGTAGTCTGAATGCTTGCGGGTGCGGGTGCGCCTGTGGTTACGACTGCGGTTGCGGGTGCGGGTGCGGGTGCAGGTGTGGGTGCGGTTGCGGGTGTGGACACTCACAACTGTCAGACACCATGGTTCAACCTATACAGTTTAGAGACTTATGAAATTGCCATTATTGTGCATCGAAATCATTCAAGGGCTGGCGCTGCGGCAAATTCCGATGTCGGATGTTCGGAAGTATTCTCCCTGCACACACAAAGCCTGTGGCAGATTCCGGAAACCTCGGGAAACGCTGAAAGCTTGGCTCATGTCTCGGATTGTCCTTCTCTATTGATCCATGATGTAGCTGAAGCTTAGAATTGGATGCCTGAGTAGGGTGACTCGGGCTGATGACAAGTTGCGGGTGCGGGTGCGGCTGCAGCTGCGGGTGCGGGTGCGGGTGCGGTTGAAAAGTGCGGGTGCGCATGCATTGTTGCTGCCACAAACAGCCTTACAACATGTTACAAGGGTCCAGGCTTCTTGATACTTGGCCGACAGTAAGATTCTGGGTCTATCTATTATTTCCCCCCTTATTATCAGCTTGCTAATTCATCACAAGAGCCTCTCGTCTAATCTTGGCCTGGACCGCTATTCAGACAACAAGACCAACAGAGCCCATATAGATGATCCCTGCTGGTGCAACTGCAACTGCGGTTGCGGTTGCGGTTGCGGCTGCGGCTGCACCTGCACCTGCATTGAGTTTATTAAATTCCCAGAATTCATTCACTGTGCGCTACAGTAGTTGTATATTTAATAGCTATATTAATGTCAAGAACCTCAATTGGAACAATTTTTGTTTTTGTGTAAAAAAGGTTTTTTAAAGAAAATAAGCGCCGGTGACGACCGGTGGCAGCGATGGCGACGATTCCGGCGATTTCCGGCGGCAGCGGCGGCGGCGACGACGTTCGGCAATTTCCGGCCGTTTCCGGCGGCAGCGGAGGCGGCGGTGCCATTCCGTGCAGCACCGGGATGTGCCGGAAGGGGCGCACCCGCAGGGAGGACCGCAAGGGCAACCGCAGTGGCATATGCGCACCCGCAATCCAAACCGCAATGCCAATCGCAGCAGCATCCGCGCACCCGCAGCGAGAACCGCAGCAGCACCCGCGCACCCGCAGGGCAAACCGCGGCAGCATCTGCACACCCGCAGGCCGGACCGCAATGCCAACCGCAGCAGCACCCGCGCACCCGCAGGGCGAATCGCAGCAGCATCTGCGCACGCGCAGGCCGGACCGCACTGCCATTTTTGGGCAGGGCGAACCGCAGCAGCATTTGGGCACCCGCAGGCCGGACCGTGCGGTCATTCGCACACCCGCAGGGCAAACCGCAATAGCATTTGAGCACCTGCAGAGCAAACCGCAGTAGCATACAGGCAGCCGCAATGCAAAGCGCACCATACAAAATGACCCGCACACCAGACCGCACTACCACCCGCGCACCCATAAACCAGCGCACAACCATTGCGGTTGCGCCTGCGGGTCTGACGCTAGCCTTTTTTTTCGGGGGGAAAAATAGGGTTAGCGTCAGGCCCGTGCATCTGTATGAGGTGGGTGAGGGCGACTTGGTCGCATTCTCGTCCATTCCCCCTTCCTCCAGCTCCCCTTCCTCCCTTTCATCCACAGGCTGCTGTCCTTCAGCCGGCGCGTGACGCTCGTTCTCCATTGTCGGTGTCGCGAGTGTGTGCAGTTCAAGTCTGGAGCTGTAGGAGAGGAATGACCACGGGCGGCTAAGACCGTGCGACGCGCCGCGCGCTTGCTCGCAACATTGATCCCGGGCGCTTCGACCTCTTCCATCCCAGGTTTTGTAAGGTCCTACAAGGAATATATATGACAGTATCAGAATTAAAGACGTTTCTGCGGGATTACTCATCTTACAAGATCTTGTTGATTTAGAGCAGGCAGATAAAGTGGGATTTTATATTTTATCCCGTGTGAACCAGGACGCGATGTACGGGGAAACGAACGACTTGACTAGAATCTTTGCATGTACATGATACGAAAGCTATCACAAATCTTGCACAGCAGATAAGCTCACACTACATGGCGGGCACCTGTTCAAGAAGGTGGAGGTTTAGTCTGCACCGCTCAAATGTCGTTGGCAGTCTTGATCTGAGTCAAGTATTTCAGCATTGAGACCGCCGCTAACTCGATGTCTCTTGAAACTGAGGAAGATTGAGGGAACGAAGAATGTACTAGATTGCAGGCACGTACGAAGATTGTCCTTGGGAAGTCCGAGCCAAGGAGACTCCCATCCCATCCTGTCTTAGTAGTGCTTGAGGACCTGGATTCCATCCCATTTGTAAAACTGATTGAATTAACAAACTCCTTCGAAGAGATTATAGTATGGTGATAGTAAGGTAACAATTTGCGTCTTGCTCCCAATCGCCGACGAACAAAGCCATCGGCTCTCGGCCTCGCGTGTAGCTACAGGTAATCATGTTCTAGGTACAGGCAGATCATCCATTGCCATACGACAGCGTGAGTGGGCTAGGTCGCGCGCATTCCTAGTCTAGAATGCTACAGTTAACGCACAACGCATCGTACAGTTAGCCATTCCATGCGATCAGGCGCGCACGCAGCATATTGCCACTGGCTTAACGCCGGTTTCTATGGGCGACTGGATAGGGCTACTTGGTAGCGGGGAAGTGGAGCGACAGCACTGCGCCGCGTCGTCACTTTGCATGGCCTAGCCTAGACACGTAGGTACGGCCAGCAAAAGCACTTGCTTGCCGTGCTGGCACGCGCAGTGCGGGTCCAGAGGACATCCGACCGAAACTACTTGGTAGCTTGGTCGGATACACCTCGATGTGGCCCAGGCGATTGGCTGGACAGAACAGCAAAGCGGGCGGGCAGACGGCAGATGGGAGCGAAGGCGGAAGACTGTTCGGAGCCGCCCGACTGGCGCCCGACTCAGCTTGTCCTAGTCTCCAACGTTCGACACGAAAGCCGGTCACAAACGCCGCGCGATGGATATGGGAGGAAGTGAGAGGGACTAGGGGTCGGGGCGGCACACGAGTCAGAGCAGGATGGGCAGATGGGCTGCCACTAGCTTAGATGCGACCAAGTCGCCCTATTGCACTGGTTATAGCAGCTATGCTGGCCGTGAGCGGCGGCGCTGTTCCGCCAGTCGAGCTTGCTCTCGTTCTAAACGAAATCATGCACACCGAAGTCGAAGTGTGTATCTTAGTGCTCTCCTACATGCGACCAAGTCGCCCTCTTATTGGCAATAACTGCCTATGGGCAGTTGCAGTTATTGCACCGCGCCTGCACGAGATACGAAACTTGCAAGGATAACATAAGCCACTAATCCAAGACCTCTTTCTGTTTACTACTTGGCTGCTTGTCCAGCGAGCAGGGAGCGTCAAAACAGCCAGAACGTCGAAGCTGACGCGTTGAAACATGAATGCGCGAAGATCGACCCACCCCGCGCGAATAACAACTTCAACCCTCGGCCAGAGATTACTCGGGGTGCTGTGCACATTATATCCTTACTACTTGGCTGCTTGTCCAGCGAGCAGGGAGCGTCAAAACAGCCAGAACGTCGAAGCTGACGCGTTGAAACATGAATGCGCGAAGATCGACCCACCCGCGCGAATAACAACTTCAACCCTCGGCCAGAGATTACTCGGGGTGCTGTGCACATTATATCCTTACTACTTGGCTGCTTGTCCAGCGAGCAGGGAGCGTCAAAACAGCCAGAACGTCGAAGCTGACGCGTTGAAACATGAATGCGCGAAGATCGACCCACCCCGCGCGAATAACAACTTCAACCCTCGGCCAGAGATTACTCGGGGTGCTGTGCACATTATATCCTTGATCTCGTGCAGGTGCATCGAACGAAGGACGCTCCGAAAGATCTAGTGGATGTAATCGAGATCTCCCAATATCTGTCTGCGTGGGGTATCCCCAGATGCCACTTATCAAGCCCAAGACGATTTTCTCGCGCAGCATTCTGAGACGGTCTCAGCACACTCGGACGATCAGACTCATGCGGCTGTACAAGAGTGAGTGTGCGCAAACGCACACAACAGCGCAGCGCCATCGGAAACATTACATCTACGGTAGGCAGTCTCTGCCTGGTTCGCATTTCTGACGCTCGCCTCAGCTTTGGTGTAGTTACACTGTGACCTCAACCTCAGCGGCGCTGAGGGAATATGTGCACGTCGATTCCATATGATCACGGTCCAGAAGCGCAGTCCGTCGAACGAGGGAGACGGGCGCACGCTTCCAGGCGGAAATAAATAAAGAGTAAGCCATTGGTGGCTCGTTGGGTACATATCCGGAATTGACTATTGCTCAGGCGGACACATGATCAAGGCGTAAACGGTGTAGAAACTTTGCACAACATCGTCACATGAACCAAATTATAATACATGAATGTGAGATTGACAGCGAGTTCGAAGCGCATACAGTGGAGGACATGGATATTCAAACACCCCAATTTCTTACTCCTGTAAATTTAGAATTCCACAACAGTGGGTAGTACCTTCCTCCCACCAATGACATGTGTTGATGACAAGTAGCCAAGCTTTCACTTGGTGGTGGATTCATGTTGATTGCATTACTCTATCACGAGGTGTAGCAACAAGACTGATATTGTTATATGCAGATTGCACAGCCTGCCAAATTTCATGCAAGCCAGGTAGCACTGAGACCTGTTGCGCATTGGTAGATGAGAAGGTACACTACATGAATACACTCACGAAATCTCATTTTCAGGCTGCTTCATGGCTCAGAGCTACGACAACTGTGAAACACAGAATGGACAAAGTTTGTCTACACTCTCAAAGCTCAACTGATTAGCTTCTGGACTTGGCACTTGCGGGTCACAATCCATGTCTATATATCTCATTGCTTGCAAGGTATCATGACCTGAGACTCTCCCTAGAGTAGATTGTGTAGTGTTCAAATTTTGTCCATTCTGTGTTTCACAGTTGTCGTAGCTCTGAGCCATGAAGCAGTCTGCAAATGAGATTCCTTGAGTGCATTCATGTAGTGTACCTTCTCATATACCAATGCACAACAGGTCTCAGTGCTACCTGGCTTGCATGAAATTTGGCAGGCCGTGCAATCTGCATATAATCATATCAGTCTTGCTGCTGCACTTCGTGACAGAGTAATGCAATCAACATGAATCCACCACCAAGTGAAAGCTTGGCTACTTGTCATCAACACATGTAATTGGTGGGAGGAAGGTACTACCCACTGTTGTGGAATTCTAAATTTACAGGAGTAAGAAATTGGGGTGTTTGAATATCCATGTCCTCCACTGTATATCGTGGTACTGGAAAATACAACCGGCCCAGGGGCTTAGGACGGCTTCACGAAACGATCTGTTGGTGGATGCTGAACAAACGAAAGGTCAGTCTTAGATTCGGCAAAAAGGCGACGACTAACGTATATGTAGCCGTGCTGAGCAGCGGCCGCGCAGTCCTCTTGTAACTTGCGGTGTTCGGCTCTCGTGAGTGCGGTGGAACGACCCAAGTGAGCGGCACGAGCAGCTCTGCGGCGATTAATGCCGACGATCACGTCCGGCGTGCCAGGAGGTACACCCCCAGTAGTCATGCGGTGTACAGGACGACGCTTGCGACGAGCAGGAGAGGACGTGATACGAGCCATGGATGTCGGTAACAAGGCTGATGAACGGGTGTCTGGGAGTGGGACGGACTGGGTCGAGCTTTATATCTCAAGTTAGGCGTAGCGTGGTGCGATGCGGTGTGACCTGGCTACCGGACCACGCTCTTGCTGACATGCGATTTCGCAGGAAGAGATTTCTCAGTGTCTTGTGTTCGAAGGTAAGGGGAAATGTATTGGAGTCGTTCTCGAGGTAAAGTAAGTACATGTTGCTATAGCTAATCCAAGTCGATTGGCTGCTCATTTTCTACGAAGACCAATACGTCGTCGTCATCGGCATTGACGCGGACAAAAGAACCGTTGCCACGGCTAGTGCGCGTCTTCTTACGAGGCAGCGGTGGATCAGCGGGCTCGCTCTTGATCTTCACCTTGCGAGGGGCAGGATTTTCGACAATCTCGGGCTCAGAGCTGTCGTCGCGCTTGCGCTTCGAGACCGCCGCAATTTCACCGCGCGCCGAGAAGCGCGCGTGGTCCGCGGCTCCAACCACACGCGCCCATGTGGAGTCCGCCTCGCGCTTCGCGATAGAGAATTTGTCCTGGATACCGCGCTCGAGAGCATCCCAGTGACGCAGGGCCTCGAAAAAAAGTTCGTCGGGGTCCGGCCAAGGAGTGCCTCCAAATGCATCAGCGAATACCGAGGCTGGCGATGTGTCGGGGTCGTGCAAGCAGGTCGTGGAAAAGGTATGAAATCCACGTGCCATGTCCCTCGCGTATGTTAACGGGAACGTCTTAGAGACAGCTCGCAGCTCGAGGACGCCAGAACCACGGACATCGGAAACGTCGAGTTCGCGGTGAGGGACCAACCTCCTCCATTGGTTGTCCAGGTGGATCTCAAGCGTCGCAGACACTATTTCTGGGTAGCGAAGGTGGTGCAGAATGTGCGCGGGGAGAGAGTCGAGGCGAAACGCAGACAGCGAGATAGCGTGGTCGATCACATTGGTCACGTGCTGCAAGTTGGTAAGTCACGTGAAGTACGAGGAGGCACTGTCACTGACGTGATTGGTCAATTGCAACGACAGCTTGATAACCCGAGTAACAGAAGGGCGTGGTTCAACTAGACGGCCGACGGGAGCGGGGGCAGGCAGCAGCGCGGGAATGCGCTGATGATGGAACTCCCGACGGTAGGGATAGGGTCGCATTGCTCGTGCGCGGTAAAGCGGTGGTTCGGACACATGTATCTTGCCACGGAACTCGGGAAAGACGTCTATCTCCTGTGTTTTATTGTTGAGCCGAGCAACGAAGCCGAGATTCGGGCACTGAGATCGGTGAGTTACTTTCCCGGCAGACGAAAGCAAGGCTCTCACAAGAATTGCAACGCGACCTCTGACCGTGGGAGGGCCGACGTCTGTGAGGCGAGCGACGTGTTTTGTATCACACACAATACAGTGCGCGTCTTGGGAAATGGTGAGTGGTACGTCGTGTTGGCCGCGGGGAACGTTATCCATGATAGGTGACGGAACAGCAGAGAGAGAACGAACAGAAGGTGGCGGCGGTTTTAAAGGCCGGAGATCAATCCAACGTGGTGGGATCATGTTGCGTGGGCACGGAGCAACACCGCGAAGCGGGAACTTCGGGAGGAGCGCACCACGGGTGAATACTGGTACAGCCTCAACAATAAATTACCACAGGATATCGACTGTCTGACCAACGCACCCCGTATGGAACCGAAGCAGACTCGTCTCGTCGACGAGCGTCCCATCTACGCCGCGATCGCATGTCCAGTCCCTTCGTGCCGCCACTCCTGCAGTTGGAGTTTCTACCAAGGCGGCGACCCACTGCTCAAAGACGGACAAGTCGCAAAGGTGAGCGCTGGTGCCTGCGCGCGATGACCACTCAACAGGAACGCAGTGCACACTTCACGGGCTCATCGCATTCAGACAAGGGAATCGCGCGACTCCGAGAATGCGCATTCTACCCTTCGCGTTGACGGCTGCCCAACGACGTGCCGAGCGCGATTCTCGAGAGGGCAAGAGCCACGCTCCGGGATGCAAGCCCTGCCTCCGCTGTCGCGCGGCGACGGAATTCTCAGTGTCCATTTCATCTCTGCATGAGATGCTGTGGTATGGTGGAATGCGACGGGAAACGGCTGCGGTGCGATGTTCGTAAGCATAACGATGGTAAGGAAGGCGACCTCGTTGGTGCAGAGAGTTTTCTGCGTAGTAACGCGCAAATGATATCATAATATGGGCGGTGTTTCGTAGTCGGCGTGGTTCGCGGGATCTCATGAATATGCACAATCGGCGCCTGTGAGGCGCTGGAGCGCGCGTTGGGTGAGATGAGAGGCAAAACCAATGACTAATACGCCGGATCCACAGACCACGCGTGGTGCGAAGCGTGCTCGTAACCCAGGGTGAACACCGTGGTTCGGGCTGGTCGAGAACGCGCAGGCGGTGCAGGCAATATCTTGAGAGCGATCGAAGCACAAAGCGCGTGGTGCGGGAAACTGATTTCATTTAGGGCGTGGGCCGAACGTGGTGGTGTGGGTTAGTATAAGACCGGTGGGAGGACGGCGCGCCGAGCCACTTCGGTAACCGACCTCGCCGTTCTACTCTCGCTGTCCTTCTCAATGTCTGAACCAGCCTCCCAACCGTCGTCGCGACCCACGCAGCCCAGCAAGACGAAAAGGAAGGAGGTGAAGGAGAAGGGAAGGGCTGGTCCACAGTGCAAGATGTCGAAAGCACTCATCGATGCGCTTTATCCGGTCATTCACGAGTACGGGAAGTTGAAGAGGGCGGGGAAGGGGAAGGAGGCGAGGGTGTTCAAGGCGAAGAAATTGAAGGAGTTCGACGAGGAAGACCATCTCAGCGACCCCTCGGACCCAGTCCACCTTAATCATTTCGACTCCGAAGTGAACACCGACATGCTGCGCACCGTGCGTCTGTCGGCGTGCCTTGCTTTGAGAGACGCTGATGATTTCTATGCAGATGGTCGATTCGTTCATTCGCAACACCGCCGAGCGAGGCTGGGATGGGGGCGCATTCGGCCACTGGCGCTTGGAACGCGAAGGCGCAATGCGTGCAGACGGAGTAGTAGCCACTAAGCCCGTCAGAGCGAAGACGGCACTGGACTTGTTTTTCGACGCGAACAAGAAGAAGGTGCTCGAGTTGCGCGACCAGCTCCTGGACACCGAATTCGGCCAGCCGGAGAATAGTGATCTAGAAGAGCGCAATGCAGCACAAATTGGATATAAGACCAAGGCCGCGAAACAACTCTACGCCGAACTCAGTGCTGAGGAGAAAGAGTCGTTCGAGGCCGACGCGGAGGCTGCAAAAGAGGAAAACAAGCAGCTCAAGAACACTCCGGAGGTTATAGAAGGGTACGTCGCGTGAGACTCGGTTCGTACAGCCGCTCTTCTGACACGGATTAGATGCCGTGAAGAGCTGCAAGAGGAGATCAAGAGGCTGTTGAGACGCGTGCGAACGGGACGGTACGGAATCGCGATGGTCTCGGTTGAGATGGCTTTCCATGAAGCACCCAAGACTACTCGCTTCGCAGCGTAAGCAATCGTCATGTGTGGACTTCGAGCGCAGCGTCTGATATTATTGTCACAGATACAGCAGCGAACGTTACATCATGCGTTCCGCGGGTCGAAAGCAGTGGATTGACAGTGAGGAATACGAGGGAGCCTGGCAAGCTTTCACAGGCTTCGCGGCACCGTATCTGCAAGGTATGAAATTGTATGGTGGTTGCTTCTCGTGGCTGATGTATCCAAGCGTGCTACGACCGCGAGAACCCCGCGCATACTGAGAACGAGAACGGAGACCGTGAGGACGGTGGAGGCGAGCAGGCGAGTGCAGCAGATGTGGACCGCGCCAGGCCAACAAATGACTCGGACGGAGAACCAGAAGAGGAGAGGCCGCGCAGGCTGCGAAGGAAGACGTCGCTCGAAATCACGGGCGCGGAAGGTGTGCAGAACGACGATCAGCAAGGCCACCGAATTGTCGAGAAGGTCGTGCCACCGCGTCTCAGTCCCAGTCCCGAGGCCGAACCACCGCGTCTCAGTCCCAGTCCCGAGGCCGAACCACCGCGTCTCAGTCCCAGTCCCGAGGCCGAACCACCGCGTCGCAGTCCCGAGGTAGAGCGATCGCGCATCAGTGCCGAGGCCGAGTCTCCGCGCCTCAGTCCGGAGGTTGATCCGCCCACTCGCACGCTGCTGCCCGAGGGCGGACAAAATGAAGACGGCCTGCGCACGGCAGACGACGAAGTTGCCGGCTCGACTACGCAGTCGGTTACCATGAGGGGTCAGCCGGAATCCGAGCTCGCGTCCGACGCTGCACCTACTGGAAACGCTGGTATGGCGCTCAAAGCGCCTGCCAAACCCAAACCACGAAAGACGAAAGGCGCTGCCGGAAAGAAAAAGCAGGTAGAGCAGGTCGCTGAAGGTGAAGAGAATGGAACGAGCGACGGCAACACCGGCAAGGCGAAGAAAGCAGGAACCAAGCGTAAAATGCCAGAGTAAGAAGATTTTCTAATTGAATGAACTGGGGTACTCACACAGTTCAGGGAAATGCCACCGCCGCCACCCGCAAAGCGCGCACGCAAGATTGCAAATGGTGCGACGGAGGGCAGTGCGGCGCCCGAGGGCGTTAGCGAACCGAGACGCAGCGGGCGAGTGCGCATTCAGAAAGTAAAGGAAATGCCAGAGCTCCTGCAGCAGGCCCCAAAGAGGCGCCGCTCGAGCGCGGGAAATGCTGCGTAGGCAGGACCGGATTGGTAAGCCGCAGTGTTCTTCGTAAGTGTTCGAGTAACACTGATAATGATATATATAGGGAATAGTGATGTACATAGTTGTCCTTTGGAAAAATGAGCGCTTCATGGTCGACACATGCTCGCTGTTGAGCGCTGATTGAGAGCGACTAACCTCAGATCGAATGTGCGACTCTCCGCGGCTAATCACGAGTAACGGATTGAAGGCCGAGCCTACTGCTGAGGCTGACCTGCTGCGGGAGTCATTGGCACGTCCGATTCATCAGCAGAACCGAGCGAGCAGAGCCGAGCACGCGAGCCGTGCTACTTCTGAGCCTCACGCGGGTTAATCGACGGTTAATCGACCGTTGACTGACCGCGAGCGGTACTCCGGTTAACCGCGAGGAATCCTCACAGTGCCACTGCTGAGCTTCACTCGGGTTAATCGACGGTGGACCGCGAGGAGGGCTCTGCTGAGCTTCACTCTGGTTAATCGATGGTTAATCGACGGTTAACATCGAGGAGTCGATGTGGCTACTGCTGATCCTCACCCGGGTTAATCGACGGTTAATGGGCGATTAACCTCCAGCAGTACTCCGGTTAACTGCGAGGAGTCCTCGCAGTGCTACTCTCACTCGGGTTAATCGGCAGTTAATCAGCAATTGATTGGTGCTGCTATTACAGCGAACACTAGATAGAAATATGTAATTCACTAGGTCTTAATGGAAACATTTTCATTGCTACACTACATAATTACCTCTGAGTACAATTTTGGCTTGAGTGATTAACTAAGAGATGTCGCAAATAACAATCACTGGTTAACTGAAATGTCCTGAATCACCTGGCCGGCCGACGTCAGGTACACTGTAGCTCAAGTGTACAAGTAAAAACCCTGCTTCAAAGACTTACTTCGGCATGTTGATGATATACCAGAGCATTTGTGGCGAAAAGCTAAGTGGCAATTCACGTTGGCCGGGCAAGGCATCCATTGATAACTGAGCGGAACATTAAAGCCCGCCGGTGGGCTCTAAACCTCAATTGAATCAGGCAAATGCGGTGGATTGTATACATGTTCACTGTAGTTGTGTCTGTCTTTCATTTTCGGTGGGGGTTCAACGCACAGCGCATGGTCACGTGATCCGTGCGCACGAGAGCCGAAGGCTCAGAACTCCGATACCACAGGTTTCAATCCAGCATACAGATACAGTACATATGCAATAGTATTAACATGAGTTTCTGGTGGCCAGCTATGGTCTGAGCCGTGCTTGAAGGACCGTAAAATGTGTTTGTTTGAACAGATGTTCGGCACTTTTGAACAGACGCTCGTAACCTCAGACAGCTACCGGGCTTTGTTACTGTTTACACCATCCTCTCCCTTCGCGCGCATCGAGCTCATTTGCGGCTCTGTGGTCCTCTGCTGTCCTGTGGACTCACCTGGTTCCCCTATAGCTTTGGCATTGGTGTGAGTGCCTTCCAATTAGTACTGTAAGGTCTTTGAGCTCACTCAATGCCATTGCAGCTGATCTCGTCCGATAACACTGTAAGTAGGCAGGTTCTTGCTGCACGCACGCAGTTTCTCACCCATACTTCAATAGCATTTCGTTTGAGGTCTTTCGGCGGTGTTCAAGCACAACTTCCTATCACAGGTAAGATGGTTTCGTCGAGGAGAATTGTATACATATTAATAATCGTCGCCTAGAGGCGAAACATCTTTACCTGTTGTGCATTGGGATCGAACATAGGTGCATGTCGTTGATGGTCAAGACAATCACTGGCCCTCACACCAGCTTGTCTGCTAAGGCTACTGGCTCGCATCTTCCGTTAGCATCTCGCTTGTACTGGTACACTCATTCCCACTCTGTTTTGAGCGCTCTGAACACATATTCATAGCAGTGTATCTTCACGATGCCGGAGTGGCGAGAACACCTCATTACGGCCTTCACCATTGCGTTCATTATTTTAATCCAGCTTGGACTCGAGTTCGGAAGCGAGATGTTGCTGCTCATTAACATCTGGGTGGACGCTACGCTTGCCGAGGTTGAGGCTGAGGAGGAACGCGAGGTTGATGAGCAGAAGCTCTCCCCGGACGCATTGGAGCAGCGGACACGAATTCTCCGCCACCAACCGTATCGTTTGCGGTCAGGCTCAAAACTCACTCGTGGTTCAAGTGCGGCTAGTGGTCGTAGCAAAGTGTGGCCCGAGGGAATCTCGTCTCTGCGCTCGCTCCGTCTAATCGGTGTTGATTTCACCGCACGCTCTATCATTCTTGATTTTGGACCCCGGATTCTTACTGTGCGCAAACCAGATTCGCCTTCATGAGTATATACTGAAATGCTCTTATAGGTTCGGCTCATAAACCATACTTCGGCCCAGGTGTACCGCAAATCTCAATGGGAATCATCGGTGCGAGACGTGCCAGCACATAAGGTTCGTAGATTCTATGGTTTTGTAATCTTGTGGTTAATACTGTTTCAGAGCGCACGTCAGTTCAAGATTGCAATAGCGCTCGAGTTTTCCGAATTTGTGATTGCATTTGTCTCTGCCGACCTCGTGTTTGAGGTATGTAAAGTCGTACATGCTGGTTCGAACCTGATTCAAACCTGATTCCTACCAGCCTCATTGGTACAACTGTATAGAAGACATGCACCACCGCGAACCCCCGCCCGACTTTGCCTTTCCATGCAAGATTCCAACCACTGCAGACGACATGAAACTTCATTTATCCAGGAACCCACCACAGCACCTGCCGCTCTCCCTCAAAGCGGAGCTCAATGTCCGCGACTGGATGATGAGCCGCCGAAAGTCATCCCCGCGAAACGAGCTGGCTATACTGGTTGTGAGAAAGTTCGAGCGGGTCTTCCCAGGAGAAGGTGTTTATACGACGTGTGAAGTCTGGAAGAAAGCTGGTAAGCTTGCTGTGCTTGCACTGTATATTTGCATTGAATTTGCACCCAGGCCTGTCACCGTATATAACGGAAGCTGAGCTCTTTGATTGTCCGTCGATGGCTGCACGCTTGCTCGAAGCAACGTTCTCTCTCATGAAGGACGCGTATGACAACATGTTCAAGACGTATGTACGACCCGTGCTCCACGGCGACGGCACGATTCTGGCTCCCACACAAGAACAGCGCATTCGCTGCGGCATGGGTGCCTTCCATGTTTTTGCCAAGGTAGCATCTCGCGTCACGCAGCGTATGCGTAGACTGCAGCAGATGTATTTGGTGCGCCACCTGAGCCTTGTTTATTTCCTTGCGATAAACATCTTTCAGGACGACATTGAGAATGGAAGACCAGTTCGTTACGACGTCTTTGAGCCAGCCCTCATCGCATCAGCCTTCGACAAGGATGTGCATCTTGGTAGTCTCATCTTCGGACGGGAGCTATTTGACAAAACGGGTATCAAGCCATCGGCTGCTGCGACTGGCCCACTTGAAGCTACTTATACCGATCTCGGTGCGTAATGCATCCTCGCTCTCCTTGTCTATATCTCAATACCTGCAGGGCTGATTGACGCTCCCACGCATTTATGTGCTGAGGAATATCAGCCTGCCTTTCCCAAAGATCTCAACCTTACCGCCGCTAAGATGAACCATTACGCATTCCGTGTCCGGACAAATGCTCCTGCACCCTCAACCACCACGAGCGCTGCCCCAGATATACCATCTCTGCCTTCTGTGGTGCTGTCTGATGCGCAGCCTGCCAGAGTGCGGTATGTTCGCGGTGTTGTCTGGACGATCATTCCGCCGCATCCAAGTAATGCACATTTCCACCGCCTAAAGTGCGTTGCATAATTGGCTGCGGTATGTATTACAGTGCTAACACCTTGTTTAACTCGTAGGATGCTGTCTCATGCCGAGATGGTTGCGGCAAGGTTCGAGACGGTGGTTACTCAGACCAAGCAAGTCGTAGTTGGCCCACTGGAATTCTTTGGTAATGGGATTTATGTTCGCAATGGCAAAAAGTGAGTTGTCTCGCTTGTAATTATACCCCATCCCCCATCCCCCATTGCTCAATCACTTTATACTCTAGAATCTTCATCGCTACATGCCAGGCAGACCCAGTGGTGTTTCCAGCTGCGAGCCAGTCAGATGCCTTCATCAAGTTCATGCGCGGTCGGGAGCGGCGCCGTTTTGTAGCGCAGAATCCTCACCTATCTGGAGTTCCAACACCAGCAGACCTCGTTTCCAAGGTTAATCCGCAAATCCGCGCTCTTTCCAAGGCTCGTTCGACCGTCGCCGCACTCTCGGGATTCGACAGTACTCCCCCTCCACCCATTGCAACTCCCAAGGACTCGCAACCAAGGCGTCGTGTTAGCGCAGATGCTCGCCTTATTCTCGAGGCAGGGGGATCTATTCCCAGCATTGCTCAGCACAGTTCTCAGCATCACATCGATGCCGACGCTTTTGTGCCATTGGAATCCCCTCGTCCATCGACACCTTCGTCGCCTCGTTTGGTCGCGGATGCTCTGCCTGAGCATCCAGTATATTCGTCGTCGGGACGTGCTATCCTTGAAGAGGAGAACTGCGGCGACGATGATGTAGATGCTGCGGACCTGCTCGCAGAACCTGACGACGGAGATGCTGCCCTTACCTCTCAGGATTCTGAGTATCATGACTCAGATGCATTTGACACATCAGAAAGTGACTCGCAGTATGTAGATTCCTCCTAGTTCTGGTTAAAATCGGCAGGTTGCTGTTACTAAATTCTGCACGGACTTCGAGCAAAATTACACTGTATTATGGCATCTGCTGGCGAGCATAGCACCAAATGTCACAGTAAATGTCTCTGTATGGCTCTGCCTAACATCGAGGTACAGTGATTATTGTAGCGGCAAGCAGTGTTGGATACACCGTCCGATAATGTCCTGTATGGACTCGGACACTGTATGTGTAGATATATTACGTTGTGGATGGCTGAACATTGCACTGTAGTACAGCAAACGGGTGTGGGTACTCACTGGATTTCACTGGACTATGCGCTGGGGGACAGGGTTGTGCGCCGGGTGATGTTGTATTTTTTGCCGATGTTACCGCCGTCCTGCAATGTAATACACCGCTTTTTTCTGCGCAGAACACTGGGATCCACAGTGATAGACGCTGCATCCCATAGTGGTTGACAGCGAGATACAGAGTCATGGATGTGGTTGGACGGTGTCATGTTATGTGGGACAGTGTATGTGACACTAAATGACACTCTGAACCTCGATGTAAGGCACGGTGGACAACACCGGAAGTCAATGGCTAATACGCTGCTGTTTACCACAGGATAGTGTACTCTGCAGCGTTATCCACAGAAGTACATTACCGGACAATGGGGGATACGCTGTATTACGACATAACTTTCAATGGTGTTGCCTGTACTTCAGTGTAATTGCTGCTGAAGCCTGCTGTACCATTGTGTATAACACAGTGGGTTCATGGACGACTTTGGAGGTGACAAGCTCCAAAGGATCTGCCCCAACCCAGGTCGGGACGCAAATGTAAGCTTAGGACTGCTTACCATTGCATCGGTAGAGTATCTAAAAGTACTCTGACCGAGTTTCAAGAAGCTCGGCACTCTGAGGGTGGAGGAATGCCGCTCTGAAACTCGGAGTAGCAGACCGGCCGATTCCGGTGCTTCGAACTTCGTGCTCAACCTACCCCAGGTCGGGATGCAAAGGTAAGCTTCAAACTATCTACCATTTTATTGGTAAGGTATATAAGAGTACTCTTACTGAGTTTCAAGAAGCTCGGCACTCTGAGGGTGGAGAAATGCCGCTCTGAAACTCGGAGTAAGTAGTAGACCGGCCGACACCGGTGCTTCGACTCGCAGATTGCAAAAATCACTAAATTGAAAATTCAAATGTGCAAATTATCTTACTCAGAAACCGTAATTATATTGTGAGTCAATTATCATGGCTGTGTATAATCCGGAGCTATTACTCTTCCCGGCTAGTTCCGCTAGTTTGCTCGCTGCTTGTGATCACTCCACCACTGTTGAGCACAGCGACATGGCGTTCACAGTACAGGAGCTCATTGAAGTGCTGGATGCGCTCTTTCCGATGCTATTTCCTGCGCGGAACGCTCTTTATATCCTTGGCAGCATTGTCGCGCTGTGGCCGATTATCCAACTCGCCAGGAACCAGGAGCAGACTGCTAATAGGCAACATGGAGCGCGCGGCTGGAATACATCGCTTCGCACAATCCTGGAGCATATAACCTCAGACGATGCACTTCCAGAGGAGAACGGCCATACGATTAGCGCTGCTGTTGTTGCTGGAATTGTCGAGGATCTTATCCCCGACCTTGCATTCCATGTCAACCGCATGAATCTCCAGAATCAGCCACTTATGACGGCACCCTATGTTGTTTTTTGCACGGCCAGGCTCAACTGCTCAGTCTGTCCTGACCATCCTGCGCTAAGGCGCAAGGATGACGCCCACTTTGTGAACCTTCTACACTCTGACCTGACTCGAACCCGTGCCATGCTTCTCAGTGCACACTGCAACCGTTGCGCAACAATCTACTGGCCGGACAGACTCTCGATCCGTCCAGATCCACTGGGTCGTGCCCGCGTTCTGCGAATGGAGGGGGATGCAGTCTATCTGCGAATCTCCAAGTCGGACCAACTATGGGCACACCGCGACGTCGCATTGATGCAGGAGTCCGCGTTCTTTCATCTGCACTCTGGATGGTCCAGCTTCACCAACTACCTGAATGCTTGTAGACCTGGAGAACGCATTGTCACAGTGCGCCAGGTCCGCCGCCTCTTCGTCGAACATTTTTCACGTCGCATGCTAGCTGCTCATGGGCTACTTGAGGGCTTTTCCTGCCCAACAGACCCAAATACCGACGATCTCATGTCCATTGTTGTTGATGCTATCGGAAAAGGCGGCGGCAGAGCTCCTGGTGCTTTCGACCACCACTGCGACGAATGTACACACTCCAAACGCTATCGAGCTGCTCAACTGGATCCCAATGCCAATCCGAACACAGTCGTCGGTGTAGACGACGACGAGGTGAGATCACTGTCGGTGCTCTGCTCCTGTCCCATGCTGACTGGTCAAGGTGGCTGCCGGTGCAGGCGCTCCCCTCCCAGAGCAAGTAGCTCCAGAGAATGGCGATCAGCTCTTTGTGAATATGACGGTAATGGATGGAAAGGTCATCCAACATGCGGTGAGCCCACTGAATTATGTGTCGACTCCTGGACTCATAACAAATGGTGAGATTTGTGCGATCGACAACTGCAACAATGCACTTTCCAACTACAAGGATGGACGCTTCTGTGCACTCCACTGCGAACAAGGTTGGAACGAAAAGTGTGGCATTATTCCCTGTGGACGACCGCGTGCAGCAGCGCTTGGCAGGAAATTCCTTGCCTGCGACGCCGATGAGCACAAGGCTTTCTTCCTTGCGTATCAACGTCGCTTTGGTCGTCTCAACTTTTGGGTGCAGCGTGTTATCCGCCAGCAGGTGCATGCGGAAGACGAAGGACAACCTGGTCTACAGCTTCGTCCCACTGCACTGCCTGCTGTTGATGGTCTAGCGGGCAATCAGGTGATTCACACCTTTCGCCCTCGATCGACATACTGCATCCAGACCATTCAATGGGCTTGCGGCTACCCGATTGCATGGACGAAGCTGTATGGCTCAGAGAATGCGGGCAATGTTGCCAACTTTCTCTTCTCGACTTGGGATATTCCAGCGGACACACCGCAGGCACATCCTTCCTTCGTGGCATACGACAAGGCGTGTGTTCTTCTGGCTCATCTGCAAACTTCGCATCGTGACAGTCCCTGGATCGAGACGACTCGCTTCATTGTTAACGCTTGGCACTACATTGGGCACCGGGCTGACGACGAACTCTGCCGCACTCTGTGTAACCCAGCACCAGGAGATGGCTCTCAGCCAGATCTGGTTCTGGAACGCACTGATGACGAAGGCCGGGTCCACCGAACACGTGCGTTTAATCTCGAAACTGCCGAGCAGTTCAACTCGTGGCTGGATCGCTACAAGGCATTGCTCGAACAGATGTCGGCCTCGTCTTACGATTTTGTTGTGCATGTTCTTTTCTTTCTATATGCCGAGGAGGTGAAGAAGCGCATCGCGAAGCGAGAAGCACGAGCAGCGCAGGAACAGCAGGACAACGCGTCAAATAATTCTTCTGACACTGGTACGCCCAATCACAGTCAACACACATGCAATTCGTCTAACTTGAGATCGAACATAAGGCTAGGATGAGCGTCTTCTCTGTCCTTCTGAAATTTGTCGAGATGTGCTATTTCGATTTGCAATCCCTACAGCGTTTATGTACCCCCACATATAGTTTCGAAGCACCGGTGTCGGCCGGTCTACTACTCCGAGTTTCAGAGCAGTACTCCTCCACCCTCAGAGTGCCGAGCTTCTTGAAACTCGGTAAGAGTACTCTTATATACCTTACCAATGAAATGGTAGATAGTTTGAAGCTTACCTTTGCATCCCGACCTGGGGTAGGTTGAGCACGATGTTCGAAGCACCGGAATCGGCCCAAGGGGGCACCGGAAGCAAAATGACGGAACCTGGGTCGGTTTACGCTGGGAAGCTGGTGAGGCCGACCTACCTACCTACCGTGGGAAGATATTGCCATTTCGGGAAGCCCTTCCGCGGATCCGGAAGCAAACTGGTTCCTGCCAAAGTAAAGAAACTTATTGTGATCAGTGTAAGAGAGGGTGTAACACTTGAAAGGCGCTCTAATCACGTATATTGTAGCTGTTCAATGCCTTTGATTATTTTTCAGTGTAATGTGCCGACCCCAGCCCCTGGAAAGGGGGGTGTGGAGCAGAGAGCCCGGACTGACGTATAGTGGACTTGTTTTGATGCTTTATTTCAGTGGGAATAATGCAGAAGAGTTGTATTTTGATGCAAAAATCTTTCCAGAGTGGCTCGGCAAGCCGAGTATATGGGACTCCAGTTACGTTTGCAGCCCTCCAGGCTGCGACCTACCTACCTAGGTTTAGTTCCGGGAATTTGATCCCGGTGCCCCCTTGAATCGGCCGGTCTGCTACTCCGAGTTTCAGAGCGGCATTCCTCCACCCTCAGAGTGCCGAGCTTCTTGAAACTCGGTCAGAGTACCTTTAGATACCCTACCAATGCAATGGTAGATAGTTTGAAGCTTACCTTTGCATCCCAACTTGGGGTGCGGATATTCTGGATGGAGTCAATGTCAGTAATAGAATGTGTTTACAACACTTTTTGCGCCATAGAGGCATAGACATAATATCATAGGGCATAGACGGCATACATGTGGCATATTTCTCGTACATCGGCACCTAGAACTGCTCCTCCTCGTCCAGATCGCTCAACTCCTGATACTCCAATTTGTCCTTCTTCCGCGATGAGGAAGACTCAGCCTTGCGATGATCAGCATCCTCCCGCTCGCGCATGCGATTGCGCTTCTCGCGTTCACGCTCCTTGTGCCGCTCACGCTCCTTCTCCTTCTCTCGCTCGCGACGCTCCTTCTCCTTCTCCTGCTCACGACGCTCCTTCTCCTTCCTCCGGCGCCTGCGCTCATGCTCCCTCTCGTCGTCAGAGGATGAGTCAGGGTCCGAGTGCTTGGTGCGCTTCTTGACTGATGACGACGAACTATTAGCGACCTCGTCAGGGAAATAAGGCTTCTTGCCCTTCAAGGCGATTTGCCTCCAATCGAGGATAGCGCGGTGAGAACGGTGCGAGAACATTGCCGAGAGCTCCTCGTTATCGGGGTCTTCGATCCAGTTGTAGAGCGGCTTGAAGGCCTTCTGAACGCTCGGCGGGTATTTGTCGCCCAACGGACTGAAGATGGCGTGATCCTGGGCTGCAACAGTGTGCCCAATGCCAAGAGCTGCACGTACACCCTCGATAGTAAAATGGCCACCGGCATACTTCGTCGAGCCAGTGATAGCCCCGGGACTTTCATCTTGGGTGTGCATGTGAGCGCAAGCACAAATAAAACTTATGAAAGAGACTTACCATTCCACGTGGATGGAATATCAAAGCCGCGAGGTGCTTTCCAAGCTTGCAGCGCGGTAACGGCGTTGTTGAAAGGAAGCCATCTCTCCAGTCGCTGACGAAGCGTGTTCGCGACATGCTCCTTGCTTGGCCCTGTAATGCCATCGCGGTCGTACAGAAGCTTCGCAAGGTAAATCTGGAATCCGAGGTCGTTATCGAGTTGGCGGAGGTTCGAAGCTGCTGGTGGCCCCGGCAACGGTTTCGCAATCGTACTGGGCATAGTCGTCAACGTTTCCACTCCAGTAGAGGCGCCGGCCACTCCTCCTGAGCTAGCGAGATTCGCGGGCGGTTCTTCGGGCTGTATAAGAGTTAGAGAGCTAAATTACTGCGCCAAGATCTAAGGCGACTAACGGGTCGATAGACCATGTCAAAGGTGAACTCGTCACCAACTCGGCGCACTGGGTGGCGCTTTGTCATCTCCGAACGATTAAAAGTCGAGAAGTCATGCGCGAGAAGACAAGGAACCGAGCCAACATTGCGCGAGAAGCCTGTCGTGGGGTTGACAACATGCAGACGTCCTGGGCGCCCTGAATACGTCAGGCATAGCTGTGCGACTCCCAACGAATGTAACGTACCTTTCAGAGGAGAAGCATGTTGCGCTGTAAAGGCTTCCATGAAGTCGTCCAGCTGTACATAATGGCGAGCAGCCTGCTCTGGCTCCACGGGCCTGCCATCCTCTGAGACGGAGATGACACCGCGCTTCAGCGGTACAATGACCTCCTCAGTCTCAGACGGCGAGATGACGCCACGAAGATGGACCTTGACTACAGTAAAAGTCAGTGACTGTAAATAGTGCACCGTGTTGTAACTCACCTGCACTCGGTGTTGGAGGTGCGGGCGGCTGCATGCGCCGAGGGGTAACGAGTCCCTGCGGGGGGAGTGGATTTTGAGGCGGAGGAGGAGTTGTAATACCATGAGGCTCGCGGATTGGGTTAGAGCCCTGGGGTGGGGGTTGAATGCCATCTATGAGCTATTATTAAGGCTGAAACTAAATTAAATATAAGTACACCTCGCCATACTTTATTTAGATTTAGTATGTAATTAGTATTAATTAATTATAACTAGTTATATCTGAATCAAATCAAGTGCCATTGATGACAAGTTATACTCGGTGTATGCAACTAATGACTACATCATACATGCTTCTATAACTATACCTACTGATCATACAAGGTTCCAGAGATGTTGGGATGCCTGCAATGTGAGGGTGAAGCAAGAAACCTTTTTGGGTGAGAGTATTACCAAATTGGGAAAGACGATCCAAGATGAAGCATGACTGATGACTGGGATACCATACCTGCTCCTCAGGTATATGATTGGTTAATAGAACTCCTTATGGCTTGATACCGTATGCATTATAGCCTCAGGATACTTCAGAAATTGGCTCTGGCAACATGTAGGGTACTTGGCAGTCTTGCATATTGTCAAGGACCTCCAGTCCCATGGCAGGAAGGTCTCTATAAATGTGGATCAGGTCTAGAACACCTCTCTCTAGATGCATCTCAGTTGATCTGAGCCCTCATAAAGTTGACATGTAGATACAATTAATCATAACTAATTACTCAAAAATACACGTGTCCGTACTTTAATTATATTTATATAGGCTGTTAATTAATTATACTTAGTAATTAATTAAATTAGTTGCAGTCTTAGCTATTATCAGTACGACGACTAGACATCCTATACGCAGTACATCATACCATCATTGCCAGTGCCAGCGTTCCCAGCAAATGTAACCTTGCGCTTCGACGCATCGGGAAGGCTATGCCCAGGAGGGTCAACAGTAAGCCCTCGGGAAATAAGCCCCGCAAGTGCGCTGGCTGTTTATCAGTTAAGTTTCGCGACTGTGGCATAACGGTGCGCACGGAGTTGGTTTGGAAACCCTTGTGGCTGCTTCAGTATCTGCGGAAGCCTTGTCCGCACTAGTAACGCGAGGGACAGCAGTTGTAGGTGTCCCAGTTGCGAAATATGCCTGAAACTTGGGATCGGCTTTAAGCGTCGCTTCGTGTGCTTCGAAGTAAGCCTCGAGCTGGGGTTGCCAGGACAGCCGAAGGCGCTCTGGGCCAGCCTTCTTGAGCCCAAATTGCTCGGCCAGGGCCCTGACGTCAATGACTGTCATTTGGTCAAACTTGGCCTTGTACATCGTCGGTGCGTGTGCTGATGATAGTAGAGCTTGGGGATCAGAGTATTCACGCGGAGACTGATTATTGGCTCCGGATAGACGTATGTAGAGAGTGAGAGTAGTACTGGAGCCATGAGAAAGTTGTATACAAGAGAAATTGCGAGTCGCACCTTTGTGTAATTACTCTCTTGTGAATTCTTTCCTGGTATTTAGGACTGTAATATAGCTTGTATTGAATATTGGCCATGGAGCTGTTCAAGGGATGAGGAATGCCAGGAGAAAGGAACAGCAATATTTACTATAGCGGATAATGACAGCAGACTTGATTCTGGTACGCGTAGATTAAGTGTGCGCTGTTCTACAGCAAACAACGGTGACGTGCATAGCCACATTCGGTGGCATTCGTAGATCCGGTTGGTTCCGAGCTTACTACTGGACTCGAGGAAGAGATGTCCGAGCGGAGTTTCGGATGTATGTCGGGATTAATTGGGTCGAGAAAATTTATCGGATCCGGACAGGAACCCTTGCATATCCGTCTCGACGTTAGCTGTCAGGTCATGGTTGACTCAGTAAAGACATTTGGCAAGATTATTCGTGTTGATGCTATGGACAATATGAAAATAACCAGTCCGAAGATGTCGAGGCTGTTGCGTGAACGAAAGGGAAACGGGGAGCCCAATGTGAACCATTAACTGTTACGGGGAAAACCAGAGAGCACTCTTGCCCCAAAGGCAAGGTAGACAGAGAGACAGAGAGACCATGAAAGCAGCGAGACCACACATCTACTAGACGAACCAAATGAAACACCACGAACGGGGACTACTGCTCTGCTTATTGCTTGGCCTGCTTCGCAGGGACGAAGAGCCAGCAGATGGCAATGAGCGCGCGGATACCCGCGCCGATGGCGAGCGTTGACGAATCGCCTATCGTGTTCATCAGCGCGCGGCCGACGATGCCGCCGATGAGCAAGAAAAGGACGGCGAGCATGCGGCTATCGCGCGCGATGGAGCGACGGTTCAGCAGGAAGAGCTTCGGGTCGGACATGATCTGCACCCAAATCGTCGTCAGGACCACCGTGCTGCAAGTTCCGTTCGCGTCAGCCCTGACAGCAACAAGAACAAATGGCGGACGTACGTGGCAAAGTGCGAGCCCAGCTTGGTGCCCATGACGGCCTGCAGGCCCATGCTCGCGCTGATACAGCCGAGCGCGACGTAGCCGAAGACGTCCGTCCACGCGGGGTCGCCGCGGTCGCTCGCGAACACGCCGTCCTGGCTGGCGTTCGCGAACAGACAGCCGGCGAGCGTCATGAGCGCGCTGGCGAGCGTGCCGAGGAAGAGCCACGCGCGGCGGCGCGGGCCGAACAGCGAGTTGTCGAGGTTCGTGAAGCGGCCGAGCGCGCCGCCCGCGAGGAAGGAGAGCAATGAGACGAGCGCCTGCTTGTCCGGCGTGCGCATCGCCGTGTCGAGCACCGGCCCGCTGAACAGCCGCGCAATCGCGAGCCCAAGCTGGATCGTGTTGCCCGTCTGGAACGCGCACCAAATGAAACATGCGGAGAAGGATATCGAGTCAATCTGCGCGCGCATTAGTTCTGAATACAAACGAGGTTCAGTGATTTGAAGTACTGACGTAACCCGTCATAAAGCAGAACCAGATCATGGGGAATGCAGCCCGCTCGGGGTCGACGTCCGCGCGCAAATGCTGGAGTATCCGGAGCCGCATCGGGACGGGCTCCTGCTGGGCGGTGGCGGGCGGCGGGAGTTGGTTCGAATCCGAGGAAGACTTAACTTCCTGGATTTCGTGCTGCTGAGGCTGCTGCTGCTTGGGCGGTACCGCGTCCGATGCTGGGGCGCTCGTGGCCGCTGGCTGCAACTGCTGTGTCGTCGTTGTATCGTTCGTACTCGCCATTTTATACGAGCTTTGCTGATCGGAAAAATATCAAGAGGTCGTGGCGGGTAGCGTGAACTCGTAGCCCGTAGAGTGTGCTAATGCGCGCAGAATGAGATATCCGAGCTCGTTGCGCGTGCTGGAGTGTGCTAGAGCGAAACAGCTGGCTGGGCCTCCAAAACAGGTGGGTCGTAGCGTGTCTGGGTGCGCTGAAATCAGCAGATAAAGTGCGTTTCAGCGTGCGGCGTGATTGCAGGCAAAATGTGCGTGGTGCGCCAGCGATTGGCTCGGGCAAGTGCTGTCATAGTGGCGAGGGCGGAACCGGGTCTCCGCTCGGTGGGCTCCGCGGTCTGCTCCCGCGCTTGGCGCGTCGTCTTGGCTCAGGACGATTGGCCACTGTGACACTGGCGCGCACCGAGATTGCACGTCACCCTGGAAGAGCTCGTAAGAGTCAACGGAGATCCAGTTGGCAGCGTGCTAAGTAAGCGCTAGGCGCTCAGGAAGGCTGAGTGCCGCGCGAAACTGCGTGCGCGCTTCAGGCCTTACCCCGATATTTCCTGCCATGGTCACTGCAAGTCTTCACGGGTAGACAGAGCGTGATTGTGTGTAGGCACAACTGATAACCTTGGCAAGGAGCTCTACAGAGTCTGAAAGCCGAGCAAGTGTATGTAATCTCATCTCGTGTTCACCATCGCAGCCCGACCCTACCTATTGTTGTAAAGCATATGTATGGGAAATATATGAGGCCTTGAGCCTCTTACAGTTGAACGTGTACAATTTGACTTCAATGGTCCGTGCACCTTCTTCCTCCGATTGACAGATTCGGAGACATGCCACCACGCATGTGTTAAGGCCACGGGGTAGACAGCAAGATCATAGCGCGCTCTGGCAGTAGTCAGAGCACGGGTAAGAACATGCAGAGGGAGACGCTGAATGCGAATATGTACGGCAGTGCGTATGCTTCAGCGAAACTTGAAGCCAGGCGGCGCTGCAGAAAGATAGCTATATGGAAGAGTAGAACTCCATCAGACAAATCGAAGCTCAACAGAAGATACAAAGTCCTCGTCCAACTAGAAAGATGTAGGCGCAGAGTCGATTCATTGAGACGTGAGACGGTCCGACCAGCGTCAGAGACTCCGAGGCATCTTTGAAGCCTGAAACTCCGAATATATCGGATCCGCAATCACTTGAAAGAAGAAAAACGCGCACAGATGGTCCCGAAGAAGATGATAGGGACGGTGGCGGCATAGAGAGCCTCGAGGGCGACTATGGTGTCCAAACTGTGCAAATAATCAACCACCCCCCCTTCGGCTTAAAACAAGCCCTTTGTAATACAAAAGGTCCTTTCGTAAAAGTGTACCCCTTCCTCGTAAGAAAAAACTTTCTCGTACTTGAAACTCCCGCCAGTAATCTTCGCAGGGCTCCTTCCGAAGAGCTCCCGTCGTAACTTGGACCCTCCCGTCGTAACTCGACCTCCCGCCGTAACTCATCGGCCCGCCGTGACTTCTGCCTCCCGTTGTAACCTGTCGTAAGTTTGTGATCACTCATTGATATAGGTTTGCAATACAAGATGTATACAAGCTGTCGGATCGGCATCGGACAGGTCGTCGACACCGGCGCTTATTTTCAATACAACTGCGGATGACAGTAACTCTCCAGATTTTTAACAAAATGAAGCTATTTTTATCTCAGTGTATGCTTTAGTGCCGTATATTATCCTCTCCTTTTTCAGAAATAGATGTAGGGAGTGTAACGGCTCAGTTATATTGAAAATAAGCGCCGGTGTCGACGACCTGTCCGATGCCGATCCGACAGCTTGTATACATCTTGTATTGCAAACCTATATTAATGAGTGATCACAAACTTACGACAGGTTACAACGGGAGGCAGAAGTCACGGCGGGCCGATGAGTTACGGCGGGAGGTCGAGTTACGACGGGAGGCAAAAGTTACGACGGGAGCTCTTCGGAAGGAGCCCTGCGAAGATTACTGGCGGGAGTTTCAAGTACGAGGAAGTTTTTTCTTACGAGGAAGGGGTACACTTTTACAAAAGGACCTTTTGTATTACAAAGGGCTTGTTTTAAGCCGAAGGGGGGTGGTTGATTATTTGCACAGTTTGGACACCATAGTCGTACAGTACCTCAGGATTTCCATACTGGCATGATAGCATTTGCCACGGCATTACCTACCGCTTGAAGTCACGCGTAAACAACAGTATCCTGAGTCTATAAGTACTCGAGAAAACAATTGCGGATGAACTGAATCGGGAGTCGCAATCGCGAGGGAAGACACTGTTGACTTCGTAGAGATGATCTCCCCCGCCATTCCGCTCTTCGCCATCCTCATGCTCTTAGCTATACGATTATCTTCCATCGTAAAGTCTGCAAAGGAGACTAGCTCTCAGCCGAGAATCACAAAGCCACTCCGTGGCACTCCCTTCGCACCCGTCAGTCTCGATTGTTTCAGAACTTCCCTCTATACTTATTGTTTTATCACTGATCATTCCAGATCGGCATCTCGATGAGACTCTCTGCTCTGCAGCTCTGGGCCGTACCATTAACCGGCGCATCAATGAACCCCGCGCGCTCGCTCGGGCCCGCTCTAATACAAGGCAAGTTCTCGCCCCTTCCCTCCCCTTTCCCTTGCCATCCGCATCTTCTACATACTGACTCTACTGAGAAAGGATTCTGGGAGCAGCACTGGGTCTTCTGGTAGGTAAGTAGGTAGGTAGATGACGGGCGTTCGTCGGCATCCCCTCAGCCTCGAGTTCTACACGTGGCTGAAGCATACCGGTTGCTGTACCATGCACCCGGGTCAGGCGAGCACGCGGCACGAGGATAGTCCGGAAGATCCTGTGAAGCGTGCTGAGGCGGACGTGGAGAAGGGGGCGAGGGATGAGAAGCAGATTGTTTGACTGTTTACCAGACGGGACAATGTCACACTGTATGATCACTTACCAATGGGATAATTGCAAGCACGCCATGTAAGTAATATGAGTCCTCGTGCGCGACTGGTTCAAGCTCATACTGAAACGAACGCATCAAAGCCTGCCTTGTTGCAGCGTACGAAACCTATCTAACTATAGCATAATGAACGAGCGGATAGCCACGGGGAGCGCTACATATGATCGTGACGGGGGTCATCGCAGAGTCGTGACATTAAGGAAAGGATGGTCCGAGCGATAGGGGAGGAGCTCTCGACGCTGTGTGCTGAAGTGAAGAGACGAGGCCTGGAGGGCTGCGTTGTCCATTATAGTCTAGTGTAGGAGCGGATGGGGAAGACAGAGTGCGGTGACAACAGAGCGAGAGGATACTGCGGCCATGGTGTGTGAAAGCTTGACGAGCTCATGCGTGCAGATCGTCTTGACCCGCGGTCACAGCAGGCTGTATCATTCGGTGAGTCTCGCAACTCTATAAGGAGGGAGAAAAGCAGCGGGAACTCACCGCACGAACCCTGCGCCGGCGGGACGCGGTCCCACCGCAATGCATGATGGTGAGAAAAGCGGGCGAGATGCCTTGGAAGAGCTCCTTTTCGACTTCCTACCAGCGTCACATAGGAGCGTGAGCATGCTCTACCCGTGAAGTAAGCGAAACTCAAGCGCACCGAGTTAACATGCGGCAGCGAGTCGTGTTGAAGCTTCGCAATCGTGTCTGAGCTGATCACAGCAAGCGCGCGCGAGTGTGACGAGTCGGCATCCACGTCGACGCCTTTGTAGCACCGCGCGCCGGCACCGGCGTCCACATTGCCTTCGTAGATGCTGTCGGCAACAACGGTCGCGCAGTCCGACGCGTCGTCGCGCTCGTAGTCGGAGAAGCACGAGCCGCGGAGAAGCACAATCTCCTCGGGGTCGGATTCGTACGTGCCGGCCGCGCGCTCGTCACGCTCGGACTCAGAGAACGCGCAGCGCCGCGTGCTGGGCTCGGAGACGACGTCGAACCTGGTCGCGACGTCGCGTTTCGCCCGACGTGGCAGCGCGCGGCCGAGTGTCTTGCAGATGTGCGTGAGGAACTTCGAGGCGCGCATTCACGTTCAAGCACGGCTGGGACGCTGATTGGTGGCAGATGCTGGGCTGTACTGAGTCGGCGGCTTCCGCCGTGGGCGTCGTCGAAGATGGAGACGGAGGAGGAGGGAGGAGGGAAAGGGGCGGCGGATGCCGCCCTTCCGCGGATCGGTGGTCTTAACATCCAGCGCCTAAGCCTGAGCCCCTGATTGAGGCGGAAGGTGAGCGTGACGGCCTCGGTGATCATGCTTTGTGGATGTGGAAGGGTGAGAGCGTGAAAAGATAAATTCGAAGGCGAAGTTTGATTGCAGGTAGACGACTATGCAATTCAATCCGCAGATACTGACCACCAGACGGCGGAAGATGGTGTGTGAAAGATGCTCGAATAGCCATTGAATTCAAATAGAGCACAGTACGCGCTAAAATAGGGTAAACTGACCAGAGTATATATCCTAATAGTTACTCGATCCACCTCCACCGCGACCAGTCTGCTGCTGCTCAGCCTCATCGAGCATGCCCATGTTCCCCATGAAGCGCTGCCACGGAATGTCGAGAGTCGTGCCGGCTGGTAATGGCGCATCTTGCCACGGCAACGGCTTCAAGCTGCCATTGCCGACATTCAAATCCGGATTCCATGGAGGGAGCTGCGAGAAGTCGGGCATAGTCTGCATGGGCGCGTCGGGATTCGGCGCAAACATGTTGAGGTCGAGAGGGGGACCGGAGGGGGCAGGATGGGGAAAGGTAGGTTGGGTGTTCCACATATTGAAGGTCTGCTGGGGGAGCACTTGCTGCTGCTGCTGCTGCTCGTTGCCAGGAGGCGGGAAGTAGGAGGATAAGAGCGCGGCGAAGATGTCGTCTCCTTGGCCCGCTGCAAGATTCTGGACACCGAGTGCGAGATCCGGGAGGGACGACGGGCCTGCCTGTGGCTGAGAGGCGTCGAAGTTTGACGCCGCGCCGATGTTGGCTTGTGTCGTGTCTGCGGGCGAGGCGGAAGACGCGCGGGAAAGCGGCGAGCTCGTATTGCTGGTGCTCGCCGAGCTGTCGGCGCGGCGGTCCACAAGACGCGTTTGCCCCCACAGGAACTTCAAGCCCCTTTCCTCCTTGTCGGTATAGACGCGAGGAGGCGAGGTACTCGACGTGGCCTTGAAGGTTGTGTAGGCCTGCTGCGCTCTCAATCGCATCTTGCGGAGATAATCCTGCAGGTGGAGTTAGACGTCTACGGCGGTTCATACGTGGCGCGCATGCGTACAATGCATCGAGATATGCGCTGCGATTGCGGCGCAACTTGCTCGAAGACCTCGCACATGCGATCGAGTTCGACCCACGCTGGCGGCGCAAGGCCGCACCCAGGCGACTTGGCGACGATGGAGCCCAGCACGAGACATGCGGAGAAGCTCTGGCTCCAGAAGTCCCAGAAGCGCAGCGCGAGCGGGCACTGGGTGTACAGCGCGCGCGTGCTCGCCGTGATGGAGAACGCACAGCGAAATGCCACCAATACAGACTGCGCGTACTTGCTCTTCAGCGGGTCCTCGGGGTGTTCCATCACCGCGTTCGCAAAGAAGCCACGGTGCAGGATAAGGAGCACTACGCAGACCAAAGGGATGAGATAACCCGGACTGCGGATTGGAGCGGTACTTGTGCACGTACGTTCTTGGGTGAGCGCGAATATTGTATGGCGCTGCAGCAGGACGACCGCTGAAATCCCGGGCTCGATTTGTCCCGCGTTGACGATGCGGAGTCCGTCGCTGACCGGATGCTCACGTATGAGGCGGTCCAGTCGCAGTACCGTCGCGTAGGTGAGCGGTGCGACGCCAAAGGCCTGGTCCATCACTTTCAGCATAACCTGCTGGTTGAATGTGTGGATCCAGTGCCGGACTGCGGCGATAGCAAGCTGTCTTAGCCGCTGTAGTGATGGTCCGACTACGGACGGGACGCACATGAACTTTGCCACTGCCCTTCGCTGTTCTGCGATTTCTCGGTGTCGGACGCGACCTTTGCGTCCACGTGCACCTGCGTAAAGCTTGGCGGTCGCCCAAACGCGAGACTCGTCCAGGCGTCGTAGGACGCAACTTCCCACTGCGATAATGATCAGCAGCTGCACAGCCTCGATGAACCAGATTCATGACGTACGAAAAGCAATCTCCGTCGTTGTTGCTCGACTTCAGGCAAGTTCCATGGCGTGTCGTCGCGGTGCAATCCAAGCTGTGAGAAGATTCGGTTAGCTCAGATCCCAGAAATGACTTGAAAACGGACACTTTGACAGAGCTGAGCGTTGAGTCCGAGGAGGCTGTAGCAGGTCGTCGCGCTGTTCGGATGATCGCACATCTGCAAGAACGTCGACATCATATGCTGCAGGACCTCAGTCAGCCACAGCGTCCGCGCTCGTATCAAGTGCAGTCCGCGTACAATTGCCCGCACAGCTTGTATCGAGGGCCGGTCGAGCACGGAGTCCAAGCCAAGCGCGACGCGCGCCAGCTGGTAGTAATTTGACGCCTCTGTGTTGTACGGCGGACGATTGAGGTCGACCATGCATCCGATCGCGAGCACCACTAGCATGTTACATTCGTTAGTCAACTATCTCCGCGGCGGCGCTTGTGGTCAGGCCACTTACTAAAGAGGACTCCCAAGTCATGCGACGTGATTTCATAGACATTCACAGCGGTGCCGGCGTACACCCGCCAGAAGATCGTCTCGGCAAACTCGACTTGCGGGATGGGGGCATACATCCATGCAGCATCGCGGTAGTACGCTTCGACGAGGTGCCAGGCCTGCGCCGCGGGAGGGAGCCAACCGGCGAGCTTGTTGGAGACCTTTTCACGCCCGTCGCGAATGGAGGTCATGGGAAACCCGCCGCCGAGGAGGAAGAGGTCGACCGGGAGTGCGCAAGTAGATGCTGGTGTCTCCGCGGGCGCTTCAATCTGCCGCAGAGTTGAGCTCGGATACGTCACACCCGTTGTAACACACCACGCAAAACTCACCGATATCAGATACTAGTCATTCAGAAGTTCAGCGTGATGTTCTTCGAAATGTGAGGAGGGCTTACATCCGAAGCCGCGTGTTGGCCAAAGAAGTGTGCCCGCTGACCAAGCGTGAGAGTCCCCAACGAATCAGTGATTGCCTCCGTCCCATCCTTAATGGACGCTGCGACGTGCTGGGTCGGTGGTGGGGCCTTGAGGTGCATGAGCTCGTCGGTAAGGAGAGGGTGCTTTTCGTTCGAGATCTGAGCTTGCAGCGTAGCGAGAGCGTCCTCTAATTCTGCGATGCGCTTGGACATCTGGAACAGGTTAATGTCGCAAAGCACACGGGGAATTGGCTGTACCCACCGCCTCGATTTTCTCATGCAAGTGTTGGGTGTCCGCCAGGACAAACCTAGAAAGACGGCGTAAGCACTGCAAGACGCAGAGAGCAAGGCGTGGGCTTGCCGATTTCCAGGTCCAGCAGCGAGCGTCCCTTTGCGATGAACTCAGCCCAACGCGTCGTACTGTTGTAGACGAACGCACCGCTAGGACATATGGCCGCGCATCCTCGCTTGCAACAGGACGAGCAGGGCAGCCGCCTGTCGCATTTGAGCTTGAGTCTGCGGCATTCTGGTAGATAGGATAATGCTGTCAGCGGGCTATCCTAAGGATCGTCGTCCGGGGTAGCACGTACCTGCGCAAGACATGGGCCCGCGGCTGCGTCGTTTAGACTCTTCTTGTCTGGGCATGTCCATAGGCACCTTAGGGCCTGTAGCAGAGCTGGGTGTGGATGTGGCCGTCTCTTTGGCGTCGCTGCGCATGTTTAAAGGAAGTCAAGAATGAAATTCCGGCCAGTGCCGCGCAAATCCTTGCCGCAGCAAGCCTGTGGCCTTGCAGCGCCACAATTTTTGAGCGCCATGCTGGTGAAACGAGCCGAAGCCGATTGGACAAATGGCAATGGCTCTCATTTCAAAATCCGGTGATTCGCGTCAGCATCCCCGGATTCGTCGTCCGCCGCGATCCTGGCAAGGCCTCCCCAGTCGCAATTCAGTGTTCATTGAAAGCTAGGTGAATAGGTATTTAAGTCGATACTCAGAATCTTTAGCAAAGTAAGGGTTGAAATCCCGTTTTTGCAGATGTTGCTAAGGCGATCATATCAAGTCATCATCCTCTTTCGCACAATGATTCACGATGGATCCGCAAGCGCTCCGGCTACTAAACACACGCGCTTGACTCAGTATTTGTCAGCAACGTTGTCATGCTGGCACACACTGGCTTGAGTCTTGGCGGCGGGGACCTCAAGGATGCGCGCGTGAAAGGTCTTAGTACTATTAGATACACTATACATGGTCACCGGAACGCACTCCCACAATTTATAGTCGTCCTCGCCTAGCCCAGCTTTCCACTTCCAAACGATCCAAAGCTCCGTCCGGTACTAAGTTACTGTATACTGTGAGACGGGCATAGATCTTCGAGCTAAACAATTAGGCGTCAAACAGATCCTCGGCGGATCCAGCACGCGATAGAGCGATTTCCCCGCGAGTCCATGATGGGGGAATCCACTGGACTCGTGGAGATTTTCGCAGAGTGACTCGAGATCGGTCTGAGCGCTGGATGTTAAAAATTAACCGGTGAGATGTGCAAACCATCGGTGCTACGTCGTCCAAAAGAGTCATGTCGTAGTCTGCGGGACACAACCACTACTACAGTGCTCCCTTATACCGGCGGAGCGGACAGCCATGATGTCGTGATAGACGACATATTACTAATACAACATTACTGGAGCAGGCGACAATGCTGAAGCTCCATTCGAGTGTGCGCAGATGTATTCTAGTGTGAGGAGACATTTTTCGGTGCCAGGTGCACTTGCAATGCGTACGAGAACTGCATCGCTGGTCTTGCGGTCGGCGACACGCCGGACATTGCTGATGCCTCCGCGGACACTTGCTTCCGTTCTTCTACTCCCAAAGTTCCTTTGCCACATGAGCGCGACCACACAGACGGCAGGTCTTCAAAATTTCGAAGCTATTCGTGCGTTAACGGCATATAGGCAACATCTGTCGCCACAATTGAGCCGCCGCCTGACTGCTACGCCGCCCACCTCGAGGAGCTGCCAAAACCGGGCTCGCGTATCTTCGAAGCGCAAAACGCTCTAGCGCTCGCGATAATCGTCAACGACATGGACCCGGACTCCCAAAAGCACATTCAGCATCTGCGCGAAGACATTCGCGCACTTGCGTCGCAGGTATGTAATGCAGGCGGTGCACGCAAAATCTCTCTGCGACCCTGAACAATTACCCGCAGAATGAAAATCTTGATATATACTCACGCATGATGTACCATGCAGCAGTACGTTCAATCGTTCAATGATGATCGACAGCGGCCGCTAAGGACGCTTGAAAACGTTAGCGTCGGTCACTTCAGGAGGTCAACAGACTAACCGAACGGGAATCTGTGGCGGCGAAGCAGATCGTGACTTTTTTGCGCAGGCCCAAACCGCTAGAACTTGATATCGTTCTTCCTTGTGCTGACCAAAATGACAGGCAGATAGCGAGGCCGCCTGCCTGTCTCTGAGGCAGGCCGTCGAAAAACTTCAGCTGGTCTGGCCTCTTCACTTTCACACGTGTACTTGACTAGTAGCTAATGGGTGTGCACAGGAAGTTGCGGCCTTCGCGGAAAAGCTCGTGGCGGCTCAGACCACGATTGCACAGGCCGAAGTGCGCCATCTCGGCGCCGTTGAGAAGCATGCGGCGTCTATAACGGAGGTGTGTCATCGTCCTCTATCCTTGTTATTACCGTGATACTTAGGTGCCCTGAAGGTCGGCGAGCTTCGGAGCAAACTGCAGGAAGTAAGAGCCTTACTCAAGACGACGACTGATGAGCGGGACGCCTGCAAGGTTGAAGTACGTTCGGCCGCTCAGAGATGTAGAAGAACGTCGAAATGCTGAACGTGAACTAATAGCTGAGCTCCCTCCATCTCAGCTTAGATCAAGCAACACTAAATGCCCAGTCAGAAAAGAACAGAGCAGCAGCGGACCTGGCGCAGCTCACCGCCAAGTTCTCCGCGAGTCTTAGCGAGGTGCGTCGCAGTACTGTGCCTGCCGCCCAAATTATCTTCACCATTATCAACTCACACATGAAAAGGTCGAGAATCTCCAATCTGAAATCACCACTCAGAAGGACTCGACGAAAGCGCTCCAAGTCATGAACACCGGCCTCAGCGCACAACTCGCCCTAGTCACCGCTGAGCGCGAAACTATTGTGGTGCGGCTCGATGCGCTCGGACGGGAACGTGACGCTCTCGCGGCAGGCAACACCAGTCTCGACGAACGGCTCGTTCAGGTCGGCACCGAGCGCGACACCATCGCGGCGCGTCTCAACGCACTGGATGGAGAACGTGACGCACTCTCGAACAGCAACACCGATCTCAATGAACGACTTGCTCGATTCGACGCCGAGCGTGAAACGATCACCGCACAACTCGAGATGCTCAGGAGGGAGCGTGACGAGTTTGCGACAGGCAACATCGGGCTGAGCGCACAACTCGCTCAGGTCAATGCTGAGAGCCAATCCATCGCGGAGCAGCTCACCGCTCTGGGAGCGAACGCGATGCGCTCGATGCGCTCGCGGCCGAGGTAAGGGTCATTTCCCGGGATTCATGTGGCTCATGGACTGGCTGAGCCAGGCGAGCGACTCCAAGACGAAGTTGGAGCTGTCCTCCGTCAACTGCAGCCGACTGCAGGAAGAACTCCACACTCTCCAGAAGACGGTGCGTGCGCCCTCAGTGATTCATTGTTTCTCAGTTGTACGATTCAACGGCGGCTGTGCAGGTTTGCGATCTGAAGGCGGAACGCGACCAAGCAAAGACGTCCTCGTCCGACGTTCAGAAAGTCGAAGGGCAGATCGGCCACCTGCGGAATAGTGTGAGTCACTGAAGCTGCCATAATTAAGTGTTTAGTCACGCAATCGCTCATTATGATCGGCGGCTGGCGCAGGTGGAGTTTTGGAAGTCGAAGTTCAATACGGCGAATGCGGCCGTCGACTCATACTCCAAGAAGTGGTCTGATATAGAGGCGCAACACGTAGTCGTGCGTCCGCGTATCATTTCGTCCGAGTTGACGCTGATTCCTCGTTCGTTCCTAGGAGCAAGAGCGCCTGAATAACCTCGTATCAACTGAACGCGACAGCGTCCGTTGCTCGCACTTCTTTACGCTGGAAAAGAAAACTTACTTGGATGTTCTAGGTAGAAGCGTGGAAACGTGCGGCACGGATTTCGGAAGTACAAGATAGGCTCCTGCGGCAGAATGTCCTGCAGGAACGCAAGGTTCTCCAAAACGAGTGCGACAGGCTGAAGAAGGAGCTCCAAGGTCTCCAGAAGGAGCGCGACGAGCTCAAGACAGTGAACGAAACTCTTCTACGGGAGATGAACGGACTCCGACAGAGCGTACGTGGAATTCTCTCAATAAGGGGGTACCCTCATCAGCGACTTCATCAGAGGGATGACGCCAGGCGTACTGCGTCGAAGTGGCAATCTATGCATGACCGCGCCAACAACGAGCTTATGACGAGCAAGAAGGAGGCCGAGCTCAAGGCCTCCGAGTGCCAAAGCAAAGCTGCCGAAGTCGAAATGCAGTCGGCGGAATGTCTGAAGCTCAATGCGCAGGTAGGTCACCGCACCGCATACTGCTACTTGATCCTTCACCCGAGTCTTCATATTTCTAGCTCAAGCGAACGAAGGAAATCCTCGACAGAAACCGTATCGGCCTCGAAAGGAACTTAATCGCGGTACTGCGTCGGCACTTCCGAGTAACGTGCAGCGTCTTATGAGTGTTTCAGCTAAAGACCGTTACGGTGCAAGCCACTGAAAACCAGGAGCAGGTTGATCGCTTGACTTCACGAGTGAGATCTTATTATTATTTTGTGTCTTATTGAAGCCGACTACGAGGCGCGAAGGTATTTGAGCAGGATACGCAGCTCAAGACTTTGTATCGGTCCCGGGACACACTGAAATCTCAGGCGAGCAGAATCTCGTTGTCACTTTCTTAACTCACGCAAGGCAGGTCAACCGACTTAAAAAGTTACTCGAACCCGCTCAGAGGGACGTCTCGAGACTCCGCGGTGAAGAAGCGCAGGCTGCACAGGTATGCATGAGACATGTGTTGCGTCCAGCACTGCCAGTCTGAAGCCGTCAGTTACGCCAAGATTTTCTGCTTGAAACGGAGCAACACGCAAGAGCCAGACAAAACGTGTCGTGCACTTGGAAAGGCGGCGCACTCTGGCTGATCGAGCAACTGTTAGGTTCTCAAACTTGAAGAATCGTTGCGGTCATCTGGTCTCGACAACGCCGCGCTTCAGGCGAAGGCAAGTTTATTTCTCTCTCTACGTCCTTCTTAACCTGGCTGAATCGAGTTTTCCAGATCGAGAAACTGAAATGGCATCTGGGTCACGAACGCAAGCGTACAGGCAGTGTGCTCGAGGTCAAGGACGTGCGAGCAGAAAACAAACTCCTTTGCGCACAGGTACGCTTATAGACGAACCATGCACGCCTCTCACGCCGCGTAGATCGATGAACTGGAGAAGGAAAATGCGAAACTTCAAGCCGAGGCAAGTGATTTCCCTCTGAATTTTCACCGGGAATTGACCGTTGCTTAGCTCTGCGATGCGAAAAAAGGCATGGAGCACACCTGAGACGGCGGTATACAGTACTACATGGAATGGTTGTGTGTACAAACACCCTGAAGCATTCTTGTTCGTATGGCCCGTGGTTCGCAGTGTTCGATCCGAAAGGTCACCTTAACGCCACGGCGCGGCGCACTCTTATTGGCGTAAACCAATATCAGGGAGACTTCCGTAGTTTCGCACAGTCTGTATCACGGGGAGAGCTGGGATTACGCTTCGGATCAAGTCGTCGGTCGAAGCATGCGTGGCTGCGAGCACCCAGTACAGTGACTATATAACTGCTCGTCCGAGCGCATATTTGAGCATACGCGGACGCGAGCACCCGGAAAAATAGCTCCTAACGACTCTGGGATTACTCTGGCCGAATTCTGCTGGGAAGCATGCCACGACAAGCGCCTCCGGCGTCAGTGTTAACCAATTCACCCAATACACTGCACATAGTGAGGGTGCATGACCTATGGGCCTTGGTTGTCCATTTTCAAATTTGGATTCGCGTGGTATAGGAGGAGCTTGTTTGAAACGACATCCTGCCAAAGCGCTCGCAGTCGAAGCAAGAGAATTTTTTCAGCGACCCCAAGATTTTTGGAAACAGGGGCCTTCATTCAATATGTTGATACTGTCTATTCGAAAATGTTTGTGGCGTGTTGGCAGGACACATCGGGACAACATGATTTCAGGCTCCGATAAACGGCTTTTTGCTAGAGATGTCTACTGCGCGTGCTCATAAAATTGGTAATGGACATCATTCGAGGCTTCTACTCGCGCCTAAAGCACTTCTGATGCCAGGCTCACTGCTATTCTGCCCACATTGTGGCACCCTGCTCGATTTGCCCAGGATGAATGAAGACACAGTCAAGTGTGACCAATGCGGCCACATTGAGCCTTCCTCCTGTGCGTCGCCGTTCACATTAATCCCATATTAAACCCCTCTTATCTACTTCTCCTAGCATACGATAACATCAAGATCGTAACCCGATCCCATCCCGACGCATTCCCGAGCGTGCTCCGCCAGAAGCGCAAAACACAGACGCAAACATCAGGAGAAGCTCTGCTGCGCGTCAAGGAAAAATGTCCTGCCTGCGGACACAACGAGGCGCTCGCAAAAGAACTCCAGTTGCGAAGCGCGGACGAAGGGTCGACCATTCTTTACACTGTGGGTTTCGACTTGTATTTCGAGCTGGCCTCGCTCATGTGTTCTTTCATCACCGCAGTGCGCGGACTGCAAGCACCGTTGGACTGTCAACAACTGAAACCAGGGATTGCATTGCACAACGTTGTGCGCGGTCCCGCCACGTCCCGCATGGTGCCAGTACTCCCGCTTCAAGCATCACGCTTCTATCACATTCTCTGATACTCGCCGAGTGGTTGCGCATCGTGATGGAAATAACGACTTGGACCCGTGCTTTCGTTTTCGAACTCATGTCTGACCAGGCAACACGCCCCTCGCCTCGACGCTCCCTGCTTGGCGGTCGCGCAGGAAACGGCATCGGATAAACTGCTGTTCTTGTCTTCTCTTCTCAGTATGCAACTCGTCCTCTTCAATCTTCTGGAACGAGATGAGAGTCGATGCATTGCACCGCCCCAGCGCCCATTGTCCGGGTACAGTGGCACAGGGAATTGCATCCGATTGAGCTGTGGACGACGGCATTGCTGAACCACCGCGCCATGTTTGCCTAGTGTTTGCCCCATCTGGATGGAGGAATCTGATTCTTGGTCGCTTTGGATCACATGAACCCTGTTCAGACCCTCAGAGACGGCCAGTTCAAGTTGATGCGCTGTCTTCCACTGCCAATCACACCGGCCTCGCTCGGGTTATAAACTAGGTGAGCTACTCTTGCCAGCTTGCGTGATATCTCAGTTTCCTCTGGCGAAATGTTGCGCTCGTTGTTCGTCGTTCTTCCATGGTGTCTCCCCTTCGTGCTCTCGAATGAGCATCAGTCACTTGCTCAACACACTAATATGGCGAAGCATCGTCCTTTGCCCATTACTCACGAGGACCCGCTCAAAATTGTGGTCGCTGTGGCTGACATTGGGAGCATCGGTGTGCCGCCGCAAGGGCCTTCCAGTATCAGTAGCATTTCCACGTCAAGCCATCCCCCTCATCAACAGACGCCGCCCCCATCGCCCACGTCGCGTAGCACTACGACTACACATTCCCAAACAGCAGTCTCGGACTCTACACGGTCTCCACCATCTCGGCCTTCGCAACCGACATCCAAAACAGTTTCCACGTCTAAATCGACTCGCTCTGTTTCCCTCCCCACTGGCACACTCCTTCCACCCCCGGCTGGCGGAGGTGGAGCTGCCAACACTGAGCCATCCGGAACGCACTCACAGCACCCGACATCGTCGATGACCACGAGCGCGCCCATGAGCAGCCCTTCTCAGGAAATATTCCCGGACAACGACGAGTGCCAAAACGACTCGAACTGTGGCGCGAGCTCGGTTTGCTGTATGTTCAATGATGTGCGTTTGCTCGGGATTCCGTTCGACCGGAGTTACTCATCTTGTGACTCGTTGCGAGGCAGTTTGCAAACGTCTGTCTTCCTGCAAACCAGTGCTCCGAGGCCCCCGGCTTATCCCGATAGAGGGTTCATCCAAAACTCCACACATCGCGCCCAATTTGGGCGCTGACCTTTGATCCAAAACTCCACACTTGGCGCTGCTGCTGGCCGGCAGCATTCATCCAAAACTCCACACCACGCGAGGGTGACTGATCCACCAGGTACGTACTCGGCATCCTACACCATTGGCAGTCGACGACACCACGTAGCCACACATTGTATCCTGCGCATTTACACGTTGTCAACGTAGTTTTGTAGTTTTCGTGGTCCACAGGCATGTAACCGCGAGGCACTGCCGCCGTGCATCAGCGTACCGCAATAGATCTCATTTTTCACTTCATCTACACCTGATGAGCTCCAATGCACCACGATTGACCGCACCAAAGCGTCAAAGCCACAAAAGCAGCCCACCATCTTACTTGTTTGCCATTGCCCTCGCCGCCTCGTTCTTGGAAGAGCTGGATGGCTCTGATGTGCAGAAGTGCGTCACCAACAAATTCCGAAACAGTCTTGGCAGTGCTCCTGTGGCTGCAGACAAAGAAGAAGTTTCTGAACCAGAGTATGACTTCTTTGAGGTCGATAGTGATGACTATAATGTAGAATACAATGGTTTCTGTACTTTCAATTGTATATAGCTGCACTGTGCAGACCTTTTTGCATTCGGAGTTAACGGAATTACCCGGAAACCTCCGATCTTTCATCCAAAACTCCGCATGTTGGAACAGGCAGGGGATGGAGCGGGGAAAGGGAGAGTTGTCATATCGGAGTCCGGCACGGTGTATGTACATGCGCTCGGACCGGTACTAATTCATCACACACCCTCGAGCGCATTGTACAAAAGAGATGAGAAAATAAATGTCATAAAGTCGTAAGAGTCGTGAAAATGCACACCCTGGTTCAAAACATCCTGCCGGTTGGCTTGTTGAGCGGCGCGGAGTACGGTGGAACGGGCGCGGTGTCGTTGTCGGGGCAGTTCGACTGGTAATGGCCCTTCTTGCGACACTTGAAGCACGTGATGTCCTTCATGTCGCGCTTGACGCGAGGCGAAGCGGGGGAGCGGGCGGCAAGCGCGGACGCGGAAGAAGCAAGAGCGAGGCCGGGGGTCTCAGCGCGGTCCTGGCGGGACTCCTCTGTGATGAGGCGCGAGATGACGTGGTTGGGAGTGAGTTCGTCTTCGGCAAGACTGTCGAAGGTCACGATGAGCGGCTGGTACGACTCGGGGAGGGACTCGGTGAGGACGACGATGATGTCCTCGTCGGGGACGTTGCCGTCGAGGTCGCGGATACGCTGGACAACCTCTTCAACGGCTGTAATCCAGGTGCGCATAGTCGGGGTGGCGAAATCGTCGTAGCGCATCTTGTGGAAGTAGCGGCGAAGTGACATACGGGTGCCGAAGCCACGCGCATTGTGGACGGTCTTCAGCTTCTCCCAGATTTCGTGGGGATCGGTGCTCTTCGTGTGCACGAGCTGCGAGTCGGAGACGTACTGAACAATTTCGGCTTTGGCGAGGCGCTGTTTCTTGAGGAACTTCAGCATGGTGGTGTGGGTGGGACCGACGTTCGGGGTGGTAGTGGAACCATCGACAATGTCCCATAAATCGAGCTTGACAAGGCGCATTTCCATGCGGTATGCCCAGGTCGGGTAGTTGGTTGCGGTCAGCGAGTCGAATTCGCGGTCGTTGGCCATGGTGCAGCGGGATCGGGTACGATCAGCTCGGGATCGGCGAGATCGGCAGGGGCAGTGGAGTCGAGATCGGTGCAGACGTAGCGTACGCCTGGCTCAGTTCGGGGTACGGTGCGCACTTTCGAATACGGTGCGGCTTTCGATCGGGTTCGGTGACGGCGGGTGCTTTCGGGTAGGCAGCCCAGCGCGTTCGGTTCGGTTTCGGCAGCAGCGGGCTTTCGAGTAGGCCCAGAGCGAGTTCAGAGGTTCAAAAGCAAGTGAAAGTCGAATGGTCAGAGCTCGGGGCTCATAACCTGTTGGAACAGGCAGGGGATGGAGCGGGGAAAGGGAGAGTTGTCATATCGGAGTCCGGCACGGTGTATGTACATGCGCTCAGACCGGTACTAATTCATCACCGCACCTCGCGCCGGATTTGGCGATTTTGGTACTCCACACCTGGGCAACTTTCTGGATGAGGGCTCAGATGGCATAAGCCGGGGGCCTCCTGAGGGTTGTCGCAGGTTCCGACACTGTCGCCTGCCGTCGAGAGGCACTGTCCCTGCTACAAGCAAATCCTCAGATCTTCGCAACGCTTTTGGGAATTGCGACGAACGGCTGTGCAGAGTTTGGGCTTGATGCAGATATTGCCGATCTGTTGGAATGCAGTTCACACCTGCCAGTGAATGGGCGCCGGAGAATGCGACTGCGCAGACGTACGTCGGCGAATGAGCAACATATCGGTTTGCTTGCGCTACAGTCGCTGTTTTGCCTGCACTGATCGCCACCAAGGGCGCCGCAGCTGCCCCTCTCTCCGGAAAATCGACATACTCCCTGAGCAGACAATATTGCAAGTGGGTAAACAGTGACTGGACGAACGATGTGCGTACCTTGACGGAGCACAGGCCCCCGGCTTATGCCATCTGAGCCCTCATCCAGAAAGTTGCCCAGGTGTGGAGTACCAAAATCGCCAAATCCGGCGCGAGGTGTGGAGTTTTGGATGAAAGATCGGAGGTTTCCGGGTAATTCCGTTAACTCCGAATGCAAAAAGGTCTGCACAGTGCAGCTATATACAATTGAAAGTACAGAAACCATTGTATTCTACATTATAGTCATCACTATCGACCTCAAAGAAGTCATACTCTGGTTCAGAAACTTCTTCTTTGTCTGCAGCCACAGGAGCACTGCCAAGACTGTTTCGGAATTTGTTGGTGACACACTTCTGCACATCAGAGCCATCCAGCTCTTCCAAGAACGAGGCGGCGAGGGCAATGGCAAACAAGTAAGATGGTGGGCTGCTTTTGTGGCTTTGACGCTTTGGTGCGGTCAATCGTGGTGCATTGGAGCTCATCAGGTGTAGATGAAGTGAAAAATGAGATCTATTGCGGTACGCTGATGCACGGCGGCAGTGCCTCGCGGTTACATGCCTGTGGACCACGAAAACTACAAAACTACGTTGACAACGTGTAAATGCGCAGGATACAATGTGTGGCTACGTGGTGTCGTCGACTGCCAATGGTGTAGGATGCCGAGTACGTACCTGGTGGATCAGTCACCCTCGCGTGGTGTGGAGTTTTGGATGAATGCTGCCGGCCAGCAGCAGCGCCAAGTGTGGAGTTTTGGATCAAAGGTCAGCGCCCAAATTGGGCGCGATGTGTGGAGTTTTGGATGAACCCTCTATCGGGATAAGCCGGGGGCCTCCCTCAGGATGACCTCACGGGTAGCAGCGCGTCGCAATGCCACGACGACAGCGATTGCACCGGAAGGAAGGTCTGCTGCGACTTCGGCGGTGCGGAGCCCAATCAGTGTATCCGACAGACTGCTTGCGTCCATGTGCGCCAATTTCAGTCAAGGTGGATTTTGATGCTGACCCGTGTTGCAGGGCGCGTGCCGCTCAACATCTGGCCGGTACGGCGGCTGTGACGCTGATTAGCCACGGGCGATGCTAGTGGGATGTGGGGTCCGGCAACGTCAGCCAGCTCAGCGGCCGGCTTATGTAAGCCGATTTTGCACCATCCGGTGTAACCGTCCTCCCAGCACAAGGTTCAACATTATGTAGAGCTATTTATCTATTTTAAATACTGCCTAAGCTCAATATGAACTGGTTTCTGAAGCTACAAGAGGAGAGGGAATGTATGAAGACGGCAATAATGTCGGCAAGCTCCATGTAGTTATCCTCAGGGAGATCTATGAGATCCTGTGCCGTCTCTCGTTTTGGGACAGCCTCAAAAGTATGGTAGATTATGAGTAAAGCTATTCATGCATTTTTGGGAGCTCTTGGTGTGTCATTACAGGACATATTTGCGATGAGAAATGCATGCAGAACTGGACCAGCATGGGAAAAGGTTATGAGTTTTTCAAGCTTTCCCAAAGTGTAAAAACTGCGTCATTACAATTAAGACCAATGTAAAACTTGATAAATGTGCTTTAAAGGCGAGGAACTGCTCGGTAGGCAACGAATAACACAAAATCGGACGCAAGTGGCAATTGTTGGCTTACGTAATACAGCCAAACGGCGCGGAAACCGCCCGAAACTAGGTCATACACGATGTCTATAACGGCCGCTACGAAAATTCCGTGCCTTAGCATTTGTACGTTTTCAAACCTTCTCTACAAAACGTTGTGAGCAGAATTTTGATCTCCTGCCCTCAACTTGTAACTCAGGCAGTTTGGCACCCTTCCCGGCCTTTCCAGCATGTGCATCAAAATTCTGCTCACAACAAGTTGTTGAAAGAGTAATAAAAGCTATTTTATAGCCCCTAAATGAGGGGGTCCTAGGAGCGGACGAGGATATCCTGAAATCCGACAAAGCGGCCCATACGGAGTTTGCCGTGATGGGATAAGTCCTGACTGACGTTGCCGGACCCCATGGGATGCTTGACAATGACATGATACCGATTCTTGTATAGGCTTCTCAGCGGCTCGGCGAGTCTTACCCGTTCGGTACCTGTAATCATGTCCCCAGCAGTGGATTGATATGATAGATGCAGTCGCTATCGACGCTCGTGTATCGCGGAGCCTGTCCTGGAAGCTATATGGCATTCGCATATCGGACCACAACGTGTATCCCCCTCTATTAGTTGAGCCAAGTACAACCTCAGGTTAAAGGACCGTACTGTAGATGCAGTGAACAGGAAGACTGACCGAAGCGCCTGGCCATGCGCCACATACATAGATGCACCGGGCTCACCTTTCGTGCGGGCATATAATCAATCAAAATTTCGTGTGAGAACTTACGCCCAGAATGAACAAAAAGCATAATTGCAGAGGAAAATATTCCAAGGAATTCGCGTGGGAAGGGCGCCGGATTTCGCCGATCGAAATTGTGGCGGACTCTGAGAAGCGCCGACTGCACAGTTGCTTTCTTCGTTCCACTTCGTTCATACTGTCCCTGTATACGGCGGCCTGGGCTTCCTGGGTCGACACATAGATGGCCACTCGCTCTGCGCTTGTAAGCTGAAGATTGCTTCCTTTCAATTTCGTTCTGTAGCTCATCGTCCAGTCCGACGCTCAACGTGCGATGGCAGCAGCGCTCTTATGGCACTTCGAAGACGACAACGTTAGGCAAGAAAATATGAAGCTTCGGACAGAATTGATCGCCATGCAACAGGTCCGCGCGTTTGCCTATACTTGTGATCGCCGAAGGTTGATTGGTTTGGACCTGTCGCCACAGCGTGGGCATTAACACTTCATGAGTCTCGTAAAAAGGCCTGTCAATAGTCATTCTAATGTCTTCGAGTAGTAGATGATGGCGCTACTGACGACTGGTATTAACAGAGGCCGTGCCACTCGAGACGTACGAGCAAACATCACGAGAAATTGTCGAGCTACGAAAAGAAAATCAAGCACTGCTGCAGCAAGTGTGTCCAAGCCGCTTGAACCTGTATTGTCTTTACATAACCTTCATCTTAGGTGGCCCAGGCGTATCAGGAACAGCAAAAGGCATTTGCTGAGGCAAACACCTGGCGTGATTACATGGTTAAACTCAACGGTTTCATTACGAGCCTGGTCGGACAAGATCAGGTAACGATAGTGAAAACGCTAAATATCGCTGAGCTGAAGAATTCCAGCCTCCAGCCAACGAGAAGATGGACCAAACAGTACAGCGTTCCAGTTCCTTATTTTCTCTACTAATCTACGAACCAGATTCTTCGCCATATCCGACTCTGCGGCATGGCGCTCAAGGAGGTCACTACCAGCTACAAGGCTTTGACCGCCGAACACATGGCCTTGAAAGCCCGTTTAGCCGAACTGGGGCAAAGCTTGCATGCATCCCATTCACCCAATGAAACCACCCCACAAGGTTCCTCGCGGCTGCCTCCTGATTCCTCAGGTCAGGACTTCCAGCCGATGAAGGTCGAAGGCTATGAAGATACAGTGGGTGACATGCCCTTAACGGTCGATCCCCGCGCCACGATGCTCAGTGCCCCACCCACGTCCTCGGCGACTATTTCTCTACCTCTTGCATCGGCTCCATCGCAGCATCAGCCATCTCTACAAGACGTACAGCAAGTCCAGCCGCCTCCCCGCTCGGACTCGCTTTCGCCAACTCCACCGCCTCGTGCACGGTGCCAATGTCCTGCCTTCGTCGTCATCTCTCCCACTGAGCGTACCGCGCTGATTCAGACAGAGGAGCCGAAGCGTGCTGGTGACTGGTACGCCCGCCTTGCCGTGACTTCAGTTTCAGTCTCAAACTGCACTCAGGCTGCAGGCCGCATTTGTTGCCGCCGACCCCGGCGGCGGCACCGTGATCTCGCAGGCGGAAATGTATAAGGCCTACAAATCTCTTGGGGCTCCCGACGCGCTCTCGCCGGCGACCTTCTTCTCGCTCATCAAAGCAGTGTTTCCGTCGTCGAAATGCTTCAAGACTGAAGCCACTCCGGGGTCAAACTCGAAGGAGGCATATGTCATCCGCGGCGTGACCCGCAGGCCGGCGCCGTGCACCTGCGGACTGCGCCCTCTTCAGAAGAACTCCCCGCATCAATGCGTTTCTTGGGACTAGCGCACGGCGCAATCATTGTATGTGATCCCTCGCGAGGGATTGGGCGGTGCTGACACTGAGCTTATGGCGATGTCAGGATATAAGATACTCTAGGGCGATGCCACTGAAACTGGTTCTGTGTTCGCTAAGGCATGCTATCACAGATAGACTCGTATGATACGGATTGAGTAAACTTCCAAATGACTACAGCTACAGACTCTCGACGAAATGACAAGTACAATGAGTTAGGGCTAATCGCAGCTACTCGCTCTGCGAGGCGCCACTCGGTCCGGATTTTTTGACCTCGTCCCCAGGCGGGGAAGAGGCAGTATTTTGCTCGGAGGATGTCGACGCGGCCGGAGGAGGCGGAGCAGTGACGGTGCTGGAGCGCGGCGCACTGTCGAAAGGGGAATTGGGCTTGCCCCAGTCGACGCACGACGCCTTGAATTCCATCTCACCGTAAGGTTCGGATCGCCTGCCATAATGAGTGTGCGGCGGATCTTGGTGTAGTAAGCGGGTGAGACGAGAAGTTCAATGGGTTGGAATGCTGTTGGTATCACAACTTGTAGTCTTACTTATACGAGACAATGTTAGTTTGTGGACGCGTCGACTGAGCACGACTGACTGCGGACTCGACGGACACGACATTCCAACGCTATCCTCCTAGCACCTGCTGCAGGGGTCAGTGACCCCGGAGTACAGGCATGGCGAACGATAGATGGTGGCAGCGCCACCCCGTATGCAAGCAAAGACTGCCGTTTGTACTCTGCTCCCTCAGACCATTTCAAGAATACAAAGACCTCTTCATGATTGGTGTGCCTTTCTAATGCATGTAGATGACTATCTGTCAATATATCCTCGAAATTCTGGGAGCCGTTCCCGCCCCTGGGTAATTTCGAACGGAGAACCTAGGGATTACTAATTCGAATCCCCCGGTTAGGTTTGAGCCCTACGTCGCTCTGTATCAGTGATGGCGGGGGATCTTCAACAATGCTGATCATGCGCAGCACAGCGTTCCGATGTGAGTCTGTGAAGCCTGCTGTCCTCTCTGACGACTGGCTCTTATTGAGCTCTTCGGTGCAGTGCCTAGTGGGGGCAACAACGGTCTGTCGCCCTTTCCCTAGATATTGTACAACCTCCCTCGGATGCCGGGGACACATGGCTAGCTTGTTTCGGTGTTTGGCACCAGCCTTTAACTGCGCTCCGAGGAGAAACAGTCACGATCTCGTCTTTCCAAGCAGCCACAAAGGAAAGCGACCGTTTCGACTATATTGAAGGGGGTCGAAGATGGATGAGCTACGGGCGAAGCGCGCAAGTGCGTTCTTGTAGTTCAAGTGCCGCACGTAACTGCCATGACTCGGAGTGTTCGTTTACTACGATTCATACCGTGATTCATAGCAAAATGAACGTTATTCCGGAACAGGAAGATCGAAATGCATCAGGCTCCGAGTTGCAGGTCTTTGAAACAGCATGCTCAGCTTCTTTGAGTCCGATATAATCATTTTCAATATCTATGAGGAGAACGTGGTCCGCTGAGTGACGGTTTCGGTTGAAAACAGCGCTCGTCACCAAAGAGGACGCAAGGTTCAAACACCGACAGATCCGCATTTGACCTCTCGACTTTCAGCGAGCCCGGTTCGCATTGGAGTTGCGGGATCGTCGCAGCGCCTCCCACAACACATCTCAAACACGATCATTATTCAATGCGGTTGCCATGAATCTATCCACCAGAGGCGCTGAGCCCTGGTGACACTCAATACGATTGTCCGGCCATGGCGATCTCGTTTGTTCATGCATTGGGTATGCTGTCAGGTACCTCACATTCTATTTCCTTCTCTTACCGACTTGCCAGCGCAAAAGGCTTGCCGATATGTGCATGCTTGCCTCAGTATCCCGATCCGGTCGTCAGACCTCCACCAACATGGCTCTACCTTCCACTCCTAGGCTCCACAATAGAATACAGGCCATGCCTGGCCTCAGACCCCATACAGGATGGCTCCCCGTTCGGTCCTAGCCCATGCGCAAAGCAATTCACATTTGAGCGTGCTCCAGGGCAGGCACGTCTCGTGAGCTGCTGTCAAATACGCGGATTTGCGTCTTCCCAAGGGACAAATCGGGTCCGTATTAGCGCGGGACCTTTAGCAGCCTCCTGTTCCCGATAGTCAGCTAGCCAAGCGGGATCGCGCGCGGCCCAGCCCCTTGCCCATCCCTCTCCCTCCCGCCATGCGCCAGCACCACCGCCTGGCTTTATCCCTCGCTTTGTCTGTCGCTGTTGCTGGTGCAGTTGAGGACCAAATTGTGCTCACGGCGGGCGACGAGGTCGGCGAAAGCTGCGCTCCCATTTCCGATGCTTCGTTCAACGAGCGTGCGTCTTTTTCTCACGCTCCGAAAGGCATTATACTGAATATCCTTTCACTCGTAGTCGTTGGGGACGCGGTCTCTGCCTACGGGACCGCGACTTATGCTGCCTCGCTGTACTCGATCCACATTTCGCCGTACGAGAAGATGCTCGTCTGCATATCGCAGAAGCGAATATCCGTCGTTCAGGATGGTTTGTGCAATTTTCTCAGCCTAGAACACCTGTTGACGAGCTGACAGCGCCGACCTGCACCGTACACAACGCCACATTGCAGTCTGACTTGGCAGTCGTCGATAGAGACGGGTTTGCAGAGCTCACTTATCGACGGGGCACCTCATCGTCTCACACGCTGAGCGCGCAATGTGAGCCCTGTGTCCCACTCGCATACTCTTTCAGTATTTTGAATTCACCCGCAGCAACGTAGCCATTGTTACTCGCGCGTGCGCACACGGCGCCCAAGCACCGCTCGCCTCTGGACGTCCACCTCTCCGTCCCGCACATCCAAAACAGCCTCGCGACAGTCGAGCTGGCATTCAACCTTGAGTGTGTCGCGCGATTCCATTCAACTGCGCTTCGGGATCGTAGCGACTAACACGTTTCCCGTTGCGTGTCTGTCAGGAACCCAGCGCCGATCTCCCATCCAGCGCGCCGCACAGCGCACGCCGTTCTTCGGATCCCGCGGTCCCTTCCCGCATGCCGCGTTGAGCTGTCCTCCTGGCGCTGCGAGGCCAGCGCGCGCGTGCTGCTGCCGCTCCGGTTGCGCGGGTCGGTTGCATTCTTCGTCGATGGCGCGGCCTCAGATCCGTTGCCGGTGAAAGTCCCGATCGAAAGAATTGTGGGTCCAGATGACGCCCCTGTTGCGTGGACCATGCAGTTGCAGTCCTCAGAAGAGTGGGAGGGACGGCCGAGGGTCGCCTGTGACCCTGTCGCGCCGGAGACGGCAGTCTGAGGGTGCCAATGATGCGCAGATGACATCGTTGGCTGAGTCTCACTTATCGGCGCAGCGAGTACCTAATGTGGACAGTTACACTCGCTTTGTAGTTACATCAATGAATCTCGATTTATGCAGCATCTTTTGTGTGCAATGCGAAGGTCCTCGGCGTCACGTTGGGTCTTAAATGACACGTTAATATGTCTGTCCCACAGGCAGTTGCGCCAATATAAACAAAATGCCAAAGTAATATAACCATTGCTACCCATATACGAACTAGAACGAGAGATCTTAGACATTCTATGAACACTCCACCAAGTCGGGTACGCTGAGTGAGTTCGCTGTCTCTACAAGCTGACCGTTCACTTCGGCCACGATAACCTGCGATTCGATGAACCCGGGAAAGCGCGCCTCAAAGTCCACAGTCCAAAGCTCGTAAGGATCTGTGCCGGAAGCCGCGTCCGACGTCGGCGGCGCACCGAAATGCTGGGTAATTGGTCGACTGATAGCTGCAGGGTCGAAACGGATATTCTCAAGCCAGAGCCGTGTCACATTACTGCCCTTCCGCACCTAAAGATAGCTCAGAATGATGGTGAAGCTGAGAAAGGGACAACGCACCGCAATTTTGTACTTGAGGAGCGTGGGCTTCTCGAAGTCCGGGTCGACGACGTTGATCCCGCAGCTGGCCGACGACCACATTACTACATCCTGCATGACGAAGCCCAGGCCACCCTGGTCTTCGATACGGGCGGGCGTGCCGTCTCCCTCGTCAATGCGGAAGCTCATCTTGGAGATGGATGTCTCCGCGTCGAGAGAGAGGAACTTCTCGCCCGACGGGCCTTGGATCGAGTACCACATCGACGTCCGACGGCGACCTTGTGCCCAGCCCACCATGTCAGGCGTATGCAGCAGGAGAGCCCCTTCGGCAGGCTGACTGGGCCGGCCCTCCCGATCCGTCCATAGGAGGCGTACAGTGCGCTGTGGATTTTCGGCGACGTCGAACAGCTGTACAAGCGCGTCAATCTACGAAGGCTAAATTGAATGGTGACATCTGCTCACTCGGACGTCTCCAGAGAGCCTGATAGTGCCATCTCCCACGTGGTACAGCGCGAACTTGGTCGGCCGCACAGGCAAAGGCTGGATGACTTCGGTGAGCTGGACGCCTTTCGGAACCGTGTCGAGCATTTTCGCGAAGAGCGTCGAGCACGTCGCTGCGAAGAGCTCGGGCGAGCGCGCGAAACTGGTGCCCTAATCAATAAGCAAGCACAAAACAAGACTCCACATACCTAGACATCGTGGCATTATTGTCACTGCCAAATATACGCTTATCAGAGTTGTTGGTATCGTTAGTGCCGATGACAAGCGGGTTGTTGGTTGTCCCATGTATATATTCGGTAGCTCTGCAGGCAATTAGAACTCGCGTCTGTGCCCACTGACTGCGTACACGTTATTATCAAAATGAACGAATGTCGAGTCGAAGGCAATGTTGCCGTCTAAGTTATCGGGGTCGTTCTGATCCGGGACAATCTGCGGGAAAAACGAATGCTGGACGCCGCCGAAGGAATGGCTAGTCGACCGGTACAGCTCCAGATGAGCAAGCTGGGCGGCGAAACGGGACGTACCCGCAAGCAACAAGGCCGATCATCTCAGATTGGTTGAAGCCCTGGCGCGCGAAACTAGCAATATGCTCGTCGATGCCCTGTTGAGGCTCAGGTACTCCGGGTGCGCCAGGCCCGGTTGCGTCGATGCGTCCACCGCGGAAGGGTATTTCGGGGCCACCGCTGCTAGGCGTCAGGCCATCATCACGACTCTGTAGAAGAGCCCTACCAGGTCTCAATGGCAGTAATGGCAAGCAGGGCCAGAGAATCGGCGACTGCAATAAGATGTGAGTTTTGTAGGTGAGCTGACGAGGACACATACTGGATACGTATCGAAGGTCTGTAAATGATACGAACACAAGAGTATGCTGAAAGTGGTTCCCTGTGTTCTAGCAGGGAAATGAGTTTTCCTTGCGTCAATGAGAATGGATGGATGAACCTCTCCGCGCGACTGCTCTTCCTTGAAGAAGATCGACCCGTCCAGGCCGCCCGTCCCGTCGGCGATATTGTGGGTAGCCATGTCGTGATAGGCCTGGCATGAAGATGGGTCTGTGTGCGACGAAAACGCAGGGTCAAGGTAAGGAACTCACCGCACGAATCCAATCCGCCGCATTGGAGCGTCCGAACTCTGGACCCTGGATGAACCTGGTACAATTACCATCCAGGTTGCCTCTGACGAAGTCTGCGCCGGCATTGTACCCCTCCTGGTCCCACCGGGAAGCGTCCAAGCCTTCTAGCTTCGGCGACGGCCAGACATACGCATACGCGGATGCGGAGACTCGCAGAGCGATGAGAATCGTAGGGAGCATTGCCGGCAACGCTTTCTAGCTGGAAATGCTGAATCAGTGTATAGTGGCAGCAAAGCGAGTGTTTTGGATTTATAGACCGCCGATTGATGATTGCCGGGCTATTGGGCTGCGGACTTGGGTTCGCCGGCCATGGAGAATGGACCGCAGTGGTGCTGCGTACTGCACAGTCGCTTGACAGCTATCAACGTCGGCGGCGAGCCAGAACAAGAAAGAAGAGGTAGAACCAGGATGGAGAAAATCAAGCAATCAAGTGCGAATCTGAATGCAGCTGGAACTTGGTTGTATTGCTCGTCCTTCGCGCAATTTGGCGGTGTTGTGTGGTCTCGAGCAGATAAAGGTCGAAGCGTGGGCGAAGCACGAAGGCTTGCGGAACGGGGAGATGAGCGCCTGCGCGCCGCAGCACCGGGGGAGCCGAATAACTCCAGCCGCGAAGTCGTGGTTCTGACAAGGCCAGCATGTGCAATGTAGGTGTTAAAAGTGGACGAAGCGAACTTCTGAAAGTGAGCTACCATACGCGCGACGCCCGTCGACGACGGCTTGTGACAAGAAACGTGGCGGACTTCGGATCGCGCAAGCACAAAAGTCGGCAACTCCGGCTACTTGATTACCGTAATTGGAAGAGACCGCACATTCTCGTCTGGTTAGACAGTGCACAGGACCTACGATGCAAGATGCTTGCGTCCGGTAGACAACATTCAGAAAAACTATTTAGGAGCACGAAACAATAACGCGCACAGCTATAGCATTCGATCGTCTGATTCGCCGAGACGCTCAAACATCAAATCGGTGCGCATGGTGTACTTGACACCCGAATAGACGTCAGCGCCAGCGTGTAGAAGTGCGCGATGCTGAAATATCAGCACTCGCCCCGCACGTGGGAAAACGTCGATTTGCGCCTTCATATCGTCCGTATAGAACGTCGTCGCTCCGCCGCGAAGCGTTGTTGTGCGTTCTGCTTTCCCATTCTGATCCACAGTCGACGGAGGGGTGGCAGAAATCTTCGAGACCAACCGAGACAATCCGCTCTTCTGCTGGGGGATCGAGAACTTGTTGTCGTCGGCGAGACCTTCAACAGAGTCGTTCAGGTAGAGATGCAGGGTATAGAACGATTTCTCTTGCGTTCTTGGCTCGTAGTAAGACCCGTCGCAGTGTTCTGGAGGAGCAACGAGATGAGACGATCAAGATGACACACCTTGAGACGATGCAGGTGACTCACCTCGGAAAAACATGCCCTGTTCGTAACGCAGGAAGCGCATACGTTCGTTGAGACGGGTGAATCGCCAGCGCTGGTGCTTCTTCGCTGCCTGCGGGCCGAGAACGTGCGCCTTCGCCGCTCCCTCGAGTTTCACGATATCGTTTTCAACCCCCGGCGCCGCAAGACACCGTGCCCACAGTAGGTCCATCATGCGCTGGTCGTCCCAAATAATGCGCTGGGAGTTTCGGTACTCGGGGATGAAGGCTTCCCGCCCCGGGCCAGAGTTAACAAGTGCGACCTGCCACGCAGGATCGCTCGTGCTGCTTGCCTCGGCGTAATGGATGAGCTGCGCGCACTCGCTGGGCGAGAGCACATTGTCGATAACGACAGCGTAGGCATTCCGACGCTCCTTGAGTGCGGTCTTGTTGAAATTCGCGCGCTCGACCTCGATCGGTTTGGAGTCTGCCGAGAAAGGCCGCGTCGACCTCAACCGGCTTCGAAGAATACGAGGTGGACACAGTCGTATAGCGCGACATTGTTGCTGGTGGGGTGCGGAGCGTGGCAGACGGTGGCGTGGTTTAGGTATAGCGACGGTGTAAGGGACAAGTCAGCCTGGAGTCAATTGGCAAACTCCGGAACCGCTGTTCACTGCACAGCAACGGCGCTGGCACATCAACAATCTTGCCTTTTCCAGACATTTTCCAGCCGTTACCCCGTTCTGAGTCGGACCCGATAACCATTGAAAGGTTTACTCATCGAATGATTTTACTTAGGAAGCTCGAAAGCAGGCGATATGAAAGCTCATAGAATGATCTTGGCACGCAATTGAGACTTTACATTTGGAACGGTATCTTCCTTCGTAAAGTCTAAAAAGGAGACTAGCACGCAGTGCCTGTTCGCACGACGACTAAACCAAGAAGACTGCCTCCGAGTGGCGTTGAGCAACAAACGGTCGAAGATCATATACAATCGCCCATCCGTCAAGACTTAAGAGAGGATCCTTGTACATCTATAGCAGCTGTCTCATGCGCGGTCGTCGGTGTGGTCAAGCAGTGCGCCCAGTGGAAACACCATATACCCACAAGCTTCGTATAGTATCTCGAAGTTACGTGATAGAATGTCGAAGTTACGTGGCGAAGGATGGAAAGAAAAGCACGCAAGTAACTCCGGAACTCCGACACAAGTATCAAAGCGCTCGTTGGCTGTGTACCATCCGGCTTTTTTGCTGGCGACATCGGAAACGCGTTGTGGCGAGCCCTCTTACCTTGCTCCCCTTAGAAATCTGCTCGATGCCGCCCCGTCGTTCTGCGCGCTCTAAGGCTTCCGTCCCCGTACCCGACCCAGCGCCCTTCGTCGAGGCTCTCGTCTATCCAGCCGCCACCGGAAAAATTCCACGCCTGGCAGCACTAGCGCCCGAGCTCTTCCACGAAATCCTATCCTACTTGAAGGTTCTACCGCTCAGCCTGAACTACAACGTGCTGCCTCCCGGCGACATAGCGGTCCTGTACCCCTTTGCTGAGCGGAATGAAACTCTACGTGCCCTCTCGCAGACTTGCCGAGCTCTCAGAAAGTGTGCGCACCCGCTGCTGTGGGAACGTCTGGATTGCGTGCTAGTCCCCCAGGCCAAAGGCGGGAATTGGTACAAGTATGTCATGGCGAAGGTTCAACGCTTTTTCAAGGGCCTGGCAGAAACTCCTGGCCTGCGGATTTATGTGCGGTATGCACAATTACTGTGCTCATCGCCGTTAACGTTAAATCTTCGCGTCACAGGTCGATCTCGCTCTCCGTCACGTCGTCGCAGACTGAGGAGACGCTCTCCTGCCTAGCGCCACTATTGTCCACCTTGCCAGCGCTTCGTACAATTCAGGTACTCGGCTGTAACCAGCCAGGAAAGCTCTCCGCCGCCGTTAAGGAACTCTCGCTCGACTCTGTCCGCGTCGTCGCTGTGGGCTCCGACGCGCACGCGCTCGTCAGGTGCTGCCCGAACGCGACGCATGTGCGATGCGCCGGCGCGAGTAACGCCGCGCTACTGGGTGCACTTTCCGGCTGCAAATCGCTGGAACGGTTCGATGGGATGTTCGACTGGTCCGAACCGAAGAACGTGCTCAGTGAATTTTCTCGATACTCTCTCCCTTCGCGCTCACTGATGACTTGCCTGGCAGAACTCATCAAGGCCGCACCGGATTTGAAGCACCTCGAGTTGCGCCATGTGTCGCGGACGCACGACGCGGTAGCCAAGTGGCGAACGGCGTGCATACCCCAGCTCGCGAAGCTGCACCACTTCACCGGTCTAACGTTGACGTTCGCCGTTCCTGATGGAAGTTACCCCGATGCCGACCGCGAGGCTGAGGCCCAGGAAACTTACACCAAGGTCGTGGAAGATGCGCGAAAGCTCATGTCGGCGAAACGACCCGGTAGCGCTCCGGGGCGCAGACGACTGATTACTCGGCATGTGGAGCCTCCGGGATACGATAATAGACACCTCGAAGACTTTATTAAGGACTGTACTGTGGAAATATTTGAATAATACGCGCTTCGATTCTCTGTATATCCAGCTAATTGAAAAATTCATTGTTTCTTGTGCTTTGCAACCGTAACGGTGCTAGTCCGTATCCTCAGATTATTAAAATCAGGAACCTCTTGGATGTCTGAACGTTCACATACTACCTCCTACACCGTGTCGAGATGATGGACTCCAACTTCCCTTCCTGGCTCAAAATTCCGGAATCCGGACCGAGCTTTTTGAAGATGAGACTGCCGAAATGACACTCCCACTGAACAGCCAGAAACCGGTCCGAAGTCACTGGCGAAGTCGTCCTTACACGCTTCGCGGGCCATATTGTGTGGCAGGAAACTCCGGACTCGGTACCCCGCAAGCAATTCCTGTTAGTCAACTGTCGGCGGCGCTGCATCCTTTCACCGTTCACGTCTCTAGAGCGTTCAATCTGGCTGTCGATTGAACAGACCCCGGCCTCAAGGCGCACTTCGCTCGGGGCAACGTCCCCGCAATTCACTGGCCCACCTACACGTGCATTTCGCACGGTGATCATCGACTCGCGCGGTTCCATGTAAAATCTGTCTGGATGATGCAACGAGACTGCCGTTTGCCCCTATCTGTCACTGGACGAACCATCCCATCTCAACCATGGAAATGACCCTCCACCAGAATTCTTCGGGCTTGGGCTTGCAGCCAGCAGAGCGTGCGACCGTTGCGGCGCTCCTGTGGCACTTCGAGGACGACGATGTCAAGAAGGAAAACGCTACGCTTCGTCAGAAGGTGCTGGAGCTCAGCGCTGAAGTACGTAGCGATCGATTCCATCTGGATCATCCACTCAATGACCGGTTATATAGCTGTCCTCTGTGCGCGAGGAGCATACCTCTCTGCAGATGCAGCAGAGATCCGATGCAGACTCCCTCCGCGTCACCCAGGAATCGCTGCGTTATGAGAGGCGCGTTAACACTGAGCTCGAGGGGATGGTACGCGCAGTCTTTTTTTCTGTTATCCGGATAGCTGAGATGGCGCGTCGCAGCATCGTCTCGCGACAGAGAATCTAGGCAAACTGCGCGACGAAGTGCGGGCCGTGTACGAGGAGAACACTCTATCGGCCATGCGCGCAACACAGTCCAGGATGGAAGGAGCACTTCTCGGGATGGGATGGAAGGTATGTGGAGATGGTGCTCGCCGGGCAAGATGGACTGATCGCATTTTGTCGCAGCGAGCGGAAAACGAGACGCTGGACCAAACGGTTAGTCTTTCTTAGTGACGACACTTACCACATACTTAGAACTAGTAAAGCTTCGCCGTGCCCTGATAGCAAACTCGGACACGCTCCAAGAGCTCCAGAGGCAGAACTCAGAGCTCAAGATGCACGTGACGCTGTTGGAATTGTGAGTGGATTCCGTATACATATGCACCTGGTGACGTTATCGACAGCATATGGACGCAGCCACTCGATTTTCCCGCGGCAGACTCCCAGGATGTTGCCATGGCCGGTATTCAGGACATGCTGGCAGCGTGGGCGCCGGACGGCGAAGTTTCAGCCGCGGGTGTTGCATCTGAGAACAGTTTTTAGTGTAGGGTGACTCGATAGGTTGCCCATGTCGAAAGAACATACTTTCTCACGCGCAATGAAAGAGACTGTGCATTTTCGAAGTTAATTTTCGCGGTCAGCGGAAAAGTCGGTCCGGAGCCATCGTCGGACTTTTTGACAACTTCCGACTTGATCATCGACTCGTATTCTGCACGTTCGGGCCCGTGCCATCTACCCGTTTTCCTGAACGTTATCTTTTTTCCGGAATGGACAAGACAAATCAGGTAAGATCGCCGCACAGTTCGCGCCACCATCGTTAGCTTGAGCCGACAGGTAGGCGCCATACGATGGCAGGCTGTGGGTGCTGACTATTGCTATCTGCTGTTTCGTTGGGCCAGGTATGCTGGAATATAACATGAAGTCAATCCTGACACATTCTACAGAAACGCGCACAATATGCAACGGCTTCGGCTCTATTATTCCACTTTGAAGACGACGACCTCCGCACAGAGAACGAAAAGCTGCGGCATGCGCTTACCAGCCTAGCAAAGAACGTACGTTGAATCCCTTATCTAATATTGACGGCCTCTTAACGGTGCACAGTCCAAGAGAGCAGTCGCCAATCCTATGAGCAAAGAGGAAATCTCTGGAGAGCGCCCTCTTGACGTGAGCCTATGGATTTTCACTCCAAACTGACTCTGTGACTTCCAATAGTTTACGGCAGTCCATCCACTTCATCCCAAGGTTCGTGGTCTAGGCCTCTTCGCGCCCAGTTGCTCAGCTGTCAATAGATCGTCAGATTATTGAAGGAGTGCTCTCAACGTCTACGACATCTACAGTCAATCTGCACAGCTTTCAAACGAGAGAACGCAGAACTGCGATCCCGTCTCAAAGATCCGTCGTCGATCGCGCAGTGGCAAGCTGAGGAAAACGCCAAGTCCGCATCCGACACGCGCCCCGCCACGGACGCCCTCCAGTCCCCTCCCGATGACATGCTCGTAGACGCGATAGATTCAGCCATTTCTGCAAGCGAGACAGTCGCAGGGCCCTCGGGACAGCAGCAGCCTTCTCTGCAGATACAGACTCTCGTCCGCGCGGCGCCCGCCCCCGTAGCGTCTCCCACCGACTCTGAGGTCATCATTTCCCGCATCTCAATTGGCGTCCAAACCGGCTGTAACTGCACGCGTAGCGAGGTGGCCCTCACCGGGAGCGAGCTCGAGTTCATCCGCACGCGCGGCGAGCCGGAGCGCAGCAAGGAATGGTACGCGCCGATGTCCGGACCGTGGCGCATTCTGACCGAGCTCTTTCTGTCTACCACTGACAGGTTGAGCACGATGTGCGTTGCGGCGGGCCGGTCGAGCTCCGTCGCGCAGAAGGACCTCTGGCTTGCGTACCGGTCACAGTGTGACGGCGGACGGTCCGAACCAGGCGGCGCGGCGTTCGACCCCGTGCTCTTCTTCAATGTGTTGAAGGAGCTCTTTCCCGGGTCTAAAATGTCGAAGGCCGGCGGCGACAGTAAGGAGCTGTACAGAGTGTATGGGCTTGCGCGGAAGCGTCAGCCGTGTCGGTGCGGTGCCGAGCGGTAATGGTCGCTTTTTGTAAGACTAGCATTCCTCATGTCTTGAACGGTGTTAAATATCTACATATGCTGCATCATCCAACGATCAACTCGGTATTCGTCGTCGGATTTTTCTGCAACCTGCGAATCAATGGTTGTGACAAAAACGATTCCACACTTGACGAGTTGATTCTTCGCGCGTTCCTCAGGCGAGCGAGGAGGCACGTGTTTAGTCGGCTTGGATTGGTCTCAGTCTAAGTCATGGTTATCCGCGAATGCTGTGATGAACTGCTGCGATGCTTGTGCCGTCGTCGTCAACATGCTGCTCAAGCTTGAAGTGCCCGAATATAGTCCTTCCTCGAAGCCATGAGCTGTACTTCATATCCGGAACATACTGTATCGCCGGGAGCTCCACAACAGCTCTGAGATGGGCGGCGCGGCCGAGAAACAGCAAGCTCGCCGACGACAGTCCTCACATCCGACCAGGCGCTTCCGAGACTTCATCTCACCATATATCGCGCTCTCATCATCTGCTATGCACGCGGCACCAAACACCCCATCGTGTCTTCACGCACACGTTCATAGACTGCTGCCTAAACCAAACCAGCCAAGCCGGGCTAATAGTCAAAGGACAGTAAAGGTAAGAGAAAGAGCGGAAGGCGCATCCCGGATTCTATCGCCAGGGAACATATGTAATGAAAGAACTGCAAGGCGGGCTGGGTGCCGGTGCCAGGGCGCGAGTGTAGCCGTTGCTAATTTGCATACATTCAGTATCATAGAGGGAGAATCAGTTTACAAGCGCAGTGCTAATCATATTGGCTCCGGAGAGTCTCCACCAGGGCCTTGAACGCGATGAAATATCGGAGAGCGTCTGCACGGTATTTGGGCACTTCCATCCCATCGTACGCCCGCGAAGGCACGACGCACTTGGCGACATGCGTCACGGCCTCGAGCGGCATCCCGATGCGCACCGCCCGACTGAGCGCGGCCGTGACGGGTATTTTGTAGAACGTCGGGCACGAGCGAACCATGACGATGCCAGGGAACACCATCTCCGTCATCACCGGCTTGCCCCTGCTCGGGCGTTTCTTGTTGTTGGCGTCGAAGGCGGCAATCGCTGCGGTGACGAGCTGCTCCTCCGCATCGACCAAATAGGGCATCTGCCGGTTGGTTTGTACGAGCAGGAGGATCATGCCGTTCTCAGTCCCGAAAAGGCTGAGGTCGGGAGACGCGACCTGTGGGTCGGGGCCCATCATAAAAGGCAGGGGGTAGCGGGTAAAAAGGAGGCCGGTCCGCGTCTGGAAGCCCAAGGCGCGCAGGAGCTCTCTGGCGAAATCCGCGACGACGAACTCGGGGTCATCGCTGATCATAGGAAACGCGGCGAACCGCAGGTACTTGAGCAAGTAATACGTCGGATCCGAGATCTCGACATCGATGAGCGGAGACTCAACGGGGACGGTGGTCGCGGGCGCGGTCTTGCCTCCATCTCCGCGGGTGGCCTCGATAGCAACGTGCAAGGGGCCGGCGCTGGGACTGTCGGCGACTGGGGTAACGACGGAGACCGGACGCGGGGCCGCGATCTTCGCGCGCATGGTGGAGGTGAGCGACCCAGTGACGTCAAATTCGAGAAGGACAGGGTCGATATGGGCAAGCGAGATGTCCGTAACGCTCGAGCCAAAGAATTGCGTGGCTGGTTGAACGACCATTTCAACATTGTGAGTAAACAGGTTGATAGCGGGTCTCGAGGCGGACTCGGCGGCAGACATGGATGGCAGACGGCGGCGAGTGGGCAACTGGGAGAGTCAAGAGTGATTATGGTTTCGGACTCCGCGGTGCGGTCCGGACTTCGAACCCGGGCCCGGGCCTCCGCATGATTCAAGCAAGGCCTCTAAAAAAAGGAGATTTTTTTGCGAAGAAATTCGCGAAAAATTATATATATCAGTCTTTGAACAACCAGGCTCATCGCTCTCCGACGATTGAATCTCTGGACCGGCAACGGCGTTCCCACATGAATTCTAGTTAGCTGGTGATAACCATCGAGACCCACAATATCCCAATATAAGATGTCAATCAGGATTCAGATGTATGCGGGCTCTCAAGAACATGCCTTTCTCGCTCTATCAGAATGCCAGTATATCGTTGATTAGCCTCATGTCCTGGGATTGCAGCGACTCATGGACATGATCCGGGCCTGCTCCGATGGCTGCTGGTAAGGTGGTATTTTGAACGGCTCGATGGGGTAGCGAGATCAGCTGAAACACCGGGAGCTTGTCGACAACTCTGAGATGGGCATCACGACCGAGCATTGCAGCAATGGCGCTGACGACGGCTCTCGCATCCGACCAGATAGCGAAAGGAATGGAAGGCGGGCGTGGCGATGGCAATACTTAACTCAAAGGAACACTATGCGCGAGAGGTCCGAAGATGGCAGAGGGCAGGCAGGGCCCATGAGGGGTCTAGCTAGCAGGGTAACAGCGGAGGGAAGGGAGATCGACAACATGCAGAGGCGTAGGTGTTTAGTACGAGAACAGCAGCAACCACGGGTTCGAGCACAATCTGCGCTCATCATCTCTTGCGTCAGAGACCAGCACCGGCAGAAATAAAGACGAAGCAGGACGCACCGGATACAGAATACAGCACCGCGAGCGGCAAGATGGCCGCCCACGCGGAGCCGTCAATGCGCCACGCGATGGGCACGAGCTTGGTCGAGGGCAGGATAATGCCCGCCACCATCGTCCAGTAGACCACTCTCCCAGAAGCACTTCAGGATGCGCGGCACCCCGTGAAGAAGTTCGAGATGTCGACCTCCTTGATCGTCGCTCTCCACTGGATGTTGTACACGGAGAGGTGCGCCAGGATCGAGCCAAGAGATGGTGCAACGCCCGCCGAAGAAAAAGTGCAGGGAGTGAGTGAGCGTCAGCGAGCAAAAGAGGCGGACGCACGAGCAAACGGGGAGGGCAATGCGAGCGAACGGGCAGAGCGACGCGAGCGAACGAGGGGCGCGCGAAGTGGAGGAGGCTCTTAATATTCAGCCAAAGCGGCTCCAGCAAACTCGAGACGCCCAACTGGCGCTCCAGCACCGCCATGTCCAAATTACCCGCGTAGGAACGCGTTGTGCGCGACGAACGGCGCCACCTCGCCGTTCGCACACACAACGGAGATGGCGTAGTTGATGCACCGCGTGGAGTACGCGATACCGTTCTACAATGCGGCGTCAGAAGCAGCGGACAAAAGAGAGAAGACAGCGCCGCTCACCTCGAAATAATGATGCGCAACCCGCTTAACGTCCGACACATGCTGGATAATCGCGACCTCAGGGAACTTGTGCAGCTCGCGCGCTGCATCACGGAGACAGTCCTCGGGCACCATCGTATCCGAGTCGACAATAAGGACGACCTCGCCCATGCGCAGCGCCTTGCTGCCCGCCGCCCACGCCTGCCCGTTCGTCTCGGCCACCGCCATGTCCAGCGCGCGCTCCTCCAGGCCCATCTGCGTCGGGATGCCGATGCCCGGCATGCCGAGCGCGCCGCCGGGGCCCATGTACTCGCCCTTCTCGTCGTAGTCGCCCACGGCATTGACAGCCTGGCACCCGCTCTGGCTACGACTGTGCATCCCGCCGGGCGTGTTGGGCGTGTGCGGCGTCGCGTTCGGGTCCGCCTGCAGCTGCAGCAGAATCTCCTCCAGGCGCAGGCTCATCTTGAGCGCGTAGTTCATGTTGCTCGCCTTCTTGAACCGGCCCGCGCGCTTGAACCCGCCGGGCTCGTTCGAGTGCTTCGGGCGCGCGACCCAGCCGATGTCGTGCGCGGCGTAGAACGCGAAGCGCGCGTCGCGCTCCGTGGGCGGCAGGAGCTGCATCCCGTCGTCGCACACGAAGATCGCGCTCGTCCCACCCTGGCGCGCGTACGTCAGCATCGCCTTCTGCAGCGACGCGACCGACGGCGCAATCGTCGCCTCCAAGCTCTCCTTGTACACCGGCATCTGGATGGTGACGTGCGGCAGCACGCCCTCGTCCACGGCCTCCTTGAGCCCGCCGTGGATGCTCGACGCGCCGTCGTTGTACGGCAGCGCGCTGACTGACGGCGGAATCGGCGGTGGCGGTATGGCCGAGTAGAATTTGCTGTTCTGGTGGTACTGCGCTACGGGCCCGACGACGAACGTGACGCTGTTGACGAGCGACATGCAGAAGAAGAGCGACACGCAGAAGATGAGCGGCACGGTGAGCAGCAGGATGAAGCGCATGTAGTCGCCGTCGAGTGCAAACTCCTCCACGATGACCTTCACACCGTTCCCAACGAAGAAGATCGCCAGGCCGCTCGCGATGCCGTTGTAGACCGGCGCGAACAGCCGCGTCGGCTGCGGCGACGGCTTCGGCAGGCCCGTCTCGACGTCGCGGTCGTCCGCCGAGGACGACAGCTTCTCCTTCTCGGGCTCCGGCGGCGCCTCGTCCAGCACGCTCTGCGGGATGCCGTGCACGTGGCCGAGCCGCGACTGGTGGTAAATGAAGAAATAAAGCCGTCGCGGGGACTCACCTGGCCATGTGTAGCCCGCGCTGTCGGTTCCACCGAACGTGGACATCGCCCGCGTCAGCGACAGCGCTGGAAGTGGCCGCTGTGAGCGGATGACAGCGATTGGGCGCACAGGCGGCGTCGCCGCCAGAGTCCGCAGAAACCGCAGCCGCTGTGGTCGGGCAGCAACGGCCGGATATGTTGGACGCATGATGAAGTAAGAACGGCGGTTCGGATACAAGGAAGACCGGGAGCGTCGCCGTGTGCGATGTCCTGGAGCACATGCGCATCAGCAGCGGGGACCAAGAACACGAAGCGGATCAGGATGAGTGACAAGGGCAAGGTTGCGAGCATTCTGGGCTGGGCCTCGTAGCCGCCCGCGCACTGGAGCAGGTCTGCTCGTCGTTGGGCTTTACCCGTTGGCGCCGTGGGATGTAGCAGGGCGCTGGTGTCTGCAAATCGGCGTCAGCTGCGGGCCTGGGTAAACTTGCGGACCAGGATAACTTACTTGATGTGGATACCAGACACCCGCTGCCAGCACTCACGCTGCTCAGCCGCAGCAGCAGCACCAGGAGCCTTGGTTTCTGGCTCTATCGAGCATGCCTCAGCAGGCACAGCACCGACAGAGACGGCCGACGCACAATGAACGCGGCGCCAGGCCCTTCTGCCTGCGCGCGGGTCCGGTGCATGATATTAAGTATATGGTCACGGACCGGTGGAAGACCATCTTGCGGATCCGACTCGCATGCTGTGCTCGACGAAATGATATTACCTATCTGTCAAAGGAACAATGCTGCAAGAAAGAAAGTGCTTGGCGCTACTGCAATATGAAGGCTGTCCACAGGATCTGCGCGACAGTCCTAAAAGCCTGGAAATATTTCAATGCGCCAGCGCGGAACCCGGCATGCTCCATTCCGACATGAGCACCTTCCAATCCCGGGACAAGGACCTCGCACTTCCACACCTGGGTAATCTGCGCCGGAAACTGGGCTGCTATGACGGCATTGCTCAGGGCCCTCGTAATAGGGAGCCGGTAAAACGTGGGGCGCATCCCGACCATAGTCAGGCCTGGGAAAGCCATGAAATCGAGAAGCGGGTGTCCTTCGGTCATGCGCACTGCGTTATTCATTTGATAAGCCGCAATGGCCTCCGCAATGAGCTGGGCCTCCGGATCCCGCTTGCTATCGAGTGTCTTGTCCTCGACCAGCATCAGGATCGTGCGCCCGGTGACCAGACTCACGTCTGTCTGGGCAGACCTCCTTTCTCCGCTAATCCGGAGCGGCAGGATGTTGGGACTGCGTGGAAAGATGGGGTACTGGGCCATTGAGAACTCGTCGAAAAGGTGGACGACAAAGTTGTCCACACATGACTCCTGGTTGCTGTTGACGCTCAGGGAGTGTTGCAGGAGCTGACCGAGACGCCTGGATGACTCCGGCAGATAGTCTGGAGGCTGTCCAACATTCCAGTCACGGAAGCCTGCAAGACGCGCGGGACAGATAAGGTTGTCCGGCTGCAGCCCGAAGAACTGGATAGCGGGGACCTCAACGACCTCTATGCGGTACGCATCCAATTCATGGGTAGTCCAGTCGGATCCGGACTTGGCGCTCCGGATGAGGTTCGCCATGGGCCGTGACGACGGATTGACAAGGGTCGCACGAGCGTGAGCGGAGGATAACGCCGGACAGGAGTCCTTGGGAATTCGGCTTGTGCAGGAAACTCGGCGGGTGCAGGCAGCCAGGAGCACAGGCCAGCCAGACAATTGGACGTTCGAAGCAGCAAAGGCAAACGGCAAAGGCGCAAGAACGGGATGTGGGAGCAGGAAAGAAGAAGGAAAGGGAATCGTCACTGCCGACGCGTCGTAGCCGGCCTCCTGACTTTAGTGCCATGCTCGTTGTATGTGATGATCGCTGAGCTCGACAATATCTATAGCAGAAAGAATTACCAGAAATAACAGTCTCAGGAAGCATGTCCAGCCATCTCAGCTTGAGAAAGCGTTAGGAGGTGGGAACAAAGAAAACGAGACGCTGCTCGCCCTGTGCAGGCCACGCAGCGCGCACGCATGGACTTGCTGCGGCAGCGGGAAGGATTAGCGGCGAGATCGAAGATACTGTAAAAAGAAAACTACTCACTATGATGCACGGTGTGCAGATGTCCTTCTCGTCTCTCAACTGGCTGATCGCCTGTGTCGTGTCCAAGATGAAGTTGCGCGGCACGACTGCGGTGGGGAGATAGCGTCAGGGATATATGAGAAGCGCGGTGAACATTAGTCACGGCGCCAGTACGATGGTGAGCAGGGCGCACCTGCGCTGATACCTGCGTTGATGGCGGTGATGGAACGGAAGAGCCTTCGGCCGCCCAAGTGGCGACACAAATAACGAAGTTCCTCACCGTATTGTGTGATGAGGCACGTGTGCTGCATGCAGAACGCGCATCACCGCGGGCACCGCCGAGGTGGTTCCACCGCTGCCATCGCGTGAGGCGACGCGGGAACACCTCATTCAGCGGAGACGCGACTGGGTGTGCTCGCCCAACGGCACACTGGTAGTGGTAGTAGATGGCGGGCGAGTGACATCGCCGCGGCCATGCGATGAGCGTTCCGACGCGAACTGTTAGCTGCGTCAGCGGTGGGAAGGACAAAACAGTCAGAGATCACGTTTAATCACCCTGAGTTATCCTGCGCGATGTACGCGGTGTGGGACGGCGTCTTGATGTTGGCAGCGACATTGATGATTTCCTTGAGAGGCGAGTCGCCGAGCGACACACTGGCGTAGCGGGGTTCATTAGCGATGGTGGGACGATTTGAAAGGGTCGGCGGCGACGGGCAGGGAGCGCGAAAGCGGAGACACGCGTCTAGCGCGAAAGCGGAGACACGCGTCTAGCGCGAGTTCCAAGCGAGACTGCCACGCCGCGCCAAAAACCCGGGGCGAACGAGAAGTCGGCGTCGGCGGATGATCGTCTGTGCCTGTCGCAAAGATGCGCTGCAACCAAGCTGCAACGAAATCAGAACGGAAAATTACACGACCAAATGTCTCACACTCACCATGAGAGTCGTTCGCGTTCGTTGAGGCGCGGCGGCAGTGACGGCAGCTGGGTTTGGATCCTATGACCCGCGCCGGTGGCGCCAGTCTGCGCCAGTGCGTCGAACGGAAAACTACGGCCGCGGTCAACACGTCACCGGAACACGAATGGCAGCAGACATACCACAATAGTACCGGCATGAGTGCCTATGCTTCCATCAGCTGCGACACCGCCTGACCAATAGAACGCTGAGCTTGAACTTGAACATGAATTTGGACCGTCCGCAAAAGATTTGAAATTGCAAACATCAATGGTCCCCTCTGCGGAGCTGCATGCCCTCAGGGAAGGAGGCCGTGGGCCACAATCTCCAGCCCTGCGTGCGCGAATGTCCCTTTTGGTCCCAACAACGGCTGCACAACGGTCATCAATCAGCTGGCTGAGATACACATGTTGGTGAGTCTCAGTTCCGCATACAGTTCCGTACTCCACAAACGGACGCAACAGCATCGTACCCTTCAGAGTCAGGCATAGGGCTACGTCATAGAGCAGTGCAACTTTAACTGATCCTGTTTGAGATGGTGCGCGGGCCCGGAAACCGTCTGCTGTACCGTATCGACCGTAGGTTCAGTAACGCGTAACAGTGGCCTCTGAATTGAACTTAGTAATAGGGGCTGTAACGTGTAACATGAACAGGATGAACTTCGCATGTAACGCCGGAACCATATCCGGGATTAGATTTAGTTCCGTGAAAAGTCCGGAGCTTGAGTTCCGGTTCTCCGCTGCGTCCGCTCGTCCTCGCCTCACCGACAGGCTTTTGACGACGGCAACCTTGGAAGCCTATGGATACAGGGTCTGTTGCATGCCCTTTTGAACTCCTACAATACGTTGCGCTGAGATCTACCAGCTGGCTGGCTTGCTGTTGCCTGCGGATGAACCTAATGATAACGGGTGTAACGTGTAACACCGACCCTTGAACTTAGCCGGAAATGGAAGCCAAATATAAATAAACAAAGACAAACGAACCTACGGTCGATACGGTACAGTGGTGGCAACGGCACAAATGCCGCCTTCCAACTGGATGCCTTCCCGTACGCTATTCCGCTAAATCTGTGTGCTCCAAATTTCATCAAATGGATACATCCGAGAAATAGCGGACTGCACGTATCCCGTAAGCACGTTGCGGTAAATCGCTGCGCAAATCACGCAGATTCATGTCCGCCGCAAACTCCGTTCCTTTGACCGGATGTCCGACCCGAGCGACGATGACAGCGACGATATGGACCTTTGGGAGGACGAGGACGCCGAGGCAGCAGAGCAGCAGCAGCAGCTGCTGCTTGCTGCAACGGCTCTGGTTGTGGGGGCCGTGCTTGGCCGCAACGCGCGCGTCCGAAAGCGCTTCCAATCGCGCTTCTACCTTCGCCGGGCTCAGCTACTGCCCGACCCTCGCCAGGACACGCCTTGGCAGCGTCTACACGTCACGCGAGACGACCGCGCCTACATCGTGACCATGGGGTTGGACGTCGACACGTTCAACTATCTTTTATCGGCCGGCTTCGCGCGCGAGTGGGATACACGCCCCCTTCCTCGAAACGATGTCAGTTCCGGCGGCGCACCTCGTGTCGACGGTAGATCTCTGGATGCAGCCGGCGCTCTCGGCCTCGTTCTGCACTGGCTATCGTCCAGCATGCACGAAGTCTCGCTGCAGGAAATCTTTGCCCTGACGCCCACCGTTGCCAACCGTTACCTTAACCATGCCCGTGACATCCTGCTTTCGGTGCTTCGGGGCATTGCAGAGGCTGCTATAAGCTGGCCGCAGGGTCAGGAGTTCGAGGACAACTCGCAAATCATTCAGCAGCGGCACTCCCTGCTCGTCCGCGCTTTCGGTTCCATGGACGGCCTCAACCTCGTTGTGCAGACGTCGGACGACCCAATGATCGAGAACGCGACATTCAACGGCTGGCTTCAGGGCCACTACTGCAGCTGTGTGATTGCATTCGGCCCACGAGGTAAGCATCGTCCGATTAACTGTTGAGCGCGCTGACTAGACGCTGTCCAGGTGTCGTTATCGCCGCTGTCATTAATGCTCCAGGCAGCTGGCATGACGCCGCCATCGCGCGCCCGATCTACAGGCAGCTACTGGACGACACGCCGGATGGCTATTACCTCGTCACCGACACGGCGTTCCCGCGCGGCCCGCGCAGCATCGATGGCAAGATTAAAGCCCCAATCAAGCAGGGTACACGACTTCCGCGCGACAGGGAGGCGCGCGACGAGCTTCTGCGCTTCAACAGGCAGCTGCTGAGCTACCGACAGTCGGCCGAGTGGGGCATGCGAACGCTCCAGGGTTCGTTTGGCCGCTTGCGCGTGCCCCTCTGCATCGAGAACAAGGAGCGCCGCAGCGGGCTGCTGGAGACCTGCTTGCGCCTGTTCAATCTGCGTGTGCGCAAGGTCGGGATCGGACAAATCAGGAACGTGTACGTACCTATATGGCAGGACGGCGACGAGGAGCTTTGGAGCGGCTTTGAAGACATTGTGTTTGGTGAGATACGACGCCGTGACCGTGTTAAGAGGTTCCACATAGTAGAATCTTTTGAATAGCATTTGCTTTTGCTTAGGTTCTCACGTTCACACGCAATATTACACGAAAGTGAAGTGTATTGAGCAATAACAGTAACAAAAGTGCAATGAAAGAGAGGTAGGGTATGAGATTAGGATATGACTATGGGAAGAATATGTAAGACTGCTACTAGATACTGAGCATGGAGAGGAAAGAATGGTGTGCGAGATGGGCAAGGAGTGAGGGGAGTTCAAGTCATGATGTCTAAGATGATGGGATCCGACGCGAGTGTGGGTGCGGGCGAAGGGTATAAAGGGTTGTTATGCCAGAGCAATCATGCCATCGTTTCGCAGCTCTGGTGCCCGTTGTCGCTGTCGACCTCCATGGGGACTGCCTTGGACGGTGAGCGGCGACGAGGCGGTGTGGCCTCGCGAGGGTACAGCTCGCCGACCGAGACAGATGAAGAGCGTGCGCTGCCTGGTGCCAAGTCGTCGTCAAGGCGGGCGATCTTGTATCGACGGCCACGAGACGCGCGACCCGAACCCGACAGAGACGAAGTGGAAGGCGACTGGCGGCGAGACGACGATGCTGCCTGGTAGCTGCGTGTGCGAGAGCGGGACCGCGACGACGAACGGGACGACGAGGGTGAGTGACGACGTTTCTTGCTCCGCTGCACCGAGCGGCCACGGTGCGATGACGAGGCCTTGAAGTCGGAGAGCTGCTGCTGAACCATCTCCTGCATCTTGAGGCTCTGCAATTCGAGCTGCAGCTGGTCGCGCTGGCGCATCGCGGCCTCCAGCTTCTCTTCGAGCCGTTCTGCATGGCGCTGGCTGTCCTTGAGTTGCTCGCGAAGCCACTTCAGCTGAGCCTGGTCGGCACGGAACTGGAACTGGCGCTCCTCCTTCGCCTGCTGGGTCTTGGGGTCGAACAGCGTCGCAGCATGGCTGAGGAAGCTCTCGGCGCCCTTGGTGGATGCTCGCCCGCGCCGGCGCCCACTGCCTTCATGAGCGTCGCGACTCACATCCGGCGCGTCGTAGCGAGCGACTGGCCCAACCTCGGTGACCTCGTCGTCGTCGTCATCGCCGTCCTGATCAGCCGAACCTTGTGTATCATTGAGTGCATTGAGTCCTGCCTTGTTGCCGATCAGGCGTTCGTTCTCGAGCGCAAGTGTAACCTCTTCCGGGCGGTCTGGGTTTCCCGTGTCCTTTCTGGCTGCCGCGAGCTATGGTATATGGTATTAGTATGTTGAGAGAATGGGAGAGAATGTGTCGACTCACGCTCTTGTGTATGTCGCGAATGGAACGGACCGTTCGCTCGCAGTCAGTGCCGCTCGCGTTATAGCCCTGAGCAACGCGTTCCCACTCTGCCTGGCCAATGGGAAGGATCGGCCTGATGAAGTCGCGCTCGAGCACGATTTTCTTCTGTGACGTCCAGTTCTGCGCGCCGCACTGACGGCCGGTCGTTGACGTGCCATTGCCGTTGCCACCGTTGCCGCTGCCGCCGCCGCCGCTCCCGCCATTGCCACTCCCACCATTGCCGCCGCCAGCACCTGCCTTGGGCTTGGTGCTCCTCTTCGCCTTGGGCGCAGCGGGCGTAGGATGAGACGGCTCGGCCACAGTGGCTGTCGAGGCCGCCGTTGCTGAGGTTGTAGTCACTGATGTAGCAGGGGCTGCTGTTGCCGGTCCTGACGTGCCGCCGGTATCCTGCGGATGCAGGACTGGAAGCACGGGACTGGGATCCATCTGCTGAGGTGTTAGCTCCTGCTCCCAGTGCTCAGGACGGCTGCCCCATGGCTCAAAGTCGTGACCGATGTCCAGCGGATGCTTCCACGACGGCGGCCCGCCATAGGAGAACTCGTCCAGGTGATACTGAGGGTTAGGTGGCTGGGGCGGCATAGGAAGAGGCGGAGGATGAGGTGCGCAAGGCAGAGCGCGGTACGCGGCATTGGAGCCGGTGTGAGGCGGTGGAACACCGGCATTATGATCGTTCCACCCCGCGCCAGGCAGGGAGTGGGCTTGGTTGCCCGAAGGCTGGCGCTATGCATAGTTAGAGGCGTAGGAAAATGCAGACAAAGGCGGACGCCCTTGTCGAAGCAAGTCATTGACGCTGGGGAGGGCACGCTCCCCCGACCAGCCAGACGGTTGAGCACCGGGTCCAAAGGTGGTGGACGGGTTTGAGTGGGTGTTTTGCGCCATTTGAGACGGTGAGACGAGCTGAGAGACTTTGTGCAAGGAAGCGAGTGTGTGTTTTGTGGATAGGATGAGAATGTCGGAGCTTTAGCTCTGGTTCCGCTTTATATAGTATATTTAAGCGAGCCGGCATGTCCACCGGCACGGTTTCCATGAGACCAGCCAAGGAAATGTACAGAAATAGGCAGCCTATATGCTACGGCGCATCCGCGGTGTGTGGTACATGCCTCATCATATGTGGCCATCACTGCGGACATAGGCTCTTAACGGCGGCAACAATGGATGGATTAGGATTTAGACCACCATCGCAGCTTCTGGACATCTGCGTGGGGGGGTACCCCCCCCTCCGCAGATTGTTCGGCTTGGAGCAGTCTGCGTGAGGGCGACTGCATCAAAGAAGCGTGATGGCTGCGCTTCTGTGCTTCTTCCGTCGATTTAGAGCACGTAGATTTAGCGGAATAGCGTACGGGAAGGCATCCACTCGCACGACACGGACTGCGTGAGAATCCATACTTGAAGCAATCTATCACCGGATTGCTAAGCGACAGAAGCCGCCAAGCCGCGGCGCATATCGGTGGACGAGCGGTGAGCGGCGTGCAAGTGTGAATGCCATGCATATACTCGACCTGCAACCTCTTTCCCGTCCCCATGGGCGCTTATTGTTTATGGAGCACATAATAAGACAGTGTCTCATAAATACTAAACTTTGAGTTCGAGGGAGAGAAGAGAAATCGCGTCGTGAGACTCGAGAGTCGTCAGCTACATCCAACTCCCCAGGTCATTTCCCCTTATTTTCGCAGTTGAAGACACTCATGTACACCTATATTACGTAATCATGCTTATATTGAGCTGAAGTACCTGAGATTGACCAGGGGAAGTCGAAATTCCTGCGGAATTCGCGCCAGAACGCGCGGAGCAAGCTCATTGAAACTCCGCTCAGAAGGGACAACGCCCGCTTGCCCTCGGCGAGAGCGAGCCACCGCGTGCCTGACCGGCCACTCTCATACCCGGACTCGGCAGAAAATATGATTCTGACACGGCCGCGCTAAAAATCTCGCCTGGAAACGTCGAGAATGGCGCTAGTGAGAGAACCGCGAATAACGGCCTCGCCGAAAATACCGCAGGAACGGGGCTGGCTCCATCGTTACAGCCCCATCAAACGCCGGAAAAGCCGCAGCTGATGGTCTGATGCTCGCTTGCGTTGCGAGAGAAACGCGGCGGCCGCGCGGTTGGGTTTCGTGGGTTTTGCAGGGGGGCTGGGGATACGGACCCCCTCCCCTCGGCCAGACTCACGGGCGCTTATTTGCGCTGGCGTAGGTGTAGTGCGAGTACGCGCAGAGGGTGAGGTGAGGCCGGAGACGCAGGCGGCGGCGGCGAGCAGGCTGCAGGGGATGTTGGGGCGGTCAGTTGATGCCGAGACCTCACTTACCCGCCGTCGCGACGCTTCCTCCGACCCAAGCGGTACAACACCGCGTCATCCATGTTTACGGGCTTGCCGGAAGTCTTACGGAGCTCGCAGAGGTATAAAAGGCATGCTCTCAGTCGCTCGAACCCGTCAACGAGCTTCGCGCCTCCTTCCCTCCGACTCCCCACACTGCACTTGCCTCTCGCCGTTGCCGACACCGCATTCCACGCTCTCTCGCTCGCACTCGAGACTCTGCATGCTGCTCGTCGGCGCGATGCGCTCACGCCGTCTCTGCGTCGATGGCGACGACGATGGCGCGTGTGATTCCGATCTCGGTGAGTCGCTCCGACATCGTCATACCCTCCGTCGTCACTAATCGTCCGTAGTGCGCTCGGAAATGTAACCATACAGCTCTGATACGAGCCTCGGCGCGAGCGCTCCCCCGACGACTGGTACGTGCTCGCTGGCTCGGTGCGTCCGATATCGAGCTCACTATCGACAGCGCTCCTGCTTTCGTCCCTCTGACCGTCCCGCCGTCATTCTCGCTCGCACATCTCGGATACACGGTACGTCGCATGTCACAGTCAACGCACGCTCGTCGAGACTGCTGACGATCGCATGATAAGTCAGAACTAACGATCGTCTCTCCCTTTTGAATCCCGGCACGGTGAGTCGTTCGTACATCATCATCTCCTGGAATCCACTTAATTACGTTCTCAGACTCGCGCTGTAGCCATTTGCAACGCATCGTCGGCCGGAATGCGGACGATCGGATGGTAGGCAACGGCTGCCAGTGAGGAACTGAAGATCGCGTTTCCCTTTTGAATTCATGCATGGTGAGTATCTCGTAGATCATCATCTCTCGGAACCCAATTAATTATATTCGCAGACACTCACTTCCATTGCAGAGGCAGACGTTGCGTCGTGTCGACGATGCGCGAGACGACGACAAAGACGGAGGCGTTGTGCAACGGGGAACGGTGCCGACGAGGAAGTTGGAGGCACGGCGAGCGCGGTCGTGACCTCTTCGACGGTGTCAGCGGCGCGTCAGGTGCGTGGTTCTCTCCATAGTGTGTACGAGAGCGGCGGCGGCGGCGTGGTCGTCGGACCGTTGAGCGCGACAGCAAACGCGGTCAGCGTCCCTGCCGTCCACAGCGTTCCTCCCGTGAGATATCATTAGCTAGTCACCCTATCGACACCTGCAATACCTATGATATCGTTGAACGCTCTATCAAAATTTATAAGCAAACATAAGAAACAGGCCTTGCACGCTCTATCAGGATATATAAGTGATCATGAGGATGTTCTGCACACTGTGAAACCCAGTCCGCCCCATTTTGCACCGGTCATTGGCCGGTGTATGCGAGATTTTCCGCTTTCGGCCGGTGTCTGGTGGAAACAGTTGGATTCGTCCCCAGTCGAGATCCAGCCGGAGTTCCGGTCGAATTGACGGCAGCATCAGGAATCACTGCAAGACACCTTGTAGACGCAGGAGCCAACAGTTCAATATATTTTTTATGACTATTCCACGGCTTTGATTGTCAGGGGAAGCTCATGGATGCTGTCCAGCGTCGGTGTGAGGGAACGGACCGTTGGAGACTCGGAGCCATGATACTCGGAGGTCGCGGAGCGAGCACCGACCGAGCGCAGCAGTGTCGGTCTCGCCGATTTCCGTCTGGCCATCGCCTTCCAGACCTCGGGCGGAGCTTGACTTGTACTCAAGTTGTGGCCCAGGTCCTCAGCTATATAAAGGCACCTTTTGCCCACAAGGGCATGTTCACATTCAGAGCTTCATGCTCGTCTCCAGCCGTCATGACACCAAAGTTCCCAACCTGTGCAGGTATGCAACCTTCTTCCTATACTCCCCACCACGGAAAGTAACCGCCGCTCCGTGCCGGCACATTCCGATCCAACCAAACCTTCGTAGCTCCTGATTTCATAATGCAACTTGATTAGATATTTATTCTACAAAAACTAGAACTTGGTATGACCCCCATGACTAGCTAAAACTGCCTCTACTCTATCGGGCATCTGTTTGATATGTTTGTTAATGTCATCTAATGAGAGTCCGTCCCACAGCTCAGAAACAACATGTTTGAGCTCGTCCACACTGGTCGGTAACCGCGGTAAGGCCCTGAGGCGACGCTTAAGGGTCTGCCAGACTGGTTCTATAGGCGAGAGGTCGGTAGACGAGGCTGGGTGGGAGAAAAGTGCGATGCGATGGTCTCAGAACCATTTCTTGGTGGCCTTTGCCGTGTGTGACGGTGCTCCGTCCTGCTGAAACAGCACTTCACGTCCAAGCTCTGCCTTTGCAGCGGCATAGAAAGGAAGCCATGCGGCCTCTAGAACCTGGGAAATATACCGAGATGCAGTCATCCCTCCGCCTCGGCCGCCTGGGTAGTCAAGAACGACGAGCGGGCCCTTCCGGTCTTGCATGATGCACCCCCAGACCATAACACGGATTGACGACTGTGTGAATGTTGGAACAAGGCAGTCTTCCTCGTACTTTTCACTTGCCGTTCGAGTCACGAAAATTGCATTGCGCGCACCGTCCAGATAGACATAGCTTTCGTCTGACCATGCGATGTCGTCCCACCTTGCACGACCAACATTCTCTCGAGCCCATTCCAGACGGTGTGCCTTGTGCTCAGGCTTGAGAAAGACGACTCGCTTTGCCACACGCCGATGATAGCCTTTCGACGCCAGGTAGTCGCGGATAACGGTTGCCGAGACACCGAGTTAGTTGCCGATGTCGTGGAAAGGCTCACGGCGATTCCGCTTTGCTTCACGCAGAACGCGGCGCTTTTTTCGCGGGGAAAGCAGCTTGGGGCGCCCTGGAACAGGGCGGTGATGCGTCGAGCCCGTTTCGAGAAATTTGCGCCAAATATCGCGTGCGCTACGAGGCTTCATGTTCTCGTCAAGCGCAGCCTTCGTAACGTTGTGTTTTGGGTCGGCCAGAATGCGCCCGATAAGGCGGTTTTTGCGCGGGCTATCGTATTGCTTATGTCGAGGAATGGGTCGCATTTCGGGCACGGTAGGTAGCTAAGCTGGACAGGCCAGGTGCGAGGAAAAGGGAACGCGCGTTTCGGCACGGGCCGAAACGGCGGTTACTTTCCGTGGCAGGGAGTATACATGTCTTTGTCCTGACCACTGCCCCTGCAGATGATGACTGTCTGCAGCAGGTGTGTATTGGGATCACGGTCACATCATGAGAGAATGTGGTGTAAATTACTGATTAGTATTAGTATTGCCCAAATTGACTCTTGTTGATGTTCTTGTCACGTCACTGTAAATGCTGGGAATGGCAAATGGGAAAGCCTTATGAAAGACCCCGGGAGCATCTCATATCAGTGTACATTTCAGCTGGCCGAAGGCAGTTTTTCGTTTCCGAGCGCGCTTCGGGGGACGGGTCGAAAGTGCCAAAAACAGCTATTTTATCGTCCGAAATGGACGGCCCAAAATCGACAGGCATGGTGCAAAAAAGGCCGGAGGACGGCTCGACTCTGTTCGGAGGCCGGTGGAAAGAGCGCGCTTTTTTCGACCGGCTAAGGTTTCACAGTGGCACGCTGTATCAGGATGTGTATCTCATAGTTAGTTTGCCTCACTGCTGGCCGAAGTGTACACTGTCTACTTGAAGTCAATCAGTTTGAACACTCTATGAGGATCTAAAAGACCCTCAAGTCTGCAGCGGGCAGCGACCGAACAAGTTCAGACTTGCCTTGAACACAAGTTGCACGCTTCAACATCCAACGACGACCAAGTTCATTCAAAGCCGTGTATCCAGCGTCCATGTACATACGAATCCAACAAGGCCGGATAAATAAGCAAAAGACAGTGTACAATTAAGTGTTCAAAACGCGGCGGGGGTGAGTGAAGAGTATTCGGACACATAGTCCTCCAACAAGAACATGGGTCCGCGGGGTCGATGCACGTCGCGTCCTGCACCGCCGTCCAGCGCAGGAGCGCGTTGAGCTCGGGGGCGCGACCTTGCCGTTCGCACCCGCGACGGCGGAAGCTCGAGACAGCGTGAGCGGCGGAGAGAAAGACATTGAAAGTACAGGGCTACTCACCGTGTATAGCGACGGGAAGGCGCCTGTCGTCGAGCGCGACGTGGAGCGGGACGTCGGGCGTCGTTGGGCGCAGCGACAACAGAGTGCCGTCGACGACGCGAGGAGACCGCGACGGCGTTGCGGAACGCGACGAGAACGGCCCCGCCGTCGTCGTCCTGCGTGGAGAGCTCGAGCTCGAGCACGGGCGGCGCAACGGGGTGGATGACGGAGGGCACGCGCATGGCGGTGGGCGCCCTACTGGCGACGAGCAGGATGTGTTGGGCCTGCAAGTCGAGGGAGGTGTCAGCAAACGGCCACTGAAGAAGAATAAACGAGCCCGCTCACCGTTGGAGACGACGCGCAGCTCGGGCTGCAAGTCGGGCGCTCGACGTTGACGACGTCATCGGAGGCGGTGGCAGGACGGCGGTCGCGAAGAGCACCGTGCGCCAGGCAGCATGGACGGTACGGACGGCGTGGGCGGCGTCGGTGCTGAGGAGCAAGCGGCAATCCCGTTCCGACGCCGGTCCTTTTCCGTTTGCACTGACTTGGCTGCGGGCGCAGGCACACCCCGTCGCCACGGACAATTTCTCTGGCTCTGTGCCCAGTCCGCGTGCGCTGTTCTGTCCATCTTGGCCTTGAGCTCGCTGTCTTGCTCGAATGACCGGCAGCGACAGAGCGCGTTTACGCTCCCGATCCCAACCACGGACTGTACAATGGGCTCAGCCAGTCTCTACGAATGCTGCTCAGCCTGCGCGGGGTCGTTTGTGGCCGTCTAGTCCGAGCAGCACACGTGGTATCTATCGCGCACCCTGGGATGCCACTGGCGGCGCCGGACCAGGCCCATCGTCTGCCCAGGCCAGCTCCAGCACAGGTACAAACGCACAGGCAGGCTCTTCGCGGCAACCACAAGTGCTAAAGGCGCCCGACCAGCACCAGCTAAGCGTGTTCGACGACTTCGAGCCAAGCGCCGCCGAAAAGGCGCTCGCGCGCGCGATCTTCGAGGTCACCGAGTCTGGCGACCCAGACAAGGACACGAGCTCCATTCTGCTCGGCGAGCGCGCGGTGCCGCTCTTCGAGACCTCCGGGCTGCCGAGCGTGCTGCTGGGCGAGATCTGGAACGTCTGCGACGAGCTGCGCGGCGGCTTCCTCACCCTGCAGGGCCTGTGCCTTGCGTTGCGCCTCATGGCCCACGCCCAGAAATACATGGAGGACGGCAAGCCGTTCCCTGCGGAGAAAGACGATCTGGTGCGACTGGACTGGTTCACACCGACCACCGAGAAGGTCTACCTCGAAGCGCTGGCGGACGCACCGCGCGCGCGGCCGCTCCCGCCGCCAGTCTTTGCGCCGCCAAAGAACGGCCATGCGCCAACGCAACTGTCGTACCTGCCGCCGCCGGGCCCGCCGCCTGACCAGCACCGCCGCAGCGTGTCCGCGCCCGACGGCGCAAACGTCCCGCGCGCATCGACGCCGCACCACGACTACCTCGCGCTCGAGACCAGCGCCGCGGAGAAGCCCGCGTTCCTCATCCGCACGCCCTCGCTCTCGCAGCACCGGTCCACATCCTCGCTCATCGTCCCGTCGCCATCCTTCCTTACCAACATGTCGCATTCCTCACCGGCGACCCCTATCCCGCGCAGCCCCTCGTTCACGCCGTCGCCGCGCCCAGCCACCTTCGCATCGACAAGCTCGACTTCGGCCTTCGTCCACGCGCCGACGGGCCCGATAGACCCGTTCACGGACCCCACGCCGCTCCCGCCGCTCACCGACGCGCAGAAGGCCAAGTACCTCAAGCTGTGGGCCAACGCGGGCGGCACGCCCCCGCCGGCCGGCACGCTCGACGGCGAGACGTGCCGCGCGACGTTCGTCAAGAGCCGGCTTGGGTTCGCCGTGCTCGGCAGAGTCTGGTGAGCCGCCTGCCTCACTATCCTGTCAAGCTGATGCCTGGCTGATAGGTCGTTGGCGACGGGCGACGCACCCGAGGACACGCCGATGCAGGCGCACCAGTTCGTGCTTGCCATGTACCTCATCGAGCTGCTCATGTCGCGCGCGCTCGCGCCCGACAAGCTGCCCGCGCGCCTGCCCGACGCGCTCGTTGTCGCTGCTGGCGGACCACCCTCTGACCGCACCGACCCACACGCGCTTGGTCGCGCGGCCTTCCAGAGCCGCCGCGTGTCGCCGTCGCCTGGCCGCTCGGAGCAGGATGCGGCCGACGCTGCGCGGGCGTTCGCACGGCTTGACTCGCTGGGTGCGGGGAAGCTTGATGGTGGTGTCCTGTTGGCGTATTTCATGAAGAGCGGGCTTAGCGTTGAGGTTCTTGCGGAAATATGGTGCGTCCCGCTGCGTGCTTCCCGGTTCTCCCCCATCTACATTCAGCCTTCCTTGGCCCCGATTTCCGCATTCCTGCGTTACGTCGCTGTGCCGTCTTGCGCATGAGTGCAGACGGCTGGCTGCTCGGCCCATCGAGCCGCGCACGGCAATTGTGTCTTTGCTGCGTTACGCATGCTTATGTGTTGGCGTTGCGAGTCCTGTTGCTTGCGAGCAGGCTGCGCGGCTACCTTCTTCCTTCACACCCTCATCTTTATTTATCCCTGATCCGTACGACACTTTCCCTAATCTTTTGGACGCAGGGACGAAGCCGACGTCAACAAGGACGGCTGGCTGACAACGGTCGAGTTCGCGCGGGCGTTCAAGATGGTGCGCGCGCGCGTGCCGACGTTCGACAGCGGCAACGACGCACCTCCCTCTGCCGCTCCCCCTCCCGGCCAGCCCGAACCATCGCTCATCGCGTTCGATGGCGAGTCCCTGGCGGCGCGCAACAGACAGAGCATCGCAGTGGGGCCCTCGCTGCTCGACACCGCCGATTCCTCTTCGTCTGACGAGGAGGACGAGCGCGAGCGCGAGCTGCCGCCGCTGCCGACGTTCGAAGACGACCGCGAGCGCAGGCGGCGGCAGATGAGCCTGCCGCCGCCGCCGCTTCCGCCGCGCGAGCCCTCGTTGTCGTTGCCCGCGGCCGCGCAGCAGGTGCCGCTCCCGCCGTCGCCCGCGGCGCTCGTGCCGCAGATGACGGGCATGACGATCGCAATGAGCGAGCCGCCGCCGGCGTACACGCCCGAGGTCGGCGCGGGCGAGCGGCCTGTTGATGTGGATGAGCGCGGGGTCGTCACGCCTGGTCCCGCTGGGAGATAACAACCCGCGCAATGGGAGTGAACTGACGGTGTATGACACGCAGGATGTATGAGTTTTGGGGTTTGTGTATGATTAGAGGCTGAGGTGTGTTTCCTCGATTTGGATTCTTATATTCACGTGCAACAGCCTGAGACAGTACAGTATACAGTACAATACTACTCGCGCACACGCGGCAGTCAACGTGCTGAAGATCTCGTCTAAGACCAGCCAGGATTAAACCTCATGTTTGGCGCCGTTTTCGCCCTTGCTAGTGGCGTACGCGACTCGGAGACGATTCTCACGGGCATCTCGTCAACATCGTCAATCGCCATCAACGTGCCGTGCGCGCTGCGAAATTCAGGAGGGGCTGCTTATCGTTCAGTTGAGGAATCTCGATGACGCGCGAGAACGAGACGACGCACCCGTTGACGGAATTGAAAGGTTCGTGCTCGCAATTGTGTAACGATGACGAGCACTTCCACTCGGTCCTGGGTCACTCTCGAATGGATTGGGCATTGCGAGCGGAAGGCTAGGGAGAGCTTTGTCCCTATCAACCGCCAGCGCTTGGTCTGGAGCCGTTGGTTCGACCGTGAATGGAGACACGAATGCGCGCGCGTCCGCCATCGACCAGACGCCTTCCACAGATGGTGTGTAGTCCACGTCTTCTGTAACCGCATGGTCATTACTCATACGACTCGCAGTGCGTCCAACCTACCAGAGAGAGGCTCTGCGCTGAGAACAGTTACTAGCTTTTCGGTGGGATGTGCTCTGTTGTCGACGGCGGCGGTGCTCCCCGAGGCATCTTGGCCGCTCGCGGCTCTGCGATGGCGTAAGTAATGGTCACTTCGTTCTGATTGGGCACGTAATCCCAACCTGTCTTCTTCTCCCGCCTTGTAGCTTTCACCCACATCCTCAGGCCGCTCGCCTAGCCGACCACTGGTGTATTCATCGCCTGAATTGCGATATATCACAACGACTGTTTTGCATTTCTCGGCGCTGTGCTGTCAAATGCGTGAGTGACTAGTGATGCCGACTATTTGTCCACTTACCACCACCCCTCTCGACAGATCCATGGCCGCATCGTACAGCTCACTCGCCATTTCTCTCTCACCCGCAGTGCCTATCAGGTACGATAAAGGATTCCACGACCTCTGGCGGGCACTATTCTTGCTCATAAGAACGCGCGATATAACGCTGCGTATGGCAACATGACCATTAAACGGTCTTCTGCAGCACCGACATTGGCGTACCCAGCGATCTCGGCGCGATTTGCGTCGCGGTCAGGAGATGTCATGGGAACGAAGTTTTCATTGTTTGCGATGGCGCTATTCAATGCATTTTTCGCGGCTTTGATAGTTGACTTTGTCAGCAGACCAGCGGGCGGACGGGCTGCAATTTGAGGGTCAGTTACGCAGCCATACGGATTACTGGTAGAGTTTGCGCACAGTCTGTTGACTGCCATCGTAGGTCCGTATCGACGGGCACGACAATAAGCTTTGAGCTCGAACGACGACCTCGAGACATGACTTTAGAATGGAGAAGTACTGGATCCCGTCTCCTCTAGCACATGAGAGATGCACTTTAAGAAAGCGCCACACTCAGGGAGCACCGCACTCTCGCTGTGTCGTCTGGGCCAGGCCCAACACGATGTTCGGCCGTGTCATTTAGCTGGCGCATCCGAAAGCATCGTACCCCTGCGTGCACGTACATTCGGCGACTATGAGAAATATATGCTTGTTGGGACGTCGGTCGCTTGGTGGACGCTGTTGCTGACGAAGGCTTACCAGACAGAAAGTCCTCATGCGCGTTCTACCTCTCTGGGACCTTACCAGTTGTTTCTCAGTTAATGAAATCGATGTTTGTGACATTCAGTTGATCATCGTGGCTAAAAACGGAATGAAGACTCTTCCGGACATCGCCGCTTGCACCCGGCTTTGCCTTGCTCCCTCCACGTTGCCTCACAACGCACATCCTCAGCCATGTTCACTCCCACACTTGGCCTAGCTCATGGATTCCGTACTATCGATGACCTGGACGCTGTCATAGCTCGCTCACGCCTCACTCTGGAGTCTCGTCAGAACGAGCCTGCGCTGAGGGTGCTCAGCACGGCGCTTCTTTACCGGTTCTTTCGTACAGGAACTCTCGGCGACTTCAAGGAAGCGATAGGCATTGTCAACAGCCTACGAAGGCCTACGTTTGAGGAGCTAGGAACCGCCTCCCTTGAACTCTCACCAGAGTTAAAACCATCAGAACAGAGATGGGTGCGCTTACAGCCATGGCTTGAACGTCAGGGGTACCAGCTGCGAAGTCGCTATCATCCTGGTTGGATACCATCCTGGATTTCCGCGCCCATTGGGACATTCTTGACAGCCGACTTCTTTTCCGCAAGCGTGCGTTGCCACAGTATTAACGTTAAACGCTGTTAACGCCCGCCAGTCCGTTGGGATTGATGCCATCCGCATTGAAGATGGTGCCCCCGTATGGCTCAAATTTTGTCCCGTGGACACGCCTGAGCTCGAGATTTCGGCGTTCTTCATGTCTGCGCCCTACCGCTCGGACCCTGGAAATCATTGCTGCCCACTTCTTGACGTCCTTCATCCTCCCTTGATTGACGGGAAGGCACTCTGGCTCCTGGTCACCCCGTTGCTTCGCGAGACTCTCCGGCCAATACCAGAGACCGTCCAAGAGCTCACCGGGTTGTTATTGGACCTCGCAGAGGTATGTAAACAGCAAACAGCATCATACCATGATTCATTAATTGTCACCAGGGTTTGTCGTTCATGCACGAACACAACGTAGCCCACCGGTACGCCTGTGACACACGGATGAGACTAAAACTAACTTGGTCTGCTCTGAGCAGTGATATTTGCTGGAATAATACAATGATGGACGCGACGTATCTAATTCCAAGTGGATGGAGTCCATTTCTGCCCAGCCGCTATTTCCCTCCCGATGGCACGAGATCTCACCGCATTCGCGTCGAATCTCGATCCCGCGTGCCAGTAAACTATTACTACATTGACTTTGGCTTATCATTTAAATTCCCCTCCTTCGCTGAGCGCACGCTGGTGGTGGGAGACATAGCTCAGAACATCGGCGTCCCGGAACTTTCGAAAACCATTCCTTACGACCCGTTTGCCCTGGACATCAGAATGTTCGGCGACATGATTCGGCAGTTACAATCGGTCTGTATAGCGTTGCTCTAGGATGAAGAACTGATTGAATCCAGGCATTTTCTGGTCTCACGTTCCTTCGGCCGGTAGTTAACCGGCTCGTGTCGGACATCCCTTCTGAGCGTGCCAGCGCTCAGGAGATGCTAGACCTCCTTCGAGCGACCATTTCCTCGCGCGGAAAGCTACGCCTTCTCACGCCATTGAGGCCGAGGAACATGTCGAACATCTTGGCGTGGCTACGATACCCATTCCGCTTCCTTTCTGTCTCAAGATAGGAGCTTTTCATGTTCATCCATTAAATCACATCTATTCAAGTTGACATATCCCTGAAGCTCTTCTTCGACCATTGATACCTCCGGCACTACTAGTGGGAGCAGATGCAACTTTGCGGCCACAGGCAGAAGAGCACGCGAGATGAATTTCTCTGCTTATTCCCGCGCCTAGTCCTCCGGCGATTCAAGGACCGTCTGCGCCTTGTGAATTTCTCAGGATGCAGTGATTCCTCGTGCGCAAGAATGATGAGACGTGCAGACGAAAAGCACGGAGGGCGGCGCAGTCATGCCCCGTTGAACGACAGTCGGACTGTGGGGCGCCGACGGCGTAAGCTGGGCGAGCAGCGGTCCGGATCCATCGGTCGTGAGCCTGAGAGATATGCAAAGGAGGCATACCAACAAGCTCGCGCAGAAGTACTCGCGAGGACAATCACTGAGTAACAACCTTGTAAACTCATCCTCCTTGGGGATCTGTGACAGAGTGCTACGTGCGGAGACCAAATTTCAGCCTAGAGTACAGCATAATCAGAGCTGAGTGCCGTAACACTAGTAATTGTTCCAGAGGGACTCAGCCAACGCTTTGAATGCGATGAAGTAGCGAAGAGCTCTAATACGGAATGCCGGGGTTTCCATTCCGCAAGCCAGTTCATACGGCGAAGACACATGGCACTGCGAGACATGCGTCACATCATCGGGGGATGCTCCGCAACCCACCGCCCGCTTGAGCGCCGCCGTAACCGGGATCGTGAAGAACTTAGGGCGAGAGTTGTGCATGACAATGGCCGGGAAGACCATCTCCTTCAGCGCAGCCTTGCCCTTCCTAGTACGCGCCTTGTTGTTGGCCACAAATGCAGCGATAGCTGCGGCGACGAGCTGTGGCACAGGATCTATTCGTGCAGCGGACTCGTGCAAGACCGGGATCTCCTTGTGTAGGAGAAGGAGAATCGAGCCGTTGTCCGTGCCGACCAAGGAGATGTCGGCTTGCGCGGTCAGCGATTGGCCGCTCACAAGGAAAGGGATTGTATAGCGTGTGTAGAGTAGAGCGTGCTTGGTCTGGAAGCCGAGCGTGCGTAGGAGCTCTCGGGAAAAGTCTTCGATGGCTCCTTCCTGGGCTATGGTAAACCAAGACGCTCGTCGGAGATGCCTGAGCAGGTAGAACGTCTGCTCAGAGAACTCGTCTACTTCCGCGGATGGCGCTGCAGGGCCCGCGTTGTTCGTCAATGCCGAGTTTGCTCCGCTGACGTTGACGTCCTCAACAGCAAGACGCGAGATCCCGCCGAAGGTGTCGGTATCACGGTGCAGGCGCGTAGTTGTGATGATGGGGTGTGTGGCGTCAAAGATGAGAAATGCTGGGTCAAGGTGGCCCAGTGCCACAGTTTCGGTGTCTGTCCCGGGGAGGAAGAACTCGGCGGCAGGGACCACGTCGATTTGAATTTTATAGTAATGTAGTTCTGCTTCTGTCCAGTCCAGGCCAGAATTTGCGGGGCGGGCGGCGGCGGCCACGAGTAAGTCGGCGAGGTCAAGCACGATGACTATTTTAGGCTCCGCCACAATACTCTGCTTCTCACGTTTGTTGCCGCTCATCCTCGCTCCCAACCCCAATAACTCGACAGGGAGCGTGGAAAAGACATGCATCAGGGTCTGTACTACTATATTGACTGCTAAATTACCATCCTTGAGCCACCTCGCGTCTCAGAGACTCAGAGTTGCAGATACTTACAGCTGAGGTTGTGGCAAAAGCTCCAAAGTTCAATCGGACGTATAGTGTTCTATGCATGCATTTACCTCTGAAAATCAGTGAGCAAGTTGAGGACAGTGACGCGCGATGCAATGACCTCTCCCTCGGCGCGCGGATGGCTCTGCCTCAATGTCCGGGCGCCGGTACGCGGGAGCAGGCGTCTCATCCGTCGCGCATCTATATGCCGCGACGTTCGGAACTCCCGGTTTCCCACCTAACACCAAGAACGGCAGGGTATCACAATCGCATTCTTTGACAGAACACGAAGAAACACTGTACACTGCCACGCAGTAGCGGCTGCAACCCAGGGGCCAACGCTTGACAGGCTGAGCGGCGAGCCGGGGGGCGTTTGATATATGACGGAGGCTTTGACTGTAAGTGGATCCCAGTTAATCGTGAGGTCCAATGCCCGATATAATGTGGGCAAAACTTGAGAGCGAGGCGGCACGGACCACATCTGAGAGTCAGCATGTAATGGGTTATACCATCCGTGCTTGAGGGCATGTAGCAGCTGATGAGGGCGATTCACTCAGGCTGTCGCAAGTTCTGAGACAGTGAGACTGAGATGAAAGCACTGGCAGAGAGACGAATTCCTGAGGATTTATACCTTTTTAATGGCTGGGGCAGAGTATAGGTACCGACCGTCGGGTCGTGAGCAGCATAAATGAAATGCATCATCTCTCATGCAGGCTTTCACGTCACCGGTGTGAAAGCCGGGCACTGGGCCAACATCTGAAATCTGCAATGACACAACGCGGACGTCATCTGAAACTCTGAATCCGAGGAACGGCCCTGCCAGGGAGACGTGCACTGATTGTGGTTTCTGCCAGTTTTGATCCTCAAGGAACGCGGGCGGCGCGCCATGGTGCACGATTCTGCACTCGACGTCATCTGCATCCTAATCCCCATCCTCATCGACGTCAGACTCCCACGGTGTCGCACAATTGAACAGATCAGCTATCAGACCGCAAACAGCGAGCGACATTCTATCAGCGAGCGAGCGTACGCGCGCGCGAAGGACATATGTAGTGCAAATCACATATCCGGCGCGGGCAGAGTAATAATAAGTAGCCAGTAAGTAAAATCGCAGACCGTAAGAGCGTTGAAAGAAAGAATCCGTATCCAGTAGCGTGTCCGTGCGAGCGTTGCGTTTATGCTATAGCGACGAGGAGGGAGATGGGAGATGGGAGATGGATGGGTAGCGAGATACGGGGAGGCCACAGCAAAAACAGAGAAAGAGAAATCGTCCAATAACAACGGAAAGCGTCTAAGTGCTGGCCGTCTTCGCGCAGCTGCCCAGCTGCCACATCTTGACCGAGTCACTGTCAAAGCATAAGCAAATGGCGTCGCATGTCTCGCGCAAACGACGCACATAACCATCGCGCGATCCTTGGGCTGCTTCGGCCACGTCTTATGCCACGTGTTCGTCGCGTTCGCAAAGTCGAACATGGCGCTCGCCGAGCGGTCGAACCACGGCTTCTTGCCCTTGCTGTCCTCGAACCAGCCGTTCGTCCCGCCGGCCTGGACGGTGAGCACGAGGTAGAACTCCTGGTCGAACGGCGCAGCGTTGTTGTGGTCCCGCCACGGGTTCTGCAGCACCGCGTCGTCCGTCCCGTTCCGGAAGACGAGCGGGAACTTGCCCCGCTTGAAGAAGGACTGCTTCTTGAAGTCCAGGTTGATCACCCGGTGCACGCGGCTGTCGACGAAGATCCACCTGCGCGCGCGCGAGAGAGCGTCAGCGAGGGTCGCGAGCAGCGGCGCCCGCACTAAAAGACAACCCTACTCACATAAATTTGTCGGTCCACTCGAGCGTGAACGTATGGAACGCCTGGTTAAAGTTCGTGCGGCGCTGCTGGTACCATCCACGGGTGCGGTCGAACGCGTTGAATCCAACCGCGGGGCCCCACTGCAAACCGCTCGTAATGAAATCGCGTCCGCCGGGATAGTTCGCGTCGTTCCCGCGGCCGAGGACGATGTCGATCTCGCCGCTCAGCGGCCAGTTGCCGTACACGGTCTTCGCGGGCAGCATCACGATCTGCGGGTACAGCCAGTCGCTGTGGCAGGCGCGGAGTCAGCATCGCGCGCCGCGTCGGGAGACGAACGGGACAGAACGCACCCAGTGGGCATCTTGGCGCGAATCTCGACGCGCCCGTACTTGATGGCCGCCTTGCCCTTCGTCGTCAGCCGCGCAGACTGGACGGGGTTGACCGCCTCGCGCGCAGAGCGGTCCGAGGTGACCTGGCACGGGTCGTGCTGGCCCGTACGGCCTTCGTTTCATGAGCGCGCGTGACTAACGGAAGAGAAGAGGAAGGAGACGTACCAGTCGAGCCACCGCCGCCACCGTTCGGATCACCGCCGCCGGTGACGCCGTTGGCGCCACCGCCGTCTTTCGTGCTGGTGTTGCCGTTGGTGTTGGTGTTGCCGTTAGTGTTGGTGTTGCCATTGGTGTTGCCGGTGTTGGTGTTGCCGTTGGTATTGCCCGTGTTGGTGTTGCCGTTCGTGTTGCCGGTGTTGGTGTTGCCTGTGTTGGTGTTGCCCGTATCGGTCCCGGTATCAGTACCAGTCTCCTCATCATCATCCCCCGGCCCCCTCTTCACAATCCTCTCCCAAAGCGACAGCTCGCGCTTCTGGAATCCCACGGCGCTGCCGACGACCTTATTCTGGAAGTAGCTGTTCGAGTCAAAGTCCTCCTCGTTCGTGCAGCCGGGGATCGTGTCCTGGACGCCGTTGAGGATGTCGTCCGCCGAGTACTTGCCGCCCTCGGTCGTCAGCGTCGGGACGATGTACAGCTTCCCGCCCGAGACGAACGAGTTCGTGTTGCTGTCCGTCGTCCACTCGAACCCGCCGTTGCCGAAGCCCGACACGCCGACTTCGTGGTTCCAATGCGACAGGTCCGCGAAGTTGTCGTCCATGATTTTGCAGCTGTAAAACAAGACTCGTCAGCAACGGTGCACGCGACGACAGAAGAGGGGGAGACGGCGCGGAGACTGGGGAAGACGGCGTGGAGACGCGCTACGCCGCCCATTGCCAGCAGTGCACAGCGGCAGCACCGCACGCGCGAGCCCGACCTGCATCGCGGACGAGGCCACGCGGAAAGCATAATCCGCAGCCAGACTCGACGGCGGCATCGGGCGGTGCTCAGGCGCTCTCGACGCGTTCGTAACGCCAGGGTCCCGTCAGGGCCACGCGCAGCGGAGCGCGCAACGGCTCTCACCCGCGACGAGGAGCCGTCCCGCCGGTCGGGCAGGGCGGGCGCGCACAAACGGGCGAGAAGCGACGGAGCAGGCGACACGGCTGCAGCGCCATCAAGACGGCAACACGCACGTCCCGCGGCCTGCATGCCCCTCAGCGGAGCGCGCTTCAGCTCCCGCGCGCGCTACACAAGTAGGCGTGCGCAAGCCCGTACGCGCTGAGCTCGAGCTTCGCAATCGCGAACAGCCAGCGAGGAGGGCCCACGAAGGAGCATCCCGCTCGCCCATGGTATCAGCGTCGCTGCAGTGACAGCAGCGTCACGCGCGGGAAGGCGCGCATCCGAGCAGGCGGCGCGGTGCAGTGGGCCAGCTGCACGCACAGCGGCGATGAACATATACGCGCTCAAGCCACTCCAGTCGCGGACGGACGCAAGCGCAGGCTATCACCCGCGGCAAGATTGGGCAGAGGCAGCCGCGGCGGTACGACTCTGCGGGCACAGCAAACGGTGCCGTCCCACAAGGATCGTATGCCCTCGCAGACTCCACGCGCTGGCTGTAGCCGAGCGCGCGACACAAGAGTTATAACTGCCGGCAGCGCGTCGCGAGAGCAGATACAGCGACACGGACGTTGCGCCGTGACGCCGTGCTACCGCGACAAAATGGATCACATCGCATGAAAGGATGCAGTAAATGTGGGTAAGGCGGGAGCGGAGCGGCGCGAGGAAGGGACGAGGGTGCGCAGAAGCTCGACACCGTCGCGTGCTGTCCGCATGGCGGCCGGGGCCAGCAGCGGCGACGGTTGGAGGTGCAAGACGAGTACGAAAAGGAATAGCAAATGACTCCCCAGGCCCGCACGAGCTGAGCTTCGCGACCCGCCCACGGCCAGCGCTGCGCGGTGCGGAGACAGCAGCGCTGCGCGGTGCGGAGACAGCAGCGCTGCAGAGCTGACTCCCTCACGCGAGCATAACAGCACCGCCGGCGTGATAGTGCTGCAAGGAGTGCCGGAGACGCACACCGGAGCGACGCGCGAACAATGTCCGCAGAACGGGCACATCGAGAAAGTGAGAGGGCGGGCATGGCGCAGACGGGTGAGCGCGCGGCAGCGGCCGACGAGCTCGCGCGAGCGCGGGAGGCGGGGTGATGGGCACGAGGGTCGCGCGTGGATGGCGCGCAGCCACATGGGACAGACGCGGGGGGCGGGCAGAAGGGAGTAAGGCGGCGGAGCGCGGGGCGGGGCCGCCGTCGCGTCAAGACAGCGCGCCCATACTGTCTTCACGCCCTTTGGCGTTAGAGTGCAGTATTACTGCCCATCCAGGTGATGCGGGCGAGCGAGCGTAGCACAAGTAGAACGAAAAGTAATAAAAAAGGACTCACAGATTATTACCCAGCGACGGGACGTCCTGATACGCAAAGAAGCAGAGCACCGCGGCGCCCGCAGCACCCGCGAACCAGAGCACGACGGTGATCCACCAGGCAGCCTGGATCCAGCGGTCCTTCTTGACGAGCCAGGGCTTGTCGACGGGGCCGGTCAAGAGGTGGCTGACAAACTGCCTGCGCGGCTTGCCGGGTGCGTAGGTGGAGGTGTGGGAGAAGTGGGAGACGCTCTGGGGGTAGTACGGCATGGGGCTCGCGGAGCTCGTCCTGGCCGCGCCGAAGAAGCTGGGGCTCTCCGAGCGCGAGGGCGGCGCGGAGCCCTCGTTGCGCATCCAGGGCATCGCGGGCGGCGCGAAGAACGACTCGCGCTCGCTCGCTGCGTAGCCCGGGTGCGGCTGCGGCTGCGGCTGGGCGTAGGCGGCCTGGGACGGCAGCCCCTCGATGCGCGGCTGGCTGGCGTACGGCGCGTGCCGCAGGTGCAGGTGCTGCGTGTCCTCGCTGAAGCTGCTGCGCGGGCTCGCCGCCATGTCGTCGGCGAACGGCCCGGCCGCCAGCGCCGTGCTCCGACCTTGGCCCTGGCTCTGGGTGTACGCGTGGCCGCCGCCCGGGGGAGGCGGTGGCGGGAGCGCTTTGCCGCGCGGCTGCTGCTGCTGCTGGGCGCGGTAGAGATCGGCGCTGGAGTGGCCGCCCGAGGAGGAGCCCGGCGGCGAGTCGCGGTCCTGGAAGTCGTTGCCCAGCGCCTGGTTGTAGTTGTACTCATCCAGGAAGAACTCGGCCTGCTGCGGCTGCCGCTGGCGCGGCGGGCGGGGGCGGTCGCCGCTCATTCTAGCTGGAGCTGGCACGGGGGGCACGAGCGTGGATAGGGGAATTAGATCCGAGACGGCGAGCAAGGAAGAAAGAGGAGGAGGACGAGGAGGGGGACGGCGACCGGACGCTTTGGCGGGCCCTCAAATTCGGACGCACCTATTTCGTTAATCCGGTTCCAGCTTGAGCGAGGGGATGACGTCGCACAGCCCGCTTGCAATTGAATCACTCGACTGATCCTATCATCCGCCGCGCATGCAATGACCCTCCTCGTCGTCGTCGATAGTGACCAGCTAGGAGCTAAATATCGCCGAGGATTTCTCTCTCCTGTGTGCGATAGCGAGGGGATCGACCGCTAGTGGGTGCAGCATGCCGCCCGGCGCCTGAGAGCTTTGCCACAGCGGAAAACACGACGGCTACGATTCTAATCCCACCTCTGTTATACTGTATGCCAATCTCAGCCTCGGCGAGAACTCTTCAACTCAAGCAGCGATCAACACCTAGCAGCCGCTCTGCTTCGGATACTTATGCCAGCGCCCACAAGAACAAGTACCGAGAGAACCGCCGCGGCTCCGCTCTTCAACATGCTGCAATGCAATCACACTAAGGCGGACGACCACAGACGGAGAGTCTAAGATTCCCAGGGACGGAGATGCAGTCTAAGAAGCCCTGAGCCAAACCCGGGCGACTGAGGTCCGTCTGAATCAATACACTCCGAGTCTGAACGCCGGCGCCGTCTGTCAGCATACATAGAGCCTGCATGCTGAGACGGTACCGGCGGAGCATGGAACGAGCACGACAGCGCCTCCGAGTGTGTTAGGCTGCTGCGCTGAGATAGGTTTGCAATACAGTATCGACCGGCGCGAATCCCGTCCTCATCTGCCAGCTGCCGATTCCCGACGCAGGCTATTTTGCGAGTCGCCGTCTGTGGGGTGATGAGAGTTGCGGGGAGAGAGCAGGAGGATGAGAGTGGGGGAGGATGAAGAGGAGGGTGGAGGACAAGGTTGCCACTGTGACTCCGGCTCCGCGGCATCAATCGAGCGCCACCCGCAGCTGTTCGACAAGCTCGAATCTCCTCTCCCTCCTCTTCCTCCCCTCTTCTCAAAAATCTCATCCACACCTCTCCTCTCCTCTCCTCGCATAGCCTGAATCTCAGCCTTTTCCCACTACCAGTGCCACTGGAAGATTCGCCGCAGTCCAGGCTGCTTCTTGCAGCGATAACTTACCTACTGCGCAGTGCGGACTTGAGCTTCTCAAAGTTGCGTGCCGGTGCCGGACATCTCGCGCGCCGTGGCCTGGGTCAGCCTACAGTCCACATCTGCTCTTTCGTTCGTTCGTTCGTTCGTCCGTTCGAAACGTACAGCACAGCCTGAGGAGCTCTCGGCATTCCTGCGCCAATTCATACATACAACGGACAGTCTCGTATACCGGAATGCATTATGATTCTCAGCCGCCGTTCCGCCTGTCACTGTCAGCTAACGGCGACACTCTCATTCCGGGACCTGCCAGAATGCACCGCCAGTGTATGCAACGTGGCTAAGCGTCTAACCTGTCTGCCAGCCCGCCCCAGCTCCCGGAGTCTCAGCATGCCAGATGTTTAAAGGCTATCAAGCACATTGACAATGGTGGCTGGTTCAAGGGACTCGAGGCTGAGGTTGGAAGTGCTCTTGGACTCATCACGTCTGAACCTGAGCCTGTCACTGAAGCTGTGGACACTGAGAATCTAATAGATGGAGGTCGGGATTCTCTCTCAATCTCTGCACACCTGGTAGATCGCCGGCCCCGCCTTGCACAGTGCAGGATTCGTCGCAAGCGTCGCGAAGATCACAATTCACGCCGACTTGACGCCCCGACGCGCAGCCAAAATCCCGCCGTCATCGTCGCCATGCCCATAGCAGATACGGTAATGGTATTATGCGCTAAGCAATTAGCACGACGCGCTACCCGCAAGCAGGCAAGCGTGCGACCGCATACTTAGACAAAAAGCAGTGACGTAGCGCTGCCGCGCGCTGATTGGCTGATACCGTCAGGCAAACATCACCCGAGCGTCGGTGCAGTGTCGTTGCCGCGTGGTCATCACAGTCGCTCCGCTCCGTAACCTGCCCTCTTCCTCCTTCCTCCCTTCCCTTCCCCTTCCGCCTTCGTCGCCGTCGACGATGGATTACGACGCGTACGATGCCATCCTGCACCACATCTTCAAGCAGGTGCGTACCAGGCCGGCACAATAGGCGGGCGGAGAGCGAGGGTGGACGAGCTCACTCAATCTCGCCTGGCCCGCTCGGCCCGCTAAACCCGCCCGCTCACTCCCCTCCGCCCCCTAGACGCAAGGCGACGCGTGGTTCAAGAGCGCGGAGGACAACATCGCGTCGGGCGTCTGCATCCGCGTCGAGCCGGGCGTCTTCCGCGTCTTTCCGTACGAAAACCGCTACCTCGAGCCGTTCGAGGCCGCCGTGAAGGTCCTCAACCCCGAGGTCGCCGTCAAGCTCCGCAGCGCCAGTGTACATGCTGCCCTGGCCAATGTGTGAGTTTCTGCTTCCCTTTTTCTTTTTTTCTTTTGCTTTTGCTGTTTTTTTGGGACGGGCGAGGGGTGCAGCGTGTCGATGGCGGGCCCGCGTGCCAGCTATGCGATTCGCGCTGGTTCGGGCGCCACGTTACGGCGCCTGGCTGGGCCAGTCAGGAGCACCGCTGCGGCCGTCATGGCCTGCACGCCCCGTCGCGATGTGCGCAATGCACCATCGCAACCCGGGCCCCGATCGCAGCAGCGGCGGCGGCGCCGCAGTCTAGCTGCGGCGGAATTTGCGTCATCGCTACGCTACAGCCGCCGAGGCAGAGTGTTGAGGCTGCGTCCCGCACTCTGCGTCAATCGTGAAAGCCTGAAAGGCCACGGCGGGAGCGGGCGTCGGTCCTGCGTCGGGCGTATCTCCGGCGCGGGACCGTGCTGCGCATCCCCCGTCGCCGTAACACTAATAGCAGCCGGCCCCGCACCTCCCCGCCCCGCCTCGTATTACAGTATGATACATAATCTTGATGCTGATACACGCCGTGCCCAGCGGGCCGCAAGCACAACACATCGACGTCGACCCGCGCACGCGCATCCAGATCCTCGAAAACATCAACGAGCTCGCCACCGCAGAGAAGGGCCAGGGCGCCGCTTTCATCGTGCGTTCTCTCTTCCTCCTACGCCCAGAGTGTATGCTGACGTTTTCCTCCCGCTTGTTCTCTCCGTTATCGACGCTTGTCCCCTTTCGGATGCTCCGCCTCTGTCCGTCGCCTTCGTTACCGGCGCTTCGTCCCGTCTGCGTGCTGCCTGCCTCCGACACCGCCCTTCCCCCTGTGTGGCTGAAAAATCCTGGATCTTGGCACGCGATGATCGTCGACTATGATCCTATCGCGACCTCGGCATCACCTTCACACCCCTTTCTTCATTCTGCTCTCATTTTCTTACCTGCTTTCTGTCGTTCATTCGTTCTCACCTTTGACATTTTCCTTCCCGCTTTTTTTCTGAACATTTTCCTGCATTTCCGTGTCTCTGCGCCCATGCGACGCTGTTGCATTCATTCGTGCCATAATTTATTGCGCACGCGCCAACGCGCACCCGCCGTTCCGTTATTCGTGTTTTGTTCTTTTGCTCATTTGGCCGTGCATCGCTGCCGACCTTCGCATCGACGCGGCCCACCTTCCTCAACCTTCTTTATAACCCCGTTGCTTCGTTTCGTTCTACTTTTGCTCTTTCTTTATTCGCGCATGTTGTGGCTGCTTCGCCCTTCCGCGTCTTCATCCGCCCTCGTTTTGTTCCATTGGACGTTCTGTCTTGTCCGCCGTTCCTCGCCCGCTGCACCGTTTTCTTTATTGCGCGCGCTCCCTGTACTGCTCCCGGCTCTTTGCCTTCGAATTCCTTCGGCTCATGCGTTGACGGCGTCTTCTCCGGACCGATGTCTTCTACTTTTGCCCCGCTCGTAACCATTCGCCCTCCTTCGCATCGACTCGCCTCTGCACCGCCGACCGCACCCACAACCATCCGCTTGCCCCCGGTCAATTCCCTTGTCCTTGTTCTGCGACTTCGACCGTTCCGTCGCACGAATTCCCCACTGTTTTCTTTTCCTTGCCGCGTTCGCCGCTCCAGCGCGATGAGCGCGTAATGGTAATATGGAGCGACCGGATCGACGACATCATCGAGGACGCCCAGGCGTTCGAGGCCAAACTGATCAAGCTCGTCTGGAAGATGCGCCCGACGGCGTCGTCGACGTCGGGCAACCCGCTCAACTCGCCGAGCGGCCATTTCGCCAGCATGAACCAGAGCACCGCGTCGCTCGGCATGGGCCACCAGTCGCGGCTCGGCCACGTGCACGGCATCCCGCAGAGCGTGCTGGACGAGGCGCCGCCGGAGCCCGAGAAGGAGAAGCTGTCGTCCTCGGCGGACGACCGCGACGTCGAGACGGGCCTGCCGAAGCCGTCGCCGCGGCCGACGCGGCTGTTCGCGCCGGTCTACAACGGCATCGCGAGCGGCCTCGCGATCTTCTTCGTCGGGAACGGTGTGAAGATCATCGTCGAGGAGTTTGCGCTCGACGGCGACTACATGCGCTTCATCCTGCTGCTCACCGTGCCGCTCATCTTCTGCGTATCGCTCTTCTTCTGCATGTCGCTCGTCAACAGCGTCACGTTCGTCGTCGGGCCCGTCGCGCAGTACCACCAGAACAGCAAGTTCTACTCGGCCGTGCCGCCGCCGCCGATTCCGCCGTCGGTCGGCGCGCTGCCGTACAACGACGGCGCGTCGAGCATCCACGGCGGGCTCAAGGAGGCCGTGGACGAGGGCGTGCTGCCGCACGTGACGATCCAGATGCCGGTGTACAAGGAGAGCCTGGAGGCGACGATCGCGCCGTCGGTCGCGTCGCTGCAGAAGGCGATGCTGACGTACGCGCGCCAGGGCGGGACGAGCGCGATCTTCGTGTGCGACGACGGGATGCAGCTCCTGCCGCCCGCGGAGCGCGACGCGCGCGTCGCGTTCTACGCCGCGCACGACATCGGCTGGGTCGCGCGCCCGAAGCACTCGAACGAGCCCGGCGGGTTCAAGCGCGCGGGCCGGTTCAAGAAGGCGAGCAACATGAACTACGCGCTCAAGATGAGCCTGCGCATGGAGGAGATCCTGCTGCAGCTGCAGGCGGATCCCAATGCGACGCCGCACACGCCGAATACACCGGGCGGTGGGATGCACAGTCGTAGCCAGAGCGGGTACCAGGCCGTCAATGCCGTGGGCGACTACGACGAGAAGGGCGAGTACATGGGCCCCGGCGGCGCGCTCGGCATGCCGGGCATTGGTATTCCGACGCAGATGGGCCTGGAGGAGCGCGCGCTGGGCATGGCGGTCGCCGAGACGAACGGGCAGGCGTGGGCGGCGGGCGGCAAGGCGCTGCGCATGGGCGAGGTCGTGCTCATCGTCGACTCGGACACGATGGTGCCCGAGGACTGCCTGCGCGATGCGGCGCGCGAGCTGCACGAGTGCCCCGAGGTCGCCATCATCCAGCATGTGTCGGACGTCATGCAGGTTGCGCATCATTATTTCGAGGTGCGTCTTTTTTGTTTTTGCCGTCTATTTCTGCTGATTTCGCTGACGCCGCGTTGTAGAACGGCATCGCGTACTTCACGCGGCGCATCAACCACGCGATCTCGGTCGCGTGCGCGAACGGCGAGGTCGCGCCGTTCGTCGGCCACAACGCGTTCCTGCGCTGGACGGCGATGCAGGACGCGGCGTTCGTCGACCCGGCCGACGGGCAGCGCAAGTTCTGGTCCGAGGAGCACGTGTCGGAGGACTTCGACATGGCGCTGCGGCTGCAGCTCAAGGGCTACACCATCCGCTGGGCGACGTACTCCAAGGGCGGCTTCAAGGAGGGCGTCTCGCTCACGTGCGACGACGAGCTGAACCGCTGGATGAAGTACTCGTATGGCTGCAACGAGCTGCTGTTCAACCCGCTCTACCAGTGGTTCTACCGCGGCCCCATTACGAAGCGCATGCACCAGTTCGTGTGGAGCCCCGTGCCGATCCATTATAAGCTCTCGGTGCTGGCGTATATGTTCTCGTACTACGGCATTGCGGGCGCGTTGACGCTCTCGACTATCAACTATCTCGTGCTGGGGTGGGCGCTGCCCATCGATGGGTATTACCTCCATTCGTGGGAGATCTGGATCGCGTGCAGCGTCGTGTTCTTGGGTGCGGGTAACTTGGGCATGACGATTTTGGAGTATCGCTTGGGCATCTCGAGTTTGCTGGAGGCGCTGTGGTTGAATATCAAGTGGCTGCCGTTCTTGTGCGTACTTTTTCTTTCTTTCCCGCTTCACCTCCCACTCCACTTCGTTTTCCTCGTACCCGTCGCTCGCTCGTCGCTCCTCGCGCTCGGACCGCTCGCTGACGCTCACTCCTTCGCAGCTTCTTCTTCTTCGGCGGGATGTCGCTCCATCTCTCAGGCTCGATCCTCGCGCATCTCTTCAAGTACAACATCCAGTGGGGCGCGACGATCAAGGAGGTCGAGATCTCCAACTTCTTCATGGAGGTGCCGCGCATCCTGAAGCGCTTCTGGGCGACGTACGTGATCTGCTGGTCGATGGTGGCGGGCATCATCCTGCTCTCGACCAAGCTCGTGCCCATCGCGTGGCGCATCGACGGCTCCGCGTGGGCCGCCATCTTCCCGCTCGCGGTGCAGGTCGGGTGCCATATTCTGTATCCGGTGCGTCCTGCCTCTTTCGTTTTTCGCTGCGGTGCTGATGCGGGGGCATGGTGTAGATTGTGCTCAACCCGTGGTTGCTGCTGTTCTCGTACTAAACGCCTACGCCTACGCCTCTGCATGTTGTCGATCACCCTCCCCTCCGCTGTTGCCCTGCTAGCTAGACCCCCTCATAGACCCTGCCGCTACGGACCTCTCGCGCATAGTGTTTCCTCTGAGTTATTGCCATCGCCCCCTCGCAACCCCGCCTTCCATTCCTTTCGCTCTCTTCCCTTTTTGATCGGATCCGGGACACTCTGCCTCTGACTTGCGCTCTTACCTTTACTGTCTTTTTGACTATTTATCCGGCTCGGCTGGATTGGTACGGTTGGTTGGTAGTATGTACTGCTGCCCTGACTTTTGACGTCGTTGAAATGGATGCTGGATACACGGCGCGTGGTTTGGAGGATGATGCTACCGAAGGTGTGAAGAAGTGCAGTCGGTGGACTTGAAGTCGTGCGGCCTGTGCTTGTCAACCGAGGGCGGCCATGCCGCTCCCGTTCACCGTCGCCTATGAGGCGGTGGTGCGGTGAGGTCGCATGCGCGTCGTCGAATCAGGATTGGCTGCTTGGTGCTTAGCAGATGATGAGAGCGCGATGTGAGGGTGAGATGAAAGTTGGGAATGGTGTTGAGCGGTCGCCGTCCTCCAAGCCCCTTACCTCGCCGGATGCGAAAGCCGTCGACGAGCTGCCGTGTCCGTCGAGCGGTTCAAAAACGTCCACCCTAGTCTTGGCGGCATTCAGGGCAGGCAGCCCGGATGTCCATGAGTCGCTGTGACCCCACGATCTAAGGAATGTTTCTCGCGAGCTTGCATGCATCCTCATCCTGATTGAGATCTCATATTGGGATATTCAAGTAGGTCTCGATATTTATCACTAGCTAACTAGAATTCATGTGGGGAACGTCGTGACGCAGCTAATTCCGCTCTCACGTACAGGGTTACATCACGGCTGGCATCTTCTGAGGGCGCGGGAACACTCTCGCGGCCGCTCGGTCTCACTGGACTGCGAGAAGCCCACGCTCCTCAAGTACAAAGTTGCGGTGAGTTTACCCCCTTCGCAGTTTCGCCATAGTTCTGAGTTACAGTAGTTTCAGGTGCGGAAGGGCAGCAATGTCACACGGCTGTGGCTTGAGAATATCCGTCTAGACTTCGAAGCTATCAGTCGACCGATTACCCAGCATTTTGGTGCGCCGCCGACGTCGGACGCGGCTCCCGGCAGCGATCATTACGAGCTGTGGACTGTGGACTTTGAGGCGCGCTTCCCCGGGTTCATCGAATCCCAGGTTATCGTGGCGGAAGTGAACGGTCAGATTGTAGAGACAACGAACTCACGTTTAACAGATGCATTCCGAAGATACGAGACAACGAGAGCTTGTCAAAGCGTTCTATTACCCATCAGCAATAGTAGTGTTGCGGGAGATGCGCGAGTGCCTGGCACTGCACGTGCGGCAAGCTATTAAAAATCGAACTCGCGGCGAGACGGGACCGGAAGGAGCAGCGGAGATTGCCGCACCGCATCGCTCTTTTCTTCCCTTTTACACGCGTGGCTCTGCGCCAGCGCATGCCCGATACCGCTGCCTGAGGCTATGACAAACTTGTGGACCTGCGAGTCCAGCTCCTCATGCTTCTCTGACTGTCCTGGTCTCCGCAACATCGCTTCCAGTGTCTGCACGCTACACCAACGGACACCGGCAAACTGTGCTATTCTCTGATGCTATGACCTGATCGTATTTACATAAGCTCATTTCTGTCTTTCTGATGCACCGCACCATGTTGGAGAGGTACTGCATTCCGTTTTCGTTTCAATTTTAACGTATGTTACCCCGAAGGGGACTGCATTCCGTTTTCCCTGCTGCTCTCGCTACTGCTGGCATGGTCGTGCGAATCTCTCTGGATACAGTGCAGAACATCACAGAAACCGTATCTGGATGAGTAGCTCCGGACGTGCGGTCTGACTCGGCTTCACTCGCCGCGGGCGTGGTGCGCGCTTGATCGAGGCAATCAAGCGACCTCCGCGACTCGAGCATGCCTCGTATGAACGGGCGCCGCCGTATGATATTCACTATTTCTGGAGTACATTTGCCCTGCTGCACTCTACGTCTTGCTACACCGGTTCATACTGCTAGCCATGTTGTGCTCCCCAAAGCGCCTAATCCTGAATTCTCACCAACCGACCACCTGACTGCGGCATGGCACTGCCATAGCAATTCAATGAACTCGGGGAGTTCTCAGCGGGAGATCCTGTTTACATGGTATTCTTTCGCGGAACTTCGGCATCTCGTTGTTAGCACTCGAGGATGCGAGGCGGCAAGCTTGGTTTCGTTGGGCGATCACGATATGGTCATAGAAATTGTCGCCTATCCAAGGCATATCGGCTCTGAGACTCCCCAATCGTGCTATATCTGAATATCCTGTCTGAACTGGTCGAGTCATGGGCAGGATGTGCACTCGGAAGGTACTTTACCAACAGCTTGCAAATTCAGAGTATTATGTGGTGATCTGCTACCACTCGCTAACGGGAGCCGTGCAAAGGGACAGCGCCCGTCGATACCTTCTCCGGCGCCCGTCAATACATACCTGACGTTGCCTAAACGGAGTCATCATAACTTACGCTCTGCTGAGTCGGCCGCCACCATGAATTGGTTCTCTGCCGCGCGGCGCTGTATAGGCACGGATCCGCAGTCTTTGATTGGATGCGACCTGCAGTGCCCAAACGTGTATTTAATCTCGAAACTTTTTCCCGTCGCTCACACTATTCACTCTCGCTTTTGCTGCAACTGCTCGTCTCGCAATGACCGTTGTCGATTGGATCCGCGATCCCTTATCGACTCTGGCCAACCATCCTTGGCACTCGGTCTCCCTGACGGGAGCTGGCCTGGTGGCCACCGGGACCTACGTTGCGTATCGCGTGCTCATTGCCGCTTACGACTACATTCGCAACAGCCTCTCGCCGCTGCGCAAGCTCCCTGGACCCAGCGACGAAGCTAGCTGGTTTAGTGGCAACATGCGCCAGCTCTTCGACGGCGAGGGCATGCGGGTTCACGAGGACTGGGCGGACAAGTACGGCCGTGCATTCGCTGCTCGCGCGCTCCTGGGGGTACGCATATTCTCTCCCTCTTCTTCACCACGACGCTGACGTGACTTCTAAGAAATATCAGCTCATTACTACCGATACTCGCGCTATAACCCACGTTCTATTTTCTACTCAGGTCTTCCACAAGCCCCAGATGATGCGCCGCGGATTGTTGAGGGTACTTGGCGGAGGTGAGCTTCCCGCATCTCGTCGCGAGGACTGCACTCAGTGCCTTTAGGCGTAATTTATGCTGAGGGTAGGTGACCTCAGCCTCTTCATGTGTCGGGATGTCAATTGACACTCGGTCAGGTGAGCAGCACAGAGACCAGGTACTTGCATTGTTTCCTCAGGTCTGGTTTCCAGCCTCATGTATTTCTATAGCGCAGGATTATGAATCCCGGATTTGGCCCTGGTCCCGTCCGCGAGATGACGAAGATGTTCCTGGAGATATCGGACAAGGTGTGTGAGTATTTCAAGAGTGGGAATGGAAACTTAGCTTGTGCGGGCGCTAGATGCGTGGAATTTGGTACAACAAGTGCATGGACGCCGGTGGCAGCGTGCAACTCGACGCTCTGGAATGGCTGAGCAGGGCGACGCTTGACGCGATAGGCAAAGCAGGTGTGTCTGTCGTCTTTAGCAGCTGGCTGAACGTGCTGACGGACTGCGTGCCATTTAGGTTTTAACTACGAGTTCAACACCCTCAACGAACAGGGCACGAGGAACGAGCTCGCGGAGGCCTTCGACAAGGTATTCCGCGTCGATGTGAAGCCAGGCAGCCAAATTCTCGGTCTCGTCCACAACCAGTTCCCTCTCATTAGCATCCTCTTCGTGCGTGATTTCAAGTCGGCAAGGGCATAGCCTAAATTGACCCGCTTGAATTCTCGACAGCCAGATCAGCGCATGAAGGATTTCGATTATAGCAGGAAGAAGATGGATGAGATCGGCATGCGTATTGTGAAAGACAAGAAGCAGGCTATTCTTGACGATCTCGCGGGCACGATGCGCATCGAGAAAACCTCAATCGTCGGAAAGGACCTCATTTCATTGCTTCTTCAAGCGAACCTGGCTCAAGACCTCGATCCGGCACTGAGATTGTCGGACGAAGATGTGCTCGCGCAGATTCCGACCTTCTTGCTTGCTGGACACGAAACCACGAGGTGCGCAGTACGGAATCAGCTGTAGGGTATACTCAATAGGCTCGCTTCAGCAACTCAACTACCTGGGCAATGTACGCGCTGGCAGTCGACCAGGAAATTCAGAAGAAGCTCCGCGCGGAGTTGCTGCAAGTCGGAACGGACATGCCGACCCTGGAGACTCTGAACGCTCTGCCGTACCTCGACAAGGTAGTACGCGAGACGCTGCGCATCCATACCGTCGTTACCTTCGTCGTCCGCGAGGCCGTCCAGGACGACGTGATCCCGCTCGGAAAGCCTGTCAAAGACCTCGATGGCAACATGATTTCTCATATCAGGTTCGCATTCAGTTATCGCGCGCCGTCATGTCGCTGAGCCACGGCTACTCGTAGGGTCAAGAAGGGCGACGAAGTGCTGCTTCCGATATGGCTCATCAATCACAGCAAAGAGATCTGGGGGCCCGACGCAGACGAGTTCAAGTGAGTCCGCCGCAGTTCCCTGCAGGCTACACGCATGTTGATGCACCACAGGCCCGAGCGCTGGGATAATGTACCTCAGGACGCGTCCACCATTCCGGGAATTACGCCGAACCTGCTGAGCTTCATCGGCGGCCCGCGCTCGTGCGTTGGGCATCGCTTCGCTGTCGCGGAGATGAAGTCACTGCTCTTCCACATCGTCCGCGGCTTTGAGTTCCGCCTCGCGGTCGACAAGTCCGAGATCTGGGCGCGCACCGGTTCTGGGCTGCGCCCACAGCTTCGCAAGGACAACTCTGTCCGACTTCCGCTTGTGCTGACGCCGGTCGCCTAAGTTTCTTCAATATACCGCACTCGTGTAATACCATCTAGCGATTCCTGGACTTCCTCCGAGTCCACAACACAGCCGTATCTTCTCACAGACTTGAATGCCAAATGCTGGTGGGAACGTTAAACGACAGGTCTGAACGCTGGTACAGTATACCTCGAGGAAGCCCATCCCAGAAATTGTGCCGAACTTTGAGGTGGCACGCGGTCGTACGTTGGCTATCGCTTCGCCGTCGAGGAGACGAAGTCGCTACTGTTCCAGATCGTCCGCGGCGGCTCCGAGCTCCGCCTCGCCGTCGACAAGGCTGCGCACGGGTCAGCCGCAGACGCGCAAAGACAATGAGGTGCAGATGCCGTAGTGTTAACTGCGGTAGCGTAAAGATCTTCGAGTCAATGCGAACTACACTCGCTGGTTTGAATGTTCTGTTCGAAAGCATACTCGTCTGCACTGGTCCGAATAAGCGTCATAACTGAACGTGCTCGTGGTAAACTGGCCTCATGCGGGAAAGTTCGCAGACACGGCGAAACGAACCATAGTCCTGACCCACTGTCGTTGTCCGTGACTCCGTATCGGGTGAATATAGACAGTGAGCACTTCATTTGGAGCCAGACGTAAATTCCATTATGCCGCGCCATTGAACAGCGTGCAAGTCGCCACACAGAATATCTGAGACCATAGAACGCGATCTTAGTCAGGACGTTCAAGTCTGAGACCGCGATTGCACCGTGCCGATATACCGCGAGAGAAGCCAGAAAGTGAAAGGAATATGCGGTCGTATTGCACAGCAGACATCCACGCAAAGACGCCCAGTTTTACAAGCCGAGTACAACGACGACGACGAGACACAATATGCAAGAGACCGGTGAGGGGTGGAGATCCGAGTGCTAGATCGTGAATATGCCATCCGATTAGACGAGAAAACGCGAGAGGCCAGAGCTGAATTGAGAAAAGCGACGAGTGGTGACCGGGGAGAGTAGACTCTATGACAGTTGATGTCAAAGCAGCAGCAGCAGTAGACCTAGAGCTCGTTAGAGCTGACGCTCCGCACGTCAAAGTCTGCAGCCGGGTGAGCGCGAGCGTGCGCGCGAGGGCGGCCGGACGACTGCTCGTCGTCCGCGCCGGCGCCCGCGTCCGAGTCGGTGGTGGTGCCAAAGTCGAACTCGGACTCGGTCCGGCTGGAGAGGGTGTCGAAGTCGTTCGCAACGGAGTGGGCGACGGAGTGAGGAAGGGAGTGCGGCTGCGACGCGCGCTCGAAGTCGTCCAGCTCGGACCACGGCGAGATTGGGCGCGAGTCGTACGACGGCGGGCGCGCGGCGGTGAGCGAGGACGAGGGCACGGGCGAGAGCACGCTGCGGCGCAGCTCCAGCGGGTGCTCGCCCAGGCCGCCCAGCAGGATCTGCTCGTCGAACGGCGACAGCGCGCGCGACGACGATGACATTGTGCGCTCGCTGGGCGACCGCGGCGGCACGAACGTCTCGCTCGTGAGCCGCGGGGAAGCTGCCGCGGGTGGCGCGAGACGAATCAGATCCGGCGAGCTGGCGTCCGCGCGCCGTCCTGCGCGCAGGCGATCGCTGATGAACGAGAGCACCAGGTCGTCTTCGTCCTCGTCGTTGTCCGCGACGCGCACGGGCATGGCCGGGGACCGGGCGGCCGGCGGGCTGCGCAGCAGACTCGGCACCGTGCTCTCGAACTCGTGCGAACGTGCGGAGCTGGACCGGGCGGGTGCTGGTGGGTCCGAAAACGGGTCGGCTGCGAGGTCGACGAGAGGCGCGGGCGACTCCTGCGGCGTCTGCAGGCCGAACGGCGCGACGGGCCGGCTGGCGCTGGGCTGGCGCGGCGGTACCGGCGACGAGCTCCGTGCGGACGCTGACGAGCTCTGCAACAGCCAGAAACCAGTGAGCAAAGGAGATAGACAAGGCCAAGGCGGATCTACGCACCTCTGCCCACCTGGGTCTCCGCCGGACGTCGCTCATCTCAATCGGCGCGCGGCGCTGCTGGCGCACGGCGTACGCGACCTCGCGCGGCTCGACGAGCATCTGCGCCTCCGCGACGTGCGCACGGGCCATGCGCCTGGCATCGCGCCGCGCCATATAGGCCTCGATGCGCGGCTGGATGTACGGATCGTAGACCAGCTGCGCGGACGGCAGTCGATAAGCAGCTGGGCTCGCCAGGCACCGAGCGGGACGGTGCGCACCTCTTTGAACGCGATGACGGCGCCGGCGGCGACGACGACGCCGCCCACGACGTACAGCACCGGCGGGGCCATGGCGGCGAGCAGGAGGGCGAGAAGGAGAGAGGACGATGCGCCGCCGGGCGGAGTGTCGTCTGCCAGTCGGAGCGGCGCCACACTTGCCGGATCTTCCGCGGGTCTCGGCCGCGTTGGCACGTGCGGGGGAAGGGAAAACAAAAAATCAAAATTCGTCTCGCGCGGGGAAATGGAGTTTGTCGTTTTATGTGCGCTGAAACTAGACAACTAGGCATGAGACAGGGGGTAATAAGATGCTACGGCCCCGGCCACGTGGGACCTCTCGGCCGAATTCGAGGTTTAGGCCGGCACTAAACCTTGGTCCCCTCGGACTCTAGCAAAGAAAATCGTCAGAGATGAGCAATAAAGGTTTCTTTATCTCCATAGTTTCACGTCTGAATTGGATTTGGCAACACTGTGAAAGACGATAACGGTTCCCCATAGAGAATAATCGATGCAATGCCAGGCTTTGAACGAGACAGTACAAGAGTTACGCAGGAACCGACGACTCTGACGCAACACCTGTCGTCTCCTCTGATTCCTTGTCCAAGCTGAGTGCTAGGGCGGGCGGCGGAGAAGTCTGCGCTGAGACGGAGGGAGGTTTCGTGGCTAACGGCGCAGGACCAACATGGTCGCTCCGCCTCGGCATGCTCGCGAACATCGCGTAGGGTCTGCCGCAGTCGACATGGCTGCATCCGTCCTGCAGGATTCATCAACCAGGATGTCGTCAGTATGCAGAGGGCAAAACCAGGTTCGTGCGCGCGCACCGTGAGGTCGAAAGCCATGATGCCAGTGGGAGAAACTGGGAGATGTTTTGCGTGCTTGCAAACCCGCCTCAGCCCACGCAGCATCTATGTATTCACCAGACAAATCATCCCGTAGGGTACGACAGGATCAGCGTAATCAGCGGTGAGTATAAGCTGTTTCTTTTACTTATCCACTACATCTTAGGCCGCAAAAGACAAAAGGAAGCTTAAACTGAATTGGATTCTGCCAACCAGCACGACAGCCACCCTCCCTGATCATCGTCGAAGCGGAGCGGTCCGGAGGATGTCACACTGGACGCCCGTACGTGTAGTCCATTCATTTCGAAAGGGAATCTGCTAGCCGCTGCAGTCGGAATCAATATCACGTAGGGTTTGGGACCCGTTACGCCGCAGAGCCACTCATGCGTTTCGCTGTAGCGATCATTGGAACGCGAGTTGTGCCCAAGAACGTCAACAATTATCGCGGAAAACATGGAGAATAATGACAAGCACAGTCAGGACTCACCACTACGTATAGCAATCAAGTGCCAGTCCAGCGCGTTTGTAACGTACCTATCCTGCAGCATACTTATAGGGTTGCGTGTACTGAATTGCCGGCATTGCGTCCATGAAACAGTGTAGGTAACGATGAATTTTCGACTGACAATGATCACGATGCAATTGAGAATTAAGCGTCGAATGTGCTCCAGAGGGACTTGTCCAAAGCTTTAAATGCGATCAGGTAGTGGAGAGCTCAGGCTTCGCACGGTGCGTCGGGAATTCCATTCCTTCGTCCACATTCGAAGGCAAATGACACATGGCGAGAAGTTGGATGGGTAGGCCTGCACCAGAGAGCTGCCGTTCGAGGCTGCCCGCGTAGGGATTGAGGAAGTCACTAAAGACGACCGGATATCTCAAGATCATGCAGATACGCGCGTGGCTGTCAGAGTGTTTGGGGCCGACGAACGGACAGTCAGAGTGCGACGTTGTACAAGTCAGAGGGCCCTCCGACAATGGAAAATGCGATGGTCGTAATAATGTTCCGTGTGAGACGAAGGCACAGCGCGGCACGCACAGAGGCATAAATTGACAACGGAAAGAGATCTACACGCCTTCTGCGGTAACCGGTAGTTCCAGGTTCTCAGCGCCGTAAGAGAGGAGAGAGGAGATTCGGACTGGAAAAATGAGTTTGCGTCACGAGCGTGCCAGGGGAGGGACACGACAGCCTTGCCGCAGCGGTCTAGAGCCGCTCAGTATCACAAAGTGCAACATGAGTGGCGAGCGGCAGCGATTGCTATGCTGGATCCCGACACAAACGAGGGAGCAGAACGGAAAAAAAAAGTTCGACGAACTCCGCCGCTTGACTCTTGCTGTCGTTCCGTACCGTCCATGTCCGCTATCGCCTTCTTCCAACATCGATGTGGCCAGCGCTGGCCGACGATGCGCTACATAGACATTCCGCGGGCGAGCTTGTTACTATCGTTCAATGGGTAATCGGACTGGTCCTTCACGATTCGCGGATCACGTATATTTCTTGGTAAGTCACTGCGAAAAACATAATCAAGGAGTGTGGTTATTTAAAAAACTTAGGAAACCGGGGTCAGCACCAGGGGAAGCTGGACTGTGTCGTCTTTGCGAGTCTGCGGGCGCATAAGAGGACCAGTGCGTGCCCACAGCTCAGCCTTGTCGACGGCGAAGCGGAACTCGAAGCCGCGGACGATGTGGAACAACAGCGACTTCATCTCGGCGACGGCGAAGCGATGGCCGACGCACGAGCGCGGGCCGCCAATGAAGCTCATCAGGTTGGGCGATATTCCTGGGATAGTCGACGCCTCATGCGGAACAGTCTCCCAGCGTTCAGGCCTGCCGTCCGTTAGCATCCGTGCAGCCAGCAGTGGAGGAGACAGGACTCACTTGAACTCGTCGGCGTCGGGTCCCCAGATCGACTTGTTGCGGTTGATCAGCCAAATGGGAACCTGCACCAGGTCGCCTGCCTGGACCCTGTAGAATGGTCTCGTTCAGCGACCTCCCCGCGCGCCGTGACCGCATACGAACCGAATCTGGGACACCACGTTCCCATCGAGGTCCTTTGTGGGTTTGCTGAGCGGGATGATATCGTCTTGGACGGCCTCGCGCGTGATGAAAGTCACCACGGTATGGGTGCGCAGCGTCTCGCGTACGACCTTGTCGAGATACGGCAGAGCGTTCAGCGTCTCCAGCGTCGGCATGTCGGTCCCGACTTGCATCAACTCGGCGCGCAGCTTTTGCTGAACTTCCGGATAGGCCGACAGCGCATACAGTGCCCAAGTAGTTGAGTTGCTACAAAAGCTGTCAATCATATCCCGTCGTGCGTACTAACCGCTAACCTCGTAGTTTCGTGTCCCGCGAGCAGGAATGTCGGAATCTGCGCGAGGACCTCATCGTCTGACAGTCTGAGCGCGGGATCGAGATCCTGGGCCAGGTTCGCCTGGAGCAGCAACGAGATGAGGTCCTTGCCGCCGATGGATGTCTTCTCGATGCGCTTGACCCCCGCGAGCTCGCTGAGGACGGCCTGCTTCTTCTCTTGCACGATGCGCATGCCGATCTCATCCATCTTCTTCCTGCTATCGTCGAAATCCTTTATGCGCTGGTCCGGCTGTCGGGAATTGACGGTTGTCAGTGCAGTGTTGAGCGCGAAACTACCGTCAAATCACTTACGAAGAGCGTGCGAAGGATCGGGAACTGGTTGTACATCAGACCGCGTATCTGGATGCCAGGCTTGACGTCGACGCGGAAAACCTTGTCGAAGGCCTCGGCGAGCTCGTTCTTGGTGCCCTGCTCATTGAGGGTGTTGAACTCGTAGTCGAAACCTATCGCAGAATATAAATTCTGCGCACTCGTCCCAACACTCAAGACTCTCGCACCTGCTTTCCCAATGGCGTCCAGAGTAGCCCTGCTTAGCCAGTCTAGAGCGTTGAGTTCCACGCTGCCCCCGGCCTCCATGCATTTGTTGTGCCAGATATCACACATCTACGAGGGCAAGCTGAATTTCGACATCACTTCCTGAACTGCACACATACCTTCGCAGATATCTCGAGGAATGTCTTGGTCATCTCACGAACATGGGCGTGGCCAAATCCAGGGTTCATGATCCTACGCTAAACAATTGTCAGCCTCGCAGGCAGTTAGAGGAGAAATTATATGCACCTGGTCCCTGTGCTGCTCGCCTGGGGAATGTGTTGAGCGTATATGTACATGGCGGACGCTTCAACGTGCGGGCTCACCCTCGGTATACAGAACACCTGGGATCACTGAGCGTATTGCTCGAAACGCCGCTGGGGTTGCTCACCTTCACCGACCAGTTTCAACAATGCGCGGCGTTGCGTCTCAGGCTTGTGGAAGACTTGCGTAGCAAACAGCACGTGGGTCATAGCACGCGTGTCGGTCGTAATGAGTTGGTATTTCTGCACGGCGCACATGAGCGTCAGTCTAATGTGTAGAAATCTGTCGGGATAGGACGCACCCCCATGAAGGCCCGAATAGCGAACACCTCGCCATAGGTGTCGACCCAATTCTGCTGGATCTGCATGCTCTCGCCCTCGAACAGCTGGCGGATGTTGCCAGACAGCCAGTTGGAGCCAGCGCGCGGTCCGGGGAGCTTTCGCAGAGGTGAGCGGCTGTTGCGCCAGTAGGTGTAGACATTGCTAAGCAGCTGGTATGCGACGTAGGAGCCGGTAACGACAAGGCCGGCTTGGACCCAGGGTACGGAGTTCCAAGGGTAGTTGGCCAGCGTCGTGAGCGGTTCGCGGCTCCAATCGATGACGGTCATGGTGAGTGTAGTAGCTGGAATGCAAGCGGGGGCGAAATGAGAGGTGAAGGAAGAAGAGAAGCTGTTCCCAAGGCTAAATATGCGTTTGCATTCGGATGTGCAGGCGCATGCCAGCCAATCAGGAGAGGGATACGCGGCGTTGGGTGCGCAGCAGGCATGACATCCGGGCGGCTGGCTCAGCATAAGACGATGACCACGTCAAAGCACCGTCAGACATTGAATGTCGGGGGCCGGAGAAGCTGACCTCGGCTGCAGTTGCATGCACGGCCGCCTGGATAATGATCCACCGGCGGTCCAAGACGCTCACTGTCATTCACTGTTCAGTCTTTGGGTCTGCTATTGATGAGGACCTACTGGCAGTACATCCTTTGGCCAAAACGTGAAGACTGTGATAATGGTCTTGCGCCTGGCTGCGTGCTGGCGACCGGCGGACAAGCGTCGATCTGTACCAATTTGAGAAATGATTCACGATTGCGGATCAGACGGACATCACATAATCATTTGCCACATACGGAAGTCCCTGCTGCTTCAGTTGTCAATGTTTTGACCGCTACAGCGGCTCTTCTTTTTCTTGGCCGCATCAACTTTTTGTGAAACGCGAAAAGAGTCGTCCCAATTGGGACGCCAAACACCGTTTTGCACCGTCAAACACGCCAAGAATAGCTCCCAAGCCAGGTTTTCCTGGCAGAGGCTCAGAACACACCTTTGGATGACCCTAAGTCCGTAGAACCTATCAATATGACCGAAGGACGTATCCCGAACGCTCAGATGCTGCCCGTTGTCTCAACATGGGATTCAACCAGGCCCGCTCAGTGTCCAGTGCATTCCGCTCACTTTGCTCGCGTCTCACTCGCAATTTTTGGTGAGGATTACTTATAATGCTGAAATATGAACATCTCACATGCTTGGCATGCACATGGACCCGCAGGACCATCGAAAGTACACAGCTGCAACTCTGTACGCGCCCGGCAGGTCGCCCGGGGCACGTCACAGCGGGGTGCACCGGGTCGTTGCCCGGCTGTCACCCCGGCGACTCCATGGCCGTAAGCTAGCTACCGCCGCTTGGTGACTTGCGGCAATCTGTAGCCGAGCTGCAGCCCCGGGGCGTCGCTGGGCAGCTCCCAGGCTCGGATATCACCGACGGCACGTGCGGCCGACACAGCTGCCACACCCTTGACCGTTCCCTTTGCCGTTCGTCTTTCTCGCATTCAGGATATGTTAAACAACGAAAAAAAATTGTATTAGAGCCGTTATATACACAAATGTAATGTAATGCTAAATACAAATACTGGGGAAGACAAATGGTCAGCAGCAGCGGCAAGAGGTGGGGCAGGAGTAGAACCAAAAGGCGAGATCAGAGCCATGGGCAGAGCAAGCAGAACAGAGCACAAGCCAGCAGCCAAGATACACTCAGATTTACGAGAACCAGTACGACAGCGGCAAGTCAAAGGAGGGCAGCAGAGGACAGGCCAGATACCAGCGGCCGAGATCACGAGTAGGCAAGAACATGGCAACACCAGAGCTGAATACGGCAGACAGAACATGCCCGAGAGAGTGTGTGCGCCGAACAAGCAGATTGGACGAAACCAAGCCCGAAGCCCGAAGCACCTGAGGCCACGATTGGGAAATAAGTGTATCTTGATGACTCTTGCAGCACACTTGAAGGTGGCAGCTTATGAGGCCAGATCTTGTAGGCACGAAAGAGGTGTCGGGTCATCAGCGGAGCGTATGAGGATGTTGGGAGGAGGGGGAAAAGACGCAAAGACTGAAGTCCGACGAGCCGAAATCAACAAACACTGGGTTTGATGCCGGGCGCCGTCGCCGGACGCAGTCTTGGTGAAATTCGGGTGGCACGGAAGTCCTGTCTCCTGGACCTGGGAGTACAGAGGTTAATTTCTCAATTGTCACAGATTGAACCTGACTGAACCAAGGTCTATGTGCCCTATATCTTTTGTATACTTATCTCACGCACCATATGTACAAGGATCTAAGTGCCGTCCCATTGAGGTGCAGTATTCAGCTCTCAAAATTGAATTATTGACATTGCCACTGACAGCACGATGCTTGAATCCTGACTAGGCCTCACTGTCGGTTCATGTCAGAATCGTCATCTCTTCAGCCGCTCAGAGTCTTGCAGCCGAATTTAGAACCAGCCCGCCGGGCCATCAGCGTCACGTGAGCAGAAAGTCGCCTGGCCGCCCCACCGAGATGCTCCCAGGTTGTGTTTGTTTGGGAGCAGCCATGGGCCGGTCGGGGTTGCCGCAGGGTGCCATATCTCGCTTGCTCCCGGGTGACTTACGGCTGGGGGCGGCCGAATGCTCCAACGCGGCTGGCGGTGTACATCTGGACGCTGCTGGACGGTCTGCCGGTGCATCGGCCGGGCTCCAGTTTGCATCGCCGGTGTTTGGCGTCCCAATTGGGACGACTCTTTTCGCGTTTCACAAAAAGTTGATGCGGCCAAGAAAAAGAAGAGCCGCTGTAGTACTATGTATGCTACGCACAGGAAGTGCAGATCTTTGGGGCTTGACTGGTGTGTGATTGAGGAGGCCTGAAGCCGATATGATCCTTCAGCCTGTTACAATTATGAGTTCAAACAATCGGCCATATCCCAGCACGGGAACTCTCACCGGTGCGACTCAGCTGATCGGATGCGGAGCGGGGCGCCTACGGGCGAGTAGGCCTCGCAGTACAGGGCGAGTGGCTCCGTGAATCAACAGCGGCTTTAGAGCGCGATAATCTGACCTAGATTATATACAACCCTGCGTGCAATCGCAGGATACCGTGACCTCAACGCAGACTGTCCCATCCTTTTGACACAGCGTGCATGTACTCCGAGGGCGGGTCCGCGATCAGAGTGCGTGCCACATGCATGTGACGAGCGACGGCCATCGCATGCTACATAGATTACGTCAAAGCGCAGAAGCAGAACGAGAAGACAAAAAATGTTTCGGCAATCTCCGCCGCTTTCCTGTGTCCGCTACACGGCCGTAGACTGATTGTAAGACAGTCTGAGAACTAGTTTATCCTGCTGTGCTTGAGATGACGTTCATCAGCCCGGCTGATGCTGAGCCCAAGCTGCGCTTGAGTTGATCAACTCCGGCCCGGCACCAGCCAGAGTTTCGGCCCAGCTGAAGCGCAACTCGAAGAGCAGCTTGACGCCGCCATCCTGCCCCCAGCATCGGCGCTGCGCTAAGCTGTACTTGAGTCTTCAGCATCGTAGTACATGCAATACACACGCGGCATTTATAAAATTCATCGGATCCGTCCCTGTCTGCTCCCTGCTCACCACCGCGTGTATCACAGAGTCTAATCATGCACACGTTGCCCCGCTCACTGCTGACGAGGAAGCGTGAGCTCGTGGAACCGAATTGCACGTCTGAATCGATCTGTCTACACGATCTTTAAATGCTAATGCGTGATGCAGGCTGGACTGGCCAACGGGAAGACGACTCGCTTCAATGTCAGGCCTGTCAGGACAATAAGCGCAGGTCTTTGAAGGCAGCCATACGCCATGAAGAAAGCTTGGAGCATACCAGAGCCCTGCACGCCTGGAGGCGTGCGCGCGACTCGCGCAGTCAAATGCATGATGCACTCCCCCAGCCCCAACGCGCCCCGCACATGTCACAGTCTGAGCGGGTCAACCAGCCCGACTTAATGACTGCGCTTGCAATTCTCGCGCAAGAACGCATGCGGCGACGCATTAACGAGGAGGCGTCCGCTGCCGTCGTGGATGGGAACACCCCGCCATCGCCGCCCGAGTTCCAGTTCGACTTCTCCCACCTCGGAGAAAATGACGTTTGGGGTGACAATCCCGATTCCACCGCTCACGCCAAAATTGCAGCAAATCTGGCGTCGTACTTGAGCGGTGCTGTCGATCTCAACTGCGATTCTGACTGCGATTCCGAATGCGAGCTACCACCTGACGAACCGGGCCAATTTGAGGTCGATAATAATGTATGCCATTTAATTTTGTTATTCTCACATTGCTAAGCACAAGTCCACCGCAGGAACCTGAACTTCCGGCTGGAGGCCGACGAGCTGAACGTGTGCACAACCGCCAGTTCGATCCCAAGAACGCATTCTTTCCTTGGAACGATCAACGGGTGCGTCTCCTATCTTGATATTAAAATCTATTGACGATAGACTGTCCTTCCAGGAGTTTTCTCTCGATCTCCTGATGCATCTCCCCCGCTCAGTCATGTCGGACCGCCAGCTCGATCTATTGCGGTGGTGCCTCAAGTTCAACGGCGTCGACGATGTGCCCAGCTGCAGCAGTATGAAATCGTTGGATCAGGTCCTTCAGTTGCTTTGCGGTATCGAAACTATTGAGTACATGGGCAAAATGGGACACCGGTACTACGTCAATTCACTTGGGGATCTCATTGCTCAGGTGGGGAAATTTCTGCAATGGTATATATTGGCTAAATGGCTTAGGAACTCGCAAATCCTCTCGTTTCGTCCAAACTGCGTTACCTCCCGGTCGACAACGCCTCGAAAGTGGCAAACTGTTTCGAAGCCGCCAAATGGCTCAACGAAATCGACCCCCGCCTGGCGACGCCAATGATCAGGCGCGGCACTAATCAAGACTTCTATGTCTTTGAGCCTGCGCTGCTCAAGGACGGCTCTGTGTGTATTCCCGTCCGTTGGTTCGTTCGCGGCAACAAACGGTACGCGCGAGCCTGGAGGTTGACCGAAGTGATCTCTCGTGAACGAGACTCTGGACCCACTCGGCAAGGGTGGTGTGTCCACGAGTACGAACTACGTGAAGTCTCAGAAGACGAACTCCTGTTGTCATTCCAGGAGTTTCGAGATCGACATGTGTTCCATAATCTCGCCTCGCCGACCAGCATCCTCGGTATGTCTCGTATGTCTCATATAACCTCACATACACAATCTAATCGTGCTACAGGCAGCTATCTCAGCGCACAGGATGCACAGGAATGTCACCTGAGCCCGTGGTCTCACACGAATCCCGCCGAGGGGAATCCGCGACGCGCCCAGGCCGCTGGTGCGGAAGTCCGCGCTTTGCCCTTCTGGCTTTACTGCGACGATACGTCGGGAAACCAGTCGAAGAAGTGGAACAAGCACAACAGCTTTCTTTTCACGCCGGCGGGCTTACCGCGAGCGGACGCTCATCAGGAATTCAATGTCCATTTCCTTGCAACATCCAATACCGCACCCGTAGCAGAAATGTTGGACGGGATCGTCGACCAGATTGAGTACGACTTCCGCCACTTTTCAGATATACGCTGATTAGCTCTTAGACAGTGTCAAGCTGGCGGCATTTGGGCGTTTGATGCTGCGACTCGTCAGATCGTCCTCGTCATTCCGTTCGTCCTCGGATTGCTCGGCGATAACCCAATGCAAAGCGAGTTCGCTTGCCACATTGGCATGAAGGGCAAGTTCTTCTGTCGTGTGTGCTGGGTGAAGGGTCTCGATCGGAAGGGCGACCGCGAGGACGATGACGGCGAGAGTTCCGGCGACGAAGACTGCGAAAGCGAACCGGACGTTACAGGAGCTCAGGAGGGACGGAAAAAGCGAAAGAAGTTTGTTGAGAGCGCTCAAGACATGTTGGCTCGCATTAAACGGGTCGTGCAGGTGTGTGTGTTGCTCATTGACTTTGTTCTGGCTGCACTTACAGTCATTCACAGCGTGGCAATCCCAGGCAGAGACACGAGACGATTAAGGTCATTGACGAGATCGTACAGCTCGCCAAGACTGCCGACGGTCAGCAGCAAATCAAAGACCTCAAGACTGCGAATGGCGTCAAAGACACATCTCTACAGGTGTTCATCGACCGAATCACGAGCGCTCTCAAGGGAAAGCGGGCTGTCGCAGCTCGTGAGAAGGCTGTCGCAGATGCTGTCGCCGAGTTACCCTCCGTCGATCTCAGGAGTGCAATCTGGAAACTACGCGGTGAGCATCACAAATTGGCTGGTTGATACACTGACAGGACGTAGGCATCGATCCTCACTGTGACACTCCGGTGGAGGTTTTACACGTCATTCTTCTTGGGATCATCAAATACTTTTGGCGTGACGTGGTCAAGAATCATTGCAAGGCTGACGCGAAGCAGCGCGAACTCATCACACGTCTCAACTCATTCGATACCAGCGGGTTGGGAATTCCCCCCTTGCGCGGAGAGACGCTTGTGACCTACGCAGGATCGCTCGTTGGTCGTGATTTCCGCAGCGTCGCGCAAGCCGCGCCCTTCGTTCTGCCGGGATTGGTTCCAGCGGAATGCTACAAGGCATGGGTCGCTGTCTCTTTACTCATTCCGCTAGTCTGGCAGCCAGAGATCCGTAACATGGATACGTATCTGGTAAGTACCAAAGTTCGCTGGGCCTGGTGGGCTGATTTCTGTCTCAGACAGGGCTCGACGTTGCGATCAACAACCTGCTCGCAGCAACAGCTGAATGGAATCCACGGTGGCTATCCCGTCCCAAGTTTCATCTGCTTGTTCACTTGCCCGAACACATCCGTCGATTTGGCCCTGCGATCATATTTGCCACGGAAGCTTTCGAGTCCTTCAACGCAGTCATTCGCGCGAAGAGTATCCATTCAAACCGTCAAGCACCATCTCGGGACATTGCCATCGCGTTTGCCCATGGCAGTCGCATTAGGCACTTGCTCAGCGGCGGCTACTTTCGACCCTTTCGCCCGTCGTCTTCGAGAAGTCCCGCCTTCTCGGAGGCACGTCGTGCGGAACGAGCACACTTCCGATCTCAGAAGCCCTCCATGGAAGATTACGTTTGTGCAGGCAGGAGCGTCTCCGCAACGCCGAAGGCATACGACACTCTGCGAACGTATCTCGGCATGCACGACCCACCGGCCATGTTACCAAAAGGTGCGATTCCACAATAATGGGTTGTATCTTCTCAATTTATGTGCTCTCAGTTTCGGTCACTGTTGACCCGAAGTCAGCGCCCGCTCCGTTTGCTGATACCGAAACGTTTCGAACCGCGGCCCCCCACGACAGCACGCCCGACCGGCCGGTTCAACAGTGCAAGTCCTTGCTTCTTGGCAACGGTGATAAGTGCGAGAAAGGATCCTGGGTCATAGCCAAGCGCTCAGCGCGGGAGGCTCAATCGTTGACACTCGGTTGCGTTGCGGAGATTTTGCCGGAGTGCAGTCCGGCCGCGGAACAGGGAATCCCTGCTTCTCGCATTCTTGTCAACTGTACAGGACCATTATCAGCATTGGACGCCACCTACAACATGCCCGTCGTTCCTGAAATAGCCTCAACCGAGATATTCGCTCCCAGCGTACGCCCCTTGCATCCCGTCTTGCGCTCTCTGAGTTGTCTCACCCGTATATATAGGAACTTGTGTGCACAGTAAATGTCCAGCATAACTGCGCTAAGCATCGCTGCGAAGCTCTTGGACGTCGCGCCGTTATGCAAGAGCGGCAGGAATCTGGCGAGACTTGTGCTGTGGTTGTTCACAAGAACCCTGGCGACCGCATTCTAAACCTGGCCCAAATGCGCGATGCCGTTCATCTACAGCAGCTGTCGCTTCCCCGCGTGCGCCTTGAGCTTGATAAATGCGTTGAGGATGGGGTTAACAAGCTCATCGCGCTGCGCGAGGCCGCCAGTACAAAGGCCAAACGTCCCCCGCGCGGTGCGAAACAGGGCGATTCTCAGCGTGCCAGCACGTCCAACACCAATCAGGGTGCACGCACCCAGACAAGCGCTTCTAATTCGACCGCGAATCCTGCTCATGCCCACGAACAGTCGACTCGTGACGTTCGACCACCGCGGCCCCCACGACGCCGCACATCCCGCAGTATGGCCCCCACGAGCAGTTGCTAGCGCAGAATGGCCATCATGCGCATTTGCAGGAAATGCGAATGCCACCGATTCTCACTCACCCTCGTTCTGCTGCAACGTCGGCAGCGAGCACATCCATGTATCCGCCGCTAGCTCCTCGCCCGCTTCCGGACTCGAGTATGGGGCACTATCACCATCCAGTACATTGGCCACCGATATCGAGCAGCACGTCCGGCTATTTTCAGCATGTGCCTCATTCCGGGTCGGTTGCGTCCACTGCGCAGGCAGGTGGATCCGCCCTCTCAGGAACGAGTTCTCACCATCCATGGGTCGATTTTGCCACGTCTCATCCATCTCAACCCCATCCTGCGGCACACAACACATATGGTTTCCCGAGAGCAACGGAAGAGGACAATTCACACGCACCAGCTCCAGGCTACCGTTGACCTACCCCATGTACTCTCACAGATATTACTCTCACAGATATGAACTCCCCAAAGTTTGCTCTGTTGAATAGATGGTCATTGCTTGAATTGATGACCAGAGGCGTGCTGAAGCCTCCGAATCTCCTGCGTCTCGGCGGCTGACGGAGATGGGCTGTCAAACATGGACAGCTTCGCCGCGGTGCTGTTGTTCGCTCGAGAGAGGCCCTTTGCTGTTCTTGTTTGTGGACAAAGAGAACATGGTCAACAGTTGAAGAATTTTACAGTTTGCGACGGATTATAAAAGCGGAGTATACGCGTTGTCACGGCGCGCCTCTGCTTCCTTCTCCTTCGTCAAACTTTTCTCGCAGATTGAACATTCACGATGGACACCCAGTTTCATGGGGCTCAGTCTAACTATGGCCCCGGCGGTCCTCGTATACCACAACAAAATAATCACGCCTCGTATAGCGCCGAGTTTGGGGAGGGCGGTGAAAATATGTTCGATGCTGGACAACCGGGCTCTCAAGGCATTAGCAACGGTCATACAGGTATTTTATTATATCTTGACACAACACAGCGCTCAGAAGTCTTGCAGGTGGTTCTTCACTTGGCTCAGGAAGGCCCATGCCTTCTGGAGGTGCCGACATGAATATCATGGCAGTATTCGTCGACATGCTGTCGGAGAGGCTTGCACTTTCCCCTGAGCATACAAGCGATCTCCACAGCTATGCCAAGGTTCGCATAGCCCATATTCTTCGTTGCAAGATTTATTTAAAGTCTATCTGCAGTTTGGGAGCGCTCTCCCCGCCGCAAACCTCATGATGCATGTTACAACACAGGCACACATCTACAAAATGCTCTCCATGCTGTCCCCGATGCTAGACTTTGGACCTAAGGTTACGGCACAGTTGAAAAAGGTTCTGGAAGAACTAGACAATGGGTTTCAGTTCTCAGCTCTTCAAGAGGTAACGTACTCTCCGCTTCTCCAATCCCAACTGAATACTTTGTAGAAAAACGTCCGAAACGTGGCCAAGGACATCCTTTTCCAGCCGATGAGGATCTCGCACACAACCATCCACATCGAAGTGGTGGTGCGTCTCTGCGGCAGCTGCCGTGGCGCACGCGAAGCTGACTTGCTCTACGATAGAAAGCGCTCCGTGCTGGTTCGGACGACTACGGCTTCAAGAATGTCTTTGGCAACCCTGCGCGCGAGCAAATGCTCATGTCTTACATTCGCGTCGTCTGCTCCAGCGTGCGGAACGGGTTGCGCTCCGAGGTGCGTCACACTGTCAGGGATACAATTTGCTGCGCCATGCGCTGACGTCGCTCCGCGCAGATACGCGACAGCGTTTTCAAGCACAAGTCGAGCCTCGTTGTGTTCACCAAGAAGATGGCAGAGCGGCACATCTGGGGTGGACCGATGAGTGCCATTACGGAGACGACCCAGCACTCCTTGAAGTGTGCGCTCCTGGTACGCGTCAAACTGCACCGTCATTCTACAATTGAAGCCCCCGCAGCGCCACTTTGCCCTTAACAACAAGCACTTGCTCTTTGGGAATAAGAAGAAGAACAAGAAGGCTCGCGCAGAGGAGGACGACATCGCCGGCGACAGCGAATCTCGGGGTAACAGCGCCGAACCATCGCAGCAAACGGTTAGCGACACGAGCAACAAGCGCAAGTTGGACGACGAAGTCGAAGACGAGCATTTTTGGGCCGGAGTCGACAAGTTTCTGCTGGCGAAAGAGCAGGAACTGGGCAAAAATTGGTCGGCGACATCATGGATCAAGTACGCCATTGTCATGGGCTCTATAGAACGATGCTGACGTTGCTTGCAGGGAATTTAATACCATTGTCAATGCAGATGTTCGCGCGTTCGGCGGGACGGAAATTACGCTGGCCATGCAGCTACAGGGGACCGAGACTGCGGTGTCAACGACGCCGTCCACCGGGACTTCACCGTTCCCAACGTCGTCCGGCGCTGGCGCACTTTCTGATCTTTTCCAAGTAGCTATGCAAGGAACCGCTCCCTAATTCCTAAATTTTAAATGTCTACTGCCTATAATAATACCTAATAATTTTCTTTTTGAGAATTCGTGCGTCCCGGGGTCTATTTGTTGCAGTTTGTCCAGTCCTCAACCAAGTCCCATCCGAAACGCGATGCCGCTCAGCTGCCACCACACGCCCGCGCGTACATACAGCGGCGCTGCGTCAAGATACCGATGACCACAGCTCACGGCTGCTGTGCTCAGTGCACAGGCTGCTGGAGGTCAGGGCTGCAGTGCGTCGCGCGCGCAGACCTGCCGACCGCTAACCTTGTCCCAGTGGTGACACAACCGCCTGCTTATTGTGCGACGACGCGCGACCTGGCTCTATGGCATGCTGTGTGCCGATTTGAGGTCAGTTGTCGTGTCTGGTGTCAGTCAGTCTCGCCGCTGACTGACTCACGATTTTTTCTCTTTTGTGCAGTCAACGGAACGTCCAGAAGCTTGCACTGGAGGCACATGAACACGCTGGTGAGCTATTTCGCGTCCTCAAAACCACTGGACGCATCTGACAGTTTACGGTACTCATGCTACAGATTTTACTTTACGTCGCGCTTGCACGAGAAACTTGTTGGGTCCAAACCGTGAGTGCAGTCAGCCCAGTCTCATTTTACCGCGTGCCGATAGCCACTAACCCTCACTGATATCATTGAAAGTCTTGACAGCATAGCCCTCGTCGGGTTTATCTGCTTGGGTCTGGGCTTTCTGCTGGTTCTCTCTGGCTGGATCTCTGCTGGCTGTCTTGGGGCTTCGGTTGGCTGTCTTGGGTCTCGGGTTGACTTGCTCTGGCTTCTAGTCTCTTGGGCTGCATTGTCTGCTGAATCTGACTGTTTGGACTGGCTTCTCTGGCTTACTTCGGACACGGAAGATGGGGTAACCAAGGTACGGACTAGTTCATATAGTCTTCAATAGCTAGAATTATTATATATTAGCTATGATATACATTGATCTTGCTCCTATATTATTTTCTGGTATTTTCTCCAACCGCCTGAATATGAGCAAATAAGAAAATAGCAAGTTCGGAGCAAGGGCAGTGTGTGGCTGCGCTGGTCGGCCCGGCCGTCTGTGGCTGTGCTCAGCACAAGCTGGGCTTAGGTTTGCGCTGGAGCCAGGCTGGAAAACGGCAAACTCGGTTCCGCTGCTGCAGCACATAAATCACTCAGGCTTAAGCGCAAGCCTAAGCGCTGCTGAGGTTCCCCGCATGCTGCGGCCAGCCATCAATTCTTAAGCTGAGCATCGACTCGGTCCACGGCGGTGTAGCTTTGGTCCCAGGTGGATGCCGTGATAACTGGATCGACAACGCGCTGCATGGGCATCGTAGTGTGGGCTCGGTAAACCATCTAGCGAGCCTGACATATCGCCATTCGGCATACAACGGGTCACAGAACTGTATCCGTTGTGCACGCGCCGCGCGTGCGAGTCGGGAGCGGGCTGCAGGCTATGGATACAGAGCGGCCGCTGAGCTTACTTCGTCTTCACGTTGGGCATCTGGTCGTTCCCTACTTTTGCTCCTGGCTCTGGCTTCTTCCAACTCCCGATGGTCAAGGGCGGCTTGGTTGATCATAGACTCTGAAGTTGCGTGTTATGTTCAACCTTGCTATCCTTGATCCCCTGTCATGGCTTCCAGTTTGGCATTCAGTGATCAGTTGGACTGGTCCGGCACGATTCGCGGCGCATGCGTATTATTGCGAAGTCCATTATTGAATATAACAACGAGCGTGGGTTATTGAAGAAATTTAGGAGACCGGGGTCAGCACGACAGGCAGCTGGACCTTATCGTCCTTGCGAGTCTGCGGGCGCATCAGCTGACCCGTGCGCGCCCAGAGCTCGGCCTCGTCGACAGCGAAGCGAAACTCGAACCCGCGGATGATGTGGAACAGGAGCGACTTCATCTCCGCGACGGCAAAACGATGGCCGACGCACGCGCGCGGGCCGCCAATGAAGCTCATCAGGTTGGGCGAAATTCCTGGGATAGTCGACGCCTCATGCGGAACATTGTCCCAGCGCTCAGGTCTGTTGTGCGTTCAGCGCGCGTACTACGACCAGCAGCCAAGAGGGCGGGGCTCACTTGAACTCGTCAGCGTCGGGTCCCCAGATATCCTTGCTGCGATTGATGAGCCAGATGGGAACCTGTACCTGATCGCCGGTCTGGATGCTGTGAAACGCTCTGGTTCAGCGACATGCTCGCCAGCCATGGTTGAATACGAACCGTATCTGGGACACCATGTTGCCGTCGAGGTCCCTGACGGGCTTGCTGAGAGGGATGATATCGTCTTGGGCAGCCTCGCGCGTGAGGAAAGTCACGACGGTATGCACGCGCAGCGTCTCACGAACGACCTTGTCGAGGTAGGGAAGAGCGTTCAGCGTCTCCAGAGTCGGCATGTCCGTTCCAACTTGCATCAACTCGGCACGTAGCTTCTTCTGTATCTCCGGATACGCCGCGAGCACGTACATGGCCCATGTGGTCGAATTGCTAGAAACACCTTGAACGATCTCATACCTATATCTGCATAAGAACAGCGTACCTCGTCGTTTCGTGTCCTGCGAGAAGGAATGTCGGAATCTGAGCGAGGACCTCCTCGTCTGATAGTCTGAACGCGGGGTCAAGGTCCTGAGCCAGGTTCGCCTGGATAAGTAACGAGATGAGATCCTTGCCGCCGATGGACGTCTTCTCGATGCGCTTGACCCCCGCGAGATCGCTGAGAATGGCCTGCTTCTTCTCTTGTACGATGCGCATGCCGATCTCGTCCATCTTCTTCCTGCTATCGTCGAAATCCTTTATGCGCTGGTCCGGCTGTCGGAAATTGACGGTTGTCAGTGCAGTGTTGAGCGCGAAACTACCCGTCAAATCACTCACGAAAAGCGCGCGAAGGATTGGGAACTGGTTGTAAAGAAAGCCGCGTACTTGGATGCCAGGCTTGACGTCGACGCGGAAGACCTTGTCGAAGGCCTCGGCGAGCTCGTTCTTGGTGCCCTGCTCGTTGAGGGTGTTGAACTCGTAGTCGAAACCTATTGCAGAATATAATTCCAGCGCACTCATCCCAACGCTCCGAGACTCTCGCACCTGCTTTCCCAATGGCGTCAAGAGTAGCCCTGCTTAGCCAGTCTAGAGCGTTGAGTTCCACGCTGCCCCCGGCGTCCATGCATTTGTTGTACCAGAGCTCACGCATCTAGTAATGCCAGCTAAGTTTCCGCATACCTTATGAACTACTCACATACCTTTGCAGATATCTCGAGGAACGTCTTCGTCATCTCGCGAACATGGGCGTGGCCGAAGCCGGGGTTCATGATCCTGCGCTGAATTCAAGTGTCAGTCTGGAGAGCATCGGCAGGACAAAGTCTGTAAGCACCTGATCCCTGTGCTGCTCGCCTGGCCGAAGCGTTCAGCGTCCGTCGCGACGGGATGCGCCTCACCAAGCTTACCCTCGGTATACAGTACTCCTGCCGGTCGATCAGCGCACTGCTCGCAACGCAGCCGCGGACGCTCACCTTCGCCAACGATCTTCAAAAATCCGCGCCGCTGCGCCTCGGTCTTGTGCCAGACGTTCGTCGCAAAAAGCACGTGGGTGATAGCACGCGTGTCGGTCGTGACGAGCTGGTATTTCTGCAGCGCGGATACGAGCGTCAGTCTGAGGCGCTGCACAGAACCATGGGGGACTGAACACACCCCCATGAAGCCTCGGATTGCGAAGGTGTTGCCGTAGGTGTTCACCCAACCCTGCTGGATCTGCATGCCCTCGCCCTCGAACATCTGGCGGATGTTGCCAGAGAGCCAGTTCGTGGAGACGGTGTGCGGTCCGGGCAGCTTGCGCAGAGGCGAGCGGCTGCTGCGCCAGTAGATGTAGACATTGCTGAGCAGCTGGTATGCGACGTAGGAACCAATGACGACGAGGCCGGCTTGGACCCAGGATACGGAGTTCCAAGGATAGTTGGCCAGCGTCGAAAGCGGTTCGCGGCTCCAATCGATGGCGGTCATAGAGAACGCGGTAACTGCAATGCAAGCGCAAACGAAGTGAGAGGTGGAGGGGGAAGAGAAGCTGCTCCCAAGGTTAAATACGCGCGCTGTGAATCCCGAAGTGCAAACGCATCGCAGCCAATCAGGTGAGGGCAAGTGTGAGAGGTATACGTACAAGGCGCAGAGCGTGCCTCGGGATTCACATCCCGAAGACCCGCGGGCGGCCGCTCACAGTATGATGACCACGTCAAAGCACCGTCAGACAATGCTTTGTCGGGGGCCGGAGAAGCTGTCTCCGGCCGCCTGCCAGATGACTACGCGATCAATCCAGATCTAGTTGAACTAGAAGCTCAGTCTCGAGTACTCGCTGCTCGAGAATGTCCTGTAGCCAGAGGCTGGAGAGAGCAAGATAGCGTAGTAATGGCACTGGGCGGCCTCATGCCATTATATGCTGGCGACCGGCAGACCGGCGCCCGCGCCAATCCTTGATCACGGATCAGACAGACGGACATAAGTCATTAGCCACATGCGGAGTTGTCAATCTTATCTTTTCGGCCAGCTTCGCGAGCTTCAAGTTTCGAGTCAAAACTCCTTTTCCAATATACTGTACGACTCACAGAAAATTCAGAGACGCGGAAGTCATCGACATTTACTGGGAAGACCTGATACGATCCATCAATATGGTATAATGAAGCACCAAGTACTTAAGCACCTGGAAGGTATGCCTGGAGCCATGCCGCGCTCGTTATAAACGACTGAAGTGCCTGGGCCGAGAGTGAAGTGGGCATTTCTCCGCGATAAAAAGGCTTTAAGCAGCACAATGATCTGGCGGGAATTCTGCAGAACATTTCGTCCAGTTCCTGGCGGGCTCGACAAATACATCAGCCGCACAAAGGATATCCAATAAAAATGGGTAGATATTGGAGAGGCGGCGACCCGTGTTGCGGAGGCCACGTTGAGGGAGTGGGACCCGCTCGACTGCCTCGATTAGGTAATGCTGCGCCTCCGGTAGAGTCAAATGTCAAACCGCCGTAGAGCGATAGAGCACGATACAAGAATCATTCAGAAGTCATAGACCTTGGTCGTCGTTCTAGTCAGCCGCGCTCATATGACCATCGTAGCGTTGGTTAATAACAGCAAGAAACCGGGGTGTAGCCAAGATGTAGCGACAGCCTGAAATGCGGCGGTGCAAAGACCCGTGGATTCAAAAGCATGAGCGGGTCGTGTATGAATGCCAACCAAGAACAATATCGGTACTTCGAACTCTGCGCTAGACAGGCTGGCTCGTGGTGACTTTACTCGATCCCTGCGACTCCTGCGTACCTCATTTTTCGCCTTCCTGCTCCAGTCTGCAGAAAATAGTCCTCGCCTGACTGGATTGTTATATTGAGCGGCGCGCAGTCAGGCGCAAAATAGAGTCTATGACCAAATCTGCACGGAAAAAGGAAGTCAAGAGCCGTCTCGGCAGGTCCCGCTTCTTGTTCCCGCGCGTCCATGTCCCCGCGCCGTCCGACGCTGCCGGACCCGTCTTCGTCGTCGTCTGCCGCAGCATATACGCCGCTAAAAGAGGGACCATTATCCAGATTATCCCTGTACATTATCCAAGCCAAGCTCCCGCCATCGTCCGTCGGGGAGCTCTTCAAACTCGCCGAGGAACTGGGTGCTGCTATCGTTCCGAACATCGAGGACGCCGACATCATCGTGACCGCCATCACCATGCGCGCGCGTCTCGAACGGCATATACCCTGGAAGCTCGCCGTGCGTTCCAGCGAGCAGCGGGCAGAGGATGACACGCGCTCTGACGTCACGCGTCTTGTATGCGCCTGCAGATGCAAAAGGACGTCGTCACGCCCGCCTGGCTACACGAGTGCGCAGCTCAGCACGTCCGACTCAGCGCGCAGCTGTTTCCCGCTTTGCGTACTGTGTCCACGCAAACGCCGAACCGTTTGAAGCGCAAAACGCCGCCGGGACAGCTAACGCCGCCGCAATCGCCGTACATCCGCACCGGGTCGCGTACTGCTACACCACAGCCGCCTTTGTCGCCCACGGCTACTCCTCCGCCTGATACGCCGCCGCCCGACAGTCTGCCCATGATACCGCCGCGCGAGCTTCTGAAACAGTTTCCGCCGAAAAGTAAATCTGCGGTCATGCGTCTCCATCCGCTGGTTTGCCCGAACCAACGACTGGTCGAAGGTGCGCCTGTATTTCTGTCATAAACGGTATTTCTTAACTTTTTTCAGAGCTTGGCGTTATCCGCAATGCTCGGAAACTCGAGGGCGAAGACCGCAGTGCACTCAGCTACTCGCGCGCTATCGCCAGTATCAAGGCGCAACCTGCAGAGTTTCGGACTATCAAAGACATTAAGGTAGACTCACTGATACTCTTCCTGATCAACTAGTAGCTCATTTGAATCTTCTTGCGCGACTGTGCAGGATGTCCCGTTCGTCGGAACGAAGATCGCCAACATGGTTCGTCATCACGCCCTACCCTGCTCATACGCTCGTCTGCTCACATCTCCCTTTTATCTGCGCTTTTAGGTGGAAGAGTACCTGAATCGCGGCCGAATATCAGAAGCAGAAGAGCTCCGAGCGAGCGAACGCTTCACGAGCCTGAGCGAGCTGACGACCATACACGGCATCGGCCCCGCGACGGCGCGCGAGCATTACGCGCGCGGGCTGCGCACACTGGAATCGCTCGATCGATTTTATGGCGTCGTCGTGCCTGACGGGTACGGCGTTCTTCGCCCCTTTGAGACTCGGGCTTGGATCGCTGATGGAGCCTGCAGGTACGGCGGATGGGTGCGAAACGAGGCCGAGCTCGATGTAAGGGACGAAGATGGCTTGGAGAGCGTCATTCGCGAGGCGCTTGCGCTACGAGGGGAGTTGAACCAGAAGTTCGTAGCAGCGATTGAAATGCCTTCAGTTGAATGCGCCATGCTGATCTCGTGTAGAATTTCTCGGCAAGAGGTCGAACGCATTGCGGAAGCCGTGTTCAACGAGCTTGAGGCGATCGAGCCGGGCTGCTTGTATACGATCTGCGGAGGGTGAGTATGCTGTCCTGTCCTGGCTCGTTTGGTTCTGCGTCTCCGTCGGCTAGGACTTTTCTACTGCTCTACCCGTCTTCTGCGATGATGGAGACCTCAGTTTCCCGGGTCCTTTCTCAGCGACTTGGTCTATCTATCTCCGTCCCTGCTCCCGGGTCTGCTGCTTACTGCCATGACGCGCTGCGTACTTTTTGATCTCCCTGCTCTGGCACGCTACCGACAACATTTGCTCGCCGTGCCTGAATGCTCTGACGGAACTCGGGCTGTTTCAGCGAACTCTGTACGCCCCCCACCTACTGCTCCGAGGACTTCGGGACCTTTGACTTCTTATGCTCCCGCGTCTCGAGGCCTGCCACTCCCCAGACTTAACTCTGATGTCGTCTTGGTCTTGCACAGCTGCATTGTGCACGAAGCTGAGCTTTTCCATCAGGTACCGCCGTGGCAAACCGGAGAGCAACGACGTCGATATCGTCTTCACGCACCCGGAGGCGCGTCGCGTGCGCGGACTGTGCACGCGGCTCGTCGAGCGGCTCAAGATAGTCGGTTGGTCTCCACAATTCTCCTTCCCACAGCGTGGACTGATTGCTCATACACTCGCAGGTATCGTCATGCGCTCCTGGAGTATGCTTTCTCCCTCCTCTCCTCTCCTCATGGCTGATGCTCGCGCACTCGCAGGCCACAACCAGACATTCCGCAAGATCGAGCCGGACCGCGTGCACTCGCCCGGGCTCGACAAGTCGCTCGTCGTTCTGCGTCTCGCGCCGGACCCGACGGCGCGGCGCGTCGACTTGATCTTTGCGCCGCCTGAGGCGTACTGGGCTGCCGTCGTTGGATGGTACGTGAGCTCCATTGTCGTGCAACGTACTCGTTTCAGGCTGATGCGAGAGGAATTGTAGGACGGGCTCGATCATGTTCGAGCGCGACCTGCGGCTCGCGGCTAAGGAGCGCGGGCTCAAGTTTAATGATTCGGGCATGTGCGTACTTTGCCTAGTTCGGTGATGCGTGGGCTGCAATGATGCTGATGGATGGTGCGCGCGTACAGAACGCGCCGGGTGAACGGCGAAGTTATTCCCGCGAAGGACGAGCGCGACGTGTTTGCTATCTGCGGCGTGCCGTGGGTCGAGCCTGTTTGGCGGAATGCTGATTTGTGAGTGTGAGGCGTGTGTGCGGGGCGGGCGAGGGAAGGCTTCGATGGGGTGTACTCTAATGGAGGTGGGTGTGAGATATGTTGTGTGGACTGTTGATGTATGCGTCCTTTCAAATGTATGTCTATCGTGTATTCTTAGTATGTTGTTCAAGTCAATGTTTGCGCGTGAAGAGTTGGGAATGATAGCTCTTGTGCGTTTCTTGCGTTAACCGCGGTTACGCACGGAAGGTTGCAGGTGAGAGATCGCCAGAAAGAGACCTAACGCACTGGAGAGACTGCTATAGAGTGCTTCAGACAAAACTGTAGTCTTGTGTATAATTAAAACAAAATATTCGTATTACCGGCGAATGTAGAGACGTTTCCGTTAGATGATCAGAGGTTGGTAGAGCATGGCAAATTGAACGAGCCTGCGCAAGTTTTCGTAGAGCAGTCTGAAGATACAGAAGCTCAAAGTCCGAGCGCTCCGGGCATTGGCGCGATAAGGAGATTTTGAGAGTGGGACTAGATGCACATGAGACGGATAAAAAAGACTATGCACACGATACAGGACGTGCGTGTACGCGGATAAATAGCCGATCAGGTCCTTGGAACCCATATCGCGTGAGACAGCGGAGGAACGCTGTGCATGAGCTGCGCGGAAGTCAACTGTTGAAGTCGAGTGCTAGTGACCTACATGAAAATGTTGTAAATGAACAACTCGCCAGGCGGTGCAATCATTACTGACTGTGAGTTCATGTGGATCCTGTCCTGGACTCCTTGGGCACAGCGGGCTCCTCCGGTGGAGATGGTGGAGCTTTGGGGGTTTGCCACTGAGCAATCATCCATGCGGGACGAGGGGCATCGACGTCGCTCCTGCGGGGCGAGTGCCAAAGCCGAGGGTTGCCGCTGAAGTTGGCGAGCGGTCCGGTAAGGTGCTATACCTGGTAAGTATCATAACAGAGTGAGAAAGCGTACAACATACATCTCCGCGGCTAGGAGTCGAATCGTGCTGCGCCATTACGGGAGTGAAGTGAAGGACGGGGACGGGCGATGAAGGAGGCGAAGGTGAACGTTCTGAGACAGCGATTACTCTGCGCCGCTCTGATGTAGAGCTGGGACGGCGCCTGATCCCGCAACCAAGTTTACAATCATAGTATTCCGCAGCATACTGAGACGTCTGAGGGGGAGCTGACTGATTCTGACTCGGTTCAACAAATGTCATTCGCCACGAACTTTGAGAGAGTGCGACAAAGCGTCAGGGTTGCCAAATCGGTTCAGATCCACATACCAGTGTGGGCTATCGATTAATCAAGACTACGCGGGGAGTCAGCGTCTCTTTTAGTGCGACCAATCCCAATGCCACGATCGACTCAGACTGCGCATCCATGACGGACAAGTCTCCATGATGACTCGCTCAACGTACAGTGCTGGGCGAGGACAACCCTAGACCCTGAATGTTCTGGCATGAGCTGAATAGAGTCCCACAGGTTCCGGAGCGCGGAAGCAATTCGCGTCATGGCCTCGACCACAACCGACACAGGGACGTGTTACAGAACGGAATGCACTGGGCTCGCGCTGCAAACGGCCAAAGCACACGCGATTGACTCGGATACCGTTCTGTTTGGCGCATGCTTCTGTCCCTTCGTCCATCGCGTTTGGATTGCGTTAGAGCTCCTGAACGAGCCGTATCAGGTACGCAGCAGCTCCATACCCTCTGCTCGAAGATCTGGAATTGAAATCTCTCTAGTATTGTGCGTATGCCGCGCTTCCCGCTTTGCCAATCCGAAACCGGAGAAACTCACCTTGTCGGTTCTGACAGACGAAGTCGATCCGTACGCGAAGCCTGCGGATTTGCTGGAAGTCAGTCCCAAAGGTCTCGTTCCCGCCTTGCGTTTCAAGGGTAGTCCTCCTCGGTCAATCCACGAGAGCACCGTCATTCTTGAATATCTCGAAGAGTACGCCATGATCTCAGCATCACCATTTCTTGCACTGCGCTGAAATAGATACGCAGTGTCGCCGCGGTGAAGGGCAAGGCTCTCATCCTCCCAGACCGCGCGGACCCATGTGCATACCCCAAACACTCCTTGTTATACCTCAAAGCTGAAGCGAAACATCTCCGTAACTGCAGACGCCCGCGCACAGGCCCGCCTCCTCGGCGACCACGTCAACCGCGCCATCGTCCCCGCATTCTACAGGTACCTCCAAGCGCAGGACGCCGACGCGCAGATATCCGGAGGAAAGGAGTTCAACGACGCCCTCGCCGCGCTGGCGGAGAAGCTCGAGAAGGCGCCTGCGAGCGCTGCTGGGCTGTGGAACACGGACGCGGAGGACCTGGGCTGGGCGGACGTTATGGCGGGTCCTTGTGCGTTACGGAGCTTCTCCCTGTGCCGTCGTGGCAAGAAGCGCTCATCAGTTGAGGGACGCAGGGCTGTATCGTGCCACCGTCGTGCTTGCGCATTACCGCGGATGGACGGCCCCTGAGGCGAACTCGAACACGGGCGCATGGATCCGGCGTATTATCGCGCATCCCGTCTTCGCGCGCACGACCAGCACAGACGAGCTTTACCTCGCAAGCTACGAGAGGTGCGTCCCGCGCTGCGTTGAATCTCAATATCATTGAGCTTGGAATCGCAGATACGCATTCAACCGGCCCAACACCAGCCAAGTCGCAGATGCCATAAACGCTGGGAAAGGGCTCCCATAAGATAGTGAAACATGTAGCATTTGGCCGGAGCGATCCCGCGCCAATGTAGTACATATTGTCGTATACCGTAGAAGGCCAGACAATGTTCATTACCCTGCATCATGAACATCATCAGAGCAGCTGCGCAAAATCCGAGGCACTATGTCTATCGGCCGTGCGTTTCTCAAGATCTGAACATTGGCAGCAGTCCAAGCCGTTGAATCTTGATCGTGACGAGCGCTGCGTGGAAGGCGCATAGCCACCCAAGCAATGCTGCGCCACCCATGGAGAGAAAACAGAATCAGAACCACATCCACGCTTACTGCCCGTTGACAGAAGGGATCGATGATCCACGCCCTAAGCGGGCAGGATACTGGATAGGAGTCCTCATCGCTTGCGGCTCGCACCCAACGGCTGCGGCGAGGCGCAGTACAGTTCTAAAGGGTCGTGTTATAGAACGTCGTAATCATCGCCGGCCAGTAACCACAATAATAAGACAGGACGTAGACGGCGACGGTGGGAGGCGTAACGAGGGGAGGGGAGCAGTTATGCTGTATGGAAACAGGTGCTAAAACGAGGCGCGGGAAAAGAAAAGATACAATGTGGGATGCCAGACGCAGAAGGAAATCGGAAGCGAGAGCACGACAACGGGGACGCAGAACGCAGCTATAAAATAAATAAATAAGCGGGGCGCGAATAGACTAGCGTTGCAGGGGTGGTCTACGATAAGTCAAAGGAGCGGCGAGGAAGGCCCCTGCAAGATAGCGATACGTGCATAGAAGAGGAAGAGGAAGGGCAAAAGTGAAAAGCAAAAACATAAAGGGGAGAGAAATGAAGAAGGGGGAAAAGAGTCGAGGTGAGGCTTTAGCAGACCTCGACTTCCCATTCGCCGCTCGTGCTGCCGACGCTCTGCCCACGGAGGGCTACGCGGACGCGGCGGGTCGGGCCAAGCTGCATGGCAGGCGCGGGGCCCTGGGCCGGGACCTGCTGCTGGGGCGCTTGCCCCTGTTGCACTTGCTGAGGCCATGCGCCGGTGTCGGAGAACGTCGTCTGATACGAGCTTGCACTGCCTGGATGCGACAGCGGCAGCGGCTCGGAGCTGTACTCCGGCGTCGCGTAGAGCTGCTGTTGCTGCTGCTGCGGCACGGAGACGTGGCATCGAATGCGGTTGTCCTCCGTCTGCGAGAACGCGATGTCGAACTCGGCCGAGGCCGCGGAGAGCTCGTCAGGCGCCGCGGGCGACGCCCCGGCGAGGCGCGACTGCCAGCGCGCGATCGACTCGTAGTTAAACGGCGTCGCGGTCACCGGCGTCGGCTCCTCCGCCTGGCCCGTCGGGGTGAAGCAGAACTTTGTCGTCGGGGGTGACATGCTTGATAATGAGAGCAGTGCCTGAAATGGCGCTGATTATGAGACCGAGGCGGGCGCTGCACAGGGATGAACACGACGCACCATCAGCCCCATGCCGATAACCTGCGTATCGGTGGTCGTCGTCCGGTTCACGCTGTCCACGGAGTTCTGGCGGTACGACGAGCCCTGGGAGGACGACGGCGACGGCGAGCGCGAGGAGTGCAGCGTGGCGAGCTCGTGCTCGAGCGCGTTGATGCGCGCCTGCAGCGCGGCGACGTGCATCTGGTGGGCCTCGGACGGCGCCATGTTTTGGACGCCGGACGCCAGCTGCGACATGAGGCGGGCATTCTGCGCCTCGAGCTCGTTCACGCGGCTGTAAATTGTGCGTCAGCGAACGGAGGCACACAGGAATCAGGAATGCTGATGGCACGGGACGCACTACTCCATCGCCTCGAACTCCTCGCGCTTGCGCTGGCGGCTGAGGAAGGCGGCGGCCCTGTTTTTGACAAGACGCGCCTCGCGCTTGGACAGGCCCGTAACGTCCGGAGGCACGAAATCCTTCGAGCTTATACGCTCCCCTCGGGCGCGCTTCGGCACCGTGGGCGGCAGAACGTGCATGCCGTGCGACATGGGCAGCTCAGCGGCCATGCCCGCGGGCGAGGGCATCACGTAGAGCTGGCCGCGCGAGATATTGGGCAGCGCAGACGAGGACGGGTCCAGGTCGTCGACGAAGTAATGCTGCTGATGCTGAGGCAGTGGGTGATGCATCTGCGACGCCCCCGCTGGGGTCTGCGGCAGACTAGTGCTGCGCCGGTGCTCGGGGTGCTGCTGGTGGTCGCTGTACGCGAAATGCTGCTGCTGCTGCTGTGGGTGGTGATGGTAGGACATGCCGCCGTTGAGCGGGATCGCCGGCGGGGCGGGCGCTGGTACATAGGAATAATTATCCTGGGCCGACGTTGTCGCAACCGAGTAGTCCTGCTCGAGTCGTGGGTGCGGCGCAGCAAACATGGGCGGCGAATGGGAAACAGAAAGAAAGAGACAAAAGGTGCAGCGGAAGGGGGGAACGGAGAAGGCGCGGTGCACCTCGGGGTAACCGTTTTTATTACTCGGCGGTGCCCATCATTCTGCGCGCTTGCGGCGAACCGACCCCGGCAACCACCATCCATAACAGGCACAGCACAGCCATTTGGCCGTCTTTCCCTTTTCACTCAATGACTCTCGTCTTCAACGTCTATTCTCATGTCAAAAGACAGATAATCACTGTGCAGGAGGCCTCTACTGCGTCCGCAGTCTGAGCTTAGAGTCCATGCATATGACGACGGCCGCCGTAAATAGGCACCGATCATTGGATTGGCAGGATCCTCGGCCTTCGCGGACATCGCAGTATCCCGACGTTGAAATGCCCCAAAAGACATGATCCACGGTCATCCAAAAGGATCGGAGGATCGTCCCCATTGCAACTCGGCTCTCTTTGCGCGTAGGAGTGCATGTCCGACTTCGGTACTGTACGTCTGAAGCATCCAAAAGTATGAGCTGCTACTTGTTGCATCACGATGGGATCTGCGCGTACCATGCAGCTGGTGGACTGACGGTCCGCACGGGACGCGCATGAAGCGGTGTTCGGCGCAAGAGTGGTATTCGGCATTCGGCTCTGTCTCCGTCGTGTATCTTGCTATCCAAATGACACACGCAAGTGCAAGGATGAGCGCTGCTGTGGGCCAAAGCTCCGCCGCAGACGCTGACTGTCCCAAAAGCAGTGCGAGTAGTCTATTCGCGAAGAAATCGGAGGTCCAAGACTTCCGTAATTCTTTTACACGGCGCCCTGGAGTTGGAAAAGCGTTCCGAGCCATAGCTGAGTTACCAGCTACAGTTGGAGTTGCGCCGCGTCCATATGATACTTATCGTACGAGCATTACTGGCAGTGGGATTCTCGGCCCCATCTGGCATCGATGATCTAGAGAAAATGAGGATCTCCAGCAGGATGATGTAAGGATACAAAGGTCCAGCCCGTCTCACGGGCCCCGCTCCCAGTCACGCATCGGAATGGCGCTCCTGATCCCTGCTGCCAGCAGCTGCTCCAATCTGAATCCTTCTGAATCTGTGCAATGCGCACCGCCGCGTCGCGTGGACTGACGATCCCGAGATTCTCTCCAAGTCAGTGATGGCATGCCTTGGCATGCCTGTGAAATTGAATTGACGGCAGTAAATGATAATCTGCAGCGCCTCATGTCGCATTTGCCTGGATCATGCTCTGGCAGGTCGCGTGGCAATCGCAGAGCGAGATTCTCAGATGGCATCGGAAGAAGCGATTGGCTGCTGCTGTGGGATCATTGGCTGGATTGCGCACGTGGCTGACGCTTTGGTGCATCGCATTCATCCTCGGGTTCCCAACGATCACACATACTTGACGACTCTCACTGTCAGTCTGCTGGCACGGATCGGAAGCTGATGATTCCTCTGCACGTGGCTCTCGCGTGCTCAAGGAACCGAGGAATCTCGAAGCTCGAACTTTGACATTATGACAGAGCAGAATGGCTTGTGATGCTGTGCAGGCCGGCTCGCACGTGGAAAGGCTCCAAGGTACGTACTTCTTCAGTCTTACCGCCACCTGGACTCCCAAGACCTCTAGCTATTGCAGCTGGATGACGGCGGTCGTCAATGCATCCTAATAGTCCGCGTGGACCCTGCTTCGCTGTTACTTCTTCTGCATACACCCCACAGTTAGGGACAAATGTGATGACCGGCGAGATATGTTCTGTTTTCAGGGTCTCAAACTCAGTTGTTATAGCATTGCAGCGGCTTACCTCCGGAGTCCTGCCCTACTGCAAACATCCAGGGACGTCAACCCCTCGTGCAACGCCCGAGAGGCTCAGAAAGGAGTCGCCGAGCGAGCGTGTCGCTTTCCCTCTCCTCCCGGTGTGTATTATCTGCATTGGTAACAGTATCAGTAACAGGCGTGGGAACGTTTCTTCGAACTCGCGCTCACAAGCGGGGCCGATTTCCTCCTGCAAGTGTCTGTGCGTTGTTTGGCAAGTCGACAAGTCGGGAGGTGGAACACCTCACTACACTGCCTTCTGAATCTCAGCGAGCTACGCTTGCTGCAGACGCTGTGTTTGGAAACCTCCTGCCCAAATTCCGCGGTTGTCTCTCCAGCAACAGAGGCTCGATGTCCTGTTCGCTGCTAGCAAATTGCCTGTGCAGCCGCGTTTCGGTCAGACGATCTGCGTCCGAGCTTCCTGCATCGATGATTTCATGCACGACTGCAACTGTCACGATATGTAACTGTGATGGTTTCTTTGGCACTTTTCGTGCGCTGAGACCGCCTAAACGGGAGTTCTATTGAAGACCGCGGTCCCTTTCAGGAACGGTCAATTCTCGGTCATGCCGCGAGATTTTGAGTGGGGATAACTGCTTCCATTCGTTATGGAGTGTGGCATGGGAATAGCAAATGATGAGAGCGAGATTTGAGTCGATGGGGTCTGAGGAGTCTGGGTTTGATGATCGTTCGCATTTACTGGCAGTCCGATGGGCAGATGATGCACGCGGTAGAAATGGCTCAGGATGAAGCTTAAGCCTCGCGTCCTTGTCAATGTGTATCATTTATCGGAAAGACTAGTCGAACGCAACAATTTCATTATGCTTGGCAGCGGTGATCTAGGAGTACATGCACAACGCACACAAGGGCGCGGGAAGTAGGGGTTCGCAAGGGGGGTACGGGGTCGCTTCACTTCCAACGTTCCATGGGGTTACCCCACGATTCGCCTTGTACGTCGGACTCAACGAGCACCAACGCCCAATGACGCCTGTAGATCGCCTCGCGCCACTCGGGACGTAGAGACCGCCCGTTGCGCAGCTCGACGCAGTCAAGATCCAGGGCGTCCTCATCAATAGACATCCCATCCGAGTCGGTCTCGCTGTCGTGGGCATCGCTATCCTCCCCATCCGATTCGGCGTCGCGGGAGCTGGCATTTGCAGATGGCGCGTGGAACTCGGCGCACGCAAGGCGCACCCAGCCCGCAAAAACGTACGCGTCCTTCGCATTGCCTTTCGGCTTTGTCTTCGGGGTAAACAGCGCAAAGTACGTGTTGTCCAGGTATTCGCCGCTCGGGAAGTATCGCGGCTGTCCGTGGAGAATGAGCTCGTCGAGCTGTCTATTGTTGCCACCGCGATGACGAGTCCGGTCGCGCTGCAGGTCATACATGCCCAGATGGTCGACGATGACGCCGGAGTGCTCGACTGGAATAGACGGATCGCGCGGCGTGGAGAGGTTCGGCTGCCACTGCACGGCGCTGCCCGTCTCCTTGCGCGGAGCGTAGCCGCATCGGCGCCAGATCTGGTGCTCACTGTACACAGGCACGCGTGCGGAGCGAGTTTTCGAGGAGATCGTCATATCTGAGGTAGCAGTTGGATATTGCACAAGACGCAGATGTGAGTGGGAGGAGAGCAAGGGCTGTTGACAGGAGTTTGAGCCACGAGCCTCAATAAATAGGGCGAGTCAGCGCTTCGGCCTTCTTATTGTACCCGGGGTTACAATGCCCACTCCGCGAGGTCGCCATGTGGAAGCACAAGCACAAGAGGTCAGAAGATCCGAAGGCGCTTCACAATGGCGACAGTCAGAAAGAGTAGCTGACTTGCTCAGGATTTGCTCGAAAGCATGAGCACCGGTCCATCCTGAAGCGTTGACGCCCGCCGATGGAGGTTGTGCATCGTAGTCCCGAGACCCAGAATGAATGGTGAACAAGAAGAACAATGCACAAAGTCGCAGCACAACAGCATCGAAGAAGAACAACGACGCGGTGCCCAGCCTGATTTGACGGGACGCGTGACGGAAGCAGAAGAAAAGCGGAACGGCCGGGAGCCGGAAGCATCGCTTTTTGCGTCTCAACCAACCCAACCACCGACGACCAGGCATTCCGCGCGGCCCGCCATGCAGATTTTCTCGCGTCTTTCATACCTCATCGCTCCTCCGAGGATGATCCATGTGCCCACGGACCCGTCAGTCGAGTCGCGTGCCAATTCAAGGTACGCGACGCGACGCGTGGCGGTCATGGCAACGAGCTCAACTAACGCGATTTTATCTGTAGAAAGAACGGATTTTTCAACCGGATGACTCTGCCCAAGTCGTTACGCAGGCGCCAGAGCTCGCCTGCCATCCCGGGGCGCGAGCCTCCGACACCGTCTGAGACGGCTTGCAACCAATCGTACCTTGAGCTCTGAGCACCATGCAACCCCGCCGCCACGACTACGACTCGCTTTACGAATTTTGACGAACTTGACGCCTAACGTAATGTCTTCTCGCCTGCTATCATCCATGCTATCCCTACCATCTATGCCGTCGCTCTCGTACGTCTTCTAGGATATTTTGCTCATATGCTGGCCTCGCCTCTGTCTATGGATATGTACCACTCTTGCATCTCGCTGCTCGTTGCAGACATACATACACGTTACGATCCTGTATCCTGGCTCGACCTGAATCTAGCTTTGTGTGTTCCTTTCCGCTCGCGACGTGCCCGGCGCATGAGGGTCTTGCTTCACTTGCGTCCTCTAACGTTGTTTTGCCTTCAACCTCGCGCCATACATCAGGATATCGAAGGAGTCGTCTCGACGGGAGCATATGACATGCACGGAGCGCGCACATGCAATCGCTCTTTGCCTCTCGCAGTCCCTGCTTCTCATCTCGCGACGATCGTCGGCAGGACGCCTCCCTTTTTGCTTTCAAAATTCCGGTATTTGTGAGCGCTGCCTCCAAACCATGCTCGCATGATCGCTTCTGATTGAAGGTGCTGTTGTGCACGCTCGCACGCGATGAGCTTGAGCGTTGACAAACAGAGTCATGATACAATCTCGAAAACTAAGCATCAGGACCACCTAACACCATATTGGCACCAGAGCGTCCTCAACAAAGCTTTCGCTGAGGGCGACGAACATCCTGTCGAAGAAGGGCCACAGTACAAACTCCATGCTTCTTCCGTTCATTTGGCTGACACGAGGAGACCACCTGCTCAATGTCGCGTGTTACTGCCTTGGGATAGTGTCCAGTGCCCACGGTCATACCGGAATCCTGGAGAACATCGCGCGTGGCGGCCATACAGTGTTGGCCCTGTAACGAGCGCGGGTCCGCTCGTTGAGGTTCAAGTAGGAAAGCCTAACTGCGAGCTACTGGTAACCGGCAGAGGTGTAGAGGGTTCGAGAACTGGAGAGAGCCTCGAGGGTATGAAGGACTCGCCCGCGTGGGCGAGCTACTAGGACGGGAGAGGCGCGCTGTAGTTATCGGAAGAGTCTCGCTATTCGCGGTTCGCGGTTCAGGCTTCGCGCCGGAACGAGAACGAGAATGCGAAGACGGTAAGATGTGTATTGTCAAAACAAACGAAAACAATCCTAGTGAACGACGCTCGGAGTTAGTCCAAAGTACCCCTTACAGAGCCCCCCCTCCGAGAGTCGGTCACGAGGAGTACCAGTTCCGCGAAGCAGTACGCAGCGCACGCTTCCACTCGTTGCCGCTCATGGCTCCTTTCGCCCTTTTGTTCGAGTCGAGGCCCGAGCCGCACTTGAGCTCCAAAATGCGCTTGTTGAACCAGTTCTCTACTTGCGCTGAGAGGATACCGGCGAAGTAACGGTTGAACACCGCGACCGGGGGAAGGAGACTACGTGTGGCTTGCGGCGACGAGTATCCGAGCAACAGCGCCTCCTCTTCCTCTGACAACCAGTCGTCGTGCAGAACTCGCCCGCTGACATGCGTGGGGGCCGAACTTCCGTACTTGAACACCGCGGCAGTGGGACGAAGGGGGAAAAGAGGCTCGGAAAAGGCGCGCAGCGCCAGTGCTAGTATGCCACCGCGAGCGATTGCGGCTCTGGCGACGTGCGGCCGGTCGGCGATCTTGTAGACGGCGGCCGACCAGTGCGCGTACTGCCGCGCCAGAGTCGCTTCCTCGTCGAACCAGTAGTGCCTAGGAACTTGATGATCGTCCCTAGCGCGGACGGGCTCCGGCGCGGACACCTCTACGCCCGTCGAGAACCGCATCCCGTTCTCTATGAGGAACTCGACGAGCTCGTTGAAGTCGCTGATGATGCCCACAGAGAATGCGTGCGAGAGAGCGCGACAAACTAGCCCGTCGTCATAGATGAGCAGCGTAGGGGTTCTAGCAACGACTTCTCCTCCTGGCGCTTCCGCCATGCAGGTGTCGTCGTCCCCGTCATAAACTCGGCTTCGTGGCGGGCAGAGCGAGGTGAGGAAATCAGTGTCGTCCGACAGCACGCGCCGGATCTGTTTATCCACCCGCTTGCAAGGGGCGAACTTCAGGTCATCTCCCAGCCGCGTCTGTAGACGAGCACTGTGTACGAAGAAGAACTGGCGACCCTCGGTGAGGAAGGCGTCATCCGGCTGACCGACGCGGCCGTCGTTAGCCTCGAGGACGTCCTCCTTGACGCGCTCGTCGCCCGGTGGGCTCGAATTCGCCTCGCCCTGCCCAACCCCCTCGATTTCATCTAGGGTGTCGGCCAGCGCGCTCCAGGTCTGTTCGTCGTAGCCGTAGTCGTACATGTTCTCGTCTGAGCTGATGCTTGACCTAGGCGCCGAGATCCTTTCTAGCAGCGTCTTCGGGACGGAGTCCGACTCTTCCACCACTTCTGGCGCGGGGGCGGCGTCCGGCGTGACGCTGCGAGACTCAGCTGAGTCGACGGTCGGGGTCGAGGCACGCGATGGCTCGGGGTCGACCTCGCAGGTCGCTCCAGGATGCGAGCGGTCGCGCGCGCGCCACTGAAGCAGGAAGATCGAGGCTTCGGCGGGCATAGCGAGTATCGGAGACAATTCTTCCAAGGTCATGGACCACGGGTAGAAGACGGGCACGCCGAGCCGGATGAGCTCCTCCAGCTTTGCTCGTCTGGCGAGTGGGTCTAAAAACCAGGCGCCGAGTGCTCCCATGTCGAAGTACTCTTCGCGTCGCAGCGTATCCACTAGCTCTGGATCTTCCGCCTGCAGGCGGCGCCAGACTCCTTGCGCAACAAGTCGCTCGATCATGCGCCCCCGCCTCTCGAGGACCTGTGACACATAGATCGCCCAGCGACGGCGCATCTCGTCCGGGGAACGGCTAGTGAACTGGATAGGGCTGATGTTAGCGCGACGCATGTTGAGCGCGCGCGCGACGATGAAGTCGGTGGACTCGGTGAACTCGACGTGGTTTCTGAACTCGGCGTCCCATACGTAGTAGTCGTCGTCGGCCTCTTCGAGCCATAGTGGATCCCATTGTGTCAGGAACCCCGGTTCGTTACGCGCAGCGCATGGCCCCGCGCCCGAGAGGACATCGGGCACAAACATCGGGCACAAACGGCGCGTGGAAGGCGCGGTCCGTGTACTGGGTGGGATGGAACTGCGCCGCGGTCGTGAACGTGTCGTACCGCTCCTCGTACAGGCCCGTAGCCGCACTCCGACAGAGACAAGTCGAGTTGCCCTCATTCACCGGCGGAGGAGGTATGGTTGGCGCGTGGCAGTTCTGTCCCAAGTAGATTTTCCTGTCGTGCGTGACCCACACGACGGTGTACAGCGGTCGGTATTCGAACGGGGCGAAGGAATCGTCCCATGGCGCGGGGAACGCCATCATCTCGCTCGCCGGGGCCAGCTCATGTCGGTCAGCGCGCCTGAAGGCTGGAGGCGAGTCCTCAACCGCGAAAGCGGAGCGGTCCCTGGCCGCAGGCTCAGTCCCGGCGGCAGGCCCGCCAGCGCCCGGCGGAGTAGCGTAGAGCTGCCCGTAGCGTGAAACGGCGATGGTGACCAGTGAGTAGAGCGGTTCGAAAGGGTTCGTCATGGGGAAGATGAGCGAAGGGAGAATCGGAGATTAAAATAAACGTGGAATATCTAGTGACCGGGTAAGGACGGTGATTCCGTCGTCGCTCGCGGGCCAAGCGATGACTGGAGGTTTTAAAGGTTGTGGGCACAACGGTAATCGAGCAACCTAGCGGGAGCGTTTCGCAGTTCTCGCGCGGACAGCCATTCGTCGTGCGCGGGTCCGTAACCTTCCCATTGAACGAGATACTCCATCAGGCCTCGTTTACGGTTGCGGCGATGGCTGACAATCCTTTCCACTTGATATTCCTCGGAAGCGCTCTGATCCCAGCGAGGATACGGGAGCTTAGAGCGCGTCCCGAAACGATCTGGCGATTCCTCGTACTTCCGTAGATGGCTGATGTGGATGACGTTGGACATGGGGAAAGTGTCCGGCAGGTCCAGCCTGTACGTAGAGTCGTTTACGCGCTCCTGAATGGCGAATGGTCCAAAGGCGCGCTGCACCAGTTTCGCGCCTTCGCCTTTGGACTCCACCAACTGTAGTGACTTGGGCCTGATGAGTACGAGCTGTCCGGGTTCGAACACCAGCTCCTTCCTTCCCGAATTGTAAGCCTGAGCTTGCCGATGCTGGGCCAGAGCGATGGCGTCCCTCGCTGCGTGTCTGCGCGCTTCGAGGGACTCCAGGAACGAATCCGCGTCCGCGTGTGCTGTGATTCCTCGCGCTATCGAGTCCTGGCTTGATACTGGCACCAGAAGGTCCGACGGCGCTCGCGGGGTGAAGCCGTACAGCAACTTGTACGGAGCCTCGCCAGTGGACGCGTGCACATTACTGTTATACGCGAATTCCAGGGCAGGGAGCCATTCGGACCAGTTGGAGGGGTCAGACGTGGCGTAGCTGCGCAGCATCGTCTCCATCGTCCTGTTCGTACGTTCCGTCTGCCCGTCGTGCTGCGGGTGGTGCGCTGAGGACAGCATTAGGTGCACGCCCAGCTGCTTGGATACGGCGTCGAAAAATCGTGATAACCACCGGCCATCTCGATCCGCTATCAGTTCGAGAGGCACTCCAAACCTGCTGACCACGTAGCGGACAAACAGCTCGGCGAAACGCTCGGTATCCAGTCCAGTGTCGGTCGGTATGAATTGAGCGTGCTTGGTTAGGATGTCAACGATAACCAGCACGGCGTTGCACGATCCCGACCACGGTAGCCCGGTTACGAGGTCCAGGGAGATGCGCTCGTACGAGCAGCGGGGGATGGGCTGCGGTTGAAGCTTGCCAAACCGGTTGAAGTTGCTGTCCTTGGACTTCTGGCAAACGTCGCAAGTCCTGACGAACGCCTCGATGTCTACGCGCATGCGCGGCCAGTAGAATCGGTCTGCAACGTTCATATAGGTCTTGGCGGGCCCGGCGTGCGCGGATTCCCACGCTGACTCGTGTATATGCTGGATCAAATCGCGCTGTTCAGACTTGGGAACGCAGAGCCTGGGCATGAGGTCCGCGTCGCGAAAGAACAGTAGCCCGTCGTTGTCCCTATAGAAGCGGTTTCCGGGGTACCAGGAACGCTCGTCCGAGTTCCAACCTTTATCCTTGAACGCTGGGTCCTTGGCGTAGCCTGTGATGTAGCATTTCCTGAGTAGCGGGCTCATCGAGACGAGCAAGGTTGGCGGCGGGTTACTGGCTTCCCACTCCAGCTTGTCTTCGTAGCGCAGTTTGTCCGCCTTCTGGTTCGCCCGCTGTCCTGGGTCCGGCAAAGTACCCCTTACAGAAACTTCGGGAGCCGCTTCCAGCTTCCGCGAAGCACTGCGAGTGACCGCCAGCGCGACCGCTTCCGAATCACGGGCTTCCAGCAGGTCGTCGAGACAGAACGCTAGGTCCGCGAAAGTCATTCTCGGCGCTGGCTCTCCGGCCGCGGCCAACTCGCGCAGTTCCGCAAGGTTGTAGTCGGTATGTATGGCTGGAGTAGTGTCTTTGGCGGGGGAGACATGGTTCGGGGCGCTCCTAATGCGTTGCGTACGGGCGTCCCGTGGCAGTCGAGACAACGGGTCCACGTTGGAGTGGAGGCGCCCTGCTCGATGCACAATCTCCAGATTGCTGTATGCTGCGAAAACGAGTCCCCATGCGGCCAGTCTCCTGTTCGCGTTCTCGAAGGTCCGAGCCCATTGAAGGGAAGAATGGTCGGTGATCAGGTGTTAAGCGCGTGACCGAACCGACTAGGACGCCTCGGATCGACCGATAGACTGATGTCTAAGACGGGGAGCCAGGCGCGGATGGGGAACCTTGATGGGTGGCCCGACAGATGACCTATGGCCCCCGGAGCCCGTAGTAGGCGAACGGGGGCGCTCGAGAGGTAATCGAGGTACTCGAGCGTCGATAGAAGGAAGAGTGAGCCGAAGGTGCCGATAGAAAGCGAGGCGAGCGAGGAGAGCGGCCGGATTGAGTGGCGCGGCTCTAGTGAGGTGGGACGAAGCTAGGCTGTTGCTATTTCGGTTTTCGAACTAGAGTACATCGAAGCTAGGCAAGGATACAAATAGGAAAGCACAGAATCACATGGGAGACACTCGGGTAACTGCTAGACCGGTCGGATCAACAATAGAAATACGAAACACAGGAATGCGCAGTGATCGCAGTCAGAGTGATCCGATATCGAGCGGAGTGAGTCAGGATGATGACAGAGTGCTTAGGAAGCGAAAGGGAGTGACGGAAGATGACTAGAAAGATACTAGAATGTGTTAGAAGGTGATCCGGGTCGAGCGGAGCGATGCAAAAGCGAGGCGAGACCGATAGGATCGAAGGGGAGCGAGGCAAAAGGGAAGAGAAGTGAAGGAAAGTGAAGGGAAGCGAGTGAAAGCGAGTGAAGAATGGATATACTCGAACCGAAGGAAGGGCGAGGCGAGAGGACCGAAGGGTAGAGAAGGGTCGGACGAGCATGGGTCGTAACAGTATCCCCCCATTAAGCGACGAGCCCGCGAGGAAGCTCAGAAGCCAGGGTAAGGGATAGAAGGGCAAGGGAAGGGCAAGGAGGACAAGAATGAGCAGGGCAGGGCAAGAGAATGAAAAGAGGCGAATTAAAAGGAAGAGGTGCGAAAGGAGAAGGAGCGGAAAAGTGAAAATGGAAAATGGAAAAGGATAGAAATGACTCGAAATGAGCCGGAATGAATCGGATGCCTCGGAAATCGATCTAGGACCGATAGAAGCACTCGAAAAATCGAAAGAAAGCGAAAGAGGGCGAAGGCGAAAGGGAAAAAAGCGAGGGATGGGCGAGGGACGGCGAAGTGAAACGAAGGCCAAGGGAGTGTGGGGAGTGGAGGAGTGAGGGAGTGGGGACAGGACAAGACAAGACTGGACAAGACAAGAGAGTGATCATCCCCCCGTTAGGGACCAGAAGCGAATCTGGGATTAGATCGGGACGAGAGAACCATCGGAGGCTTTGAGGGCGCAGACCGATGCACGCGTGTTGGGGCTGGACATGGGCTAATCAATACCGAACCTCGAAAGATGCGATCGGAGTCCTCGGATACATCCACAGGATGCGTAGTGAGGCCGAAAGGCGGACGAGCGTTGTCGAAAGATGTTACCGGACCAAATGGACAAGACGAGATGCGCGGAGATCGCGAACGACTGGAATCCGGACTCGAAAATAGATCGGCCGAGAGCGAGAGCTATCGAGGGTGCCGAGAGGGTGTCGAAGACCTCGAGTGAGTGCGAGGAGTCGACCGAGCGCAAGGGCGAGTGCGGCTGAAGAGCGCGCGCGCGACCGAGCGAGAGAAGACGCGCTGAAACGCGAGTGATGCGCCGAACGATCCGAAGCGGAGATCGGGACATCGAGGGAGTCGAACGAGGCCTAGGGCGAGGTCCGAGTGGCGAGAGAGTGCAACCGCCCAGAAAACATGCCGCAGATTGTCCACGGGTGCTCTGGCATACGGAAGCTGGACGCGAGTCAACCGACGTGACAAGATCCGAGTGGCGAGGCCGATAGCCGATACCTGGGCAAGGATGTCGCAAAGCGAGGTTATCCGAGCACTGCAGGTGGTGGCAAGCCAACGCCGAAACGCTCCGAAGAGCAGCAGAGTGGTCCGAAGACCGAGCAAACGCACTCGAATCAAAATCAAAAAATCGAAACGATCGAGGCGAGCTAGAGGGACCCGAAAGGATCCGAATGCCCGGGAGGGCGAGGCGAGACGAGAGGCGAGGGCGAGAGGTGTCCGGGACCGAAAGAAAGACCGGAAAAGGCGGATAGAAGACGAGGTGAAGAGGGAGAGAACACGCGACGTGAGAGTCGAGCAGATGAACAAATGCAGACGAAAATCACACCCAGTCAAGGGAAGAAGTTCGAAAACACTGTTAAGCGCGTGACCGAACCGACTAGGACGCCTCGGATCGACCGATAGACTGATGTCTAAGACGGGGAGCCAGGCGCGGATGGGGAACCTTGACGGGTGGCCCGACAGATGACCTATGGCCCCCGGAGCCCGTAGTAGGCGAACGGGGGCGCTCGAGAGGTAATCGAGGTACATCGGGAAAACGGCTTCGGCGCAAGCCGCGCTCCAGCTGCTCCGGGAGTCGTTGCATGGCTTCCAGCGACTCTGGGAGCTCCCGGAGTCCGCAAAGTGTCCGGACCACACGGTTCTTCATGCCGCCATCATTTCCGCATCTGCCGAGTGTGCAGTGAGTGCAAGCCGTGCTAAAGTGTTCAAACGTTCAAGTGTTTCTTAGGTTGCAGTGGATACTTACAGACTGGATGTGCTCGTCGCAATCGCAATAGAGTAGGAGATGCCAGAGTCAAGATCCCGAAAAAAGTAATGATATTCGAATATGCTTAGAATCATTAGATATCGCATTTTCACATTATGTCTCAAAACATGATTTTTCGACTTGAATCGCTGACTTGGAGCTTGCGGGCACGGCCTCGGAGCCTTTCAGAAGTCCGCTCACGGCCGCGTCACATATTCTGGCGCTGCGACGGGCGGAGTCTAAAATGCCCCCGTCCTCTTCCTCGCAGGTCGCGGCCGAGGTTGCAGCCACCCATGGCTGATGGCCACCGCTTCGCAGCTGCAGCCGCAGAACTCTGGCTGTACCATGTGCTCATTCTGGCTGTTCTGACTGTTCTGCTGCTGGCTTAGATTCTGGTCTTGACTCTAGGCTCGTTGGTGCTAGTGGTGTCTGATTCTGGCTCTTGTTCTGGCTCGCTGTCTCCCCGTGCTTTTATTGGCTATTAGGCTTTGCATACTGCGCGTACTAACAGGTTTTGATTTTGTAGGCATATCATCTGCCCAATACACCGTCAATTGCAAGCTTCGAGGCGCTGCAATGGCCAACAATTGGTACGTACCGCAACATCACAGCAGTACTCGTCTGACAACTGTGTCAGAGTACGTTCGGTTATATTCGTTGAGCAGACGATGCTCACGCGCGCGCTGCGTCCATGTGTCGCATTCAGGGTACGTGCACTTGTCGGGGAGATGGGATTTGTGTAGACTTAGATAGTTTTGCAATATAACTTTGTTTTGATTTGTATTCCGTTCGTGTGTGTGTGTTGCAAGCAAAGAAGAATCAAGAAAACTGAAAGCAGAGCTGCCCGAGCCAGCCGCCACTCCCGGAGCTCTGGCTGACTCCCGGAGTTTTGGTGACCCCGCCAGGCGCTAACCGAACTCCCATCACTTCACGACTCCGGGAGACTCCCGGATACTCCCAACCAACGGAGCGTTTTCCCGATGTACTCGAGCGTCGATAGAAGGAAGAGTGAGCCGAAGGTGCCGATAGAAAGCGAGGCGAGCGAGGAGAGCGGCCGGATTGAGTGGCGCGGCTCTAGTGAGGTGGGACGAAGCTAGGCTGTTGCTATTTCGGTTTTCGAACTAGAGTACATCGAAGCTAGGCAAGGATACAAATAGGAAAGCACAGAATCACATGGGAGACACTCGGGTAACTGCTAGACCGGTCGGATCAACAATAGAAATACGAAACACAGGAATGCGCAGTGATCGCAGTCAGAGTGATCCGATATCGAGCGGAGTGAGTCAGGATGATGACAGAGTGCTTAGGAAGCGAAAGGGAGTGACGGAAGATGATTAGAAAGATACTAGAATGTGTTAGAAGGTGATCCGGGTCGAGCGGAGCGATGCAAAAGCGAGGCGAGACCGATAGGATCGAAGGGGAGCGAGGCAAAAGGGAAGAGAAGTGAAGGAAAGTGAAGGGAAGCGAGTGAAAGCGAGTGAAGAATGGATATACTCGAACCGAAGGAAGGGCGAGGCGAGAGGACCGAAGGGTAGAGAAGGGTCGGACGAGCATGGGTCGTAACATCAGGATGATATGCTCCCCTTCGATATAAGGCTGGAATTTGATGAGCGCGTCTTTTGCGGCCAAAGCTTCGCGCTCCGTAGCGGAATAGTTGCGCTCTGCGCTCTTGAACGTCCTACTCCAATACGAGATAACGCGCTCCGTTTCGACAATGGTGTCGTCGAATTCCTCAGCCCAGACCAGGTCGCTTCGCACGTCGTTCGTGCGCGCTGACACGCGCGAACACAGCGTAGGCACTGGGGCTCCCGAGTCAAACGCCGCGCGCAGCTTGTCATACACGGGCGTGCCAGCCAGGTCCGCGACTCGGATTTCCTGCACCTGCTGTAAGCCACCCCAGGCAGTCACGACGGAACTTAAAAATACATCCGAAGGGGGGTTTCCCAGTATCAGAACAACCCCCCTTAAATTTGTCCGGCGGCCAGGCTGCGTCGGCCGCTGGCGACGTTGGCCGGCGGTGCCGTCGTTTAAGCGGCCACCGCCGCGCGCTCGTCGGCCGCCGCCCTCTGCTCATCGGCCATCACAGCCTGCTCACTGGCGGCCGCCCCCTGCTCGACGGCGGCCACCAGCGCTTCCGGCAACTCCCGGAGCTGGCGCTACTGGCCTCGGGACCGGTCGGAAAGATCCGAAAATTGATCGTCGGGATGTCCAATGCTTCTTCGGCCATCATGACCACCGGCGCTTAATTTATTGTTCGCCGGCCAGCCTGGGAACTGGCGCTTCCTCGGCTTCGCCGGCGGCTGGTCGGAAATGGCCGATACTGGTCGGCGAACATTTTCCTCGTTCGGTGGCGAGCGTGCACACCGGCGCTTAATTTCTGTTCGTCGGCTGGCCTGGGGACCGGCGCTTCCTCGGCTTCGCCGGCGGCTGGTCGGAAATGGCCGATACTGGTCGGCAAACATTCTTCTCCTTCAGTGGCGAGCATGCACACCGGCGCTTAATTTCTGTTTGTCGGCAGGATGCTCACCGGCACTTAATCAGTTTAGCCAGCAGCTGGTCATCAATGGGCAATGGCCTCAATCCTTCAGCATTAGCTGTGCATATCAGTGTTTAATTTATTTTTGTTGGTGGAATGGTCATTGGCATTCAATTGGCTTTGCCAGCAGCAGCTCAGAAATGGCTGCTGATCTTTTCAAGCCATTGTCAGATGCCATGCAAACTCGCCCTTAACGAATCAATCAATGATGAAGCAGGAAATGGCACTTAAGGCAATACTTGGCCACCAGCAAAGGAATGCTTGGCCGCCGGCGAAGTAGGCCGGCGAAAGAGTATTTGGCAGCTACACCACTTTTTCCAGCTGTCCAATGCAACAGAAAAGCCCTCAAAGTGTCTATCAGCATCGTTTTCAGTGCCTGGCAAAGGAACGCTCAGCTGCTTGTGAAGAAAGGCTTGGCTGCCGGCGAACGAACGTTCTGCCGCTGGCAAAGTGTTCAGTGGCAGAGGGAGGCCAGATGCTGCTGAAATGAATCTCTTTGAAACTTCGACTGTATAAACCCATATATATTCACATTGTCCCAGCGAATTATCAGCCTCCAAGATGGTCCTAATAGAGAGCTATTCATGCATGAAGTGAGGAATCAGAACAGGTCAACCATTGCTCCAATCGTCAAGCTCAAATGGTAAAAGTGTGCTGGTTGACATCTCTGAAGATGGTCCAGGCTGTGAATTGTGAGTACATGCATTGGTTGGTGCTCAGTGCAAATGGCCACTTTTTGCTCAACAATGATCAGTTCGCCCAGAGAGGGTTTGTTAATTATATCCTTAGAAAATCTCGCTGAGGGTTGAAGGACAACATAAAAGATTTTCGAGATATTGTGCAGGTCTGTATATTTTGAAATGATGGTGCAGTGCACATTTTCGCCGGCCGGCCTTCCAAGGCCAATAGACCTCAGACTTTGAGGTCAGACATTGCTCCACGCATGCTGATCTATTTGAATGTGTCCATAACATCCAATCCTAGAGTTTGGCTGCAGGGGATGCGGAATTGGTGGAGGAATTGCATTCGCAAATCCGATCCTCAGTTTCAGTCCAGAAGTACCTTCACCCAGAGTGCATTTGTTAATTATATTCTTAGCAACTTAGGGTGCATATGCCAGGACATTATACAAGATTTTGGAGATAGTTTTCAGGGCTGTATATTTTGAGGCTATGGTGGGGTGAGCGGTTTATCGCTCCAAGCCTTCCCACCCTCCTAGACCTCAGTACCCGACCTTATAACATGCTCTAAGCCCATGGGACTATTGTATAGTATGCCTACATGAACCTCCTGAAGTTTGAATGCAATTGATTAAGAACTGGCGGAGAAATGACATGCGCATGTGGTGGAACTGAGTTGCAGCCAAGTTCACCATGAATTGCACATGCAACCTACCCCACCTTCCAGGTCAAGTGTCTCAGCGCCCATATAACACGTTATCTCAAGGATGGCACTGGGTACATTGGTTCTCTGAGGTCTTAGTCCCTGAGAAGCATGGACTGCTGAGCGTTCCTTTGCCAGGCACTGAAAACGATGCTGATAGACACTTTGAGGGCTTTTCTGTTGCATTGGACAGCTGGAAAAAGTGGTGTAGCTGCCAAATACTCTTTCGCCGGCCTACTTCGCCGGCGGCCAAGCATTCCTTTGCTGGTGGCCAAGTATTGCCTTAAGTGCCATTTCCTGCTTCATCATTGATTGATTCGTTAAGGGCGAGTTTGCATGGCATCTGACAATGGCTTGAAAAGATCAGCAGCCATTTCTGAGCTGCTGCTGGCAAAGCCAATTGAATGCCAATGACCATTCCACCAACAAAAATAAATTAAACACTGATATGCACAGCTAATGCTGAAGGATTGAGGCCATTGCCCATTGATGACCAGCTGCTGGCTAAACTGATTAAGTGCCGGTGAGCATCCTGCCGACAAACAGAAATTAAGCGCCGGTGTGCATGCTCGCCACTGAAGGAGAAGAATGTTTGCCGACCAGTATCGGCCATTTCCGACCAGCCGCCGGCGAAGCCGAGGAAGCGCCGGTCCCCAGGCCAGCCGACGAACAGAAATTAAGCGCCGGTGTGCACGCTCGCCACCGAACGAGGAAAATGTTCGCCGACCAGTATCGGCCATTTCCGACCAGCCGCCGGCGAAGCCGAGGAAGCGCCAGTTCCCAGGCTGGCCGGCGAACAATAAATTAAGCGCCGGTGGTCATGATGGCCGAAGAAGCATTGGACATCCCGACGATCAATTTTCGGATCTTTCCGACCGGTCCCGAGGCCAGTAGCGCCAGCTCCGGGAGTTGCCGGAAGCGCTGGTGGCCGCCGTCGAGCAGGGGGCGGCCGCCAGTGAGCAGGCTGTGATGGCCGATGAGCAGAGGGCGGCGGCCGACGAGCGCGCGGCGGTGGCCGCTTAAACGACGGCACCGCCGGCCAACGTCGCCAGCGGCCGACGCAGCCTGGCCGCCGGACAAATTTAAGGGGGGTTGTTCTGATACTGGGAAACCCCCCTTCGGATGTATTTTTAAGTTCCGTCGTGACTGCCTGGGGTGCTGTAAGCAGGCTCCCAGTGCCTCGTCGGACGCGTCGGTGTAGAGACGATAAGGGCGGCCCGCGACTGGGTGTCCAAGCACCGGTGCAGCTTGCAACGCCTTCTTGACCTCTTGGAAAGCGTGCTCCTGCTCGTCTCCCCAATGCCATTTTACTCCTTTCTTGAGCAGTCGAAACAACGGCGTAACGATGAAGGAATAGTATGGTATGAACGCCTGGAAGTAGACCACCATCCCCAAGAATATCTGCAGGGTCTGGACCTTGGTGGGGCGCTCGAGCTCCATGATCGCGCTGACCTTCTCGTCGTGCGTCGATAGGCCTAGTCGTGACACTTTGTGGCCCAGCAGCAAGATCGACGAGTACATGAAATGGCACTTGGTCGGAGCGAGGGTCAATCCTGAGCGCGCTACCGCTCCCAGAACTTTATCCAGATGCTCGAGGTGCTCCTCGTACGACTTTGAGTAGACTACTATGTCGTCGATGTAGACCAGAGTGAATATCCAGAGGAAAGGCGATAGAATGTTCTGCATTACGCGTTGGAATATAGCCGGGCCGTTGCGCAATCCAAAGGGCATGCGGCGAAACTGGAATAGCCCCTTGTGAGTACGGAAAGCGGTTTTCTCGACGTCGTCAGGCGCGATATTCATCTGGTTGAACCCTGCTAACGCGTCTAGCGTCGACAGTACTTGCGAACCTGACAAGGCGGCCAACACGTCGGCCTGTCTGGGAATCGGGAATTCGTCGCTTATCGTAGCTGCGTTGAGCTTGCGATAATCGACGCAGAACCGCGCTTTCCCGTTGCGATACACGATGACCACGGGCGCTCCCCAGGGGCTGACCGACTCCTCAATGACGCCAAGCTTGAACCACTTGTCCAGCTGTTCTTCTATGACCTTCCGCTTCTCAGGCGAAGCTCCGTGCATTGGCAGCGAGATAGGTTCCACGCCCTCCTTCGTTCGGATCTTGGCATTGGCGTCAAGCTCGCCCAGCCGGCCATCCAGCCCGAAAGCTAGTATATGCTTGCGGAACAAGTCTAGCGCGCGTCGCCGGTACAAGGCAGGGACGTCTGGCGAGATGTCGAGGTGCTTTTCCAGGTCGGCGGAAGCATACACCTCAGGATCTGGCGCTTCCGCCAGTGCTGGGGGTTGCAGCTCGTCCGAGGCGCCATGACCATCGCATCGAGAGTCGGATGATGGCGAATCTCCGATACGGGACGCCCCCGCTCGCTCGCGCGCGCGTTGTTCCAGCGCTGAAGACGACTGTAGCCCAGGTGCGCTCGCCTGCGTGGGACCGGTTGTTCTCACGTCGTCCGGAGACCCGTCAGCTTTCGCATTATCTGAAGCGTCAGCAGCGTTCAGCTCTTTGGCGAGAGACGCTAGCCCTTCCGCCGTAGCAGTCATCTCTTGCCATCCTTGCTCTGTGCGCGGTGAATCCAAGAACTTTTGTGGGTCCTTAGCGTAACCCAAGAGAGTACCGGCTCGCACTATGCGCGGTATTTTCGTAGGGTTCGAAACAGGCAGCAGGCAGAAACGCGCTATAGAGCCTGGCTCATGACGCCCGGCGTCCGAAGTACGCAGGTTGAGGATGGCGTTCGGCACCGTAAGGAACGTGTCGTCCGGCTGAGGGACGAGATAACGTTCTACGTACCACTCGCGGTCCTGCTGCAGATCGCCCGAAATGAGAACGCGCTTCGTTGTCTCAGGCGGGATCACCACGTCCTCCCACGCACGTATAGCGCCGTCCGCTGTACTGCGTTTACGGCGTGCGCGATTCGCTCGATGCCTCTTGTGCTGCTTCCTCGCAACAAAAGCGGGAAGGCCTTTGGGGATGACCTTGTACCCGCTCGCTAGCCGGGAAGCTGAACTGGTGAGCTCCATCTCCTCGCTAGTGGTCGACGAGGCCTTGAAGAAGTGACCCGAGTCGCCTATCTTCACTTTCGTGCCCAGGTCGACGTTGCGCAAGACGCTCAGCTCGTAGTTCAACTGGAAATCTTCTCCTAACAACACCGGCACTGTCATTCCAGGAACGACGTAGAGCTCGGCGCGCAAGAGCAAAACGGTACCGTCTTCAGCCCGGAACCGTACTGGCATCGACACGTAACCCTTGATACGAGGAGACTGGTCCGTCAACTGCGCGATTTCGATTTTCAACCCGGATCGTAGCTTCGGAGGGTCCTTCATTTGCTTAAGGTACTCCTCCGCGACGAGGGAGATGCTAGCGCCGGAATCCAACCGTAATACGATTGGTTTCTCCTCCTCAGAGCCGAGCTTCCCAGGCGCCGACAGCACGCCAATTCCCACTGACGAGTGGCCGTCAGGCGGGCGTCGGCGAGGCACGATCTCCACTTCACGCGGCGGGGAGGCACGCGCATTGGCGTTCATTGCCGCTGCGAATATGGCCGCTTGGTCGCGCTCATGCGTCTCGAGGAATCCGTCGCCGTCGGGTTCTAGCAGGTCCGTCAGCGCCTTGGGCGTTGCGCTGTACCACACGTCGAACGCGTCGTCCACTACCAGAACGTTTCTGCGCAGGTCCACAGGAAACGCCGGACGCGGTAGCCGGGCTGGAGGGACAGGCCGGGCTGGCTCTTCTGCCCGCTCGGGCTGCAGCGCTTCAAACTGGTCCATCTCGCGCGTAGTCGTCGGCGAAGAGCAAGTAATCAAATCTTCGGCGGGCGCGTCAACTGCGCGTCCTTGTGGCGAGAGTTCCCGGTATACTTCGCGGCGCGGCTGTCGCTCCAGCAACAGCGGCTCATGCAACGCGTCTAACCCAGGATTATCCCGTCGCCATCGCGTCCAACGGTCTTCCTCTTCCTCCAAACTGGCTCGGCGCGGCCGCACAAACGCAGTTGGCTTCTGAGGTACCGACTGTCCATCCCGTTCGGGCCACGCTTCGTCTGGGGCTAAGAGGGACACCGCTGATAACACTTCACGCAAAGGAGCATACGCAGAACGAGAGTGCATTGCCGAGTCTTCAGCTAACGAGTACAAGAACTCCTCGTCGGGAAGCAAGTCGACTTGAGCCACCATCGCGGCGCCTTTCGTCGATTTTGCGGTGTTGTGAATGCACTCGCTGTGCCAGTGACGACCACCACAGAACCGGCAGTCGAAAGGGGGCGGTGGCCTACTGACGTGATCGTACTTAGGAAACTTGTAACCTCCTGGCGGGGGACCCTTCTTCTTAGAGGAGAGGTACGCGCCGATTTTGAGAGCATGCTCGGTATCCGGAGCAATTCCAGTAGCCGTATGTCCTTCCTCCGGCTCGCTGGGCTCCCAGTCGACCTCACGCGGTTCCGAGAGATCGATGAGCGCGCGGTCCTCGTCAGCGCCAGCAAAATGTACTCGCGCCGGTGGAGGACGCGCAAAAGATCTTGGGTTGCGGTCTGGCTCGGCAACTGCGGGACGCCGCACGAACTGTCGGCCCGCGCTCCTGGAAACGCGCTCTATGGCTCGCTGGATACGATCGTCCAGATCCACCTCGAGCACAGCTACTTGAATCAGCTGCTTCTCAGCTTCAGCAGCCCTCTGCAGCAAGTCTGCGACGGAGACGATATGCGCATCGCCTAGGACTCCAAGCCAGGGTATTGGGGCCTTGCTGAGGATATGGGCGACTTGTTCCTCCTCTGTGTACCGATGCAGCGCATTTATGACGAGCGCGCGGCGACGCAGGAATGCTTGCGGTAGCTCCTTCGAATAACTGGGCTGTCAGAAGGCCATCGTGTTCGAGTAATTTGTCAAGTCGCGCACCCAAGTCTCCGAAAGGTAGCCGTTGCGAATGCCCTCGATGAGCCTGTACACGTTGCGGCGCATCGCGACGCGGACGTTCACGTGAATGGCCTCCCACCACTCAAGTGCGTCCTCCTTGAAGCGCAGCGGCGCGTACGTTCCGAGTTGCTCTGGCATGGAGCCCCCCAGTTCCGCCCATCTTCGCAGTTCCGCGAAATACAGAAGGGCAGTGCTTGCTTGACCATCCCAGGAAGGCAACGCATCCACTCTAAACTTCGTGTCAATGCGCGGCCCCAGGTTCTGCGCGTCGCCAGGATGAGCGCCGCCTCCTCCACCACCGCCCCCTCCACCACCGCCACCGCCAGCGGGGGGCAGAGGCGGGCCCGGAGGCGGCCTACCATTCGGAGGGGGCCAGCCGTTCCCTCCGCCGTCATGGGGTGAACGTCCGTCCCCGCGACCGGGCGGCCTGCCGGGTCCGCCGCCGTAATGCGGGGGACCACCGTCTCCTCCGCCGCCGCCTCCTGGCGGTCCGTTGTCACCGTCGTGGGGCGTCGAGGGTGGCCTACCGTCCGGGTCGTGCCTCGAGTAAGGGAGACGCTCGTTGCCGCGATCGTAATGCGACGGCAAGGCGTGATTGTTGTAGCCTTGCGTTCCGTATCAGTGGCCGTACCCATGGGTATCTGCTCCAGCCGCGTCGCGCCAGGGGCTCCTATTTAACTCGCGGCCCAGGGCGCGGTCACCCTTGCCGTCCGCCGGGAAGTATTCCCCGCTCGCGCGCAGTCCGCGACGAGAGGGAGCAGATTCTTGCAGCTCAAGTTGCCGCGAGACTTCACCCCGGGAGGTCAGGGTGGGAGCGCCGTGCGGAGGAGTTTCCCTCCAAGGGTCCCGAGTAGGTAGAGCCGGGCGCGACGCCGCTTCCGCTATCGCAGCCCGCATAGTAAGCTGTCCGGGAAGAGCGTCGTCGACGATGGACGGCCGAGGACGCCGCAGGAGTCGCGGCGTACCAATGCCAGCTAATAAATCTGGTCGCCCCTCTGAAGTCGGCGCGGCGGTCGCCGCGTCACCGTACCCGATCGGAACGCTGGGGTTGGGAGCCTCTCTATATTCCGCTGAACTAGACCAATTCATCGGTTGCCTTGGCTTAGGCGCGGGCAGCGGGTCCACGAGGGTAACACGACGCGCTTCCACGACGTTACGTGAGACGGTGCGGTTGTAGAAACCTTCCTCAGACGCCGGCGAGCCTGACTGGAGCTTCCTCCAGATGGCTTGGTCTTTAGGGGTCCAGTGCTTCTTGGGGTCGTCTGGCGGCGAGGCTTGGAATTGCTGCACGCTTCCTTCGTCGGACGTTCTACCTCGCGCCGGGGTGCCGAAGCTCGCGTAGTAGTCCAGTCCTTTACTGGATTGGCGAGGACGAGGCGGCAAGGCCGTAAGCTCGCGCATACGCAAGTGCACCTCGACCACTGCAGCGACGTAGTCGATCCAGCCCTGAGCCGTTGTGAAGGAGCGAGCCAGCCGGCCTACTGTTGGAGCCGGACGGCTGAGCGTTGTGACGAAGTTCGCGTACCAATCCTCAGTCGGATACGGCGCCAAGCCCGCCCATGGCAATTCGCTGAAGCAGGCTTGAAGGACGAGTGACAAGTTGTTGGCGACGTTCTCGAAAAGCGCGTAGGCGCCCTCCTTGAGCATGGGCCGCGTGTGATCGTGATTGGCGTACTCTATGAGGCGCGACGAGAACTCGAGATCGCGGATCATGGCAACCCGGTCCTCCAGGCTGACAAGCTTCTCCTCGACCACGACGGGCCCAGGGCGACCGTCCTCTGATTCGAGGACGATCAGCCCGTCCTGATCCAAGTCAATTGCCTCTCTCTTGCGTCGATAAGAAGCCACGAGGGCGTCGTACGCGTCGTGGACATCGCGATTCTTGAGTAGCAGGTCGGCGATGTCGCTGGCCGAGAACTGAGCGCCCACGTCGATGATTCGAGGCGAAGCGGTGGCCGCCCTGGATACCGCGTCACGCCGTTCGCGCCGCGTAGACAGCGCAACCTCTGTCGGCGACGGCTGAGAAGGCGATCCTTCTCCCCGCGGGCCCGCGAAGGAGCTCTGTGGGGCGCGTTCTATTCCTCGCGACCAGGCAGAGCCTTGCATAACGGTGCGTGTGCTGGAACTCCCGCCGGAGTTGAACACCGTCGAATTGACTCGCGAGTGGTCCGGCGATCCCGAGCGCGTGTGCTGGTACGTGGACTGCAGCGAAGTCGACGCGAGCGGGTCGCCAACACGAGTGCTGCTGCCTGAGGAGATAGTATCGGGCGGTCGCCCCCCAGGCTCGACCTCCGGGGGCAGCCCTCCGTGTGACGCGCTCGAGGCGCGGGGTATCGAAGCCATGCGTCCCGGTCAGCGGTCAAGAAGCCGGGATTCGCCGATAATTTTTCTGCGGTTGCCTGCAGACGCAGAGGCTTTCCTCACAGTGTCCACCTCTGTAACGAGCGCGGGTCCGCTCGTTGAGGTTCAAGTAGGAAAGCCTAACTGCGAGCTACTGGTAACCGGCAGAGGTGTAGAGGGTTCGAGAACTGGAGAGAGCCTCGAGGGTATGAAGGACTCGCCCGCGTGGGCGAGCTACTAGGACGGGAGAGGCGCGCTGTAGTTATTGGAAGAGTCTCGCTATTCGCGGTTCGCGGTTCAGGCTTCGCGCCGGAACGAGAACGAGAATGCGAAGACGGTAAGATGTGTATTGTCAAAACAAACGAAAACAATCCTAGTGAACGACGCTCGGAGTTAGTCCAAAGTACCCCTTACAGGCCCACTCCTTGATACAGCACCGGTCCTTGATACAGTCGGCTTTTCCTCCGTTAATCCCTCATCTAAATCTCTAAAATAAATGTGTTAATTACCACAGTGACTCTAGGTATACTTGGGAATATAATTGTAAATTATGCGTAGGATTTGCGGGTTGGGTGGGTGAATGGGTGTCAAATCCGGCCGGACTTTGGCATGCACCAAATCTCCTGGCCTTTCTCTAATGTCTATTCACTCCTTCTTGTGGAAATAGTAATTGTATGCCAAGAGAGGACATAGAAGAGCTCCCACAAATTTATTTATGACCTCAAATTGCGTTGAGCGGGCGGGACAGACAGGAGAGTCCGAGCGTGACAGGCGGAGCGTGCCTTCTCCGCTATCACCATTCACGCCGACCGTCGGACGCGAGCACGCGTCAATCTCGCGTTTAACACGCTATCTCGCATACATGACCGGTTCTGCGGCTTCCGAGACCAAGAAGGCGCGTCATACACGCTCCGAAAGCGATCAGGCAGTGCGGGATGCTGTTGCCGACTATCAGCGCGAGCTAGATGCCAATGGAAGCAGAGCGCGCCATGGCTTCGGTGTTCGGCATTGGGCAAAGGAGCATGGTGTCGATTTCAACACTGTTGCGCGTGCTGCCAACGGCAATCCACTGCTGTCGGAATTCAATGCTCTTAAGCGGCTCACCACCGACGAGGAGGAGCAACAACTCGTCGACTACTGCCTCTTCTCTGCTGATCGCGGCTTTGGGCTAGACCATGCAGCCATAGAAGCTGTGGTCAATGCTTTGGTTGGCTCTCGGGAGCCAGCAGCAGTACCTGTGGGTGTAAACTGGGTGGACCGGTTTATTGACCGGCACGACGAGCTCAAGGGTCACTGGTCTTGCCATCTGGCCAAGGTTCGGGCGCAGGCTGCAAACCCCGAGGCAGTGGCACACTATTTCAAGCACGTTGTGTACGAGAACATCTACGAGCAGCCCGACGGAGAGCGTGTGGCAGCTGAATGCATCTATGCCTTTGATGAGGCCGGTGTTTCCAAAGGCTTCCAGTGTTGGGCGGAGTTAGTGGCTGTGCAGAAACTCGTAACCCGAACTCGCGAGTTCGGCGTCAAACCGCTGTTTGACGAAAAACGCGGGTCATTCGAGTTAAGCGCCCATGAGGTAAAGGAAGTTTGATGTGTGCCGCAACCAGTGATCGTGCTCGGGGGACTTGCTACTTTGTGGCCCTAGTAGCGTAATTACGCCTGGAATAATTGAAGAACATAAATATGAGTTCCAATACATTGTCACCGTCATCCTTGATAAGTATTCTGAACAACTTTTTGATTACCATTGGTCTGTATGTATTGCTCTGTGGCTCTCTTCGTGCTGTCTTTGCCTCCATGTTGAAGATATTGCTACCATGGCCAGTAGCTGTCGAGCCACAGCCAAGTGAAATGGTCAGTTCGTGTGCACCATTACGCTTCTGAGCTGTCAATCGAGAACTCCGTCCATCAAGCCGAACCTCGGCCGAGTGCAACAGGCGCTCAAGTTCGAACTTAGGCGCCGAGTTTGATTCGGTGTTTGGAGTTTGATTGCGTCAAACTCGCGTCAAACCGCAGTTTCACAACACTGAAGGCTTCCACACGAGGACCCGCATCATCGGCAGGGCCTCCGAGAAGATGACATATCAACAGGGAGTTGAGGACCGTGAGCTAATCACGGTCTTAACGTGCATCTGTGCCGATGGCACCGCAGTCCGGCCTATGTTCATCTTCCCAGGCGAGTCTGTCCAGCCTGACTGGGGCAAGAACAACGTGCTTAAGGCGACGATTGCTGCTACTGCGTCTGGCTGGACCAACAACGACCTCGCTCTGCATTATCTGAAGATCTTTGACATCTTGACGCGCGACAAAGCCAATGGTCGGATCCGTGTTCTCTTTGTCGACGGACATGGCTCTCATTTGACGGCTGAATTCATCCGCTATGCCATGAATGCCAACATTGTCATCCTTGCCTACCCGCCGCACACTACACATATTCTTCAGGGCCTGGACGTCGTCGTCTTTGCCTCTATGAAGAAGCATTATGCTGATGAGGTCAAAGCTTTCGAGGCTGCTCATGGCGGCAATGGAATCCGCAAGCGCGACTTTGCTCAGGTCTTCGGCAATGCTTACAGCGCTTCTCGGGTTTCTTGGCGGGGCCCACTTTTTGTTGATACACGTTGGCCCCGCCAAGCAACGGCCCACTTTGCACCGGCATGACGGAATGGCGAACATTCCGGAACACGACCGATCTGCTCCTCTGCCCCGAATGGTGTACATCGCGCACAGCGACGACTTAAAGCAGCGCGCGCTCTATAATTTGGCGGCCGGCATGCGCGAAGCCCGTGTTGCCAAAATCTTTGGGGTGGGCGCGAGGTCGCTGCAGCGGTGGAGAGCAAATCTTTTCCGTTACCACTACGTCAACCGCCCTCCCATGCCTCGCGGCCCTCAGATACGGCTCAGTGAAGACCAGCTTCGGGCGGTCATACGTTATGCCCGTCAAGAGGTTGACCTGCGGACCTGGGAGCTCTGTGACTGGTGCTTTACACAGTTCGGTGTTACCGTCGCAATTCCCACGATGAACCGCTACTTGCGGCGCGCAAACCTGACCCGCAAGATCATCCAAAAAGTCGGATAACCATAGGGTCGCGTTTCTGGTATAACCCCCCCACATATGGGGTACCCCTATAGCTTAGGGGCCCCTACCTTAGGGGGCCCCAGACTCTACCTCAGGCCCTTGTACAATACTGCGCTGAGTCTCAGACGGGCAACTTAATGATTGCTCCGGCATGCCGGCATGCCAGTGGGGTAAGAATGCCGGTGCGGCATGCCGGTAAGGGTGGCATGCCAATGCGATGCATGCCGGTGACTGGGGTATGCCGGCGATGGCATGCCGGTGCCAAGACTTCCAAGTGTTTGAACTGCACTAAGTCCAAGTCGTGAACAAGCACTGTAAGCAGGCAAACATTTCATTGAGTGACACCGAGACATGCAAACCGAAGTACAGGCAGTCCTATCTATCAAAGAACATCATCAGGGTACTGCAGCGGAACAGGAGCCTCGCAGAAGCAATAGTCCGAGTATGTGCGCGCGTACGCATTCCAAACCGCCTTCTCGAACTCAACAAACTTGTCTTCTGTGTCGAATACCTGCTGCCTCGAAGGGAGCTCGACGCGCGGCCAGCTGGAGACAATGGTATGGAATGCCAACACGGGCTCGATCCGCTGTGTCCATTCAGGCGATGTCAGCGGGCTTGCCGACTTGGGCACAAATGAGTCTGAGTCCCAGATTGCGCAAATCATCTGAGACCGCTCCAGGTTGGACTGAGCAGTCAGCTTCGGATCGGACGGGTACATGGTCCGCAATTTATCGTCAAACTGGAAGAGCCTCAGCCGGAACGAGAGCTCAGCAATGTCCCAGACGATGAGACGACGCTCCTGGTCACTGGGCCAAGAGTACTCTTTATCCCCGTCCGAAGGGTTCCACTCTGTCAGCTCGATGTCGTTGAACCGCATGATGCGCTGCGGCGACAACAGGTCGTTCAGCGGCTTCGAAATGCCCTGCGGCGCGACCGGATTAGCAGACGGTGGCGGCGCAACATTGCTAGCAGGCGGCGGCGGCGGCAGGAGAGGAGCAGCGGGCGGTGCGGGCTGCGAGGCAGCGGCGACGACAGGCGGCGGCGGAGGCAGTGCGACAGCAGGCTGTGGCGGCACAGCAGCAGCAGTGGCAGACGAAGTGTTCTCGTCCGGTTGCTGATATGCGCGGCGCGGCACCGACGGGAAGTAGAAGTAGTAGTCGTCGTCGTTGAGGTCCCACCCCAACTTCGAGCGACATCCAACTGCACCTAGCGGCATCATTGGCACTAGAACGCTGCACAGAGTGAGCTAGCTTCATGGGCATGAGTAGAAAGAAACTGACCTTGTGCTCCAGTTCTGCGAGTGCCACAAGCGCAACTGCACTGTCTGCGTCGCGGATGTACCGCGAATGTACTTGGGGTTAGTCCGGTTGCCGTCCCACAGTCGCACAGGCTTCGTCAGTCGCTCTCCAATGAAAGGACCCTCGTGCGCCATCGGAGCGTTCTCAAAGACGAAGACCCAACCGTGCTCATAATCCCACCAGATATCGCAATCTTCCATCTCGTCCAGCATCCTTGTTCGCCTCGTCTCGCCGACTGCAGCAAACTCCAGGACGTCGTCTTCGGTAAGGTTCGAGTCCATTTCCTGCCACCAAGTCAAAGTCTTCATGGCGCGGCTCTGGCGTTTTTTGACGTGCCGCCACGCAGAAGGCTCGTAGAGATATCGCTCGTCCTCCCTGGCAAGGCTCCGCTCGAGCACCGCTTCGTACGGCTCGAAGTATCTTGCCGCAGGTGGATCGGCCGCGTGCACGGGTTCCATGTCGATATCGCTGTCGTCGTCATCACTAGCACCGGGAGTGGATGCGCGCGAGGATGCGGAAGTCGACGTCGGGAGCTGCGACGCAGCCGATGACGGTGTAGTTGTCTGCGAAGTGGCGGTCGATGTAGCGGCAGCCGCCTGCAGCACATTGTCGATGACAGACGGGAATGCGTGATCGATAGCAGCATCGTCGACTTCAACAATTGCGGGCTCGGGCGTGTCGCGGAAGCCGAGGCGTTCATATACGCTGCTTGCTGAGCATACGCAAGGTGGCCGTTCAAGATTTGTTTCCACTCCCAGGCCTTGAATACCACAAGCTCACGAACTGGTGTCGTTGCCAAGGAGTAGAGTAGGTGCGGCCGCAGGAGGACATACGAGGCGAAGAGCCGCGAGCGGTTCATCTCGTTAGCGCTGGCTCCGAAGTGCTCAAGTACAGGAGAGGCAAACACCGCCGCCGCATATCTCGAGTCAGGGACGGGATAATCCTGGGCCTTCTTGAGTGTGCGAGCGCGCATGCGGTCGAGCTCCAAGTTGGCTTGCGATGCATCAAGCGCGACAGGCCATTCAGCGGGCCACCAAGATGGGTAGCTCTCGGGCTTCGTGGATCGAGGACGCTTCGGCAGTCCTATCGCCTGTGGATGCTTTTTGTTCTTGTTTTTCTTGCTGCTCTTCGTCGACTGAGTCTCGGCGTTCTCGATCGCACTGGCTGCATACGCAAGTCATTAGTCGGTGTCGCACGCATCTCATGACTGAATGTACCTTTGCGTTTTTGGCCGGCTACTGCTGACGAAGACGCGCCTGCCTGCTCAACAGCCGCTGTGGATAATCAGCTGCATGCTCAATGGGGAAACGCACGATGTGCACTCACGCTGGTATCCACCAGAGTCTATGTCATTCTGCTCGATCATGGCATCATCCCCGTACGCCGCCCCGGAATACGTGTTTCCTCCACCGTAGTAGTCCTGACTGGCCACAAGGTGCGCGGGCTGGTATCCGTATTGACCTTCATCGTAGGCTCGGGTCTCGCAGGGGAACGGCGGAGACACCTCAATTTGGTCGTGCTGGGGGTCTGCTGTCCAGTACTGGGTGAGCGGTGTGGTCACAAAGAAGACCGGAACACAGAGTTGCGCATATTGGCGCGCGACCGTTTCGTTGTCGGTAAAGACTCCGCGCGCGTATTTGCGGTAGTTGCTGATGCGAAGGTCGGCAGCGAGCGGGACCATGCGCTTGTTGATCGCCAGAAACCGCGCGAGCCAAGCGCGACTCGACGCGTACGAATGCCAGCCGCGCAGTTCCGCGAGTGCTCGCTGCCAAGCCGCCAAAGTCTCCTTGACGTCGCGCTGCGTCAGGTTATGGTCGAAGAGAAACTGCATGGCCTGGCGGCCAGTTAACACCGCTTTGAAGGGCGCTGCGCGACGAACTTCGCCGGCAACTGCAGCTCGGGATCCTCCTCAACGTCGCCGAATCTCTCCCAGGACTTGCGCATGGCGTTCTGCAGCGCCCTTGTCGGGCGGTAGGTCCTGCCGAAGTCGAACGTCATGAAGTGGTTGTCGAAGTCGACTTCGTAGAACTCCATGTCCCGGGGGGTAAGCGTTGAGTGCACGCGCCGTTCGACGCGGCCATCCTTCTCGGTCGGGATGAATGCCATGTGCCACCTGGTGGGCTCATGGAACATGGGATATCGGGTCTCCTCGTGAGGACCGTACCGGCCATCGATGCGCATTCTCGGTCGAGTGCGGGGCGGCAACGGTGGGATGTAGTCGACGTTGCTGAGAATGAGGATGCGGTGACGCGGATTATATCCCGGCGGCGCCGGCAAATGCGTATAGGTCCACCAACGATGATGACGACCAATCGGGGGTGCGGTCGGATCTGCAGCGTACATCTTCTCATCGATATGAAACGGGATGAAGGTGCGCAGAACGTCGGCGTTTGTTGTGGACGGCGGGAGCTGGCTGCGTTCGCGTGCCTCCTCTGCGCCAAGCATGAGCCGGACTAGGACGTTCTCGTGGTTGCGCCAGTTGCACCATATCTGGGCTGCAAGGTACCATTCTCCCAGCTTGGAGAAGAACGCCTTTTCTGTGGTCTTACTGGCGTCGTGAGGAATGGTGCCAGGCTGGCCGGGCATGGAGGACTGCTCGGACCATGCAGCCGCGTACTCCTTAAAACCAGGCACGACATAGATCTTCGGACGCCTGGGTGCGAGCTCCAAGCGTAAGGCATGTCGCGCCCGCACTACGGAGGGCCTGCGCAACTCGCGACGAATCTTCTTCATATCCTCGTCGATGCGCAGGGCGTGCTTCATCATCAGATACCACCTGTATTTGTCTTCGTAGAGTGGTGCTGGTTCCAACATAACGGGGCCTGACGACGAAAGCAACTTGTCCCGGGTGTCGTTGTAGTTGAAGAATCTAGATGAATATCAGACTCGAGACATCCTGGTGGTCCGAGGTACGCACGGTTCCCAGTCGGCCTGGGGCGAAGGCGGGGGGGAATTGAGCCAGTACTCTTCACTGATGTGCCTGATCAGAAGCGTATCGCGCGACCGCAGGAGAAAGAACTTACGGCGTCAAGCCATTGGGAATCGTCAACGTCCACGGCGTCCCTGGTGTGACGCGCCGCTCAGGGATGGAACTGCCTGTAGTGAGCACCTAATCACTTCACCAAAAGTGAACAGAACTCACATCCTCAGGCGTGGGTCGCGTTGCGACCCGCGCCTCTGCCGCACCCGCCGTTGGCGATGACGCCCGATCCGTGCTAGATAGTGCAAGATCATCGTCAGATCATGCACTATCTAGAGGATCAAACGGACGTACCTGGCCCCTGCATCTGGCGGTAACGACTCGTTCTCCTCGAGCATCGTGATGGGTCAAGCGGCGACGTGCGCAGCGTGGATGGGGACGAAGTTGCGAGTCCTTCGCGAAGTACACGACTGTACAGTTCACGTAGTCACAAGCAACAGGCAAAGTCCAGAGGGAATTGCACGACTGCAATTTCCCTCCGCACAGTGCCGTTGGGAGGGGGGGTGGAGATGGAACGAGAGGCGCGGCGGCGCGATGTCTACGCGCTGGACGACGGTGCGGAAAGAGATGCGGAAGTTGCCGGTTGATTCGGATGACCGGGAACAGTCCCGAAACGTAACTCCGCCAACGTTACAGTACCAGCAGCTGGGCGCCCGGGCGCAATGCAAGCCAGCGATATGCGCCCGATGCGCGCAGTTTGCTGCCGGGTTATGTTCGTGCGCGGTAAGCGAGAGCAGCTATTCGTGAATCCGGGGTAGATGGCGGACCTTTGGGACGGATCAGTTACAGGCACGCAAAGCTGGTAAGCGCTCACCGATGACGGAACAGTGCCCGACAGGACGATCTCCGCTGCAGAAATCACGTCAGCCCGTGCATTGGCTGAGCAAACCCGCATGAAACGACGCATTAAAAATCGAATAGGTGTCCAAACCGCACGATGCAAACATGCAGATATTACGTCGTGCGGCTGAGACACGTACTCGGCGAATGCGTTGCAGCAGTCGAACTTACCTTTGTATGTTTGGTTCGTATATGAGCATGCGGCCATCGTGCAAATGCAAGACGTGCTGCACGACGTATGTTAGCACTGAACCTTTGCTGAGCAGTAATTACTAAACAGTCCATTCAGCGACAGAAGTGAAATTAGCACGCAGTGCAAACGCTGCTGCATTTACACCGCGAGCTAATCTCACTTCAATGCCGAATGCTGACGGTCGAGAGCTTACCTGCCTCTGGACTGGCATGCGCGACCTCGGCTTTCCGATGCTTGGGAACCTTAGCCTCAGTACGGCGATCTGCAAACAAGCATCAGCCATTCGACAATGCTAAGTAGTTCACCGCAACGCGATGCGGTGAACACCCAAAGCACGTACATTTCATGGGTTTCGGACGTGCGAGACGACGATGAACATCTCAGTAAACATGTGCACAGCCACCGGGATACATGATCGGCAGGCACAGATTATCATTTGTCGATCCGGGATAATGCGAAAGACCAAATCAGGATGACGAGCATTTGAGATATGGAACACAGATGGAGATTAAAATTCAAGCAGCATGATGAGGGGGAGCATAGTCTAGTGAAATATCTAAGCAGTTTTGGGACGTTTAGCGGGCCGTGTTTCCATCTTCAGCGGGGCGACTGCGAAACGCTTCTGGCCGACACTCGCCTTGGCCGAAGTATCGTCGTCCGTCGTGGTTGGGATTTCGATGACCTCGAGCGACAGGGCGCGACTGTGGACAACGCGGGCAACCACAGTTTGCTGCGAAACGTGAATGCCGATGCAGGTACCTAAGCCAAAACGGCGCCACTGTTGCCCAACTGCGTCGAAGACCTCCAATCCGTGCGTATCGTCAACGAAGAACTTCGCGAGACCGGACTTCATGCAGTTCCAAGTCAAGCGGTTGTCCGTGATTGCGACAGTCAGCTCATGGTAGGAACGATTCTACATTTGTTAGTCGAAGGTACAAAATGAATTGCGCCAATGCTCACCATCAACTCAAGATTCAACTTGACCTCCCGGGTTTTGAAGGCGAAGGTCCGCGTGAGGGGGATGTGGGCGACGGCGCGATTAGCTGCGTGCAGGGATGGGCTGGCCGCGGTGTCGCCGCCCAGGGACGACGAATCGGGCGGAGGGCTCGGAGTCCTGGTCAATGCGGCAGCGCGCTGCTTGCCCGCGGCTTTGGCGCTGGTTGTCTTCGTCTGAGCCGACCGAGTCGGGCGACGAGCCGTGATGCGAGGTTTTTTGACGGTGCTGATAGACGATTTCGCGGCGCCAGTGGCCTTCACAGGGCGCGGCTTCGAGTTCTTCACAGGTTCTGCAAGTGGCCCTCGAGAGCGATGGAGGAGGCGGCGCCAAGCGTTCGATTCAGTATCACTGGACTCCTCGTCGGTTCCGAAGAAGTGCGGTACGTCGGATGCGGTGCGTGAGCCGGACGGAGAACGCGATTGTGCCTGGACTAGATCTGCTGACAGTGAGAACATGCATACAGTCAGTGATGAAACAAATTCACCTATCTCGGCCTGACGCTCTGAAGCACGCCGGGCAAGCCATGTTCGGAACTCCTTCTTCTCGCTGTCATACACTGCGAACGGGCCATAGGGATCAGAACGAAGAGGAGACCTCGCGAGCGCGACGTCCTGGGTACAGGTGTCTTTTGATGCGTTGCAGTTGAGACACTATAACGAAGTGAGAGTCCAGCCTAGGAAGTGCAAAATAACGACGCACTTTGATGAAAGTGAGCTCTGCATCTTCGCGCCCGACGAAGGAGTCGAGATCGCGTTCAGTAGCCCCGCACCGGGAGCACATGATTTCGCACCAGAGTGGTGGCTCGACACCTCGAAGTTTCAAGCTCGGGTCGTGCGGGCCGCAGATAAACTCGACGTCAGGAGAAAAGTTGTTGGGGTGCTGGGTGCGACGATAATGAATGTATGCGACCTTGCATGAGACGACGTTGGCCAGCTCAGCGAGATCGAGCTGTTCGGATGGGCTTAGGTGTGAAGCCCGGCGCGGGCAGACCGAGTACGACGAGAGATAGGCGTGGACCGCGATTGGCGGCCTGCAGCTGCTGCGATCCTTGCCATCGGCGGCGAGGTGATGCGACGATTGGTGAACATGGAGAGTTTACTGAAAGCGCGATGCAGACGGTGGGGAACAGACAAAGCCGAGAGAGATGCTCGTGGGCTATGCCTGAAATTTGGTTGACGGTCGTGGCGCGCAACTGCTTGGGCGTGGGAACTCAGGGCTGTCGGGCTGTACGAGAAGCCGCGGGAATTCATCCTTGAAACGCTTCGCAGCAAGCGACAAGATGAAACGTGTATGTAATGTCATGACTGCGCAGGTAGCCAAATATTCCAGTGAATATGGTCGTTGGGTTTGGTCGAACACCAGAGTGCGAAATGTGGTCGTGCAGGTTCCAACCTGCAGATGAGGCACCCATGCCGCGAGGACATATCCTGAGTTTTGGGAAAGAGGAAGTCTCAGCGGTTCAATGCGCCGTGATGTGTCTGAGCATATCACAACGGTCACATCTCGACTTGCTTCTGGCCGGCCGGCGTGCGAAAGAAGCTATCCGTATGCGAGTGAGATATAAGCCCACACCGGAAAGACGGAGCTCCGTATTCTCTCTTTAAGGACGCCCCACGAGCTTGTCTGCCTTGTGTTTTCTCCTCCCTCGAACGAGTTGCCAGCATGGCGGCTAAGAAATCTAGTCAGCACACCGCCAGCACCGTTTTTCTCGTCGTCTCACTCACGTTGTCGCAGAAAAGGCAAAACTGGCGCAGGCGGCGCTAGCTGCGCCGCCGATAACTCCCTCGCATAAGGCACACGGCACTCGCGCTCAGACCCGTGCATCGACATCGACGATGGCATCGCCGCCCAAGGACAAGCCGGCGCGCAAGCCCAGGATGTGTCGGACGTGTCACGCGCCCATGAAGGGTCATGCTGCGACGGAATGCGGGGTGCGTGGCAGTATCACTCTTTCTGTTATGATTACTTATGCCGAGCAGGGCAAGAAGTCAGGTACGGACGCGTTGACCGCCAAAGCAGCGCGGGCCGAGGAAGTCGTCATCGCCGCGCATACCGACTTGCAGTCTCGCCGCATCGACGCCGTCATAGCGGAAGTGCTTGAACTCAACGACGGTGTGGCGGACGAGGCACAAATCTCTCAGGCGTTGACGAACGCCGGCCTCAAGATGCCGGACGGCAAGACCTTGGCCAACTTTGTCCCCGCCGAGCCGTATGTAGACACGGATGACGAGGAGGATGATGACGACGACGACGGCGGCAACGGCGGTGGAAACGACGACGACTCTGGCGAGGTTATCGGTGGCAGCAGCAACGGCGACGCTATGGACGTGGAGCAGCCGCTGCCGAGCAGTGAAGCCGGCGGCTCTGTCACCCCAGCCCCGAGTGCAGATGCCGTGGCACCGCAGCCGCTGGGCACCATCACCAATGTGCCGCTTGGTCAGGCTGACCCCGCAAAGAAGAAGAAGAACGTCAAGAAGCCGACGTATCTGCTGAAGGGCGGCTTCACAGCGACGTCGGGCGGTGTCCTACCCATGGGTGAGACGTCGCCGGACTCCCTGTGGTCACAGCTGATACCCTGCAGACTTGGAACGGAACGGCCTTCGCAAGACTGAGTATCCAACGCAGGCAGAGAAGGCAAAACGCATACCTCGTATGTTTCAGGCGATGGCGCAGAAAGTATGTTTCTCATTTGTTAGACTCCGTGCTCCTCACGGACGTGACCAGGGTGATACGCTGGCCAGCCGCACTAATGGCTGGGCGTTTTGTGTCTTCCTGCCGCGCGGTGGAGCTGGCATCATGAGGACTTGGCAGTCGGCGACGATTACGAAGGAAGCCCGGGCCTACTCGACAACATGAGGGACTCCATTTATGAGACGTTCCAGCCCTTCCGCTTACAGTATGCAAAAGAGCTCGAGAAACAGAACAAGGCCATGGAGGACCAGGTACAGTATTGGAAGGCGCGCACTGAAGCGAAGGACCGTGAGATCGAGACCCTGCGCAAACAACTGGAGAACAGGGAGGACAAGGAGAACGAACCTACGGCATGATGACTCATTGAAACTGTTTCTGTCTTCAGCATGTCATCGACGTGAATTGAAATCTCAGTCACACACCTTCACCTACGATAGTCCGCCCGTATTAGACGCCGGCCCACGCAGGGCAGCCCCTGTACAGTTTCAGCTTTCTGCCGCGGAGGTAAATCTTATTTCAAACCTTACTTTTGTTTTTTATTTGTTCACACCAGCATAAGACGCGAGAAAAAACCAATGTTCGTAATCGAGAGATACACAGCAACTAGGAATGCGCGATAAGACAGCGAGCACGAGAGCAAGAAAGGCACTGATTGAGTGGAGGTGGGAAGGCAGCAGACAGCAGAGCAGTCACAGAGCACGACGGGGCGACACAGAGGAGAGAGCACGAGGATTGGAAGGGATTGGATGGGATGGAATGGACAGCGTGCCCGAGCAAGATATTCACGACGGTCAGCCAAGAGAGTCACCAGCACTACAGGATACAATACAATATCATTGGCCCGCCCCCGCTCACGCGCGCCCACCACGAATGCACAGTACGTGCTAATCCGCAGTTCGACACGCGCTGCCCGCCGTTCACATTCGTCTGTGACGACGGCGGGCAGAGCGAAAGAGAGCGGGGGGCATTTGAAACCCCGCGCGCCCTCAAGTCGGAGTCGGCCGTTGCGGAGTCCGAACTGGACTTCAAATCGCGCGGCTCGGCCCGCAATCTTTCTTCCTTCTCGTCTTTGACAGCGCGCCACCGCCGACTGCGGCGGCGTCGTTGCTGCCGCCCGCCCCTGCCGTCGACAGCCAGGTGCACCACCACGGCGCACTGCGCCGTCGGACTCCCGTGCGCTCGAACCCGGGCGCCGCGGACAGCGCAGGCTCCACGCGCGCGCAGCGCGCACCCTAAGGTGCGCCCGATTTTTTACTTTGTCTCTGCGTATTGCTGACCTGCAGCAGATTCGCGCGTTCCGGCGCCGTCACCGGTGAGTCAGCCAGTTGCGCGATGCGCGACGCCTGCTCACCGCGCCTTCTCCCCCTCCCGCCCGCCCTTCTCCCCTCGCCACACTCCCCGCTCGCCCCCCTTTCCCACCTTCCCGCACCTCCGCGCTGCCCCGTCCACATCGCCCGTCGTATCACGTTCGTGTGAATGGCGTGGGGCTGCCTCTCTCGCCGCTCGTATGACAGTCGTGTCAACGGGCGGTGGAGAGTCGCAGGTGGGCGAGGCAGCACGGAGATGGCTTACCTACAAGCGCCCCCGACTCGCGGTCGTGGAAAGAAGCGCAAACTTATCGACGAAGATGAACTGCCCGCCGTAGATAGACTGAGTGAATGCTTCGAGAGGCGAAGCGGCGAGCTGGAATTGCCCACGCTGACGGCGGGGGCAGGCTCGTCGCGGACCGCATCGTCGACGGCGCCGGCACCTGCGGCCAGTGTGCCACGAACACCGACGAGCAAGCGGGTGAAGCAAGCCGACGGTAGGGCTTCCTGTCCTCGCTCGCCGCGTAATATCTTGCGGAGAGCGCTGCCTGGGCCGTCGAAATTTTCCGTCGATCAGTTGTTGCCGATGTATCGTGCTCTTGTCCAGGAGGCTACGGTCATTTTCTGTCAGCTCGATTCAAGGACATGGGTCGCGCAGATGTACGATTTCGAGGAGTGCCGTCGTCTACCTGGAGTAACGGGATGGACCGTCATCACTGCTGCCGTTGAGCTCGACGGCAAAGCCACGTATTCCTGTGCTCCCTGTCCAGATTATAAAAAACACAAGGATTGTGTTCACGTGCGCATGGTGACGGATCCTAATGGACCATCTTGGATTATATTATCAGACGAACGTGTGTCTCAATAGTCATGAATAGCGGGTCATGTCTAACTGGTGGTGCAGATGGCGAAGAATTTGTGCCTCTCGAGGGTTGCGGAGAAGCCGAGACCGGCGTGCCTCAGTGGACATTTGCAGTCCTGACGGCTGATGCTCCGCCAGTGTTGGTCAGCCACGCAGGGACCGAGTTCACGTCCGGAACATGGGCATGCAGCAAGGATCGAGTCGCAAACTGTCATCACGTAGGAAGACTACGTCGCTCTCTTCGCGAGTCCGTGGGCCGTATGAATCGCGAACTTGGTAATCCTGAAGTCATCATCGACGAAGAGGCCGACGCGCGTGAAGCTCGGGAGGCCCAGCAACACAGAGGTGCGTTGCTTGACTTCCAATATTACGCAGCTGACGACGTTCCTAGCTGAAGATCTCAGTAATCGGGATAAGGATAAGGAGCGCAGTGTGTCGCATGAGCCTGTGGGACCACCGCGATGGTGTCGTCTGCCTGGCGATCTCGTTCCTTGGTTCGCGTCAGTGGATCCGGTACCTGCAATCCTGCCGCTGGGTGTGAATGGCCGCTGTCGCTGTGGAGGTTCGGCTGCGCCGGATGCAGCGAAACGCACGATGAGCTGCACTGTCTACGGGTCCAAGCGGGCGGTCTCTGTTGCCATCGAAGTTCAGGCTTGCGCATCATGCACGATATCTCAGGTCTTTGTTGGTCCGGATCTTCGGGAACTCGGTCTCTTCAATTTCAACAACTGCAGCATCTATACACACGAATTACTCAACAATTTCACGAGCTCGATCACCGCGCACGAACTTCCCTTTCACGCCTATGCCACAGTGGTATCACGTGCTTATATTGAGCACGACAGCAGCATCGAGTTCGTTGCAGACGAGACCTTCCGGCGCGTATGGTTTTCGTTTCGCAGACTGCAGAATCTCGGCGACAGCTTCCAGTGCGAGCAGTGCGGACCGAACCCCAAATGCGTCATCTTTGATGGTGTCACGGCGGGGTTCAACTCAAAGTACCTCACGTCGTTGTTAACGCCGCCGACTACGATTCTACCCGGCGCCCCAATTCGTTCGACCGTGAGACCGCCCATCGAGGCAACATCGGTTGTGTGGGGTCACATTCGGCAGCGCGCGCAGGCTGCTGTTCGTTGGCGCCTGAGTTTGACGAAGGCGAACAAGAGTCAGGCCGGCGGTATTAGTCAAGACTGCGACGAGACCTCTGCGCGTGCTGTGCCTGACGCCGATGTCGATACGAAGCAAGCTGTGCGAGCGACTGCATCGCGACTCTCAAAGCGCGATATTGCCGACCGAGCCATGCGGGACAGCTTGCCTGACATTGCCGATGAGCTTGGCTTTGTTGATAAGGCATTGGGTGACATGTTTCGTGTTGTGGTTACCCCGAACTATGGGAGTGAGGAGGAGCGGCGAAGGTTGTATTTGGAGTTGCTCAACCAGGTGCGTATTCCTGTGACAGAAGTTCGCAGCGACTGACATGGTGCAGGTATTAGCGTATGAGTCGGTCCTTCTGTTTACGCCGGCAACGACCTGGGTGGCTTTGGCTTGTCTGGAGAACAATGAGGAGAACGCAGCGCCGGTGTTGAAGCGCTGTGTGCCTGCTATCGGGGCCGTTGCGTCTGACGAGTGGAAGCAGACTCAGTCCTACTCAACAATGCTGCGTGACGTTGTGAACTTCGTGCGGCGTCGGGCCATCCGGGTTATGTGCAGCCTCAGTGAGCACACCTTTGAGCCTGCTGTGCCTGTCAACGACTGCGACAATTGGGAGGAGGTACGCCTGCGGCCGATTGAACGATGTGAAGGTGCTGATATCGTCTAGACAGGAACGTTCTACGGCCGTCCGAGGGTTCGTCTGCGACCCGCCTATCCACATCTTCCGGGAGACACCAAGGTCGACCGCTCTGTCATCACAGATGGTGGCGCAGGCGGCATTGGTTGCTCAAAATATTTCGAGGCCTATGGTATCAGCGGCCAGACGGGAGGACTCATGGCCGCCTGGTGCCCGCACCTCGTCTGCCTCGGCTTTCATTGCATTCCCAAGGGCGAGGGTCGCAACGATGTGTTCTCCGCACTGTTCACTCGTTGGGAGATTCCTCCAGAGACGGTCGTGTACGACTTCGCGTGCGCGCTCGCACATTATTGCATGCTGCGTGAGCCGTTGTTCTTCAAGAACACGCGCTTTGTGATCGACGGTTTTCACGCCAAGGGGCACACGCGCTGCTCAAAATGCTGCATGATCAGCAGCTACAAGAACGACCCTGACCTTGCTGCCGTCAATTCAAGTGCGGCGGAATGCGGCAATCGCGGACTCCTCAAAATTCGGCGGTCGCTCAGTTATATGACTCAGCGGCGGGCAATCGTATACGTGCACACATACTTGGCGACTTGGAACCGTGAGCGCCGCCTGCACATTGCGCGCAAGACAAATCGGGCCGCTCCGTGCACATAGGACGTGTTCTGCACCATGACGCTGGATGTAATTGTCAATTGCGCATTTTGTACTTAGTGTAGTTTTTTTTTTTTTGAGTAGACTTTGCGAGGGAGTGTCCGTGCGCGACTCAGCGACCAGTATGTACAAGGGCCCCGTAGTGTCTTTGGCATACTAAATATGGGGCCCCATGACGGTTGGGTACACAAATCTGGGGCCCCTACTATGTGGTACCCCTAGTATGCGGGGCCCCTACTATGTGGTACCCCTAGTATGTGGGGCCCCTACTATGTGGTACCCCCAGTATGTGGGGCCCCAGGTACTAGGTGGTACGCCCCCAGATACTAGGTAGTACCCAAAGTGTGTGGGGGTTATACCAGAAAATAGACCCTTTGGCTACCTCCAAAAAGTAGCTGCGAATAAAGACCCGGTTCTATGTGCGGCATTCAGAGACTTTGAGCAGCCATACATGCATGCTCGGCAATGTGTGTGGGTTGACGAATCATCCAAGGACAACCGCACATTGTATCGCCACTATGGATGGGCTCCGCATGGTCATCGCGCCGTTCATCGCGTTCCCTTTGGCCGTGGACAGCGCTACAGCATACTACAGGCGATGACAATCGACTCCGGGTACATTGCAATGCGCGTTGTGAAGGGTTCGGTCAAATCTCTGGAATTCATGGACTTTATACTCAACGATGTGGTGCGTACCCTGACCTCCTCAACGAACTGATTGGCTGAAATTCTTGACAGCTCCCCAAGATGAATCCGTACCCAGCCGATCGCAGTATCCTTGTGATGTACAACTGCAAGATTCACAAGCCAGAAACACTTCGGGAAGCTGTAGAAGCTGCTGGTACGAATAAAAATCCCATCTTGATGAACACTAACTTGATAAAAAGGTTGCCGCCTCATTTTCATTCCTCCATACTCACCCGAATTCAATCCAATTGAAGAAAGTTTTTCTTGTTGTGCGTAGCAGCCACTGGCCTCTTCACGACAATGCTCACTGTCCCACAGTCAAGGATTATCTATAATCGTCGCCTCCAGACTAGCAACACCCCGGTTTACGATTTGCTCGAAGCAGCTGCAATTGTCACCGCCGAGAAGGCTCGTGCATGGGCCATTCATTCTGGATATTCAGTCGATTAGATAGCTTTATTCTGCGACTGCAATCAGAGACAGTGTTTAAGAAATGCGAGCGGATGCATGGTCTGTGAATGAAAATGAAATGAGAGATGCGGCTGTGATGTGAGAACGATGCGACAAGAATGCACGATGGAATGTGGACTTAATGATGGGTGGATGGAAGGAGTACGGTAAGAGTAAAACGGGGTAGTGCAGAAAAGGATTAGTACTCAGAGGTTGAGAAGACGGCAGCGCTTCCGAGTGCCAGCATCAAGCTGCGTGCACCTGGCCCAATCCATCGGGTTAAAGCCCGCCTCCTTGCACTCCTGCCATCTGCGCTTCTTCATCTTCTGCGACGGATGATGGTCCATCGCCACAAGCTTCTCCGTGAACTCGTCCGGAAACTCACCGAGTTCACAATACTCACGCAGCGTCATGTCATGCACGATCTCTGGCATCGGCGACGAAGCACGGTCTCCATCGTCAGGCCGAGAAGCCCGCCCTTGAATGCCCGCAGTGGCTACAGCGGTGAGGTTGGACATGAAGCCATTCATCATTGCCATGACCTCGCCAGCACCGAACGTAGTCGAAGGCGGGGCAGGAACGGGTGGCATAGCGACAGGCAGGGCAGCCGGTGCAGAAGCGGAAGCCGCAGGCGCAGTTGACGGAGTACGGTTGGACACCATCTTGAGAGCCTGCTCGCGCGAAAAGTGGAGGGATTTCCTCAGGAGCTCGTCGAGTGTTGCCTTCTCCAGGCACTACATAATGATTAGCCCAGCCACGCGCAGCCAGGGTTGCACTCACAATAGCAGTAGCGTAGGCTGAAAGCCGCGGCTGCTTGGTCATGTCGAAGTGGAGCGAGGTCTCTTTGTCGACAGCGCAGTGAAGGTCAGGGTGAGCCTCACACCCGCCCGGCGCATACTTCTTGAGGATAGTCTCTTGCATGTGCACAACACGTTCGTCCGTCGTATCGTCCTACGTTGGCATCAGTGTTGATCCCTGGATTCAAACGGTGCCATACCTCATCGTCGGTATCGCTGTCGACAGGAGCTGCTGGTGAAGGGCGGACAGCGGTGCTGGCCGCTGGCTCGTTCCCTGCAGTCGGAAGTGCGAAGGGATCATCCTTGGACGGGATAGTTCCAATACGTTTCGGAATAGTGGCAGGGACGTATTCAGTCTGTCAACGGGGTTCAGTATAGAGAACGATGAGAGAAACAGTGGTCAGTACCGCGGCGGGAGTCCCATCGTCCATGATCTCACGCGTGTAAACGAACAAGATCGTCTTTGATGCGTTTCGGGGCTTCTTGACCTCTTCCCAGAAATTCCGGATACCTGCGAGCGATCCGAGCGGGTTCTTGGGAGCATTATTTTGCGAAAGCCAGCGCCAGGAAACCCGAGCGAGCGAGAACTTCTGGGGCTCGACCTGGATCTGCGCGGCAAGTGTGCCGCGTAAATCGGCGGCAGTGACGTTCCAGTCCAGTTCAAACGTTTCGGACCGCACATCTTGCTTTGGCACTTTCTGGGACTTCATGGTGTTCTTCTTCCTCTTGCCGCTCGCAGCGACAAGGATCTTGTACTCGGGCGTGAAGACGGACACACATGCGTAAGATTTGTTGCGCGCGGTGGGAACGGGATCATCGTCAAGCTCGGGGGTTCCGCGGACAGACTCGGGCACATCAGGCTCAGGTTCCTTGACCGCGCGCGCAGAGGCCTTGACGGTGCGGCCGGATTTTTTGACACGACCCACGGGAGCCTTCACACGAGGAGCCTTGAAGAACGGGTCGAACTCGACGTCCGGGTCGCTGAAGAAGCCCTCGTCATCTGGGGACGATCTGGGCGGTAGGCTACAGGTATCGACTGGGAAGAAAAATGAGCATTGCACAACCTGGACCGTAAAAATGGAAGAATATACCGTCTGAGTCGCGGTCCACGTCGATAAATGCCTCCTGATACCCGCCCACCCCTCGAGAAGGGAGGGTGGGCTCGTTCATGAGGTCTCTGAGCACCCCACGCGCGTTTAAAATGGCACGGTCGCAGTCTTGGGCTGGGTGGTACAGTCAGCAACTCATCGTCCAAACACGGCCAGAACTCACGATTATCTAGGATAAAATTAAAAGGGGGAAGGTTCATATGCTACCAGACGGTATACGGACAGCACAAGATCACGCAGGAGTTGTCGAGCGATGCAGGGAGTCAGAGAGAAAAAGCGGACTGTGAACTTGGATCACAGACACGCGGCACGGGCACTCCTGCCGGTGACCCGGTGCAAAGTGGGCCGTTGCTTGGCAGGGCTGACGTGTATCAACAAAAAGTGGGCCCCGCCAAGAAACCCGAGAAGCGCTGTATCTGCGTGCCTTTGTCGAGTCAAACATCAAGGCCGCGTTTGCAAAGACGGGCATCTGGCCGTACAATCCGGATGTCATCAGCACCAGGCAAATGGTGCCAAGCACGGCAACAAGCATCAACGGCTTGTTCCCGCATGCGCAGCCAAGCCCAGTCCGGCGCGTCATGGCTGCCTACTCCAATCGCATCTCCCAGGCGGCCATGAGTGCAGGCGAGCTGGAGCTCATCGACCCTGCATTGCTGCCTGCCGCACCCCAGACGCCACAGCGCCAGCGGACCCTAGATATCGCGCTGTTCACGCCAGGTGCTCGGATGCGCTCGCTTGAACAATCGCTCGCCGAATCAAGTACAGCCAGCATCTTGGCATCCAGCGCACGCATCACCGCAGCACAGTCCACAGCGCTCACGTTCCCGCCTATTCTCGAGAGCGCGCAAGCCATCGCGATGCCTGACTGGTCAGTGCTGGCAGCCGAGGAGCCCAACGTGGAGGACTTGCGCACAGAGCTGTTCGCAGCACAGCGGCTTGTGGCGGCACAGAACGCGATCATCGAATCGAACAATGCCCAGCTTGTCATTCAGAAAATGGTGCTCAAGAAGGCCAACATCGCATTGCATGGGAAAGAGGAGCGCGAGAACGAGAAGAGCAGCCGCAGCCTGTTTCCGAAGGGCATGGGCATGATCGTCACGTCTGACGAGCTCATACAGCGCTTGGAGGACAAACAGGCAGAGCGGGACATGGAGTTGGCGGCCAAGGAGGAAAGGGAACGGGTAAGGATGGCAAGGCTGCAGGAAAAGAAGGAAGAAGCGGAGCGGTGGGCTGTGAGGAAGGCAGCGCACCAGGTTGAGGTGAAGGCTCACCGACTTCGCTGTGGGCAGCTGAAGGAGCAAGGAGTGCCCAAGAAGAACTGGCCTGCGGGCCCCAAACGACTGACAAAGTCTGGGGTGCTCCGGTCGAGGATTATAAGGCAGACAGAGGATACGGAAGAGGAGTCCGATCCGGAGAGTGATGCTGCGGGCGCAGCAGATGAATAATACTGATTTGATGATTAAGATGTGTCAGCATTGTGATCTGAAGCATGACGACTCGGACGAGTCCTATAGTCTCGAGGTAGAACCTTCGCACCTCGAGCGAGGTGGCCCAGCGGTTGCAATCCGGACGTTGTCCGGACGCAATCTGGGCGCTGCACGTCACGTCACAAAGTGTATCAAGGACCCGGATGTGACGTTTTGCGGGGTCCTCCGTAGGATATTCACACCCATTCTCCAATTCATTCCCCACCCTATTTGAATTTTTTCGGGCCTCACAAGAACCACCTTCAACTTTCTATGTACTTTTTTCAGAAAGGGAAGCTACTCCGGAGGAGAAATGGCGGCAGTGCAGAAAGGTGTATCAAGGAATGGGCCAACACTGTAATGACGCACGCGAATACCGCACCAGGTTTCGCGCATCTGAGCGCGCGGCTTTGCAGGACGACCACAACAAACTCCGGCTTGTCATTCGCTCGCGTCTGCGGATTCGAGAATCGCATTGAAAAGTGAAATGTGCGGTGCGGGTTGGAAACTTGGTTGACGAGCGGGAACTTCGTGGGCTGCCGCCCGCGCAGCGAGTTGTACCTGACAAGCGATGCGCGGTTGCGTCCGGACGTGAAGAATCCGGCCCCAGGGTCCCAGGGTAAACATCGCCCACAGAACGCCGCTCCGAACGCATGGCCCGAGTTGGCGTCGACGGTACGTTACGAACCCGGGACAAGACCGCCAAGTCTGCAGTTTGAACCCGTGTCCGCGAGCACTCAGTCCCCCTCCTTAGGCCGCTCTCCTCACTTGCTATGCAGTGTGCGCCTTTGTGCAAATGCCACTTCCGTGCATACTGTAAAGCTAATAATTATTACCGGGGCCTCTGTACCGTGACACGTCGGAGACATTACCTTGGGTCTCCCGTGACACGTGACCATGGCCATATGACTGACAAAAATAACTGATAGGTGTACTGGTATTTCTCACCAGGAGGACATACAGTGGCCCAATTAGACAATGTTGTGCCGGATTATTTGATTTCTGGACCTTTCCAGGTTCCCCAACGCTTCAACCAGGTAATTCATCGAGAAATAAGGCACTAATTGCTCTAATTTGAGACATACTATGTAAAACCCCCCTTCATGTAATCCTATATCATGCGCGCCGAAGGCGCGCCGCTCCCGACGGTAATAACTGAGCAATTGGGCCTTCGAACGGCGTGACATCTTATTACCTTGAGCAGCCCGTGACATGCTACAAAACACGATTATTACCGGGCCGCGCGTCCTCCGTGACGCGTGACGCGGTAATAATTATTAGCTTTACAGTATGTGCAACGCCCAGCTCGCTTCGCCGCGCCGACATGCACGAGCCCACATGCATCATGCATCCCTCGATCCCCGCGCGCAGTATCAGGAGCGCGTGGTAGCGAGTGGCCGACGGGAATACGAGGCCGAGGCTGACCACGCGAAAGGGGGCGTTCTCATCGCCGGAAAGAGCTCAGGCCCAGATCTCCGGAAGGGTCCACATAGTTCCACGACCTCCTCCAGCTCCTCGCCAGCGCCATGTGCAACCCCAACTGGACGCACGCACCTCACACGCCCCACACACAGCGTCCATCACGCGCTTTGCATGGCATCTCGCGATGTGCGATGTGCGTCGCGAGCGTCTTCTGCAAAAACCCAAATGCTCTACAGCCCCAGTGACAGCTACTTGTGCATTCCAGAGCAGCCGGGTCGTTGTGTAGCACTTGAGAGCATCCCAGAGCAGCCATTTGATGCGCCATAGCATCCCAGAGCATTAAATTGACGCGGCAAAGCACTCAAAAGCCAAACACGGCTGCTTCTGCGCGCTTTCGATGCTTTGGCTGCTCTGCCCGCCCCACCTCATTCTGCCGTGGCTCGGCTTGTTGCCATCGGCCTACGCTCATCACGATGGTCACCAAGAAGATTTTGTTCGGTCTTTGCTGAGTTCGAACCTCTCAACTTGCTCTCTCCTCCCCCGAATCTGCGGGGCCGCGCGCATCGCGCTGGTTGCCTGCCGCCTCCCACTAATTCCCCTCCCCGGCCATGCCTTCAAAGGTGTCTGCAAGAGATCAGCCGCAAGTCCGTGAAGCTGTCAGCGTCTTTTGTCAGCGTCTGTTCTTTTTTCTGGAACCCTGGGCTCTGGCTGTGAGATCTGGGCTCTGCTATGGCGTGCCTTGCTGATTCGGGGCCGTATACTGCTCTGGGGGGTTGGCTTTGCTATGGCTCTGGGACTGGCTGCTTTGAATCTGGCTGTCTGTGCTCGCGACGTCGCGCACGCCTGCTGATTGCCCCGCATCGTCATGGTTGACTGACAAATCTTCTTGCCAGAAATTCAAGTGACATCACCGGTACGTACATTCTCCACCTCTCTCATAGTTTCATTCTCACTGTCGTTACAGGCTCAACCTCATTTCCCTGCATAAGTGCTGAGTTCGAGCACACTGTGACGCGCCGCTCCTCTCGCGCAAGCCGCTTGTGGAGTTTGGCTTAAATAGTTTTCTTGTGCTAGCACTCATCCAATATATATTACATTGCCAATATTTGTTTTTGCGAGAGCGAGAGCGAGTCAGCAACTGAGCAGGCATCAAACCAAGTGATCAAATGGTGGGCTGTGCGCATGCCGGTATCAGCGGCACTGTGGATATCACGGAGTTGCCTAAAGCGGCCGCTCCATAGCACTTTCAAAGCGCTATGAGAGCGCTATGAGAGCAGGCCGCCTGCTTTGGAGGTGCTCTGAAGAAACCCCCTCGCTACAAAAGGGGGTACGTGTCTTTGGCCGCTTTGAGTGCTCTGGAAGATCTAAAGCACTCCACAGCGACGCCTGGTTTTTACAGAAGGTCACGGCGGAGAGCGCGGGAATGTTTGCCAGCGGGGATGTTTGCCAGCGGGGATGCAGAATCTCGACCCTGTGTGGAAGGAGCAGCAGGTCGAGTGCAGCGGCTGAGACAGCGGGGAGCCATATGCGCAGCTTACGCAGGGTGGGGAGCTGGGGATGTGCATTGAGCGTTGGTTGGCGTTGGCAAGGCCCGACGTGGGGGCGTCCCGACGGCTGAAGAGACCGGGCGGAGGTGAGCAAAGCTGAGGAACACGCCGCAGTGCGCCAATAGTGATGACACCGCGAGGCGAGTGGTCCGGACAGGTCACGGCAATATCCCGGTGTTGGATGGACGAGACAGCTGGCCGCACGCGCGCTGGGGACACAGCATGGCCAGCAGAGAAAGGCGGACGAGTCGCGCGAGAGGCCGTTAATTGCGAGGACGAACGTTCGCGTCACGCGCAAGCGGCGTAGGGCTCTCAGGCATATCCGCGATCCCTCAGTCCCACACCGCCGGAATCCCCATCCGGCACTGCTCCTCCACCCACACCACCTCCACGTCCACCTCCTCGAATTCCCCATCCCCATTCACCTCCACATCTTCGCCGTGAGCAGGGCCAGCCCGCCCCCACACGCACGCACCAACCCGCACCTCGCCCACGCCCCGCGCAGCGCCCATGACGCGCCGCGCGAGCTCGCGGTGCGCGATGTGCGTCGGGAGCGACTCGCATGCTGCACGGTCCGCCGTCGACTTTGGAGACCCGGGAGACTTTGGCGCGGTGGGAGATTTCGGAGCCGCGGGAGATTTTGCCGCGGCGCGAGATTTCCAAGCACCCGCCGACTTCAAGTTGGTGGCGTCGGGCGATTTTGTCGCAGCGCACGAACTGGGAGCGATCGCCGCGGGGTTGTTGGGTAACGAGAGCAGCAATATGCGCAGCGAGCGTAGATGTGAGACTGCCCGCGCGAGCGCGGGGATGTTCGGTAACGTGGGCACGCCGAGGTGCAGGATCTCCAGCGATGGTGGGAGGTGCAGCGCGTCGAGTGCGGCAGCTGTGACTGATGCGAGGGATATGCGCAAGTCGCGAAGATTGGCGAGGGCGGGGAGACGCTGCAGGAGCGCGGGCGGGGCGCGAGGGCCGGGGATGGGGATGTGCAGTGTTTGCAGACCGCTTGGGAGTGCCAGATGGTTGCTGGAGGGACCGGGCGGAGAGGAAGAGGAGAGTTCAGGCACACGCGCGCCGAGATATAGCGTGCGGAGTGACTCGGCGGGCTTTAGAGATGGCAGGGGAAGCTCGACGTCCCATTTGAGCCGCCTCAGCTTGGCGGTGTCGAGCCCCGCACTCCACCTCTCGTCGTTCGCGTCGTCCAGTGGTAAATGCCACTCCCCGCGCGGATCGAGCACCTCGAGCACCTCGAGTTGTGTCCAGTATGCCAGTGCGTCGGCGAAAAACGCGCTGAAACCACGAAGGACGGCATCGCCGCTGCGATTACTCTCCCCACGCGGTCGGAACAGCGTTAAGCGCGTGATCTGCATGGGCGCGAGGGATGGGGAGAAGGGCGACCCGCGCACGATGGGCTTCTTGCCGTCCGCGCGCGGTTGCAGGTAGACGCCGGGAAATTCGGGGGTGGGAGAAGAGGACTCGACGTGCGCGAGGTGCAGGATCGATAGGTAGACGTGCAGGTGTTCTAGTGCGCTGATTGACACCGTTAGATGTCTACGAAGCGTTAGCGCTAGCACGCGACACATAGCGAGTGCGAAGGGTCTTACCGTATGCGCGTGCGCACGTATTCGGCTGCCCGCCTGAGTCGCTCGAAATCGTCCTTGACGAGCAGGGCTGCACCGGAGTACAGCAGAGGCGCGGCGACTGCGCGCAGGTACGCGCTTGCGCGAGCGACCTGCATCAAACTCCAGCTATGGCTGTACCATCGCGCGGCATCGTCCTGGCCGGCGTCGGACGCGCGATACGCGACGTTGTCCGGGCGCGTAGGGTCGCCTTGGAGGTACAGGAAGATGGCGTGCAGGAGCTCCGGCGGGAGCGTCGTCAGCTTCGGCTTCGGGCGCGGCGGTGGCGGGGTGTAGGCGTGCACGATAGACGCGGGTACGGGCTTTGCAGTTAAACGCCGTTCGCGCCAGGTTAGCTCGCGCTTGCTGGGCGAGGGCTGCGCGCGTAACGGGACGTCAGGCCGGCGTTGGAGCAAATTATTCCTGCTGCGTACCGTCACGGGCGTCGGCGGGCCGCTGCTGCTCGCTGTGGCCGCCGTCGACGTCGTCGTCACGCGTAGTTGCGGCGGTAACGGCTGCATAAGCGTAAGAGTGGGTCGGAGCAGCAAGCAGCAAGCAGAGGCGCAGGCTGACCAGTGCTGGGCTCGGCGTCGCGGGCGCGTCATCCAACGTCGAGCTCGTCGTCAGCGCCGGCTGCAATTCCATGAGCATGACGTCAGGCACATCCTCCAGACCGACGCGCGCACCGTCGCAAGCTCGTCCACGTCGCGTCGCGCGTCTTGCGGCTGACCGTGCTCGTCGTGCTCAGGCTGGCGCCAAAACAGCGTCAGATAGGAGAACATCAGAGGATCGGCGGAATCAGCTTCCGAAAATCCCGCCCGAATCTTACCTTCTGACCATTGGCCTTGGTCTTGCGCGCATGCAGGCTGCTCAGCCGTTGGCGCAGACGGTGCAGTACGGGCATGCTCAGTGCTGGCAGTGGGTGTGGGCGGAAGACAAGCGGCACTTGGCGTGCATTGTTCCTGATTCAGGTCACCGCGCTCACGCCGCTCCGGCGCCACTGGCTCAGATCGCCTGGCCCCGCTGTCTCGCCCGTTGCCCGATGCAACCCTGGTCACGCCTGCTGCACACTCTCCGCCGCCGTGATACTCTCTGGGCTAGAATTGACGAAATTTTTCGATTGCTGCTCCTTTTCCACCTCGCCAACAACCGGACTTGGAATCACTGTACTTTCTCCTCAGGCGAGTCTCATCCTTGCTTTCTGTCCGAACATCGTCATTGTGCGACGCATGCACGACCCTGGTCTCGTGCGACCGACCAATCTGCTCTTGACTCGCAGCCTGCCTTGGAGACCCGCATTCATTCCCTGAAATAACTTGTCGAATACTGTCTGGTTCTCCCAATTGCTACAGTAGCTAGTCTCGTCACGCGAGGCTCCTGCTACTATCCCGACTATTCCTCGCGCGAACACCATGAATCGCCCGACCGTCGGAGTGAAGTCCCTACGATCTCGCGCTCTGCAAATATTCCACGGCGAGACGGCGGAAGAACCGAGCGTGCCGGTGCTGTCCAGATCTCTCTCCGACACGAAGTAAACGCCTGCAAAAGAAATCAGAGTCAGTGAGCACGTACTGTACTGGCGTCCCAGCAATTCCGGACTGCGTCACCGTCTCCGCTGTAAACACTGTTCTTCGCGCCGTCCCACCCGGCGCAGAGCCCGCCAATAATCCTACTCTAAACCCGAGGCACCGCGTCCGAGATTGTCACTTACACTTACACCCGCAACCTTGAACCAACGAATGCCTACTCCCACCAGTGCGCAAATGGACCGGATACGACGCTGAAAAGTGATGTCGGGCTTTCCGGTGTGCATCCTATGATGACGAGCTCCTGAAAACCGGTCGCGGTCCCGCAGGCTGAGTGTTTGATAGCCCCAGCTCTTTGGGTATATGGCCTGTGATGCTCGTGCGGGCTGAGACTTCACTTCACTGGGCGTTATTGTATCTCGAACAGCGCACGCTGGAACGGTGACTGTGAATCGCGTCCCAATGTGAGGGTAATGTGAGCTGTCGACGCGAGGTAACACGAGTTGTCGACGCGAGGTAACGTGAGCTGTCGACGCGGGATAACGCCCGCTGTCGACGCGGGATAACGCCCGCTGTCGATGACAATGGACATCGTTCGGGTCGTTGAAAGATTTATCGTCCCAGAAGTTGCCTCAGTGAACTTTCGCCGCCGAGGAGATTGATGTACCGGTTAATTTCCACAAGAATTGGTGTGGGACGGGTGTAGCAGATGATGAGAGCGGGAGGGGTCGTGCCACGGAGATGATGGATGGCATCTTACTGGATGAGGGGGATGGACTGCTTTATACTCTCAGTCTCGGGTCTGACGCCGGCGGGTGCTATCTCCCGCCGACAAGATTGCAAGAGACTCAGCAGAGAGTCTGAGCCCTCCGGCTGAGATGACGCATCCCCCGACGATGAGAAGGGACCCGCAAGCGGCTCGTTTCACGGTGATAATGGCCTCACATATAGATCCTCTCTCAGACCGTCATGTAGTTACTTACTAAATTCACGAGGCGGTTCATCTGCATGTTGAGGCAATGAAGATTTTCCACGGAGCCGACTCGGCGGCGCGTCGTTACAGTAACATTCGATGTTTACGGGTCTACGAGTGCTGTCCTGGGTGCTAAATTCCAATGATACTTTGAACCAGACTCCGGGTACCATTCCGAATCGCAATTGTGAGCCTTCAGGGGAGCATGCCCTATACGAAGCCCAGCAGGAACGATTTGGAACCTCCAGATCATAATGTGTGCCGGAGCTCAAGCCTATTTTGACACTTGATATGTTTGAATCGCAGCCGCAGCCCCAGCGCGCGCGCGCGCGCCGGAGTTCAATGCGACTCCTAACAATGCCTTTCTTCCTCCTTCCACCTTCATCTCCTTCTTCATGACCCCTTACTCTTTTCCTTCTCATTCGATGACTGACGGTAGCGGAACGACGTGCCTGGATCCCACTGTGACTTGGTGGAACGCCGACGCACTGGACCCTTGCGAGCAATACGAGCAGTTGCGCGGGGCCTGCGATTCCGAATGTGCGTTCCTCAACGTGCTGCAGAATGAGCCCGCTCTGATTTTGTATAAATTGTGCCCATGGCAATGGCAGATGCGCTCGGGTCTCTGGCGCTAGACGACTTCGGGAAACCGACGGACGCGTGCAACGCGGCGCGAGGTTTGCGGGAGTGTTTCTGTTTCTTCGAGCGCGCTTTGAGCTAACTGATGAACGGTGATCTCGCAGACGACTGCTGCTGCACCTCGTACGTGCGCCTCGTTACGTGCAGCGGCGAATCTCGATGCAGATCCTTTTCGCAGCGTGGCTTTCACGCTCTCCATGCTTTGTCTCAAGTGAGCCAATACCCTCCGCTCATACTGAGATACATGAACATGTTGCGTTCTCAGCTGCCAACGTGGCCACCTCGCCAATGCTTCGGATTCCATCGACGCAACGCCCGACTCGTACCAACACTACACGCGAATCTGCTACACGCAGCTCAACGGAGCGCTGACCACGGCCGTGCAGGGCACCATCCGTGCTGCCAACATCGAGCTCAGCCCGTTTCTCTTTATACCAATCCCGCTCAGCGGAGAATGGTGCGCACGTTGACCATTCGCGCACTCCATTTTGACATGTACTTAGGCACGGCGCCACGGTATTCCAGCAACGGGTACGTCCGCCAGATCTGCTTGAAGTCTCATGTTGCAATGTCTCACCATGCTGCGGTGCTCAGGCTTCCGGAAACGCGACGTTGGCGGGCACCGTTGCTACGACGGAGATCGGGCGGCCATGGGGACCGGGAAACGTCGTCGCCACCCGCACGCAGCTCGCGCCGCGCCTGCGAGTTCTCATCGGTGCGCTCCTCGGCGTCCTCATTGTTCTGGTATCCCTCGCAGCGCTGGGATATGCGCTCTACAGGCGCAGGCGCGACCAGCAGGCTGAGCGCCTGTATTTGGAGGAGGTATGCTCTGGGACGGTGCATATCTTCCCCGTTGCTGAAACTCAAGTTGCCAGGTTCAACGACACCAGGAGCAACTTGTATCGCATTCGCGGAGACCTCGCCGACCGCGGAGCGATCGTGCGACGGTTGGGCATGGGTCGGAGACAGGCGAGGTCACTCAGGCTGTTGCATCGAGACCGACACTGCTCTCCACATTCCGGCCGTCTTCATTGAAAGAGACTTCTGCCTCCGGGCCCGAGAACATCCCAGTTCCCACGCCGTGAGATTAGTCCTCGCGCGACAAACCACACTGATGTTGTGTACTTCATGATGAAATCATCGCTTTCTTGATGGTTATCGCAGGCTATGGCATGCATGAAAAGTCAAGGGGGGGCAGCCGGCAAAATCCGGTACATCACGTTACTATGGATGGGTCCTCCGAGCTTGCGCTGCAGAGGTTGCTGACCCCGGGCTCCGGCGGAGCCGGAGGCCGGTCCGGTGCATCATAGACCCAGTGGACTACATGTCTGCATGCTGAGGTTGACTGAGAGCTCTAATCCAACAATTCATGAAGTTTTGAAGCTCCCTGTGTGCAGCAAATGTGCAGCAACCAAGCTTTAACTTGTCAATAACACTTGCTGGCTCCACTGGCAATGATCAAAACCGGAACATGCGGAAGTATATCTGCGGATACGGAAGCATTTCCGCGGATATAGGATGGATACCCTCAGCCTCTGCAGCTTGCAGAGGTTACCGACCCCATGCCGTCATTTTGCTTCCGGCCCCCCCTTGTGAAAAGTCTGCTCTAAGCCTGCTCTCCCCGCGCGAGGTAGAAAACGAACCACATATCCTGCGAGCGACTTGCAATTCATTTGACAATGACACGAATGTAATACCAGCGAGAGGCCGCCTCGTCACGTTGACCGTTGGGGGTTTCAAATGCACCGTGGTGGTGTAGATGGAGTAGCCTCAATACCGTAGAATCGGTCTAGCAGATGATGAGAGTCGGTGGGATGACGAAGGTGTACTGGGCCTGGCAGGTCGGCGGAAAGATGCTCTTTATTAGGATGACGAGTCCAAGTAGCCATGTTACTAGCTTCGTCACTGGTGAGTTTCACCATCTCGTCCGCGCGCAGGCGAAGGAAAGCAGACGGTACTATCGATGCTAACTGAGGGTGAGGTTGGCAAGAACTCGATGCATTGCATCTTGAGCGAGAACATGCAAGGAGGCGAGAAGATCCACGAGGGCAACGGCGTAACATGCATGCGAAAGGAGTCGTTCGATTGTCTAGCCAGGAAACCATATATGCAACCAAGGCCGATAGCTGCGTCGTCAGACCATGCGTTGGTTGCGGAGGAGAACGGCGGAAGGTAGCGTCCAGCTATCGAGTGCCGGCGTGAATCGATGAAAGCTGACCCCCCAATGAACTGACGGATGGTGGGCGGGCGAAATGTGCACTGCGACGGGCCGGACGGCGCGGCCAACGTTTCGCGAGGCTGATCAACTGTCGACCGCGACAGACGAGGACACACGCAGCCTTGCGAAGCGTTAAGCACTAGTCGAAGTGCGAGCTGACATGATGCGCGATGGCCGTTTCGTCGCCCTCGAAATTGTTGCACACGGGACACAGATGCGTTTGAACGGACACGGACGCGCCAGCGCTCGGCCGGTCGTCAACGTCGGGAGGGAGCAGGTCAGCGAGCGTAAAGCCAGCCGGACGGCGTTCGGCGTCCTCTTCGCGGTAGTCACGATACGCTGGTTCGAATGCCATGGGCGTTCGCGTCATTCGAGACGGACCAGACGATCCGGGCTCTCCATTCCGTCCGAGATTCGCCAGTGCAGCAGAGCCAGCCTCCGCCTCCGATTGAGTGACAATTCGCTGGACACGTCCTACACGCCCGTCCACTAGTCGAACTTTAATCCCGCGAGGATGGTTACCGCTCGTCAGAACCTCAGAGATTGTGCCCTGAACCTCGCGGCCTGTGGGCTGGTCGATCTTGAGCACAATGGACACGTGGGCGCCGGCGACGACCTGCGCGACGGTCGGCACGATCCCAGAGCTTTGTGCGCGACTTGAAGACGGCGGGGCAGGTTTTCCGCGTCCGCGTGAGCTATTGCCATCCGTGCGCTGTCGGTTTTGGCGATTACGAGGACGCTGAATCATCGGTGGAATGTAACGCGGAACGTTGACAAGACAGCAAGGGTTGTAGCGCAGCTCGTAGCGAAATGCTCGCGATTGAGAAGGCGTGGATGAGCAATAAGACCCCGGCGCGCTGAGCGTCCTAGTAGTAGCAGTCAGACCGGTAGTGCTCTGAACAGGAAATAAACCCCGCCGGCTGAGCCCGGGATTTACCTTCTGTAACTTCGTCCAGTCTACCTACCTCGTTCTACTCTGCGCGAATTAGCCTGCCCCACGCATCTCTTTTCCATACCAGCTTGAAGCCGGACATGGGTCCGTACGGCTCGTTCGCATACCGTGGTGCACCATGGCGCTATATCTCCGTGCTCAGCCTCGTCGCGCGCGCTCTCCTCTACGCGCCGTTCTGGGCAGTCTACTACATACCCCCGGCAAACCGCCAGAAACGCTCATGGCCTTACTCTCGTGCAATTGCTATCCGCCTCGTGAAACACTTCATCGAGGGCTTGCTCGAGACAGGCACTTGGTGGCAGGAGATCGGGCGCGCCAATTTAGCCTTGAACCTACGCGTGAAGATCCCTGCTGCCCCGGAGCTCATTAAGGGCGAGGTTCTGGAGATCGCGAAGAAGCAGGGAGTCGCGGTAGACGAGGAGCGCATTGGATTCTGGTACGGCCCCGGCAAAGTCGGTGAAAGAGCCGCGGCTGGCGAGAGCGTCATCTACAACCTGCACGGCGGCGGCTACATTGTACGTCGAGCACCTATTTCCCCAGAGTTTGGTCTAACCATTGCATACGAAGATTGAGCATCCCGATCCGCGCTGTATGGTGAACCCCTGGATTATGCGTCTTATAAACTCTTCGCGGTCCCGCGCCAAACGGGCCTTCATGCCCGACTACCGTCTCTCCTCTGCTGAACCATTCCCCGTCGCGAACCCTTTCCCAGCGGCACTGATCGACGCCGTCGCCGGGTACCAGTACCTGCTCTCGCTCGGATTCGCGCCGGTCAACATCGTTGTCACGGGCGACAGTGCGGGCGGGCACCTCGCGCTCTCCTTCGCGCGCTACTGCGTCGTCGCGGGCCTTCCGCTCCCGGGCGCTGTCGTCGCGCTCTCGCCGGCGACCGAGTGGCTGCCCTCGCACGGCACGGGGCCCAATTCCAACTGGGCGAGGAACCAGGACTCGTGCTTCGTCCCGTGGTTCTTCCGCGGCTACCCCGCGCGCGCGCTCAACGGTCCCGCGCTCCCGTTCGACGACTTCGAGCGTAACCCGTGGCTCTCGCCCGGCAGCGCCAAGGTGCCTCCCGACCGCATTAATGGGTGGTTTAAGGGATTCCCGAAGACGCTTATCCTCGGTGGCACGGGCGAGTGCATGATTGATACTATTCGCTGCACCGCGGAAAGGATGAGGAAGGATATGGGCGATGATGTGCGGTACCATGAGATGCCCGACGCGACGCACGACTGGCCCAACCTCTCGATCTTTGAGCCCGAGGCGACGATCACTATCGACGCTGTTCTTGCTTTCATTGAGGAGACGGCGTCGGTGCCTGCTTGATTCGTCGACACCCCGATTAAATAATTTGTACGAATGAGAGCGACATGTACATATATCAGCATATGCAAAACTCATGCTCAACGCAGTTTGTCTCGAACTCTACAGTATGCAGTGACGCGAAACGGTAGTCGTACTATTACACTAGGCAGTCGTGAAAGGCGATATCTCTGGGCCACGATTACTGGGTCAGCTGCAATATCTGCGAGCTGTTGCTGCATATGTAGTTTATTTCATAACAAAAAAAGGAGAAGAATGATACAACGGCACCTAACAGTAGGGATTCCACAGTGAAGCCAGCACAGACCAGAGCGCAATGAAATAGCGAAGAGCGGCAGCACGAAACACCTTGTTCTCCATCCCTTCGTGCGGTCGGCTCGACGGGACGACGCACTTCGTAACGCGGGTCATTGCCTCCGGGTAGGCTCCTGCCTCTACCGCAGCGTTGAGGGCGGCGCTGACAGGAATCTTGTAGAACGTCGGCCGCGTGCCTGCCATGATCACACAGGGGAAGACCATCTCGTCCATCGCGGGGCGGTCCAGAAGCGCGCGCATGCGCGTATTCTCCTGGAAGGCCGCGATGGCGGCCGCGACGAGCCCCGGTTCAGGATCCGCGTGCGGCTCGCCGGTGTCAGCGTATCGAACAAGCAGCAGCGTAGCATCGGTGTGCGCGTGCGACAAGAACAGGTCCGCGTGAGCCGTCATCCTGAAGCCTGCGATGTCGAATGGCATGCTTGGACGCGAAATGACGGCGGTGAGGTGAGATTGGAAGCCAAGCGTGCGCAGCAGTGTGCTCGTAAAGTTGTCGACGGCGGAATAGTGCGCCACCTTTTCGCGGCCAACCTGTGACGCCCAGTCCATCTTCTGCACAAGAAAGAACGACGCGTTCGAGACGTGGTCCATGCTTCCGCCGACAGTGTGGTTTAGTATGCTCGCGTCGAGTTCGCGCAAGTCCGCGTCGGGCTCAGAGCCGAAGAATTCAACTGCAGGGACAGCGTCGACAATGATGTTGTATGCGCGAAGATCATATTGCGTCCAGTCAGGGCCATATTTTGCAATGCGGAGAACGTCGGCCATGTGAGCGCAGTCGGATGTGGCGCAATCAGTAGGTGCAGAGAGCAGACGCAGAAACAGGCCCCTAGGTCGAGCAAGAGCAGCTTTCCGATTATCAGAACGCGGCGCGCGCAAGACGACAGAGCGGCAGAGTCAGAGTCGTCCAATCACCGACCGGGCTAGTCACTGGTAAAGGCTGCTCTCGGAGTCTGAAAAAAGCATCGTGCCTTCTCCGACGATCTTGACCGTTTCGCACAGCGATATGCGGCGTCTCTGGAAATTCTGCGCTGGACCGCGCCGATCAAGGGCGCAATAGGTGCTGATGCAGGCCGCGTCCCCAGTACATTCACGATTGCTTACTTCGCCCGAGCACCGCAAACTGTGATCCAAGGACTTCATTTCAGGATCATATTTCCTCATTACTTGAGGCCCGTGCAGAAATCTGACAATAAAGAGACATACTCGTCAACGGATTAAAGCTCCGTATCCCTCGCCTGAACAGGGTTCCAGAAGCTGGCTATTCGTGGTGCCCGGGGGACATCTGGCAAAGGGAGACAGGTTTCTTCATTGTGCCCAGCTTGATTCCGACTTCGGGGAAGGCGGAATAACTCAACAAAGACGGCTGGTAATTATCATTTATCGGGCGTGTGGTACGGGCGGTCTGATTGAATCTCGGTGGTCCTACTGCATACTGGCATTTATTGTGAAACGACGCCCCTGCTGCTATTTCGGCCGCCAGTGCGAAGACTCGGATGTTCATATGATGCTTCACGTGCGCAATCCAACTCACGGGATGACTGCGGTCCTCATATCGACGCGTTTTCTGCTCCGTTGCATGCAGGAACAGCGGTCTCACTGCACTTGGGAGCGCTATTTCTACCGTCGCATGGGCTATCCTCAGCGCTTCTCGCGCGTCGCGTGCGAGGCGCACGCCAGGGAATTAGAATGCCGCCTTCAGCCAGCCATGCCTTTGAATGAGATGTTCCTTCTCAATATCGACTCGGAGCTGATTTTTCGCCCTAAGCCTCGTCTTGTTCGCAGTCCGGCGGCGAAATCAGGGAGAACATCGCGCTCGTCTGATCATCGCCTGGATTGCTCGGGGAAGATCCCGTAATCATGGACAGTTCTCACGGGTTCTCACGCTACCCCACAAAGTCAATCACGGCTGACCAGGCTCGTGACCACAAGATTCACTCGCATTTTCCTTTTCGGGATACACAGGCTCATCGATATGAACCGATCCCTCAGACAGTTCAGGGGCGTGCCAGCGCTGCATCGCTGGCACTCTTCGACGTAGATCTTGGGGTGCTTGGTTGGTGATGACTGTCTCACGCTAGTGCCACCAGTTTCTTGGGGAGCTGGTCAGCAGGTTCATGTTGACAACGTAGGCGCATATGGTGTACAACTCCTGGATGCAGTAATGCCGGTCACACGATCCGAACTGTGAGCACTCATGTTCTGTCTTGGTGACGCAGCTTCCGTTCCTGGGATGAAGCAGGAACGGTTGGAAATGCGAGTGGATGTCACACTTCGGACTACAGTGCCGCTCATGACTGCATCTGAGGTCGGCCACTTTCGTCATGGTAGACCTCTTAAGTACTCCCAGTCAAAGCGAACGCTCGACTGGGCCCGAAGCTTCTAATGCACCGTCTCAGGATGTACATTACTGCCAATGACAGTCAAAATCGCTAAATTCGATGTTCGATGTGGTCTGACAGCTCTCACTGTTCTTGACAGCTGCGCGGAGATTGTAGTTCATTACGGGCACACTGTCTCCATTGATGAACGGCGCTTGACACGGCAGGAGAGCGCGCTCGGGTCACTCTCCGCGGCAGATCACCTCAGGTGAGCTCGAAGGTCAAGGATGAATAAATGCCCCTCTGGATCGTACCACAGGCGTCCGGCCCCCCGAGTCTCGGGCTGTACTTACGAAAAACACCAAACTCAGCACGTCTGAAGGATCTGGCGCGGACGCCCGCATTTGGAACGCGGAACTGCGGGGGCGACGGTCCCGCACTCCGGCGCCGCCTCAGGATTGAGGTCCGCGGCGAACAGAAACTGGGGTTTGGTTCAGACAAAACAGTGCGGAACGCTGTCATTCAGTCAGAAGCAAAGTTCGTGTAAGGTCGGAGTGATGACCACAGTGGCAGGCGGAACAAGATCAGCTGGGTTCCACAGTTCCTGCACAGTTCTCATCGCTCTAACAAGAAGATGTGAAACTGCGCGCGGGGATGAGCAGTGAATGGTAAATGCGACATCTATCTATGATTCTAACTATCCGGCCTGCCGTTGCGCTGCGCATCGAGTGCTCCAGTCGGAAGTTGTTAAATGGACGAACGGTGAACACAGAGGTCCGAAATTACACCGGTTGCTCATGGTTGTCTCTCAACTGTATTACAATCGAATCAAACGGCTCCATTCCTCGACGGTTACACCAAGAACCTGTCTGAGTTTTTGGTCCTGTAAATTCCCACTAGTCATTCGTCATCAGGCAGAGTTGATATTTACGGAGCACTCGGAATCGCAAGGTCTCCGAGTCTGCCTCGAAGTCTTAAAAGTGTTTGTATCAAGATTCCCACACCAGGCCTCTCATGTGCATCATAATCCCGCCTGCGATCACTGGAGTTTTTCATAAATGGGGTGGCCTATATGATAGGAATCTTTTCGTCATCCTTACGCTTCAGCGGTGACGCATCAGCTATCGGCCACAAAATCAACAATACATCCTCAGAGTCTGGATGCATCGATTATGGAATCGGGATTTCAGCAGGCGAGAAAGCCAGAAACTTGATGAGTGATAGGCTATGCGGCAAGTGTGATCTCTGAACAACACTAGTAGACATTGAAGTCTTCAAGTCTTCCCCGTCGGAGAAGGGTCATTTATTCAAACACCGATGATACGTCCGTTAAGCTCTTGAACTCGAACTGCGCGGGCGTCCGCCGTTTTAACTCTACCAACGGTCTATTGAAGCCCACGCGCGCACCTCTACTGCTACGTTTTTTTCTGGGCATGCGCGGAGTGTTGCGGACATTTCCAGACCGCTTGTGCGGCTTTCTGACTGGTGGTTTATTTCGGATCCAGATGGCGCGTGCGCGCACTGGCAGCTGGGCAACTACACGCCTGGGGTCTTGGTGCTGCTTTATCTGCCGGCTCATTTACCTGAAGTTGCCGTCATCGTTGCTCGAATCGCCTCCGGTTCTTGACGCGCAGGATTGATGTCGACTCGGCTGCAGTCTTCACCTAGATGCCTTCGTCTCTCCATTCCATCTCTCGGTCCGCCACTGCTACTACATTGACATCATATTGTGTGAGCGGCCGCAGCCTCAGCGCCTTCATAGACACCTCAGCAGCGGTACTTGCCACATCTTGTTCTGAATCTTTGCCCCTGTCCCTTGCGCTAAATGGCTGGCTGCACCATTGGCGCCTTGTTTTACCGCTCTAGATCTAGAGCGTCCCAGCGTTGTTTCCCACTGGAGCGGTACGGCTCAGCGCCTCGACCCAGGCGCTTCTCTCGCGGTCCGCGCGCCCCGTACGAGGCGCGCGGCAGGGCCTGATGTCTCGCCCTAGGGCCCAGAGAAACGTTTTCTAGACGCGATACTCCGTTTCGAGATCCAAGCATGCAATGTCTGCTAAATCTGTTCATCCACCTCAGCTCTTGTTCGCCGCCCGCCAGCGAAATCGGGCGCTACACACCGCGCAGCTCTATTTGCCGTGTCGTCTGACTCTCTGCCTGACGTGGTCATGATTTATGTTGTTCCTCGCTCCTCGAATGGGAGCATCCCCATGCGGCTCTGAGAGTATCGCACCGCCCATTCACTTAAACATCAAGACCTACACTGCGCGTTGGTTATTCCTGCCACAGGGCATGCTTACAACGGCAACTCGGACTGTATCCGAACATCGCCTGGCTGTACACTATTACACCTCACGTTTGTTTGCTTCGCTCATCTGATCACTGCACCTGATTCTCCGGCCACCGCTGCTATAGCCATGACTTTCGGCAGCGATGGGCTCCGGCGGGGCGGCCGCCACTGGCACTGACCCGCCCCTGTCTGTCCAAGCCTCCGCGTAGATGGGGGACCAGTGAACCGCGTCCTTCTCTCCGATGTCGGGTTTGCAACGGGCTTGCAGTCGGCATGCCGTGGCCCGTGGACGTCTGCTTGTTCTGGATCGACGGCGGGGACGTTCCACTTCTGCGCTGTTCTAGATTCAGATTGCGATTCCCGTGGGAGCCCGCGGTCGGACATTGGCAGGCTTCATGCACCCTACCCAAGCCGCGGACACGTCGACGCTCGAGCCGGAAGAGTGCAAAGCTTGCCAGCGCACCACCGATGAACACTCAGTGCGCGGGCGCACTGCTCCGAGCTCAGTGACGCAGTCTCTTGCCTCACGCCTTCCTTGTCGCCACACCATTCAGTTAAGATACAACGCCGCACTCACGGATTGCTCGCCGCTGCTCGGGATTGCCACCGCTCATTACTCACTCAACTGCACCGTCAGTCAATGCGGCGCTGTTTTGGCTCCTGACACGGATTGCCCACTCCTCCCGCGCCGCGCTCGCTCGCTCGCGTGCGCATTCCCGTTGCAGGCAGGAACGCTAGTAGTATGTCCCCACCCCGCACCGAGCTTGCTCCACTGTTCTGGCAGCAGTTTGCTTCATTCCCCACGGCTGCAGCGGTTGCTACAACATGGAGGTAAGTTACAAGGAACAAGTTACAAGTTACGTGTTAGCACGCTGTATACGACCTGACCTGACCTGTCCTGTCCTGGCGGGCCCGCTGTACATCGAGTGTTGCGCGTCCGCGTTCTGCGTTCTCGACTTCTAGCACATACTTTGCGGAACGGGCCGATCCGCCAGAGGAAGCTTCGCCGTGCCCGACGAGGCCTATCTTGACAGGGCCCCGCTCCTCTTGTTCCGTCCGAAGATAGATTAGATAACTGCGTCACCCAGCCCGCCGGAGACTGTACGGCGCTGCTGGGATTGCTCGCGCGCGGCGCTGGCTTCAGACTCATTGACAAAGACGCCGCGAAGCTTGGTTCGTGGGTATTCAGTCCATTGTGTCCGGGTCCTGACCATATTGCGTCTCGCATACCGTACGCGAATTCTGCTGCGATGCTACTAGGACCTTCACAATCTCACGAACAAATGAGCCAATCGCGCTGTGGCGGATTCCGCCCAGTGCCCAGTAAGCTGATGAGGATTATGCGCAGTGCGATCGCCGAGCAAAGTCGTCATCCGCATCGGCGGTGACTGAACATTACAAGATTACTGTACACGGGAGAGGGATCCGTAGATCCTTCGCGGGTGCATCTATCCATCTCTCTAATCTGTCTATCAGGGCGGGGAAAGTCGATCCCCGGAGCTCGTCAATCAGAATCTGTAATTACTCACTCTCAATACTATACGAGGAGACTCAAGGACGGTCTCAGGCTTGTATACGTATCATATAGTATTCAGCCGACAACGCACGGTTCAACCGCCTTTGAATCGCGTCACGTTGGACAGTGTCGTTGAGGCTGACATACGACACTCTCCCTTCATCAGATACGACTCACGAGCGAGACGTTGGGGCGCCCCAACGCAATCTCAGTCTGGAATTTCCAACTGCCAACTTGCAACCTTCGAAGTTGCCTGATCTGGCAGTGATTCGTCGAGCGATCTGATGATCTCCAGTAGCAGGCTAAGTTAAGTCAAGTTATCTTCTGTCCGAATCTTGATGGGTGATATGATAACGAGTCGTTGTAAGCTGGTATAAGTATTGCGATCATAACTTTGTAATAAAGCCAATTTATCTCGGAGATGCGGGGGGAGTCTGAATGTTCGAGACGTCCGCACGTTGCAGTGAGAGCTGAGAGGATGAGACGCTAGGCAGGCCGACGACGACTGTCGTCGATTCGATCGACCTGCATGAGTTCAGTTACTGTAATAAGCTGCTAGTCGGAAGCGCGACCTTGGAGTTGGGCAGGTGCTCGATTCGATCCGCCGCTCGGAGTCTCAGTGCGTAGTCGCGACTCGCGTCGGAGATCTCAGCCAGAGACTGCGCTTGACCTGCGTTGCGCCGGACCCCTCTGGATTGGAACTGGAAATTTAAAAAACATTCTGATTCAATTGCTCTGGTGCCAGGAGATCGTACATGGATGTACCCTTGCCCCACAACTCTGCACGATGGCCGCGGAGTGAGTACCCGGCTGCGAGAGACACCTCAGGGCTTGAGCGTGAGGGCCAGTGTCGCTTAGATTTCCAATCTCCCTGGCGGACACGTCTTTAGGTTCTCAGTAAAAGGCGGAGAATACGAAGCAGGAGGACGTTGAAGCACCACGCCATTTGTCAATGAAGTCACCCGCCCCAGACGCTGCTGCTCATCCTCAACCAGTCTCTCGTTGCCACGGCTTCCCACACCCAGCGCGTCATTAGTACATACCAGCCATCCGCGTTGCCTAGCTGAGCGGTGGCTGCCCGCTCCAACGAACGCTGGCCATTTCCATCCCTCGCTCGTCTCGTCATACCCATTCCCCTGTCGCACTCCCATTCGCACATTGATTGGTCATTGCGTCACTCGTAGCTACCTCCAAACTGCGCCGTTTACTCCCTCGCAGTGCCAGCCTGAGGGCGGGGTAAAAGCAAATACGGCGCCGGGCGCCGAATTAAATGTGTGGCAGGGGTGGCGTTGTTTGCATTTGCGCGCCGGGAGAGTGCTGGCAGTCTAGATCTAGGTGGTTCTGGGTCACGAGGGTGGGAGGATCCTGGGATTGTGCAGTGGCTGGGTAACGCGGCTCGGAAGTCGGGAGACAAGTGCCTGTGAGATCTCGAGCTCAAATTGAGCGACTGACTTGAGATTGATGTATGAGACGGCCCTGCTGGATGATGATGAGGACGTCCTCCTGCGTCATAAGGAACTCCGCAACGACGTCGAGCGAAGTGAAGTCCCTCGCAGCGCAGGGAGGAAAGTGAAGACGGCGCCGGGCGCCGAATGTCACGGTGTGGCAGTCGAGGCGCGCGGTGGCGTTGTTTGCAACTTTCGCGAGCGGGAGAAGGAGGAAGGAGGATCCTGGGATTGTGGGTGGGTAACGCGGCGCTGGCGTCAGGTGCTCGGAGGTCGGGAGACAACTGCCTGTGAGATCTCAGATTGGGCGACTGACTTAGATCTATGAGGCGACCCTGCAGGACTATGAGGACCTCGTGCGTCATAGCACAGAGTCGAGGTCGAGGTGTCAGTCAGCCAGCGAGCGAGAAGTGAGACCACAGAGAAGGCGATTGTCAACAGCGTCCGCCGAGTCTATTGCTATTGCGTACGCCGAGTGGGATCGCGTGCCAAGGTCTGGGCTCGCGGGGTGGAGCAATGAGTGGGAGTGTATAGTATAGTAGACTGGGCGCAGTACAGCTGAAACCGCAGCGCTAGGCACGCAGGAGGAGAGACGCGCGTGGAAATAGTATTTTGGCGCGCGGCCGTAGCAATGAACGCTTGTCGCGCGCCATATATTCCGGGGATCATCCAGGCACTGCACGGGACGTAGCATATCCCGAACGCGCGTGGCGGGCGTCCGAGCTGGGCGTCGGGATTTTGCTGCCGCGTAGCGTGCACTGGACAGGCTCAGACTGAAACTCTGACTGCGGCGAGCGGGGCGGGCGCCGGATCATGGCGGGGAGGGGATCAGAAGGGCAAATTGCGAGGGAGATGATCAGGCGCGGCGACGGGCGGGAGGGGGCGGTGATTACGGCAGTATCACGACGGGTATATTGGGTGTGCCTGGGCGTCGGGGCGGGGCGGGGCGGGCGTGGGAACGTGCAAGGAGAGACGGAGTTAAGAGAGGGAAAGGGAGAAATAGGGCGGACGGGTCAAGTTTAGGAACTGTACAGGCGGGGCGGGGGCGGAAATGGGGCGAGGGCAGTGATGTTGTTGATAACGGGAGCGGGCGTTGAATCGGACTGTGAAGTGAGGAGGCTATATGTTGGGATGATCGGGGGCGGGCTTGGAATCCCCCGGCTTCTTCCCTCGGTTGCATGGTGTGCTGAAGTGCTCGCCGCCGCCCCAGTCTCCTCTCGCCCCGCCTCTCTCGCCCCGCCCGCCCCCGCCAAGTAGGATACCGCCTGAGTGCATCCGTCGTCTGCGACGTTCTCGAGCAATGTATGCTAACAGCCTCGGCAGTTTCTCGCGACCCTCTTGGACCTCACCCTCCCCCCCGCCCGCCCACCACCACCACCGCCACTCCCCAGCACTCACAGCGCCGCCGCCCCCGCCGTCTGACTTCGCCTGCTGAGATCTCTCGCGCGTCGTCACAGCAATCCCCCACCCCTCTGCAACAGCCCCCGCCCGCCCGCCCGCCGACGCCATGTCCGCCGCCGCCGCCGCCCCCGCCCCGATTTCCCCCCAGCACGCTCCTTTGACGCCGCCGACGACCGGCTCGCCCGGCCCGGTCTCGCCCGCGTCCTCCGCCGCCGCCGCCGGCCCCAACGACGCCGCCGCGTCTGCCGCCGGCCCCGCCCGCCGCAAGACGTCGCGCCGCGCCAACACGGCCGAGCGCCGCGCGACCCACAATGCCGTCGAGCGCCAGCGCCGCGAGACGCTCAACGGCCGCTTTCTTGTAAGCCGCCTGTGCTCCCTCTGCCTGCTTTGCCCCCGGAGCGCTGATCCCGCCGCGCCCCGCAGGACCTCGCAGCGCTGCTCCCGAACCTGGCCTCCGTCCGGCGGCCGTCCAAGAGCGCGATCGTCAACTCGAGCATCGCGCTCATCCACACCCAGCGCCGCGCCCGCGCCCTCGCCGGCCGCGAGCTCCGCATCCTCAAGTCCGAGTACGACGCCGTCCGCCGCGAGCTCAACGAGTGGCGCGACCGCGCCAACCTTCCCCGCGTCGAGGAGGGCCCGCGCAGCGCCGAGTTCCAGGCGCTCATGGTCCTCGACGACGCCGACGAGGCCGGCGAGGACGAGGTCCGCCGCGCGTACGAGATGGCCGCCATCCCGTGCGGCGACGACGGCGACGGCCTCGAGTACGACGGCTACGACGCCCAGCCCGTCTCCGCGCCCCCCGCCCCGCACCCCGACTTCCATGCCCAACAGCAGGCGGCAGCGCTCCACCCGCAGCTGCACGCCGCCGCGCTCCACATGCAGCAGCAGCACCAGGCCGCGCTCCAGCAGCAGCACGGCCAGGGCCCGCGCCCCATGAGCGTCCACATCCCGACCCAGGCCCACTTCGACCAGCAGACCGCCGCCCAGCTCTTCGCCGAGCCGGCCGCCATGTCGCCCACCGCGGACAAGGTCGCTGCTTGGCAGCTGCTCCAGCACCAGCACCAGCAGCAGCAGTACCACCAGCAGCTCCAGCAGCAGCAGTACACTCCGCCCCCCAGCTCGCACGGCCAGCGCTTCGCGCCGTATCCAGCGCCGCCGCCCCAGCCGGTGCAGTTCCGCTCGGACGACGACGCGAGCTCCGTCTCGAGCGCGCGCAGCAGCGGCAGCCCGCCGACCCAGACGGGCCAGTTCGACATGCCGCCCACGCTCGCCGCCGGCGCCACGCCGGCCGACTTTGCCCGCTTCTGGGCCCAGCCGCCCCAGCAGGCCGGCGCGCCGTTCGGCCAGCCCAAGGTTGGCTATCCGATGGGCTACGCCATGTAAATGGCCCGCCCGCCGCCCAAGTCTGTCTGCGTTCTTGTATGGTATGGACATATGTGCTCCGCTCCCCGATGCTCCTCTCGTCTGGCGCTGCCCTCTTTCATTTGCTTTCCTATTCACTTTTTTTGTCGCGTGCGTGCTGCTTGCTATTTTCTTCCGCCCTTCAATTTCTTCTGCTGCCTGTCTGCCTGCTTGCCTGCCCCCCTCGCCCTGCGTGCTTGCGAACGCCGTCGCTCGTTTGTTGATACCTTTTCTTCGCTCTCGGCCCGCTTTTACCCTTACCCTGCCCCGTCCCCTGTCCCGTGTCCCAACAACCCAACCCAGTGTAGCTCTACACCTTTACCGGACCCATCTCCCCCTCCCATTCTCCACCGTTGACGCACCTACGTCGCAACGGCACGTGCGCGCGCACGCTCCCACCCCCCTCACTGAAAGCCCGGGACTGATCACCCTGTGCTACGCTCTCTCCCCTCTCTCTCGTAGATAGCCCGAACGCCTCTACCACTAGTGCTAGAAGGCCCGCTGCCGCCTCTGCTAATATATCTCACACGCTCGCTTCGCCCCGGGTTGTACAGTACTTAGCACTCACTCTACCTTGCTTGCCTGCTCTTTTCTACTTTTTTGCGTGTGCTCTTTCTTCCTTTCTTCGTCGCGCCGGTTTTTCGCACGCCGCTTTCTCGTAGCTTTTTTTTTTCTATTTCCTTTTCCTTTTCTTTTGGTTCAGTGCGAGTACGTCGCGCTTGTGAATATGCGGTACAGTATATGTATGCGATTTTGGAACAGCTCAGCGCGTCTTCTAAGTTGAACCCCCCTGTCTGAGCCTGCGTCAAGCTGTCCTTGTCCGTGTCCGCGTCAAGTCGCGCGCTGGCGGTGACGTCTCCCAAGCGCTGTCTGCTGTCCTGTCTGCTGGGGCTTGGCAACGACGCGCATCGCATCGCATCAGGGCCGACCGTCCGGATCCGGAAAAGGCAACATCTCCGTGTGATGTCGGGTCTGAGGTTAGGGGCGGACCGGGTGTGCGAAGTGAGCTCGCCATCGACCGAATTCCGAATTCCGAATTCCTCTGGCAATTCGGAATTCGGAATTTGGACTTGGATGTTGGGCAGTTCAACTTGAAGATGGGGCTTGGTCAATTCGGAATTCGGTGTTGGGCTGTGTACTGTATGTAAGGGACAGGAACGAGCTGCAGCGCTGAGCGAGGCGTTCTTGCTGCGACTCTACTTATCGCTGAGAAATGCCAAGGGTTACAAGATTGCGGGGAACGGCTGTCTCAGTGTCAAGATGGAGGCCGTTGCGTAACGATGAATAAGCTGAGCGCGTCGCCTCCACCCGATGATACCGATGTACCTCCAGCGTCACATCTAGGATTATGAATAGGAATAGGATATCCGATATCCATCTTGCAAATTGCTCACAATTCAATAGTGATCTGGACTAAGTACTGTAGAACTTGGCTCGTTTGGGAAAATCTCCAGTGATCGCCGGTGCAGAGGGATTATGATGCGGAGGCCTGGTGTGGGAATCGTGATCTTGAAGGGGAGGGGACCGTCGCGGAGAGGCTTAGAGTCGTCCGAGTCCGAGTCAATGACGGCGCGAACGGTGACTGGCACGGTTGAGCGAGGGAACGGGACCATCGTTCGAGACAGGAGACAGGAGGTGGAATGGATAGGCCTGACGATCTGATTCTAAGGTCTGATTCTAATAAAAGTAATCTGAGCATGATTTTGCCGGGAATAATCGTGAGACAGTGCTCAATTTCGGAAACTGGGATGAATACGCAGTCTAAGTGACGACGAGCTCTGCGGTTTCGGTGCGCGATGCCGGGACTCTGGGCTGGCCGTTTAACTTTAAGGGAAGCAAGGAGAATCTCTCTCTTATCGACAACGGTTTACCCTGGCCTCGTGCCATTAGACGTGAAACATAGATCTAATAGCACGCGAAATGTAGCTCCGATCTCAGACTCGCGTTCCCGATGAGGAGCTCGCGACAGACCAGAGATTCAGATAGGCAGAATCCCGGATAGTTGGCGCATGTCCGATTCGCTACTTCAGGTCTCTGCGCAGTTTCACAGCTGCGATGTTTCTTTGTTCGAAAGATGCAGGAACTGTGGAAAGCACTCCGCTGATCTTGTTCGGCGTTCGGTGTTCCGCCCGCAGTGCCACTGCGTCACGGTCTGCTTCGGACGAAATGAAAGTTCATGCTAAGCACCACACCCAACCCCTGGAGAGTACTGTACCCCATTTCGCATGCCGCACAAACTCGGAGGTGGCGCCGGCGCAGTCCAACCTGCGAGAGCGCCCGCGCGGCGCAGTCCCGCGTTCCAAATTCGGGCGTCCGCGCCAGATCCTTCAGGCGTGCTGAGTTTGGTGCTTTTCGTCAATACTGCCCGAGACGGGCATGGATGCCTATGGTACGATTCAGCGCGGGCGCGGGATTATTCATCCTGGACCTTCGAGCTCACCTGAGGAGGTCGGCCGCGGAGAGCCGCCGGAGCGCCGTGCATCGATGAGGAGTGCCCGAAATGAACCACTGTCTCCGCGCAGCTCTCGAGAACAAGCACGCATGGCAGCACGTCTAGAGTGTCTGGGAGTTGTCAGGCCAGAACGGAGATCACATTTGGCGATTTTTGACGGTCATTGGCAGTAATGTACATCCAGAGACGGTGCACTAGAAGGCATTGGGCGCGATCGAGCGTCAGCCGTGGCTGAGAGTACAATGTCTTCCATGACGAACGTGGCAGACCTCGGAAGCAGTTAGGATCGACAATGTAGTCCGAAGTATGACAGCCTTTCCAATGAACCGTTCCTCCCAAACAAATATGACTGCGCACAACCCGGTCTGTGATCGACGGGATCATGGGACAACATCCAGAACCTCATTCACAGTTGTGCAGTGAACATGTTAGTGCACCGACTTTGTCACTGTGAGCCTGCTGACCAGCTGCTGACAGCTCTCCAAGAAACTGGTGGCACTGGCGTGAGACAGTCATCAATAGCCAAGCACCCCTAGATTTGCGTTGAAAGAGTGCTAGTGGTACAGCGATACAGCGCTGGCAAACCCCTGAACCTCTCTGAGCGATCCGTACACATCGATGAGCCTGTGAATCTCGAAACGGAAAATGCGAGTGAATCTGCAGGTCACGAGCCTGGTCAGCCGTGATAGACTTTGTGGGGTAGCGTGAGAATCCGTGAGAACTTGTCCATGATCACGGGATCTTTGCGAGCAATCCAGGCAACGATCAGACGAGCGCGACGTTCGTCGTATTCCGCCGCGAAGCTGAGAACAAGACCCGGCCCTGTGCTTGAATGATTGAGTAAGAGTTACTGGCTCGGTCCTGAGACGGCATTCAGCACAATGACTGTACGCGGCTGCCAAGAGGGCTGAAAACGCCATTCTCAGGCACGAGCCTCGCATGTTGCACGCATCGCGAGAAGCGTCAATAGCGCTCAGAATCTGTGTGCTTCCAGCAACAGTTCTGCCGAAGGATGTCGTTGCATGCTCCAGCACAATCCCACGTTCAATGGACGGACGGCGGGAGCGTGCGGCGCTCGGCCTCGATTGCCGCTCGGGTCTGTTGCAGGCTGCAGCGTTCTCCCGAAATCGGACATATTCGGACGAGCGCGCGGCATTCAGCAGAGGCCCTGGTCACGTCGCTCAGAGCGGCGCCCAGCTGCTACGCGAGGTGCAGGACGGTGATGATGTTGCCGACAGCATTCAAGACAGTAGCGATGAATGACAGGGGATGTGAGCTAAGTAGCTGGGCTACAGTATCATGAAAATTGACGGGGCCGCGGCTTGAGCGCATGAGCAAGACGATGTCGCTCATGTTGTAGCACATCCACATGACGACCGGCCCACTCTGCAGTGCGGAGCGTCGCCTAATATGTACGCGGATGACTGCTCTATGTGTCCCTAATGCCACACATCATTTCCATAGATCAAGTTCGAAAACTCAGACCTCTTCAAGCAACGGCATGGGAGACCGATATCGCACTGCATGTGTGTCAGAGCTCGCCAAACAGGCGTCCAGTACACACCAATTTGCATTATGCGGTCCCTCCACGGCCTATGTCTAGGCATCTCTCCTGGAAGTGTAACTGCACGGATATTCATGCAGTCACAATTCTCCGTGCATTGCGGGTTCTCCCCGCCAGGCATGAGTTCTCGAATAGCGTCAAGGAAATGAACTGCATTCGTCCGAAGTAGGCTGCCATCATCACCAATCATCGCAAGTGCGGCACACACTCTCGCCCACAAAGGCGGGGAGAGTTCCGCGCAGTGCAATGCCAGCGGCATTATATTTCCCCTCCAGACCATATCCGACGGAGGGTTGTCCGTCCCAAGAGTGCTGTCGATCAGTGTCCGGAATCGATGCACGACGAAAGTGCCTGAGAAAAAGGCGTCCACCAATTTTTCATCGAGATTTCGGTTCCGCTGTCGATTACACAAGATCGAAGAAAGTATGCAAGCGAGGTGATTGACGTGGTTTTGGGGATGCATCCAGCGCTCTTCGGTCCACGTGGCGACCGCGTTCTCGCCTAGTATGAATGCATGTAATATAGCATCGCTTGTGCCTGCGGCAAGAGGCCCCGGTCTCCTGCCAGAGGGGCTGATGATATTCATAACGAGCCCCAAAGCTTCGGAAGGATTGAAGCCTGGCCATGGCTCAACGGTCCAAAATATTCTGAGAAGTCTGGCAGCACACAAACAATACTCCCTGCATTGCTCTGTGTCGTCGATGTTGAGGAAATCCACACGATCCAGAAGATGAATGTAACTGGCAAACTCCTCGCGACCGACGTACTGTTCGAACTCTGTCGACAGGACAAACACACCAATTCCGCGCAGTGTCGACCATTGTAGCATAGTACCCGAAATCTGACTAACGATGGATTCGCCCAGCAGGCGCAGGTGGTGCACAAAGATGCGGACTGTTTCGCTCTCCAAGCCATATCGCAATGGGTTGGAGGCCAGGGCATACAGAACGTTCAAGGAGGCAAAGTCATCATTGCTGTCGAATTTATCTAGCGGATCAATCCATTGCGCGACGAGTTGCGCGACGAATCGCATCGCAGTAGAACGTTCATAGCCGTCGGCAAGGTGGAAATGACCGGCACAGAGAACAATAAGAGCGCAAGAGATCATGTCGGGATCCATCCTATCGCATCCCGTAGAAGGTAGTCTGGCTAGGAAGAGAAAGCACAGTAAGCGATGCGGCGTGACGTTCGAGTGCGCAGTTCGAAAAGAGGGGAAGTCTTGGTTGTATGAGACGGATCGAGGTGAATTGCTGATTTGCGCAGCGAGCTGTTGCTTCAGAAATGTGCTGAGACCGATAATATCGAAGTAGTTTGGAGAAAAGTCACACGCGGCAGCCACCAGTAGCATGCCGTCCCCACCAAGCACGGTGCTAAGGTCTGGTGCTTGTGGGCATCGAAGTGGGAGCCAGGCGAAGGCGTGCACGAGTTGCGCTGCACGGATTAACTTCGCATAGGTCATGATAGCAAAGCCGTTTGATGCGAGGTCTGGTGGCGGAGTGACGATGGGTGAGATAATGGCGCAGATGACATTCCTCACCGCACCCGAAGATGCAACGGCGAAGGTGCGGCCAGCAGTTACTGCTCCTAGAGCTTCAACACCGGCACTGACGATATCTTTGTCAGCCGTCGATAGGAGTGAACGGAGCACCCATCCATCGAGATCCAGTCTTTGTGAATTTATAGCATCCCCCTCTCGCTTCAGCGGGTCGTTATTTTGATTGAGAAACAACAATGCATCACGAACACGGAAATAGACATATTTCCAGCCTGAGCCACTATGCCCGCGCACAAGGTGTAGACACTTGATCAGGTAAGCGGTGATTCCGAGACCGAAGACCACCGCAGAACGAGCTTGCGAAACCAATGGCGTGTAAGATGGGCACTCCAGGCGGCAGGCGGGAAAGACGAGAGAAAGTACATAGAACAGCAAGACACCTGATATCATAGCGAGCAGCGTGTTGGCGATAGCTTTGTCCAGCGGGCGCAGAAACAGAACCAACCCGGCAAAGAAAAGGAACAGCGAAACGTGCAGGAGCAGCGGCAAGAGCGAGATGAGCGCCGGGACGCCCCATGCATTTAGACCACGCAGATATAGCTGATGGCGGCGCGCCCAGTGCTGGGGTGACGGTGCAGAGGTGGCGACGTGCCTCTCGTATTCGTCAAGCCATTGCTTGATCAGAATGCTGAGCAGTGCGACGGCTAGGCTGACGACCAGGCTCGAGAACCACATCCCATTCGTCCAACGCTCCGTGGTTGAAGGCTGAACGAAGCTATCGGGAGGCCCTAGCCTGGTGAGCAGCGGCAGCCCGATGAAGCCGGCCTCGGTCTGATTGGTCGTCACAGCTGCGTGGAGAACGTTGGCGATGTATCTCGTATAGTCAGGCTGGAGGGATTTATAGGACTCGACGATGAAAGCGGTTGAAACCGCAGAAAATAAGCCAGCCTGTATAGTCGCAACGCAGTTAGGATCGACAGCCGTTGCAGTGACAGTGGGCGACAGACTCACGAAGATGAGCAATACGTCCAGTGTCTTATTCCACGTGTCAAGCATCATACTGTCATCCTTTGTACTCTTGTCGCGATAGATCTTCCAGACGCGGGCATTCGGCTCGGCTTCTTCGCCCCACGCGTCCGGAGGATAGTCCTCGTTGAACTTTGTCTTTGGACGGCCTTAAATATGTGTCAGAACAGGGTCGGTATAATAATCTCAAATTTTGAATACATACCCTCATACTGCCACCCAGGATCCAAATATTTGGGCTTGAAACCAAGGCACTGTTGAACGATGTCCGGCGAGTCTGGTCGTGCCAGGCCTTCTGTGGGCGTGGACCCAGGATCTCCAGTGCTTGCCGCGCAAGAACTATGCACAAAGACTTTGTTCTCACTGGAGACGTTAGATTCCATAGGACGCGAGATATGCTCGAGATGCTGGACAGATGGCCGTTCGATGGGAAGAGCCAAGTGGTTCCGGAGCTCCGACGCAGCGCCACAACCGCAAGCTATTGCATCGTACGGAACCTGTACAATCCCTGCGCCGTAGGTATTTATGTGCCGCATCACTGAAATAGATACATATGGACACGAAGCGTCGGAGGCATAGTGTCTGCTCACGGGCTTGCATGGCAACTTCCAGGGAGACTCGCACAGTACTGATGCAACAGCTCTCGCGACTCACGAACGGGAGCTCAGCAAGGACTGATTTTATCCAATGCCACCTTTAAGCGACGCAAGAATGATGGCGGAATGTATGCTTCAGACGGGACGCCAGTTGGCGTGCAGCAAACTCGGTTGACATCTGCCACCAAAGAGCTGCGGTAGCACGATTCAAGCTTCTGGCTGACGCGCACGAAGGGTAAGCAAAGACGGATCCGGACAGCTCCGAGGCTGAGGCCCTGAAGCAGTCAAGGATATACGATTCCCCACGTCTTTCAACGAATCGTGCATTCATGCATCGTTTAATGGATCTCGGTTAGTATCACAGTATGTAATTGCCATGAGCCGTTCGTACATCGTGTCTTCAGCGTTCCGCCCGCAGCGACCTTGCGCGCAGCCCACGGACAAAATTGCGAGCCCACTTGATTGCCAAAGTCCAGACTCATCACTCCACACTCCACACTCCTCTGTCCACACACCCACTCCCAAAACGCACACAGCACGGCCCAGCCAAGTGAGAATCACAACAAACACCGTAGCGGCCCGAGAAAAACAGCGATAGATAGTATACAGCAGAAGACCTCAACGGAATAGCAGCGTGGCAAAGACGACGACGACAAGATGGAATGAGAATGACAGGGCGAACGCGAACATAATCAGATGCCAGACGAGGAGGCGAGACTGAGACTAATTTAGCGGTACGGCGTAGGATAATAAAATGGACGATGCAGGGAGGACAGAGACAGAGTGAGAGAGTGAGAGGGAGGAGGGACGGGATGCAACTGGGGATGGATAAGATACTTTAGGGAGGCGAGAGGGACAGGACGAAGAAAGACGGTATGGCACAGTGTCCCGGAATACTGCAGAACCCCCACATCCACTCGAACTCAAACACGAATGCGAAAACGAAGCAGCTACGCAATGCCCGCCCCGCGCCCATGCACAGGCCGGTACTCGGGGTCGATCTCGTCGCAATGCAGGTGCATCAGCAAGTTCAGCACGAACCGCTGCTCATGCGCCGCATTGGCAAACACGACCGCCGCGCTCTCGCTCGCGCACCGCACGAGGTTGGGCGCCATGACGAGCGCGAGGTTCGGCGCGGTCATCTTCGTGCGCGCCGTCACGCGCTCGTCGAGGAACAGCTGCAGAAAGCTGACGACGAACGCGACCACGCGCCGATTATGCGTCGGCAGGCGCGCGACGAGCTGCACGGCGCCCAGCACGTCCGCCCTGACGCACTCGTCGTACAGCTCGTCCGGCACCAGCGGCGCCTGCAGCTCGCGCAGCCACAGCTTGAGCAGGCTCGCGGGCACGTGCGGGTCGTCGATGCCGTCGAGCGTGTAGAACCCGCGGTCGATGCGCAGCTTGAGCTCCGCGACGGCGTCCCCGTCGCCCGGCACGCGGAAGATGCCCTCCGCGCGCGTCCCGCCGAGCGCGAGGATGCCGTCCGCCAGGAAGGGCAGCACGATCGGCACGCCCGCGCCGGGGTACGTGCGCGCCTGCAGCCGCATCACCGCGTCGAGCGGCTCGCCGAACGTGCTCGGGTTGAACGCCGCGTCGCTCGCGCTCTCGATCTCGCCCACCGTCGGCGCGCGCCCGCGCGGCCCCTTGCGCGCGATGATGGGCAGCCGCCGCAGGCAGTACTTGGCCATCACGTCGATCCGCCCTTCGGACACGCCCAGATGCCGCTCGAGGAAGCCGTACAGGTACGTCTCGAAGTTTTTCGACGGTGGGAAGGTGATGAGCAGCACGCAGAGGAATTGCCAGCCCTTGAAGACGCTTTGACTGTGGGTGGGTGGTCAGCAATGGGGGCGGATACGAGGGTTACAGAGGCGGGCGCGGCGACCGGGAAGAGGATCGAATAGATGCGGCTACGGGCGATTGAAAAACGCGGGCGATGGCGAGCAAGAGCGAATGGATGGACACGGTCACGAGGGATGAAAGGGCGCGGGCGACGGCGAGGAAGAACGAAGGCATGGCAGCAGCTACGAGTGATGAAAAAGGCGCGCGGGACGGTCGTGAAGGCCGGTAGCGGTCGATCGTCCATAGGCCAGTATCAGCTGCATGCAGACAGTCGCCAGCAGCGAAGAGCTGCACGTAGACGCGGTCTACGCACATGCACGAGCAGCGATGGGCAGACCGGACGCGTCAGCAGCGACGGAATGCACTTGGTAGGCAGCAGCGACTGACCGCGCAGCGACGGCCTCGTCACAGACCCACTGTCCATAGGCACGGGTATTGGCTGCCTGCCGACAGTAGCCGGCAGCGAAGAGCCGGTCACGGAGGCCAGCAACAGCAACATGGGCGCAGGCGCCAGCAGCAATAGGCTGCCGGTGGGACCCGCAACGACCAGCAGACGAGCGCGAACGCGATGGACTGTGCGCACGCGTCATATGCGGCTGCGCCCAGCGGCGGTATAAACGCACTCGCGAGGAGCGACGGTGCGCAAGCGTCGCCGCTGCGCACGCGCCGCAGGACTACCACACATATGCCCGACGCACGCAGCAGTCGACTGCGCGCAGCGTCCTGCCACTCGCGGCTAGGAGTAGCGCATGCGCGAGCAGCGACGCTCTCCACGAAGGCGCAAGCATCGCCGGACTCCACCGCGCAGGCGCGAGCAGCGGCGGAGCAGCAGCCACTCTAGTCGTGCGTGCGCGCGCGCACAGACGTCCATGACCAGACACAGCCCGGCCAACGAGGCGGAGCGAGCAGGAGCAGGAACGACGGGTTCAGAAGCAGGGAACGATGGCGTAGGAACAGGGAAATGACGGCGAGCACGCCCGCCACGCAAGAAAATAAAGCAAAGAAAAGGAAAAACAGAAAGAACTCACGCATTCGGATTCGCACTCAACTGCTTGACGAGCTGACAGTACACCTCGTCGCGCAGCTCGCCGTGCGCGACGCCCTCGCCGAGCACCCACCGCGCCTCCTCGCGCGTCCCGCCCGGCGCGTCGCCCATCACCTTCTGCAGCGCGCGGAAGATCCGCACGGCGTCGCGGTGCAGTGTGCGCGGCACGTTCAGGAGGGGCGTCGTCAGTGGGGCCTGTAGCGGCGCGGCGGCGGACGGGAGGCAGTGAGTAAGCGGATTGGGCGAAGCGTCCGGACGACAGCGGGCAGAGGAATGACGGCGGGCAGGGACGCAGTAGGAAGAATGGGCACGTCAAGCGAAGCAACGGGAGTTGGGTAATGGATCAATGAATGGATGATGGGGGAATACCGCGAGCGCGACGGCGGACAGCGGCGGGTGGAAAGGTACGGAAAGGCGGCACGGGCGTGCACGAATCGACGGATGGCAGCGCGCGCAGGCACGCGTGGATGCATAGCGGCGCAGGCGGGCACGAGAGGATGGACGGAGGACACGCATGAATGCATAGCGGCGCGTGGGCGCGAATGGACGGACGGCGACGCGGGCGGGCACAAGTGACCGGACGGCAACGCGCGCGGGCGGGCACGAGAGGGTGGACGGCGATATCGGAGGACACGAATGGATGCATAGCGGTGCAGGAGGGTGGACGGCGACGTCGGAGGACACGAATGGATGACGGGAGCGCGAATGGACGGACGACGACGGCGGAGGACACGCATGAAGCATAGCGGCGCGGGCGGGCACGAGAGGATGGACGGAGGACATGCGTGAAGCATAGCGGCGCGTGGGCGTGCATGGATGGATAGCGACGCGGGCGGCGGGCACGAATGGATGCACGACGGGGCACATGTGAACGGACGGCGGCGCGGGCGGGAACGATTGGGTGGGTCGTCGTGAATGGATGCATAGCAGCGGGCAAAAAGCAAAGATGGATAGCCGGTGACGCAGGTGGGCGTGTATGAAAGGAGGGGGTAGGGCACAGTAGGAAAGGCGAAGCGCGCGGGGATGGATAGATAGCGGACGGCGGACGGCGGACGGCGGCGCGTAGCAAGAATAGCGGCGAGAAGCAAGAATAGCGGGTGACAGCGAGCAGCATAGGCAACGCACAGCAGTAGCAAATCGTTACGAGACCGACAAAAAAAAATGCGAAAAAGAAAAAAAAATCGTCAGCAACCCCCTCCTCTCCCTCCACCAAACGCACCTTCTGCCACGTCATCATCTTCTCCACAGGCACGCGCCGGCGGAAGATGAGGCCCGTGCTGTGTTTCGCAAAATAGCGCTTCGCGAAATCCGACCCCGCGAACTGCTGGATCTCCTCCGCCAGCTCGCGCGGGAAGCTGTGTGCGGGCGCGCGACGGGAGCGAAGGCGAGCGTGAGCGGGGTGCAAAGAAGGGCGGGCGCGGGATGATGGAGGTGGGCGGTGGGCGTGGAGGACAAAGGGCAGCGAGCATTGTGCGGAGTGAGCGGAGGGCGGGCGCAGAGTGCGGATGTTGCGGAAGGAGGAGGTGGGAAGGGTGCGAGCGCGGATGAAGGCGAGGGTGGAGCGCGCGCGCGGTGAGTGCAAGACGGATGCGCGGCAAGTGGAGGTCGTCGGAGGCGGTTGGGCGGTGTGGACGAGGGCGAACGGAGAGCGTTGTGGGCGGAGGCGGACAATAGTGAACGTGAGCGTTAGATTAAACGAGAAATCGGGGCAGCGGGAGTGAAAGTGAAAGAGCGCGCGAAGCGACAAAGCAGGAACGTGAACGTGAACACGACGAAAGGTGAATGCGAGCCAGGAGCGAGCGAGGGTGCACGATGAAGTTGGAATCGGGCAACGCGAGCGTGTGGGTGTGGAGGGGTGCAGTTGGTTGCAACGGAGAACAACAGAAGACTCGTCAGCCCATGTCCATGTTCTGTGCGCAGAATGGAAAAATGAACGCACCCAATCCGATCCCCCTCCCCCTCCTGCCCATCCCTCTCCCTCACCCTCCCATCCTTCCCACCCTCCTTCTCCTTCCCCTCCTTGCCGGGCACACCGACGAAAACAGCCGGCGCGCCCTCGCGCCGCGGCGCCATCCGCCGCGCGGCCTCGTGGTCCACGACGGGCGCGCCGATCATGCCCTTCAGACTCTGCCCGCGCGGCCGGTTCGCCCAACTTCCCGCCCCCGCCCCTCCCCCACCTCCAACTCCTCCCCCACCTCCTGCTTGGCGTTTGATGGCGAGCGAGGCACTGGACGCGCTGGCCTTCTGGACCGCATAAAACCCATTCGCTTGCGGGCGGGGGCCCGACACCGAGCGCCGCCCGGTGATGAGCTCTGCGGCGGCTTGCAGACTCTGCGGGTGCGGGAGGGGGAGGGAGTACGCGTCCTCGGAGTTGGCGCGCAGCTGCGTGCTGCTCTTGCTCCGCATCCGCTGCGCGCTGCCGTTCAGGCCCGTCGTGGCGGGCGTCGAGCTGCTGCGCGGCAGCGCCGGACGTCCTCCGGTGGCGTTAAAGCTGCTCGGCGGCGCGGGTTGCGTGACGATGGGCGTCGGGTGGCCGCTGACGGGCGGCCGGTTCGCTGTGGGCCGCTGCGGGCGCATAGAGGGTGTGGGCGGGGAGACGCTGATGGGCGGGCCGCTGGCGTGGGAGTGGGAGAAGGGCACGTCGGCGAACGCGACGCGGCTCGGGGAGCTCGCGCCCTCCCTTTTGCGCGAGGAGCCGGACGAGCGCATGGCCGAGGCCTGCGTGCGGTGCTGCGAGTGGGGAGGGGAGTGGGAGGTGGAGGATGGAGCTTGGGGTATGGTGGGCGTCGCGGGCGGGGTGAGGCGCTCCAAGCTCGCTTCTGGTTTCGTGTCGACCGCCGGAGAGGGAGAGGGAGAGGGGGCGACGATGGACGCGCGCGGGGAGAGGTAGGCCGTCGAGAGCCGTTTGCCGAGCGTCGTCGTCTACAGCGGAAGGAGGGCGCGTTAGCGGGTTGGGCTGGCGCGGGATCAACTTGGCGCTAGAACGGCGCGGTGGAAGACTGAAGATGGAGATGGCGGGCGCGATGGCGACTGCACCAGAAGGCAGCAGGCTGCCTTCGGGACAGAGTGCCAGACAGGCAGGCAGGCCTCATGCGCGCAACACAGCCCCGCGTGCCCGGCGTGCAGGGTCGCAGCGAACAATCCAACCGCGGGCAACAGTCTCCGCGCAACCGACAACGGACTCACCTGGATGATGGCGAGCGGGATGACGAAGCCCTCGGGGCGCGTCCAGACGGTGTCGCCGGTGCGCGTGTGGTAGTAGTACGGCAGGCCGCTGCCCGACGTGTCCTCGATCTCCCACCACTCCCCGTCCGCGCTGCGCGGGAGCCTACAGCGTGCGCGCGTTCAGCGTAAAAAGTAAAAGTAAAGTAAAGGAAGAGGAAGGCGTACACGAAGTTGCCCTCGGGCGGGTCCCACGCGCACTCGCCCGTCGCCGGGCACGCGTAGAACTCGGCCCCGCTCTACACACAGCCGCGAAAAAAAAAGAGGCAGGGAGTCAACAAGCGCCGCTACACGCGAAGCGGAGAGTGGACGCACAGACGGGTCGGCCAGCGTCACCCAGAAGTTGGCGCCCCACTCCGTCTGCCCAGCGCCTTCCTTCACGTTCATATTCTCTTTCGACGCAGACACGGCGCTGGCGCTCGTGCCCGCCGTCGACCCGCCCGCGCCGTTCGAGGTCGTGATGGTGGACGAGCTCATCGCGCAGAGGACAGGACTCGAGCAGAGGCCGGAGTCGGAAAGCAGAGCACAGAGCAGAAAGCGAACGGTCGGTCGGGCGGCGCCGCATCATTTGATTGCCTTCTCTCCGCTCGTCGCCCCTGGCCCAATCCATCCTCCCAGTCCTCCCGGCCCCTGTCTCGCGCCCGCGCGCGTCCGCGACTGCGGCGACCTATTATGTAGTCTCGCGGTGCCGCCACTTTCTTTCGCTCCTTCGGATTCGTGACACTGGCAGGAATTTCATATCCGCCCTAACTAGCTGCCCGAGCTCTCCCGTTTTCAGTCTGCCTTCGTCCGTCGTCCAGCCTTCAGGTCCCTGCATGCATCCCCGGCCGCTGTTGTATCCATCCTCGCTCCCGCTCTGCCCGCCGTCGCGGCCTCACGGTTCATCCACCCGACCGACGTGATGATCTATATCTTCAATCTTGACTCCTGCGTTTCACTCTCAGCCAGCCCAAAAATATGGGTTGCTTATTTTTGTTGCAGTCTCGACATACACTGTCCTCGCTCTGCTCGGTGCGAGCTTCCGAGGACGTCGACGATCTGCCACCCGAAAATCCAAACGGTTCAGAATCAGATCTTCAGCATCAACTTCAAGTCAAGACGCAACGCTGTTTGGCCATGACACCTTCAAATCCTACGCTTTACAGTAATTTGGTTTTGGTTTTGCTGCTGTGATGGAATGTGATGAATCATGATCCCTGCTCAGTTCGGATTGATCTTCCCTGCCATACGCTCCTGGTAGGCTATACCAACGTCGTACAGTATCCCAACGTCCCGGTCAATCAGATGCTTCGATGTCAACTACAAGGTCCGCATCCCCGCCAAGTAATAAATGTCCTGCCTCTCCAACTTATCGCAGCCTGGAACTCGCTGCATGCTTTCCTCGCCGACCCAACGGAGGGCACGACATCGCCATCCGTTGTCCGGCGGCCTGAGAATTGCAGTCTTCCCCTTATACTTTCCTAGGCCTTCTCTCGCTCGCTTCGATCTTTTTGGGCTTCGCACGGCCGGCTTGTACTTATACTTATGCCAGTGGGACTCACATGCGCTGACTTTGCCTTGGCAACACTGGCGAACTCCACAGCTAGTCTGCGATTCAGCTGCCCCGGGAAACGTTTGCATACTCGATCGATGTCCTCATTGCAGTGACAGAGTGTGCAGCTCGTTCCTCGCATCCACGCCTTTGCATCGCCGACTTCAACGATCAGAGAGACTCGGAGAATTCGTAGTCGGCCTTTTCTAATCTCAGGCTCCGAGTTGGGCGCTTGCATCTTGCGTCGATTCTGCACACTCGCCGGGTGCGGTGGACTAGAATGTCATGGTTGATCGGCACGGAGGAGATGAAGTATCTAGAGGAAGACGAGGTTGAAATGAAGAGCCTGATATCGGGACGCGAGTTTAGAGAGCAATCCGTCGTGTCGCCGACGACGATGGGAAGATTACTGTATTTATGTTGCCTAAGAAGAGCTGGCATCTGTCAGAAGCTGCGGTGATCCTGAGTTAGTACGGTTACCGCGAGTTGCGACTCCGCTCCGGGTCTATCTGTGCTTCACCCATGGACGTGCTACAATCGAATATAGCGCGCGCGGTACTGGCGCTCTGCGTTGCGCTTGTATCCGGTCGTCTACTAGTGATACGGCGCAGACGGCTTCCGTATCCTCCTGGACCCCCGCCGCGCTTTTTGCTTGGGAATCTTTTCGACCTTCCCACTGGGCCCGAAGGCTGGAGGAAGATGGCTCAGCTCGGGAAAATATACGGTAAGCAAACAGCTCTCTAGAGTAGATCCGATCGCTTGAATGAACACTCGCACAACGATCCTAAGGGCCCGTCATCCACCTCGCCGTCCTCGATCGCCAGATTGTCGTCCTGAACACGTTCAAGGCCGCAAAGGACCTCCTCGACAAGCGTTCGGCGATTTACTCGGACCGCGCGCGGTTCCCCATGCTCGGCGAACTGTACGTGAAGCTGTGCCCGCAGTCACTATTAGGCTATTTGCGCGGGTTGATCTGCCAGTGCGATGCAGCATGGGCTTCGACTGGATTGTCTCCATGCACCCTTACGGCGACTACTGGCGCCTCCACCGCCGCGCGATCCACCAGCACTTCAGCGAGCCCGCGACGAAGGCGCTCCAGCCCGAACTCGTCCGCCTCAACGCCGTCTTCCTCCACTTGCTCTTGCACGCGCCAGAGCGGTTCTGGGAGCACGCGCGCTGGCTCGCCGGCGCGAACATCATGGCGGTCACGTATGGCATAGATGCCGCGCTCGCCGACGACCCGTACATCCGCATGGGCGAGGAGTCCCTCCGGATTGGCTCCCAGGCGGGCGCACAGGGCGCGTATCTGGTCGACGTGCTTCCCGTGTGTACGTCGACATGTATCGTGCATGTATCCGACCTCAGCATTAACGCACTCCTTACTTAGTGAAGTACCTGCCAGAGTGGCTGCCGGGCATGCGCTTCAAGCGGCAGGCGCGCGCGTGGAAGGCGATCCAGCTCCGCGCGCGCGATCTACCCGTCGATTTTGTGAAAGCGCAACTCGTAAGCCTGTTCCACGTACGCACGCGCGCTTTCCGAAGAGTCGTTGAACGTCCGAAAGGAAAACGGAACAGCCCGCAGCAGCATGGCAGCGCAGTTGCTCGCCGATGGCATCGACGGACGCCCTATCCCCGAGGATGTGGTCAGAAACAGCACAGGCGTCGTCTATTTTGGCAAGTCGTCGTTCTGGCCTTCAGTACGCGTGATTAATTATCCTCAAGCTGGTGCAGATACCGTGAGTTCTACTGGGTCGCGATGAGTACGTCGGAATGGAACGAACCATGCATATGCAGAGCGTAGGCACCATGCAAGCATTCTTCCTCGCCATGGTACTCTGCCCCGACGTCCAGCGGAAAGCCCAGGCAGAGCTCGATGCCTTCATGCAAACGCAGGGTGGGCGGATGCCGCAGCTTGGCGATCGGCCGGCATTGCCATACGTCACTGCAGTATTCCGTGAAGTCGTCAGGAAGTATCCTCCCCTGCCTTTCGGTGCGCCAACCGCGGTGTGTCAGGTGTCTCAACTTACAGAACCTCGTGCTGCAGGACTGCCGCACCGGCTGATGGAGGACGACGAGTACGAGGGTATGCGCATCCCCAAGAACGCGTTTGTCTTGCCAAATGCCTGGTGATCTCGGTTCCTGTGACATCGCGTGAACGCTGACGCTGACGCTGACACGCGTGCAGGGCAATGCTTCATGACCCGGCTGACTTCCCCGACCCCGAGAAATTCAACCCGGGCCGCTTCATCGGCGCCGATGGCCAGCTCGACCCGGCCGTCCGCGATCCATCGGACATCTCATTTGGATTCGGGCGCAGGTGAACGATCGTCTCCCGTCTCACCTTCTCCCCTAATATCGCTTTCACACGGCGTGTCGGTAGGGTCTGCCCAGGCCGCCACTTCGCAGACGCGGAGGTCTGGCAGATGATCGCCAGCACGCTGTACTGCTTCGATATTGCGCCCGACGTGGATGCTGACGGAGATGATATCCGGCCCAGCGAGTTCATGAGCGCGGGCATCGTGAGGTTCTTTTCAATAACTCGCGCTTCATCTCCATTGATATTGACCGATCTTCGCAGCGCTTTGCAGAAATTTACCTGCAGGATTACACCGCGCGACGAGACAAAGGAGGCGCTTGTATCATCTGGAGTTTGACGATGAATTTTATCCAACTCTTGCTCCTTTTACACCTCTTACAAGACAACACTCCCCCGGTCCACCTGAAGGGCTGCTAATCTGTCTGTTAGCGCTCGCGGAGTTGCCACGCAGTGGCACATCTCCGAGCATATATATTCTTGCTCGCCACATTCCGTTGCCCCCAGTCTCTATTGCTTTGCCATATACGACTGGGGGTATGTTGTGCACTCTTCCATATTCTGTACTATTGTATCTCACATGTCCGTAGTGCTCACGCGTGGTTACCACGCCTAATAGGTTCGCAATCCAGTCTCTATTGCTTTGCCATATACGACTGGGGTGCTCACGCGTGGTTACCACGCCTAATAGCTTATGAGGCACCTTGCGCTATAGCGCCTTTATACAACCCCAAGTTCGCGCGTTCCTTCAACGCCTTTTTCTACGCGTCGTGCACGTCGTCCTCGCCGGTTCTCTCCACCGTGTGGCACAACGTCGGCAACTTCCGTTGCATTGTCCGAGCACGAGCACTCCTTTGTATCGGTGCTCCGGTCCTATTCATCCGATCTTGACCATCGCCCACACCGTGTTCAGTGACTATGGCTGTCATCTCTCGTCTCTCGCAGTATACCGGCCCTACGCTCACGGGCAAGGACGATTTCAATGCCTGGAAGTCTGCCGTCCGCGACTGGCTCACCACCAACGGCCTGCTCGCTACTTACATCGATGGCATCAACACCATGTCTCCTAGTGCGCGCAAGGACGTCTGGAAGGAAAGCGAGGATAAGAAGGTCGCAGAAGCCAAAGCCGCAGGCGAGCCGTACTCGCCGAAGAAGCTCCCTGCCCTCCCTGGCGCTGCCGCTACTGACGATGAATGGCTCACCAACCGCGTAATCATATCCGCGGCCATCCGTACCACCATCGATCAGCGCTGCCGCACCGCCATTAAAGAGGCCAACCTCGACGATCCCGCCGAATCGTTCAATGACCTGCGCACCCGCTACGGCACCGACTCTGCCTCCACTCGCCTGCTCATCCTCAAGGGCATGCTGACTGCGAAGAAGCCTGCCGACAAGTCCTGGTCTGAGTGGCACGACCACCTCGTCGCCCTCAGCAAGCGCGTGTTTCCCGGCGGTGTTGGGCTCTCGCCTGACGAGTTCATTACCGTCGCACTCATCGTATCCGCAACCGGCGACTGGGAACAGCTCGTCAATCTCATCTCGCACAAGTGGGCTCTCGACGACCACCAGCAAATCGCGATCGACCTGTCTTCCGAGGAGGCGCGCCGTGCGCATGCGGCCAACGATGACCATCGCATCCAGGCTCTCGCCACGACTCACGGCGGCCACGGCCATCGCACGCCTGGTAAGAACGGTACCGGCTGCACCAACCAGATCTGCATTAAGGCTAAACGTGCGCACACTCACGACCTTGCACACTGCTGGGAAGAAGGCGGCGGAAACGTTGCTGGTCGCCCACCACACTGGAAGTCACGTGCGTCAAAGGCGAACTCGGCTGTTGCTTCACAGACCGGCACCCCGGCCTCGACCACCTCTTCGCTTCCTACCGCTCCGCAGGCTCTGACTGCGCGCATCGAGGATGTCTCTGACGATGACTCTGACTCCAGCTACAAGTCGGGCGTCTCGCTCGGTCTCGCGGCCCGGATCGTCAACACTGCCACTGTGAATCCCGCGCAGATCCTTCCTGAATTGGCCGATCCGGTTCCGGCATACACCTCCGCGACCGCTGGCGAGTTCGAGAAGTCTATCCTCGACGTCGTCACGCCTACTCGCATCGCGCTCATGGCGGCGCACGGTAAAGGGGGCGCTATGGACTCTGGCGCTAACGGGCATTTCGAATCAGATGTTTCTCGCTTCTACACTTACACGCCGATCGCCCCTGTCCAAGTCGCCGGGTTCTCTGGCAACACCGTGGCCATTGGCCGAGGCGAGGTGCACTACCGCCTTGGAAAGGGTCGCATCCTCAAGTTGCAGGACGTTCTCCACTGCCCGGGTACCACGCTCTCGCTCATTTCGATCTCCAAGCTCATCTCGGACGACGACAACCTCGAGGTCATCTTCGACGCAAACGCTTGCACTCTGCGCCGCAAGACTGGCAGCCGCAAGGACATCGCGGTCGCGAAGCGCTCGGCAGACGGCCTCTATATGCTCTACGACTCCCCGCTGCAGGTGGCTTATTCCGCGCGTCAGTCCATCGCGTCTCAGTTGCTCACTTGGCACAACCGCTTAGGACATCCGAGCATGGATGCTGTAATCCAGCTTGCGCGTTCCGGGGCCATCCCAGGTCTGCATGTCTCATCGTCTACGCCCACTCCCATTTGTGAACACTGCCTTGCAGCCAAGGGGAAGGTCCTGCCCTTCCCACGCGAATCGGAGAATCTGGCGACTGCACCACTCGAGCGTCTGATCGTTGACCTGACTGGGCCTGTTGATACCGAGTCTCTGTCGCGGAAACTCTATGCCGCTAATGCCATTGACGAGTATTCTGGTTATCTCATCTATGACTTCTTGCGCCACAAGAACGAGGTCACCACCATGCACGACTCGCGATTCGATGAGCTTGAGGCAGCCGCTGGACGCAAAATACGCTGTGTACGTTCCGACGGCGGCGGAGAGTTCGAGACAGAGTACCACCGCATGCTGGGTTCACGCGGCATCGTGCACGAAACGACTGCGCCCGAATCGTCTGAGCAGATCGGCAAGAGTGAGCGCGCGCATCAAACGATTGCGAGACGCGCGAATGCGATGCTCGACGCCGCCGGTCTCCCCAAGACTTTCTGGGCGGAGGCCTGGAATACTGCCACATACCTCGCCAATCGACTCCCCTCTCGCCGTCACAAAGGCAAGACTCCTTACGAGGTTTTCCACGGCAAGAAACCGCGCTATATTCAAATCCGCGAGTTCGGCTGCAAGTGCTACGTACTGAAGTCCAAGAAGAAACGAAAACCGAAACTCAACAACAAGGCCAGGCGCTGCATCTTCCTCGGTTACTACGAGAACAGCAAGGCTTACCGGTGCTGAGACCCCGAAACTCGCTCCATCGTCAAAGCGCGGAATGTCACTTTCATTGAGTCACATGACATCCATCGCTTATCGTCGAGTATTCACACCGCTGACCCGGATCTCGTTATTCCAGAGCCGCCTGCTGATGCGACGCCCCTTGACGGTGACGACTCGTCATCCGACTCAGATTCGGATTCGTGTTCTGACGCGGGAGACGCCCATCCTCCCGCCGCATCGACTCCGGTTCCCGAGCGTGCTCCCACCGCGGACAATGCGTCTCAGCCAGTCCGCGTGGCCACGGCTCCTGCCACACCCGTCACTGTTCAGTCGCCGGAAGCTGACGACACGGGATTGCGGCGTTCGAGACGCACCCGTGTCCAGACGCGGAAAGTGACGGAAACTACGGATAACGCTACCAAGCGTGCTCAGCACGTCTCAGAGCGCCGTATGACAACTGACGAAGCCCTGACGCTCGCCGACTCTCTGAACGCGAAGCGCAAGGCTGAGAACCTCATCACTGAGGTTCTTGGTGAGACTTTAATGTCTGGCGATTCCCTTCACGGCCTCATGGCGGCGGCGGACTCACTGGGGGACTCTCTCTTCGCTCTCAGTGCGATGGGGGAATATCCTGACCGAGTTCCGTCGACCTACAACCAGGCCATCAAGTCCCCATACGCGCAGCAGTGGCTAGATGCGATGGGCGTGGAACTCCAGTCAATGGAAGACCACGGTGTTTGGGAGAAGGTCCCACTCAGCAGCGTACCTGCGGATAAGCAGATTGTTGGCTGTTGTTGGGTATTCGACCTTAAGCACGACGAGAATGGGAAACCAGTTCGCTACAAAGCTCGACTCGTGGCGAAGGGCTACACCCAACGTCCGGGACTCGACTTTGTTGAAACCGCCGCCCCTACGTGTCGCCCAGAGTCAGTACGCGCTCTGCTCGCGCTGGCGGCCTTCCGAGGTTGGGATATACGACACATTGACGTGAAGACGGCGTTTCTCAATGGCGATCTGGAGGAGCAAATCTTCATGAGTCTTCCCCCGGGCTTCCTGAACAGCGACGAAGCGCTACGGTTGCGGAAAGCTCTCTATGGGCTGAAGCAGGCCGGTCGCTGCTGGTACATCAAGCTTAGGGAGACTTTGGTAGATCTCGGGTTCCGCTGTTGCGACAGTGACCCCTGTGTTTTCAAACGCACGGTCAACGGTCTGACATGCATCATCGCAGTTCACGTAGACGATATGCTGCTGGTTGGCGATAAGGCCGCCGTTGAGGGCTCCGTCAAATCGCTGGCGACTCGTTTCACGATTACGGATCTTGGTGAGGCCCACTGGTTCCTTGGGATGCGCATTTCTCGCGATCGCGCGGCTGGGACTATTCACATATCACAGCGCGCGTACGCCGAGGACACCCTCCGTTGCTTTGGCATGGAAAACTGCCACTCCGTGACTACTCCTGCTGTCCCCGCGCAGTACCTGACCGTCGGCGGCGAACTCACTCCTGCCGAGCGCGACTACATGTCCCGCGTCCCGTTCAAGGAGATCGTGGGCCGCCTGACCTGGCTTTCGATTGTCTCGCGTCCGGACATCTCGTACGCTCTCCAGCACGTCTCCCAGTTCACTGCCTCTCCGCGCCCAATTCACTGGCATGCTGCGAAGCGCATACTGCAGTACATCAAAGGCACGTTGGATTGGGGTCTCCTATACGCGCCTCACCAGTCTTCTGGACTTTCGCTACCTACTGGCTACATCTCCCCTCAGACGGAACAGTTCCACGACGGTCACGAGTCTTGCGTATTCACGGATGCTGACTGGGCGAACTGCCCTGACACGCGCCGCAGTACTTCTGGCTACGCTTTCATGCTCCACAATTGTCTCATATCGTGGAGCTCGCGAAAACAGAAGACTATTGCGCTCTCGTCCAGGGAGGCGGAGATCCAGGCTGCGAAGGAGGGTGCAAAGGAAGCGATTTGGCTGCGCGACCTCATGCACGAACTTGACGATGCCTCGGGTTCTCTGCCGCTGCACATGGATAACCAAAGCTCTATCGCACTTACTGGCGACACAAAACACCATGATCGCACGAAGCATATCCACGTACAGGCGTTGTGGCTACGCGAACGCATCGCGGACAAGGTCTTCTCCGTCCAATACACTCCAACGGACGAAATGCTCGCAGATATTTTCACCAAGCCTCTCTCCCCGATGAAGCACCGCACGTTCTCACGACTTCTCGGGATGCGTTCAGCTTGAGGGGGGGTGTTAGCGCTCGCGGAGTTGCCACGCAGTGGCACATCTCCGAGCATATATATTCTTGCTCGCCACATTCCGTTGCCCCCAGTCTCTATTGCTTTGCCATATACGACTGGGGGTATGTTGTGCACTCTTCCATATTCTGTACTATTGTATCTCACATGTCCGTAGTGCTCACGCGTGGTTACCACGCCTAATAGGTTCGCAATCCAGTCTCTATTGCTTTGCCATATACGACTGGGGTGCTCACGCGTGGTTACCACGCCTAATACTGTCATGGTTGCATACCTTGCCTAACATATTCTGTTAGGTCTGGGATCGCTGACTGTTACGTTTACCCATACCTAAGCCATGGGCGTCAGTGAGCACAATCGGCAAGTCGGCGCGTTTGATCTCCGATATCATCCTTTCGTCCCGCCACATCAAAGCATTACTGCCCGTGCAACGCACGCTCGCTCGCCTCGCGGAATGACTGAACCGGAAAATGCACTCAGAGAGGCAGTTCGTGACTTCATACGAGCTGCAACCGCTCATACAGGCGGTCCGGACCAAGGCAGTCAAACGCTGTGTGCATGCTCAGTTCTTTCCTTCCAGTCTGATGCGAACTGTACCATCTAGAACATTGGACAGCCTCAAATTCGCCGAACGTCAAGCTCTGGACGCTGTGTCGCAGGAAGTTGCGCTCTGCTTGCGGGAGATGAATGCAGTCAACAGCATTTGCAAGCTGCCTACAGAGCTGCTTTCCGACGTCTATCGCCACTTGAGCGTAAGCGACCGTTTCGGGGCATCACATGTCTGCCATCTCTGGCGCATCGCTGCCGTCCATTATCCGCGCGTCTGGACGGACCTGGAAGACTTCGGCCACCTTTCTCCTCGACTGGCGCTTGCACTGGAACGATCGCGTTCCTTACCCGTCAAGCTCGCGGTCACAGTAGATGAATCAAAGTCTGGCTGGTACTTTCTTCCGGAGATCAAGCGGCATCTGCACCATCTTGACGTTCTCACTGTCAGAATCAGAACGCCGCATAGCAGCTTGCCTACGCTACTGGATATGCTGACCGTGTCAGCACCGCTGCTGACAGAGCTGACGCTGGATGCCTTCGTTAACCTTACCAATCGTCGCCCGGAACAGACCTTGCGCGCTGATTTATTCTCAGGCTGCGCGCCAAAGCTCTCTCGCCTGGTTCTGCGCCATGTTTTATTACCTGCAGCGCCTATCCCTGCCTTATCAGGTGTCAGTTTCTTCCGCCTAACTTCGGCGACGGTAAATGGGCGTGCGTATCTGACTGCCCATGTTGGTCTGCCAAACCTCGTTGAGTACGAGCTGCACGTCCCGCCCGCGTACTATCCGAGCGGGATTCAGCCCGTCATTGCCCCCGCCCCGAGACTGCGCGTCGTCCGTCTTCTTGCGCCGAGCACGACACCAATCATGACGCTCCGGCCGTTTGCCAACTGCCCGCGATACTGTCTGGTACAATCTCCGTGGAACGTGATCGCTCGGTTGTGGCGCGACTGCAGTCCTCCCACGCGTGAAGTCATACTGCAGTGCGGCCGTGGCGCATTCGTAGGCGGCGTCAATGACCAAGGTGTTTCGAGAATGTTCAAGGACGTGATCGATTATCCTCATCCCGCTGCCCTGCTCGCCCCCGTTGCCCCGCACCTTCGGGCACTCGTTATAGACAGTGGCGGACGAACGAATCGCGGTGTCTCAGCGGTCGTATTCCCCCAGCTGACCTACCTTCACGTCCTCATGCCGACTTTGGACGTTCCAGCAGGGGGAGATGGATGGCCGTACCACCCTTTGCTGCCCGGTTGGATTCGTGCACCGGCGCTTCGCATCTTTCGGCTGTCCGTCATGGATCCCGCGGCACAGATCTCGTCCGACACGGTCGACATCATCGCGAAGTTTGTCGCGGGCATCTCGCCCCTCGGATCCGTGTTTCTCGAGAGGGACGGTATTCCTCTTGTCAATGTCCCAGAGCGCTTCATACCGAGGCCTATATCCGCGCCGTTGCAGCATTGGCTTGTAGAAACGCTCGCCCGATTCACAAATTGGGATGACTGGCTTGCGAATGCTCTCGACCAGATCCCAGAAGGTTGATTGAATATTACTACCGGTATGGCATCAGGATTCATCAATATGACCGGTTAGTGTCAGGATCTTGCACACAGCACATACTTACCGCAGAAAAATCGCTGTGGTAAGCACTCTTTGAGTCCTCGATTGAATTCAGCTACAATGCACTCAATTGTTCGCCGGCTGTCACTATCGCAACGATGAAATTCAGCTCGACTGTGTCCGAGCCCGGCGGAAAGCACTTTTCGCCAGCCGCTTACGGCATCCGGAGTGCGCAGCCACCGATAGGTACCCGTGCCGTTTGCTGATGGAACGGGAAGCCCCAGAACCCGGGGTTTCCATCCGGAATGATAGGCGGCAGGCGATAGAGCACCTCAAATACTCCGCATTGCTTCCCAAGCTTCCTCTTTCCCATTCCCCCATCTTCCCACCTGCCCATATGGACATCGACGTCGGACTCCTGCGGTCGCGGGTAGCCCTGGCGTTGTCGGCATTTATTGCTGTACTGGCGGCTCACCATCTGCTTGTCAGAAAGCGCAAACAGCGCCTCCCGCTACCGCCCGGCCCACCGGCGCGCCCGCTGCTGGGCAATTTGTTCGACCTGCCCACAGGACCTGAGGAGTGGAAGAAGTTTGCGGAGCTGGGCAAGAAATACGGTGTGTTGCATCGTTTTGTTCTCTATGTAGTACTAACGCTCGTTGACTCGGAGGTCCTGTCATGTATCTCGGCGTCCTCGACCGCAGCATCGTCGTTTTGAGTTCGTTCAAGGCTGCGTCGGACCTGCTCGACAAGCGGTCCGCCATCTACTCTGACCGCGCCCGGTTTCCCATGGTCGGCGAGCTGTCAGTCTTCAGTCGATCAGCAATCCTGAATCCCCTACTCGTATCATATTCTGATTGACTTCGTGCCAGGATGGGATTCGACTGGACGGTGGCGCTCCAGCGCTACGGAGACTACTGGCGTCTCCACCGCCGCGCGATCCACCAGCACTTCAACGAGAACGCGTCGAAGGAGCTCTGGCCGCAGCTCACCAAGATCAACTCCGTCTTCCTGCAGTCGCTTCTGCAGACGCCCGATCGCTTCTGGGAACACATCCGCTGGCTTGGCGGCGCGAACATTATGTCGATTACGTACGGCATGGACTCGCAGCTCAAGGACGACCCGTACATCCTGCTCGGCGAGGAGTCGCTCTCCATCGCGTCTAAGGCGTCGTCGCAAGGGGTGTACCTTGTGGACGTGTTGCCGATATGTGCGAAGTTTGGACTTCGATAGGCGCCCGAATTAACCTGTATTGCACAGTGAAATATTTCCCGGAGTGGCTCCCTGGCATGGGATTTAAGAGGCAGGCGCGCGAGTGGCGGGAGCTGCAGCTGCGCGCGCGTGACTCGCCGCACCAATTTGTTAAGGATCAGCTGGTGGGTTCGTATCTGGATTTGTGTGCCGAATACTCATCGTCGCTTCGCTTGGAAGGCCGCAGGGACTGCGCGCCATAGCATGACGTCGCATCTGCTTTCCAGCGACATTGACGGGCAGCCCATCCCCGAGGACGTCATCAGAAACAGCACGGGCATGGTTTACTTCGGTGCGTACTATTCTCTCCTCTCGCTCGCAAATTGTGAACCAATCAACGGGATATCTCTAGCTGGCGCGGACACCGTCCGTACAAATCAATCCCGTCAATCCGATGACCGACTGACTGAATCGCCAGAGCGTGGTCACGATGAACTCGTTCTTCCTGTCGATGGTCACGCACCCGGAGATCCAGCGCAAAGCCCAGGCAGAGGTGGACGCATTCCTCGAGACCCAAGGCGGGCGCCTGCCGCAGATCGACGACCGTGACGCGATGCCGTACGTCGAGGCCGTGTTCCGCGAGTGCATGCGCAAGTATCCGCCGCTCCCGCTCGGTACGCCGTTCCCTTCTTTCACGAGTATTCACTCACTCAGGCTGACTGGTCTTGGCAATGCACCATCCACAGGTGTCGTACATCGCTTGATGCAAGATGACGAGTACGAGGGGATGCTGATCCCCGCGGACTCGTTGATCATCTCGAACGCCTGGTACGCACACTGGCGCTAAAGATGGTTGGTCCGGGGCTGACTCTGACGGGTCCAGGGCCATGCTGCACGATGAGGAGGTCTATCCAGACCCACACCGCTTCCACCCCGAGCGCCACCTGGGCCCTGACGGACTGATCAACCCTGACGTCCTCGACCCTCGCGCCATATCGTTCGGATTCGGTCGCCGGTGCGCTACCTACCTGGCTGGACCTATGCGCAGCTCACTTACACGGGATAAGGGTCTGCCCGGGCCGCTACTTCGCCGACGCGGAGGTGTGGCTGATGATCGCGAGTGTGCTGTACTGCTTCGACATCGCGCCGGCGCAGGATGCCGCAACTGGCGCCGAGATCGTGCCCAACGAGGTCATGTGCTCCGGCGTCGTCAGGTGCGCACCACAGTTTCACAGCCCGTTTCGCAGACTCATTACCGACGACCGGCGTCCCCTGACAGTGCATTCGAAAAGTTCCCGTGCAGGGTCACACCGCGCGCAAGGGAGAAGGAGGCGCTCATCGCGGCCGCTGTGTGACTTAAAGGGATTGATTGTTGACTTGGAGGGAGTGCCACCGGATATATTGGATTGATCTGTGCGTTCATATTAGTACTGCTCGCTCGTTTTGCTTTGCTGTGTTGGTCGCTTGTTTTGCTGTTAGTGTTGGGTAGGTATGTATCTAATGTGGACGGAGAAATTTCACACGTTTGAATTGATCGGTGAAGAGAGCGCGCGGGCATCGTAACGTTGCAGGCCATTGTGTTCTCGTTCGATGCGCCCACCATTAATAGAGTATCCATACATGTGGCACAAACCTACCTTTGGAATCAAAAATACCTCATGCCAAGGTTCCGAGTCTCTATGGATTAAATCGGGAAAGATCACGCATCGAGCGACCGCTCTTGGAGGGACTATACCGAACTGTGTCCGTCACCTGCGTCAGAGATAAGATACAGTAGCCCAAAATTGAGTTCGCGACGTATACTGTACGTGCCCATCTTCAGGAGCATGAGGTCTGTGTCTGGGCATTATACAGTGGCTCCGCCAGGGCAAATACACGCAGGAGCAATCTTCGTGACATTCCGCCGGGTGACCCGGGTCTGAGCTGGCTGCTCATTATGTGGTGTTCACGAACCGAACAGCATTCGGTCTAGCTTTCCAAACGATACATATGCAACGGGTTCGCTCAGGCTGCCAAACGATGCACACATCCACATAAAGACGGAGATCCATTGTATTTGCCTTTCATCTCTTTGCCACGGGGCCATTTCAGTCTACATGGTTCAATCCAATCTCAGGCACTGTCCGAGTTATCCGCCCCACGCACATTCGACGACGACCATTCCGATACCGCGCGCGGCGGCCTCTCTTCCATTACCGCATCCGCACCCCTATCCTCCCCATTCCTGCCCGAAGCAATTTCGCCATGCAGCCGGAGCGGGCGCCCAGCCTGTGTCGGTGGCGCCGTCATTATTGGTCCATTGGAGTCCCGCGGCGCGCGTTGCCAGGGACTGATTTCCACGCGCTCGAAGTCCGCGCGGTAGCGTTCCACGGTCGGTACAGCGACGTTGAGCGGCGGCAGGGCGTCACTGGTCCCGGAAGACGCGTGTAGTGGGCGCGCGAGCCACTCAGCGCGCTCGCGTTCGTAGTCGTCCGCCGCGCAGCGTTGGGTTGGTAAGGACAGTTGTATGCCGCCGGAGCTTCGAGGGCGAGCAGAAGCAGAGTGGGATGCGCTGGGAGTGGGCGTAGCGTCCTTCTCGGACGCCTCATCCTCGTCGACATTGGCGCTGCGCGAGTTCTTCGTGTTGAGCGTCTGTAGTGCTTCCGGTCCGCGCGCAGAACGTTCCTTGTTTCGCGAATGCAACTTTGCGCCGCAGCGCGAGAGGTGCTGTGTATCAGGTCAGAAAACATGCAGCCATGATACGATTTTGATCTGGCGTACATTAGTCAATTCGGTGCTCGGTCTGAGAGGAGGGTGCCTATAAAGATAAAAGCTTGACTTGTGGACGCAGAACACGAGGGAGAATGCGTACAGTTTCGACGGGTAGATTGCAAATACCCCACCCCAGCACTCGGCCAGAAGAGGTGCTCGCTTCGTCCGTTCGAGGGACCTGTGCAAAGTCAGGTATTATTGTTCGAATATACGTAAAATTAACTACCTATCAACGCTTATGGCTGTGTACTTGAGCATGAAGCTTGAGGTGTAGCGAGTGAGATGAGGATGTGGATTGAGATGCGAATGATTGCGCACTGTCCGGTCAACCGCACATGAAGCTCCTGAGTACCAACATGAGAATGTACCGCGCACGAACTATCGGACATCGGCTCACCGAAAATACGAAGTACATGACCTTCTTCGCACTGCCGCGGATGTCGGGCACGACAATGACATTCTGGTGGCGTTCACCATGAAGCTGCATCGGGAGCGCCGCCTCACGCGGGAGCGGCACGCGCGGCTGCTTCGGCAAATCTTCAGGAGGGTACTTGTTTCCACACGCGAGGACAAAGCGGGAGTCGACAGGGCCATTGCTTGGTTGGATTGGGGACGGCGGCGGGCACATGCTGACGAAGGAGATATCGTCTCAGACCGATAGGAAGACAGCGGTTGAGCGATGAACCGAATTACTCAGCGTAGAGACCGGGGTTCTGCTCGAAGTTGGGGTTGTACGGGTAGAGTTCGGCGTAGCAGATCAGACCCGGAGTATGCACGGTTCTGGTACAACATGCGTCAGGGTCGACGGCGCACCAGGAACGGAACACTAGAAGCAGTAAAGGCGGCGCCCGTTCCGGCAATGAGCTCACAGGCGTATGCCTGGCACGGAAACCACAGTAAACCGGTGAGGTGCCCAAGCAACGGCGCTCGGTGCCATCAAAACCGGCGTGCGCAGCGCCGAGACTCTGGCGCCGTGCTCGGCGCCGTGTTTGGTGGCACCATTTCCAACGAAAACCCAGCAAGATAGAAAAAGGATACAGCAGACGTACGCGACATCCAACTCGACCGTACGCTCCTGCTGGGTGCCATAATTCTTCAGCTCGAACATGCGGACCTGGACGACAGCTGGCGGGTCGAGTGGGCGAGAGTCGCGCAAACCGTATCTATGCTTCACATTTCAGCAGAATGCGCTTGGAAAGTATTTGTAAAACGCACTTGCGGCCAAGATTTGGCTTTTGCACCTCTGGAATGACCGGGCGGGAGAAAATTAGCACTTGCGCGCGCACAGAACTGGGGTTACGGGTATACCTTCAATCATTGTCCTGCAGGAGGGGTAAAATCAAGCCTTATAAGCAAATAAATTGTACCACAAAAAGCACGGACTGTATCACTTTGCCAGCGTAAGGACCGCGGCAATATTGGATGGGCAATCCCATCGCGTTAGCGCGCTGGCCAGGAGGGGCAACGCGATGCGCAGGATAGACGTCCGCGCTCATGCCTGTGCTCTTGGCGGCTTCGAGGGCACAGTCAGCAAGAAGAGCAGTAACTGGACCAACCGTGCTCCAGGATCAAAGCCAACCCGTGCGCGCCAGGAAGTCGGGGTTTGGATCGCGTCTTTTGTTTACACCATCATCGGCTGCACTCATCAGCGGATTTGGTTTACGCGGCATTGCCACAGTGACGGGAAATACATGAAATGCAATAATACAGGAGATATTTCTTATGTAACTCCCAATGCCCAACGATTTCACTTCGCAGTTCTTCAGTGATTGAGGCCACTCGTAGTGTTTGCGCCAAGCACCAGGCGGCTGGCGCGGACCGCTTTCACAGCTACGTACTTAGCACGGGGGTTTCTAAAGCTCCCATATCATTAGTTGGTGTAGATACCTTGGAATTTGAACGATGATAACGTTCCATTAGTCTATAAGGGAACTCTGGTAATACAGTTATAATAAGAGCACATCAAAATGTAAGAGAACGTTACTATAGCAAGAGCACAGCTGGCAGTTTAAGAAAGCAAGAAACGGGGTCTCATCAGACACTGACACCTATGTCAATCAGAAATCGGGAATGGAGGCGACTGCATTCTCCAACCATTCGTCCCAGCGCGCAGAACGCCCGCGGTGCTTCGACAAGAACGGCTCCAACGGCACCGTGCTTTTACGACGAACACAGCCGCTGGGAAAGTTCTGCAGGCCCGCGTTATCGAACTCGATGAAATCCAGCGTCGGGGGCGCAACGAGACCAACGAAGCGGTCGATGGCGGCGCAGACCTCGTCATCGCAGTGTTGGAGGTTGTCGCGAATTACAACGACCGATACGCGCAGCACATTCAGCCCCGGCGCATGCAGCCAATCCGGAGGCCGCTGGCACCGGCGCTTGAGGCTCTCCTGCACGTAGACGAGGAGGTGCAAGAACTTCAGATGCGGCAGTACCGTCTGCGGCGCGTAGCTCGGAACCATGCCAAGCCACGACCGGGTGTCGATTACGAGCGCGCGCAGCCAGGTCAGGATGGCACCGCGGATCAGCGCGTGCGCCACGCCGTTGTGTAGAAAGGTGTTGCTGATAAGCCTCAGAGCGCCTGCATCGTCCCGTCCACCCAGGAAGACGCTACCAGTCGTGTCAGACGCAATGATCATACGCGACGGGAGCCGATTTTCCACCCATAAAGCCTCCAGGCAATCTGCATAGGGCGCCGTGAGGGAAACGCGCTTGCACGGTCCATGTGGCAGGAACAACAGTGGACGGGAATCGCGCGGGAAATGAAGCGACCTGAGCTCCGGCACAAGGGCCGAGAGATAGCGAGCCGCGCTGACGGCAGAGCTATAATAAATGATGGTGGCGCAGGAGGTTGCGTCGAATTCGAGTTCCGTAAGGTGTGGTAAGTTTACGAATAGGACCGCAAATTTAGATTCAACGTTCTCGAGAGCACCAGAGCTTAAGCGGAGCTGCCGGACAGCGTGGAGCGCGCGGGTGGCGTCTGTCGGCGGAAGCGCCTGGACTAGTTCCAGCGTATGCAGGCGCGGGGCGTGTCCTGCAAAGAGATCGCCGCGCAGTTGGTGAGATGGCGTTACGAACTCCAGGCGGAAGAACTTCAAGAGTGGTGCTTCATGGGAAAGGGCATCGTGCAGTGGTGCGAGACACAGGCCGGCGCCATATGCTGTGATGTCCAAGCTTGTCACGTGTGCCATACGCTGAGACAAGCATATTAAGAAGGCCAAGGTTTGCTGGGTTTGCCGATCCGCGCGATGGGTAGCTACCGACGCAGACCATGCATTATATGTAATCAAGATCGAAGGAAGCGTGAACCCCAGACGAATTGGAGTATTACGTGCGCGTTGTAGGGCGATAGTAAGTCGGGGTGAGACCAGGCCGAATCCGGAGATATCAGTCCATATGCAAGGCGCATTGATTGCAACGGTTCGCCAGTGCTGACAGACTTCCGTTGCGGAGAAGCGATCTCGGATGGAGAGATAGCCAAGGATATCGGTCAATAATTCGGGCACGAGGCTGGCGGGGTTGGAACGCGCGTTGAGTGAGAGCAGAAACGACGAAATCTCATGGGAGACCGCCTGCAGAACCTGCTCCTTCGCGTCAAGAAGTACATCATCGGAGCTAAAATTCCGTCTTGAGCACACCGCAGCCTCGCTCGCGCGCACGTTTTCAGACGAACCGCGTGGTGAGGGCATCTGTTGGTCGAAGATCTGCTATATTCTTCACGGCCGCCCTGAACGCACAACGAATAGCAGCACCAAATGGCGTGTTGGAGTCCGAAGGCGCCTCGGACATGCGGTGGACAAGGGCGACGGGACGGCGACGGCGATGCGAGAGCCAAAGAGCAACTTCGCATCCAAACTCCGCAATGCATCGGGAACCTTTAGAGTTGACTGACGTAAACATTTCCTGACACCCATGTGTGACTTGTCTGCAACATTTTTGTTTATCTCAATTTCAAAGAGTGAATGATTCGAAGGGAACCAGTATGCCCGCATGGCAGCTTACCTTGCGAACCAGCAAATTTTCTCAATGCAGAAGACTCGCAGCGAATAACGACTTGCTCTCCACGGCTTGAGTATTATGAGTATAGCACAGACACCGGTGATTGGCCCAATACCCTACAAAAATGTTGGGACTGACAGTGTTGAAGACTATGTACGTGTTCCCGCCTATCATGTGCAATGTTGCAGCACTGATCCATATGTCGGCTGTCATCAGCTAAGGGAGGTATACATTCAATTTCATGCGTCTATACATCAGGAATATGGTCGAGCGCGCTCACAAGCCAATCGTCCCAGTGCTCGAACTGGTCGACGCGGTCCTGCCGAAAGTGGTACAGCGGTACGTCCGGCGAGACTGCGCGCAGCACAAACGGCGGCGGTGTGAACGGGATTGAGGTTTCCAGCGAGAAGCCTTCTGTTTCCAGAAAGACAGTGCGTCCTTCAGGCTCAGGCTGCAGGCTGGAGAGAAACGGTCCGATTCCCCTGTCCTGCCAGACGACGGTCTCGGTGTTTTCAGTCATATATGGTGGGACCACCGAGAGTCGCAGGACGCGCAAGGCTGGCGTGCGCAGCCAGAGTGGGAAAGGCGGGCGATGTGCGGTGTACCCGTCACGCGATGCAATGAGAATGTGAAGGTAAGTTAGGCGCGGGAACTCCTGAAACAGCCTGCGCCCGTCCATATCGTGCTGCGAGGTGATGGTCTCAAGAACGAGGGGGCGTAGGTGCTGTGTTATCCCGCGGAGCAGAACCGACGTGTACCCGTGGAAGCGGTAAGTCAGCCTGTAGAAGCCGTCGACGTTCCGTCCTCCAGAGAGTGCAGACAGCACCATAAACCGCGCCGGCGGTGTGCATGTCGCCCAGGCAACTGCAGCGTACGCCGACGGAGGCCTAAGGAGGGCAATCCGAGGGCAGGAACTGTACGGAAACTTGCGTATCATGGAAAACGACTCGTTCAGGCGTAATATGCGCAGGTTCGGTGCGGAGGCGTCTGGATAGAGTGGCGACTGGAAAATGACCGTACCCTGACGCAAGTTCAGTTCATAGACCACCAGATTGGGGAGGACGGCGTGAGCCATGCGATTTAGTGGTGTTCTCTCTGTCGCGGTTATACTGAAGAATGTGACGTTCGCAAATGCCGCTAGCGGGACGTGTGGCAAAAATAGGTTGTGAAGGAAGAGCTGCTCTAGATGCGGTGCGAGCCCCGAGAACAAGTTCTCCTGCAACACGCTTTTGTCGGTGAAGACGTCGTTGGCAGCATAGAGACTTAATCGGCGCAGTATAGGGGCTGGACAAGAAAGAGTATCGGAGAGGCCAGGTAATGCGACATTGGCATCGGTAAGTGTGATGTCCAGCGTAAGAATATGATGCATGTGACGGCCGACACACGAGAGGATGGTTGCCAGTTGATAGTCATCCACGACTATTAGGTCAAGGCCAAGCCGCACTGGCAAAGCACACGCTCTTTCGAGTGCCAATAGAAGTCTCTGAGAAGCCTCGCCGAAGTCATCCATGTCTGTCCAGAGTCGTGCAAAGCTCAGGGCTGCGATGCGCCAATGGCGGCAGACTTGGGATACTGCGAAGCGACTGTGGATATCCAGATGGCAAAAAATCCGCGCGAGCAGCTCGGGTGGCAGGCAGACAGCCTTATTCGAGGCATCCTGGAGCTGGACGATCCTGAGCAGGCATGCCGTTTGTCAATAATCATAGTGTTGATATGCAAACTCGCGCACTGTGACTCTGTATCGCCGTGAAGTAATAAAATAGACCTGATATAGGCTCGCGCAGAGTCTTGAGCCGCACCTAGCTGGCCGTCGGCCATGGAGGCAGGATCTGCGCGTTATTGACATCAGTTTGGTCAGTGCTGTCCGCAGCGACCGGCCCTTTATTTTAAGCTCAGCTTGCAGCACCTGTCTCTTCCATTTCACGATCACAGACCCGTCATTTTCAAGCATTAAGCTCTGCATGTCTAGTGTGCCGATCCCTATGCTGAAGCGTCGAACACTCTACCGACGCTTCAAGGTCCAAGCACCATTGGGCCTTTGTCCACGCGGCGTGGTTCATCTAACCACCGTCCTCTGCGGTCTATAAAGCTGCACTCCCGCTCCCTTCCACGCCCGCTCCCGCTCCCAGAATGCTTTCCCGCCTGCTCGACATTGGCATGAGATACAGCGGCGCTCAACCACGCGATACCAACCATATCAACCGGCTGCCCGCGGAGCTCTTAGGTCTGGTCTTCATCCACCTCCCGCTCTCCGACCGCATTCGAGCCAGTCTAGTCTCCAAATCCTGGCGCGAAATTGCGCTGAACCATGCGGAGCTCTGGTGCGACCTCGACAACGTCAAGATGCCGGCGCTTCCGCATTTTCTCGACCGGACGAAAAAGGCGGCCGTCCGACTCGCGATACACGTACTCCCTGATCCGACGCTCCCATTCCCCAGCAAGCACATTGGCTCGCACATCGGACACATCGCCTCTCTGGACCTGCGCTTCCCCTACCACACGAAACCCTGGCTCGCGAGCACGCTCCAGTATCTGCTCGCCCAGCCAGCGCACATCCTAGAGAGGCTCGTCATCGTGTTGGAGGGTTTCCACAAGATCTTCATCCCCTTCCCCCTTTTCAACGGCATCGCACCTCGACTACACACGCTGCATCTCGAAGGCGTGGATCTTGGCGCACCAAGCGCCGCAACAGCCAACGTCACGTCCTTCCGCGGCCCGGGAATCCTGCGCAGGACGCGCGGGCGCACGATGTACGCGGCGTATACGACCACCTGGGCGAGCATGTTCCCCGCGCTGAGCGAGCTGCACCTCTCGGCCCTCACCGAGACGCAGCTCCTCTGCACGCCCGAGTACAACTTCCCCGCGCACCTCACAACGCTCGTCCTCGAATTCACCGTGGAGGCGCAGCCCCGCGTGTTCGAGGAGCCCTTCAAACTGCTCGAGCTCGCCAACTTCGCGCAGCTGCGCGAGCTGACACTCGTCAACGCGCACCCGCTTCTCGTCGCGCGCGTCCTGCGGCACGTCGAGTCCGCGGTCTCGCTCTCTCTCCTCGGCGCGGGCGGCGCGGACGACGGCGCGCACGTGCGCCTGACGACGCCCGCCGGCGCCGCGCTCAACTTCCTCGCCGTCCGCCCGCGCCAGAGCCTGGACGACGCGCTCGTCCAGCGCGCCAACATCTTCGCCGCGGTGCAGGAGCTGCACATCGACGACGGCACGCTGTACGCCTTCCGCCCGTCGACGCTGCAGCACATCAGCCTCAGCGCGCGCGACATCGGCACGCTCGCCGTCCTCCTGCGCGGCGGCGACCGCACGCGCCCGCGCCCGCGCCACGACAACAGCGCCGCGGGGATCCTCGACCGCTACCACTGGGGCCCGTACGCGCTCTCGCTGCGCAACCTGCGCGAGCTGCGGCTCGAGGCCGACGCGGCGAAGGTGCTCACGGACGACGTCGCGCACTTCATCGACCGCGCGCTCAGGCTGCGCTCGACGGCGCTCGTGCCCCGCCTCGCCATCCTCGGCGTCGAGGTCGTCGACGTGCGCGAGCAGTGCGGCATCTCGGCCGACCATCTCAGCGTCCTTCTTAAGGAGTGGTTCGTCGAGACTGTTTACCGGCCGCAGCCTTGCATGCGGCCGAAGGCGCATACGCAGCGCGCGGACGAGTTCCTGCCCGTGCGGTATGATTATACCGTCGCTTGAGGCGGATGCTGCGTCGGCTCGACTGGTTTGTAAGTCTACGTGGCTGACCAAGGTAGCGAGACTGAAGTTGACGCCCGGGTCCCTTTGCTCGTGCTGATCGCGATGATATCATGACAATGGGTCGTGTTGTTGCAGTCTACTTAACTTGTCAGTGGACTTGTGTGGCTATGTAAATCCAAGCTGTTCTCAGACGTGAAGATACGGAATAAAGAAAAAGTATACAACTACTTAGCACTGTCGGGATAAACAAAGAGTGCAATTACTCGGACGAGAGAGTGGAACGAATACTATCGCGACTTCTCAGCTGGTACGAGCCAGCACTGGTCCACGTATTCTACTTTGTATCTAATCAGTTGTCCATCCCAATCTATCACGCAAGCCGCCGAACATCGTGCGAGTGAGCGAAGCCGGGCGCGGATTATCGGGACGCGACGCGCACAACTGCCCATATGACTCGTTGAAAAGTCTAAGCAGATGATAATTTACTCGATGCAATTACGCTGAGGGAGACTAGAAACGAACGTAGCACCTCTTCTGCTGGTACTAATCGGCGAGTCCATACCCTCCTTCTCATCCAGCCAACCCATCCGAATCGATCCGACATGCGGTTTCCCATTCAGACACCCGCCAGCACCAACGCCTCCTTCGCCGCGTCGCGCGGCGTAATACGGCACTCGAACTTAGTCGGCGCACTACGGAAACACAACGCCACATCAGCGCCAAGTCCATCCGCACCCCTCCCACCGCAGTGGAGCCTCACGCCTCATCGCAGCGGGCGAAAGAGGAAAAGAAAGCCAACGCACCACACAATGCCCGAACTCAACACCCCGCGGGGCGCCGCGCCCTCGGCCGCGGGCGCGATGTCGAAGCAGTACAGCACGCTCGCGACCATCAGCCAGACCTCCGCGTCGGCGAAGTGGCGGCCGGGGCATACTCTGCGACAGGCGAATGGTCAGCAAAAGCTTCTCACGGCAAGATGGGCAGAAATAATGGGAGCGCACATGGAAGACTCGGTGGGAGATGAACGTGGATGAAGTGGGAGATGAACGTGGATGAAGTGGGAGATGAACGTGGATGAAGTGGGAGATGAACACAATTGGATGTATCAGAGGGAGGCAAAATTGAATGAATCTCTGGCGTAAGGAAAAAGGGAATGCAGGGACGTGGGAGCGCAGGGTGTGGATGGGGAGTAGAGATATGGGTGCAGACAGAAGTCCGTGCGGATGAACGAATCCAACACGCGCCCTGACGTACCTCCGCCCAAACCCAAACGCAATATCCCCGGGGTCCAGCACCGATGGGTCCAGCCGCCCGTCGGGCGCGAGGAAGCGGCCCGGGTCGAACGTCTCGGGGTGTGGGTAGTACGCTTCGTCGTTGAACATCGCCCTTTGAAGCAGAGGTGAGCGCCAGGATGCGAACGTGCAATGAGAGCGTTGGCATAGGATGTTCCAATGGAAGTTGGCAAGGGGAGCGATGGGATGGGAGAGAGCGGGCGAGCAATGGAGAACTCGGGATGCGATGAGAGATTCGGGATGCGGTGGCCGGTGGGATGCGAGCACAGGGGCGCGATACGAGGAATAGTGAGATCATTTGGATAGGCCGGGACATGATGGAATGGGGACAGCACGGCCTGAGCGAGCGCCAGGAATCAGGAATCAGGATGGGGGCGAACTGACGCCGTCAGAACGGGAGCATGCGGTACAATCATGGGAGGAGATTTGAGGAGCGGATCGCGATGGACCGGCGCGAGTCGGGTCGCCACGGATGGGATTAGATTGGGTGCGGACGCACGTACCACGCATTGGGGAGGATAAGCGCGTCCTTGGGGATACGCATGCCCTCGTACACGTCGTCCTGCATCAGCCGGTGCGGCACGCCTACCTCACCCCATCGTCCCAGCAAAATCAAACGACGAACCCCATCCCATCCCATCCCCATCCCATATCAAACGAGGACGAACAGACAAGCAAGAAAAAAAACGACGAGTCAACGAGACCGCTAACCAAAGTACGGTAAAGCAAGACAAAAACGCACCAAGCGGCAAAACCGGCCAAACGCGCACGACCTCCCGCAGCAGCGCCTCGACGTACGGCAGCGCCGCGCGGTCGCCCAGCGTCGGCATGCGCCCGCCCGCTGATGCTGACAGGTGCGCGTCGAGCTCGGCTTGCGCGCGATGCTGCGCGAGGGGGTGCTGTGCCATTGCGAGGATGAAGGCGTGCATCGTGCCGACGCTCTGTTGTGGGGGAGAGGGTGGGGTGAGTGAGTGAGGGGGTGTGGGGGGGGAGGGGAAGGGGGAGGGGGAGGGGAGGGGAGGGGAGGGGAAGGGAGTGGGAAGGGAGGGTGCAGTGGGAGGTGAGATGGGGCGTGCAGGAGGAGCCAAGGCCAAGACGAGAGTGAGACGGGCGTGGGAGCGAGGCGCGAAGGTCACGATGCGACTTGGTGAGAGTGCTGAGACAAGAGAAAAGAGAAGATCGAGGATGCGACGCGACGAAAGGGGAGCTGAATCGCCGTGGCAACGGAATGGGGAACAGGAAGGCGAGACGAGAGAGGAAGCGCCACGTACGGTATCGGCTCCAGCTGTCAATATGCGCGAATCTCAGTCACCAATAGTCTACGCGGGGATGGGCCGCACGTACCAAAATACACCATGCCCGTACTATTGCGTATGACATCCTCGGGGATCGGCTGGCCGTCCATGTCGGTGGAAAGGAGCTGCGAGGTCATGCTGCGGCGCGCCGTGCCAGCGGCCTCGCGTCAAAGAGTTAGTAGCGCTAAGAATGTGCGTGAGGAACCGTGCGCACCAGTTCCTTCTTGACAAAGTCGACGGGCTCGTCGCGCGCGCGCAGCTGGGTCGCCTTCCACACGCGCGCCTGGCGCTTGAAGCCCATGCCGGGCAGCCACTCGGGGAGGTACTTGACTTTCCGCGCCCATCAGCGTTTAGCACGATGCCGAAACACTCGACAGCCACGCACGCCACGGGACCACATCGACCAGATACGCGCCCTGCGCGCCCGCCCTGCTGGCAATCTGCAGCGACTCTTCGCCCAGACGGATGTACGGGTCGTCCGCGAGCTGCGAGTCGAGGCCGTAGGTGACGGACATGATGTTGGCGCCGGCGAGCCAGCGCGTGTGTTCCCAGAAGCCCTCGGGCGCGCGCAGGAGAGAAGAGAGGAAGACGGCGTTGAGCCGCGTGAGCTCGGGGTAAAGCGCTTTGGTCGCGGACTCGTTGAAGTGCTGGTGGATCGCGCGCCGGTGCTGCCGCCAGTAGTCGCCGTAGCGCTGCATTGCGACTGTCCATTCGAAGCCCATCCTGCGTTGGCCGTTAGCTGGGAATAGTCGGGCACGAAGGACGGACAGCTCGCCGACCATGGGGAAGCGCGCGCGGTCGGAGTAGATGGCCGAGCGCTTGTCGAGCAGGTCCTGCGCCGCCTTGAACGAGTTGAGCACGACGATGTCGCGCACGAGCACCCCGAGGTGCACCACCGGCCCTGACGCCCCCGACCGATTTCATTGAGCGCCGAACAAACGCATACTATGTAGTTACGTACCGTATTTCTTGCCCATCGCGGCGAACGCGCGCCACTGCTCGGGCCCCGTGGGCAGGTCGAACAGGTTGCCCACCAGCCAGCGCCGCGGTGGGCCCGGCGGCCACGGCGGCCGGCGCTGTGCGCGCGCGACGAGTAGCAGGAGGGCGAGCGCGAGCAGGGACGCGGCGAGCGCGGTGTTTTGTAGCGCGTCCAGGATCATGACAGGGGAAGGAGAGCAGAGCGGAGCAGAGGACGCCGCCCGGGCGCAAGCGCGCGGTTACATATGTACGCGTTTGTACAGGGTGGCATCGGGAAGAGAAGCGCGCCGGCCTTTATAAGGAGCATCCGACGTCCGCAAACATCGCGCTACTTAGCGCTGTCGACGTCGTGAATCTGCGCCATTCTAGGCGAGGCGCACGCTGAGAAAACGTACTGTAGCTCTGTGCGCAACGCGGTGGCGGACCGTCCTGTAGTCTATCAGTATCAAAGAGCAAATCATCGAATGGACAGTGGAATGGCGATGGATCGCCCAGCCCCGAACTCCGCGTACGTTCTGATCCGTGATGCGTGCCTTCCAGTCAAATTCAATGGCGTGTTCCGTCCGGTGCGCATACATCCAATGTAAGTATGAGCGGGCTGGGCCAGGGCCCGCTCCTGAACGGTGTCCTGATTGGAACGCCTTCGCGTCGTCATTTCTATATCGCGTGGGGAACCGGGTGCGGTACAAACATGCCCGGCCGTCGACGGCGCAAAATCAAGTTGAAGAGAATGTGTGGCGCTCCTTGGTGGCTGGCTGTTTGTGAATGTGAATTGTCTTGCTGCTCGTAGCACTCATACTTAGTGGCGAACAGCATGCGTGTTACTTGAGATTGCGCGGCGTCTTGCAGCAATCTCAGACACAAGCATTCACTCGGTGAATATAATTTGCTCTGAAGCGCTGCCGATGAACAACTTTGCTTCTTCGGGAACCGTCGCCTGGATACAGCTCTGCTGAGTACTACCTCATATTATACGACGATGGCAGAAGATATCCTTCGTTGCACGGCCAGCGTCGGTCCATTCTTTACGGTCTGCGCACTCTCCATGTCAAAGCAATGACCCATTCTCACTTTGGCTCGGGGCAGTACGCACCTGCGCAAACGTCTGTCTTGAACGACAGCGATCAAGACATCGTCGGGCGAAGAGGAGCACAGAATATTTACCGCAGTAACGCAGACCCCAGTGCGCCTCAGCGACCGAGCTGACTTTTGCGATGGTGGGATTCAATGGATGAGGGGCGGTCGACGGAGCGCGTAATTTCCTGCCAGTGCGACGGTCGAAATTTGAAATCTGCGATCTGGTGCACCTACATATTTGAATCAGTTCGGTACCGTTTTGATTTTGAGCGTCGTCAGTGCGAACGGCGGCATCGGGGATGGAGAGAAGTCAAGGAGCGGGGCCGAGCCTGTCAACTCCGCTCGCGCTCCTTGCCTTCCATTCGCAACCTTCAAGTTTTTGCTTAAGTACAGTCGGCGTCCCTTTCCCTTTCGCCGGGTCCTGCGCGCCCCAGTCGACGATGCCAGCTCCTTGACGACCCAGCGCTCGTCGCTGACGGCGTAACTGGCTGGTTCGACGCGTGCTCGTGCCCGGGGAACACCTTCGCGCCGCGCGCACACGCGCAACATAGCCTTCAAGACTGTCTTCTGGAGCTGCTCAACGAGCGTAGGGCCGGCGCAAGACCCAGCGGCCAAGGACGCTTTTCCCACCCGCCGCGTATGAGTCTGGCACCAACTGCGGCTAAAGCGCCTTGTCTCCCTCCCGAAATCCAATTTACGCGACTGCCTGCTCCTTTCCCGACTCCAAAAGCCTTCGGCCCGGCATCAAAAACTGCGCCGAGGGCTGGCGCAATACCGACACGCGCTTATACTCACGAATCCCTTGCGCACACCACACGCAACACCCCGCTTGCAATATCTCGAATCGACAGCTGTGGGGATCTGGCCCTTGCTCGCGCAAGTCGAGTGCTAGCACCAACCCCTGCATCCTTTAAATGGGTCCTTGCCTGCTAGATTACGCGCCGCGGCCTGCGACACCGAGGAGTTTTGCCCCGTGGCCGGCGTGCCGCGCGCAACGAGGGAATCTGGTTCGTGTGCATCTCAGTGCATTCTTCTTTGCTCTCTGCGCGCGCGCGGCTGGTGCACGGTGCTTGGTGCGCCTTTGACCGCCTTTTCGACTGTTACCTCGCTGGACGACGGCGTCTGTGTCTTTTGCAGCCGCATGCCCTATACATCATCACGCGCCGGACCAGCCTCTGACGGCGCGAGCGCGGGAGCAGTCTGGTCTTCCTGCGCGCGGCCCAGTTACGTCGCCACCACGGCGTCTCAGACGGTTGCATCCCGGCTTTCCAACGACAGTCGCGGACGAACTTCAAGGCTTCGAGCCGCGCGAGCGAGTGTGGTCGCGACTCGCCCATGCGCCTCGCGGCTCGCGCAATCCACGGAAACGCATTCAGGTGGCGCGTGATGACTCTGATGAGGCCCAAGGCATCGTCACGCCGCTTTGCGCAAAGTTCGCCGCACTGCGGCCATGCGCTCGTACGGCGTCCGGTACGGATACGGAGCTGGGTACGCTTGCTTTTTTTCTCCTTTTCGGCGGTCAAGTAACGGTACGATGTCTCCAGGGTACACAGAGACTTCGAACCTGCTGGGGAGCGCGGGCGACACCACGCAGTCGCGGACCTCCTTGCTCACATGTACTACAGTATACTCACACACCATGTTTGAATCTTTCCTGCATCTGCACGATATGCGCATGCGCCGCCGTGGCAGTGGGGCGCGATTTTGGGTCTCTGTGCATCATCCTGTCGATCAGCTCGAAATATTCCGGCACCTGCGCACGCAGCCTCTCGTGCGTGCGCTTCGCTGAGTCGCGGGGCGTCTCCCAATGGCTGGTGATCCTGGTGTGGAACTCTACTTGCTCACGCAGTACGCTTCCCACCATAAAAACCTGGTACGATTAGAATTAGCATGCGAGAATGAATGAATGAATAGCCGCGCGCGAGGCATACGAGTTGTAGTAGCAGTGAGACTGGGAACGTACATCTGCGGCATACGGATCGTGAAACACGTCTGGGCGTTGCAGAGGCATCCTGGGGTCCGCGATGGGCACCCAGTCTACCCATCCTATCTCTGGGACCGCCTGATACGATTCAGGGAACGCCGTTTCGGGTACGGTGCCGCCGGCCGCTGGCACGCGCATGCTGAACCCGAAATCGATGTAGGCGAACTGGGCGTTGAATCTCGATAGGAACGGGACGTAGGCATCGGATTCGAATTCCTCTAAGCAGAGGGAGGTGAAATGGTTCAGAACGATGTTGTCTCTGCGTTCGATTAGATTAGATGATGCTTGGGGACTCCGATCGCGATGGAAGCGTACTCGTGAGCATCCTGCGATGGCTTTGTCAATAAATGAGGATCCGTGATGCATGTCGACTTATGCGTACCATATGCGCAATTCCAATTGAGTGCATGAACGCCAGGCCCTGCAGAGTCTGTGTTAATACTCTTACGCGCTGGTTTAGCGCGCTTGAAAGGAGCATGATGCGGACCTCGAGAATTTGGCCTGCGGCGAATAGATAGTCTTCGACACGATCGTACACCGGGCCAACGCATGGACCGCCGTTCCAGCTGCCAGTGGAGTAGTAGTGAGCCCCTAACTGAGCCATGGGGACTGGGACAATCCGTACCAGGGCATGACAATGAAGACCCATTCGCGAGTATGAATGCTCTCGAGCACAGGTATGGTGCGATTGCGAGTATCGGCTCGCAGGGGCGGCGAATTGAGAAAGGACAGTATTCTCAGCTCATTTGCGTTGGCATCAACGGCCCTGATGACGACCTGTCTGTCGTATCGGTCGTATGCAGCGCGAACCATAGGATACTGAGGCGAAAAAGTCACTGATGAACGACTGGCGAAGACTCAAAACACTCACAAAGTCGCTGAGACCGAGCCAAGTTACTCCGCGGTCGTACGCAGCCTCGTTGAGGGCTTCGTGAGCTTGGGGATGGAACGGGCGTTTTGGCGGCGGCAAGCAATCTGCCCCATGCCGAGTCTGAGGAGCGTAGACCTCGAGGAGATTTTGCGGAGGGCCGTCTGGATCAACACATCGCCATAGTGAATATCCGTACTCGGCCAACAAGGGCTCGAAGTGGCCCCAGGCAGCATTCGATAGCGTTCGGTCGTCGAATGCGTCCTTCCATTTCGACGATGTTGTTGGATCGAGGGCTGGCCAGGGGCGGAATGAACTTGGAAATGGAGCGTGACTGGCATCCATGCTTTGCCAGACTGGGACGGTGGGCGCGGCTCGAGTCAGGGCTGCTGCCAGCGGAGCAAACAGTACGCGGCTTCTGGTCTTCGCAAAATGTTAAAACATCCGGTTCCAATCGAATGCGGCACCAGACGCTGAAAGTCCGGGCTACGCAGAGCACAGCGACGCGTACAGCAGGTTCCCGGGCGTAGAATAGAGCGCTTGAAGTGGTTGCTGTGTGGTTGGTGTTCAGTCGCTGCGCCTTGGGCAGTATGAGGCAGACTGCATATCCTGAACGATGCGGGAAGCGCGTTAAACCCGCCGCTGGGCGCGATACATACATCTGTTGAAAAGCATTTTACATAAATCGAAGCGCGACGCAGACGGACGGACCGAAAACCGTACTCGATACACCCCGCAATCGCGCGACCTACACGGATCATACTCCCATTGCACGCTCTACTCCTGCGACCTTCTCGTCAGACATCCATACCACGCTGACAGGCAGACTCGCGTTGTACCTCTTGTCGAGCGCGCGCTGCACCGGAGTTCCAGCGTTAGGCTGGTATTATTGACTGCGTACAAAGCGTCAAGGGAAAAGGGTTGCAGTCCCTGCAGCGGCGCGGGCTGGCGGAGGTCACGGTCGGTAAAGCGTCGCGCCGCCAGAAGTAAGTAGAATAACAGCTCGCGCGCATATGCACGGGCTGATTAGCCTGGCTGCCTATTACGCGCGCCGCACTCCGAGTTTATGGTCACGGAACAAGAGAACTGCGGCGGAGTTTTTGGTCCGCGCGCGCACCAGGTCCTTTCAAAAGAAGAAAAATTGTCGTGACATGCTTCTTGACTGTCTGGGCCGTATTACGAGTCTCGAAATATATTGGTGTTTGCAGTATCTGAACTCGTTGAATTATGAAGCATCGTCGATGAACACGCCGCTAAGAGAGATGTGCTCGACTCCCAGCGCCTGCTTTATGCGCTCCAGTAACGCTGGCAGGATACAGACTGGGCTGTCTGACGATATCGCGATTGGTGCCTTGAATGAGTATGTGTCGTCGAGGCCTCGCCGTGTGATCTTTTCCAGATGTACAGCCTCACCAATCCTCACCGTCAGATTTGTGAGTTTGGGAGCTTGCAGGATGTCTGGTATGACGACGTCCCAGGCGAGGGCGTCGACAGTCAATGAGACTAGAGAGTCGGGCATGTTCGGCCAGACCATGCCATCGTAAATCAAGTCTTGACCCGGTTCGCGATCGCCGTCTGGGGGGAACTGCACGAGGACGCTGTGCCCCGCCCGGTCCGCGAATGCTACGTCGATCTCACAATAATAGGGCTGTTCGACCTGCGTTATGACTACGTCGAAACATCCTTCCAAGTGGTGGTATACCGGCGGATGGATAGAGAGTTGGATAGGTCCGTCGTAGGAAAGCTCGAGCCGTTTTCGGCGAGAATGCGCGAACGAACAGGGTGCTTGCCCTTGCAAGTCCTGTGGAATATTGCTCACCCGAAGGTGCGGGATACCGTCAATACGGCGCAACAGGTTCACGTCGTCCTGTAGGGCGGGGACTTGTGGATCCAATAGGATAAGGTGCAAATACTCGAGGCGGGACGCAGAGAGCAGAAATGGACGGATGTCTTCGATGCGGAGAACAGAACAGCAGAGACTTGCATAGTTGGGATGAAGTTCTAGCCGCTGCAGGGTCGGGAAGCGGGTCGTGTCACCACCGATGAAGTACTCCGCCATGGACAAGGCGCCATTGGGACACCAGATCCCATTATCACTATCGCTTGTCACCGACAAGACGCGCAAAGTAGGGAATCGCACACAGTGATCGAAGAAGTGCTGCACCACCTGATGGTTTTGGACATGGAAACGAATCTCCCGAATCCTGTCTGTATGGCCGCCGAGCATACCGCAAAGAAGAGACCAATCCTTGAGGCAGGGATAAGACAGCTCGATATCGACCTCAATTCGAAGTGGTGCCGCCTTGCTGCGGGGGAGAACCTGCTCTATATACGCGTAATTGTTAAAACCCGCACGTCGATCTTCAGAAGAGCAGCCGAAGCAGGGGCATCCAGGCCGGTGCACCGAGTCGTGGATCGCGAGATGTGACCAGAGCGCCGGGGACTCCAGTGCGGCAGAGCGCCATTTGCGGCACACGCGGTTGATGAGCGCCAGGTTCTTCAACGGAAGATAAGACCAGGTGAGCGTCAACACTTCGTCCGGAAGCCGGTGAATGGCTGGAGCAAGTGCATTGCGCGAGACGAGCCCTGCAGACAGGGTTTCTTGCACGCAGCGGTGGATGCTCGCGATTTGCCTGTCAACCGCACAGCGTATGCTCGCAATGTGGGTATCCACGGTTTCCGCGCTGGCAGTCGAGCAATATGTCAGCTTAATGAAGTACGAAATGATGACCATGCTACCTGTAGGGATCATTTGGACCGCCTGTCACGGCCAGAACGGTGCGCAAGAGCAGGTCGACCAACGGGCCCGAAATTTCAGGCGAAAGCTCATCAATATCTGGCATTATGTCAGAATGTCTTCTGGTTGCGTGCTTGTAGTGCCCTCGGCAACCTCCGTTCGCTGTATAGTACACCGGGATGTGCCGTAGGTAGTCTTTGCCGCGAATCACGAAGTACCCCTCGCCGGTTTGCTCACAGTGTCCAACGACCCGAGCCCCAGGCGACGTGTCACTGTCCGACGACAGTTCTTGACATTCGCGGCCGGTGACCAGCCACCCAGCGCGGTGCAGTGAGGCCTGCACACCAACCTCCTCGGCTTGACCGCCGTGACCGCCGTTGCTTGACCGCTCGGCCGCAGGATGGGCAACTGCGTCATCAAGCCAGGCAGCACGTGGTTGCTGCCGCCCTGTGATGCGTGGCTGGCATGCAGGGTTTGCCCGGTGTTCGGGCTTGTGGAATCGTGAGCCGCTCCTGCCTTGCAGTTGAGCTTCTGCGCATTGTTTGGCGCATCTGTGCTTCCATGCACGTCCCCCGCACACCTCGTTGTGCATTCTGGTGCCAGCTTGCACCTTTGTTCATCCTCGGCGACTTGTCCCTTACTCGCCATCTCGACCACCCTCGTCGTTCTCTGCAGTCGGCACCCCGCTTCTGGACCCGCCGACTCACGACACTCTCTGGGCCGCCACTTGCCCATCGCTTGCCCTCATTCCTCTTCACTCATTTGGGCTCCACTTCGACTCGCTGCGCCTTTGCCTGCGTCATCCTCCTCGCATCCCGTTGCCAACCCTGCTCGGCGTCAGCATCCACCAACACCGGCAACCTTGGGCCATTATGCCCCACCTCGACCTCCTTTTGCCTGGACTCCCTGCTTGCTCCTTGGACGTGCAGTCCATCAGGATTGGCACTGCCACCTGATTAGTCATCCTAATGCCAGCCAGTCCAGCCCGATGGCATTTCCTGCACCACCACCACCAGCGCACTGCCGCCATTGCCACCACTGCCGATGCCTTCACCACCATTGTTGCCGTCGCTGCCGCCATTGCTGTTGTTGCCGCCGCCCGCTGTGCCTGCTGCCGGTGCCAACACCACCGCCATGACATTGTGGCCGTGACCGCTTCTGGTCACTCCATGTACCTTCAGGGAGGGTTGCTGGATTCAGGGAGGGTTTTGTTGGTCTGCTTTCTGTGCTGTTTTCTTCTGTGTTCCTGTTGCTTCGCTCGTTTTGTTTTCTTTTGCCGTTCTTGCCTCAGCACTCTCTTCGCTCGAGGGAGGGTGTCAGAATGTCTTCTGGTTGCGTGCTTGTAGTGCCCTCGGCAACCTCCGTTCGCTGTATAGTACACCGGGATGTGCCGTAGGTAGTCTTTGCCGCGAATCACGAAGTACCCCTCGCCGGCTTGCTCACAGCGTCCAACGACCTGAGCCCCAGGCGACGCGTCACTGTCCAACGACAGTTCTTGACAATTACTGTAAAGCTAATAATTATTACCGCGTCACGCGTCACGGAGGATGCGCGGCCCGGTAATAATCGTGTTTTGTAGCATGTCACGGGCTGCTCAAGGTAATAAGATGTCACGCCGTTCGAAGGCCCAATTGCTCAGTTATTACCGTCGGGAGCGGCGCGCCTTCGGCGCGCATGATATAGAATTACATGAAGGGGGGTTTTACATAGTATGCCTCAAATTAGATCAATTAGTGCCTTGTTTCTCGATGAATTACCTGGTTGAAGCGTTGGGGAACCTGGAAAGGTCCAGAAATCAAATAATCCGGCACAACATTGTCCAATTGGGCCACTGCATGTCCTCCTGGTGAGAAATACCAGTACACCTACCAGTTATTTTTGTCAGTCATATGGCCATGGTCACGTGTCACGGGAGACCCAAGGTAATGTCTCCGACGTGTCACGGTACAGAGACCCCGGTAATAATTATTAGCTTTACAGTATGGGGGTTCTGTGGCCAGAACACGTTCTAAAGGTTGCTGCGCGCGCTGGGTAGAGCTCCAGAAGCAACAAGAGCAACCTCGGTGCGGAGCAGCGGAAGACAGACTTGCAGCAATTGCCACTCCGCTCCCCGGTTCAGTGTTCCGGAGCTCCAGTCGAAGATTTAGGTCCAGCATGCTCGGCAGCTCCACGGCCTTCCGAGTTGCAACTGGTCCGGCCTGGATTTTCTTGTGGTCTAACATATGTAGCGCGATCAAGAAGATCTGCGGCATGCCAGTGCAGAATCGCGTGAAGGATAGCACAAGACCTGGCGAATGTGGGTGGTTGCGCAGCTGGTCCAAAAGTCCATCGGCGTTGATGCAGGGGCAGTAGATCGAGGGTGTTCAAGCGTACATTGTACCAGCCAATGCAGAGCAAGACAAAACTGACCGAGTGACTAGTTGCGGCCAGCGGATTCCAAGAACAGCTTCTGTAAAAACCCAAATGCTTCAGAGCACCAGCCACAGCTACAAGAGTACTCCAGAGCAGCTAGCTGCTCCATAGCGCCTGAGAGCACTCCAGATCACCATTCAAAGAACCATAGCACGTCAAAGCACTGAATTGATGCTCCAGGGCACTCCGAAGCCAAATACAGCGGCTCTGGTGCGCTTTTGATTGCTCTGACCGCTCTGCGCGCGCCGCTCAGTCTGCCGCAGGTCTGCCGGGCCCGGATGGTTGCCATCGGCGTGTAGCCATCAGCCAGGTTGGTCACTTCGGGACTCGAGGACATGGTTCGACTTGTGCTGACTTTGAACTCCCCTTGCTCTTTTTCTCTCTCCCCGAACGGGGCGTACCACACGAGCGACAAGCCGCGCTTGGTCGCTCAAAGCCTGACGACCTACAAGATCGCCCGCAACATTCAAGCTTCCTGCCAGCTGTACTGCCTGACTCGCGTCTCGTCGTGCTGCCTGGAGTTGCTCGCCGTCCCGTATGAGTACTCTGCTCGGTCTGGTACTGTTCTGTCTGCGTAGACTTCTGACTCTCTGGTGCTCTGGGCTGTTCTGGGCTGACTGGGATGTCTCATCTTGCTTTGTTTGCGGTGCTCACTTACTGCCTGCTCCATGCCGTCACGCTTCGCCCATTTTTTAACATCTGACATATTTTCTCAGAAGTTCATCGACTCCCGCAACTGCATACGTACGTGGTTTATGGGCAACATTTCATATACGTTCACTCATTCTCTTGGCAGGTAGTTTTCCTTTCATGCGAGGAGTCGAAGGTTCATCGGGGGCGAGAGGCGTCCTAATGCTTGTATGTTGTTCTATACATCGACACGGCGAACATGCCCCGGTCCCACTTGTTACCGTATATACTATAATATATGTTTGTTAGCGTCTTTATGTACTACAGAACAAGGACCGAGAAAAAGCAAGGAGCAGGCAAGCAATCGGGTGATCAAATGCTGCTCCGGTATCAGCGGGGCATGGATATCACGGAGTTGCCTGAATTGGCGTGCTCCAGAGCGCTTTTGGCTTGCTATCAGAGCACTCTCAAAGCAGGCCGCTGGATCTGAGAGAGCTTTGCGGCAAACAGCTTGCTCCAGATCGGGGTACGTGTCTCTGGCGGCTCTGGCCGCTATGGAGGCTCCACAGCGCTCCAGAGCAACCCCGGTTTTTACAGAAGAGACGGGCGACGAGCGAGAAGGAATTTGACTGAAGCGGAGTCGGACTGACCGCGGCGGGCTCACATACTATAATTTTGCACAACCTCAGACGATGTTCCAAGAAGACCTACCGATATCATCGACAGAGCTTCGCCGGCGCCTTGTGCGCGCCCGGTAACTTGGTCGCTGCTTCTGGTTTGCGCAGAAATTATTCTCTACGTGACAGTCTAGTTGAAATCGTTCGCGCAGTCCCGCTTGCGGGATACTGTATCTCTATTGACATGAGGCCGCTGTCCGGGAATGATTCAACGCGCCTCAGGCGAATCGTGGGACCTGGCGTCACCTGGGCATGGACTGGTACCGGCGAGGATTTTCCACCGCATAGATACGAGCGTGAGGGCCCTCTTTCTACCCCTGTCGCTGCTAGTCTCCTTCGCAGACTTTGAAGTTCGAAGATAATCGTTCGAATTAAATGTCGCTGCGGCGACCCAGGTTAAAGTCAAAGTCAAAGCCTCCCTGCCAACCCAAACAAATGGAAAACAGGACACCCTGTCAGTCCGTATTCGCCCTTGCAAATCAGAAGAGCCCGAGGTATTACTGCACGCGGCACGCCCTGTAGTCGGATCGCATCTCAGATAGAGACGTCCAACCGTAACGCTACTTGTTCCCTCGCAGGCCCCCGCCCTTGATTAGTTCCACATGCACTGGTTTCTCGCACTAACCTGCCCTCCGGTGCTAGAAGTGCACTCTATAACTTAGTACACCGTCAACTCGTGCACTGTCAGCGCGCCTTCCTGTGCAAGTCACGCCGTTCATTCATCCCGGGCCTGCCGCGATCGATTCTGCTCCTAGTGAATCATATGTATGCATTGTTCTCTCCGCACCCGGGCGCCAGGCCCAATGTTATAGTAGGTTGACTTCGCAGTGTCCAGTGTACTGTGCACACGTGCTCCGCACACCCGCTTTAATGCCCGCGTCGGCGATTATGAGCTCGTAAGCGTCGCCGCGCTGTTGTATTACACCTCGCTAACCTGAATCATTACCTGAGGCCAGAGGAGGCCTGGTATCGTTTCCGTCGGCCGGGCCATTCCACGCCAATAGGTTGCGGCGTGCACTATGGCATCGCGAGGCTAAGTAAGCAGGGCCTAGGTATAACGATCTCGGAGTCGAAGCCGAATTATGAATGAACCAGTGTGTTGGATGCCTTGAACGGCATTCGTTCGATAAGAACACGCAGAACGTTGATTCAGACTCTGTTTGTGGCTGCCATGCGAAGGTGAATGCGGATGCTTCTGCTGTCAGTGTCCAGCAGCGCTGTCTATTAGGTGCGCGAAGCGGAATTGCAGGCCCAAGGCACAGGTAGCTCTTCCCAGAATGCATCGGCCTCTGGGAGCTATAACCGTTTCCGACCACTTGAGAATGGGGCCATTGAGTATCCTGCACAACGGCGGCTTGCCTAGATCTCGGGATGAGAACGATGAGATTGCGGTGGAATGCTCTGGAATAGGGCACGGTGACATCATCGCGGTCGTCAGCGCGCTGCTTGTCGGGCGTGCAGCGTTTGACACAGGCCTGCAGCGACGCAGGCTCTGAAGGTGTAGTCGTAGGCCTGCAGAGACTCGAAGAGAAGCCGCGGGTGTTCAGCGGTGCTGAAGGCGTGGGCCGTCTGCTACTTTGCAAGGCAGCATCATCGCGAGATCGGAATATACTTGTGACACAGGGTAGAATAGTCCGTAGAGCTCTTGATAGTATTGTCGAAGTCATCACTGTCATCATCATCATCGGTTCTCCAGAAGCAGGATCATCAGTCTGGGGTGTGCTGAGCTGGCGAGAGAGCGGCTGTTGACACCCACAGAGGATCTGTGTGGGTGCGCAGCCTCAGGTAGCGCACGACCACCACTGCTCCACGTACTGGTCTGTACTGTAATTGTCTGTGATCCCCTGACAGTCACGGTCGTGGTGGCATAGCAGCTAGTCGCGCGACACTGCTGCGTGACTGCGTCAGGGAGCGCTCTGGGCCATGGCGGTTCTGCGGCCTGGCGAATGCAGGAACTCTGCTCTGATCGGAGGCGTAAGCCTTTCACGATTGTGAGCGAATGCATATTATAGTCATGCAGTCACTCTGAATGCGTACCACGGTATATCTAAATTTGCAGAAAGTCAGATGCATGGCGCACTTGGTGGGCTTACTGCGACTCTGTCAACCGTGGTGGGTCTGCTGGGAAACTACTGAGAGGCGTGGCATCATTGCGACTCATCTGATACAAGGGGTGGCTCCGCTGACGCGTGGGCGAGCAGCGACTCTGAAGGCGTAGGTTTGCAGCGAATTTCACGGACAGCATCATCGTCATCATCATCGGGTTCGTCAGAGCTGTGACGGACCTCTGCATTCTGGATTTCGGCCGGCGAGCCAATCTGCATTATCATTCTCAGTTCCGAGCTGTAAGGGTCAACTAGAAATTGTGCGGATGTGTCGTCGAAGCCGGGGTCGCTTTGTGGCACCGTAACGCGACTTAATAACCTGCGAATGCTGTATTGTACTGCGTGACTACGTGAGGGAAATTTTATTATGATGAGAGAATAATAACGCACTGCGAGGCATGTCGACTCGGAAATGTGGCCACGGGGACAGGGCGCGCGCTCAGCACTTATTAATCAAATGGGTGGGAGTGGTCCTGTTGCGCAAATTGAGAGTCGCACATAGATGAAGACGGACGAAGGAGAGGAAAGGCACGCACAGACAGCGCCGTTGACGCAGGGCATCATTCCTTTTCCGCCGGAAGACTAGCTTATTTGCTATGCGCATTAGAACGCGACACAAACTGAAAGCTAGAAAACCGTACCCGGATGGAACGCACCGCCGCGTGATAGACGGGTTCAGCATCCCCAAAGCGCGAAATAGTTGTTTCTTCAGATCCGCGGTGGCGCGGGAAAGTGCGCTCCTCTCCCTCATACCTATGATATCACATCCGCTTCTGCTGTCGGAGCTCGCCAGTGACTTACAGAACGGCGATGGGGCTTGAAGAGCGCACGTCGTGGATTGGCACCGTGCATTGTGCTGATAGCCACATGTGCAGCAGAGGCACCGATGGGTACACGGACGAGAAACGCAAGGCCAGAACCCTCGCGCGCTGTTTCCTGACGCGTGTGACAGCGACGCGTGTACAGCGGTTGGGCAGAATGATCTGTGCGTGGCGGCGATCGTAAACAGAGGCTGGTCGATTTACTCGTCGAGGCATCACGATGTCCTTTGATACCAAGGTGGGTACGCGCGCAGCGCGTCCGACTCCACGGGCAAGGACTGTACCCGTAGCAGATATTCAGTAGATCACGACCGGCAGAAGCGTCTCAAGGAGCAAGTAGAACGGCAGTGGGCGCGCTCAGGCGCGCAGCTGCGTTTGCTGAAGAGTTCCAGCTGCATGTACCGCGCGCGACCGGCCTAGCAACGAAATTGCGGTAATCATCAGGAGACCTCGGCGCGTTGCGGTCGCGGTAAGAACGGCGAATGCAGCGCTGAGCAGGCACGGCATAGTCTCGGCTGGTGCACGAGGAGTCGAGATAGCAGATCGTTGCAGCCGGTGAAGAACCAGTCGTCGCGGATGCCATGCCACGGGGAGATCAGACGCCTGAATATTCGACTCGCGGGCGCTGTCCTCCGCGCTTCCCTGGTGCAACGGTCGAGTGCCAAGGGGACGGAGCGCGACGAACGCTGGCGTTCAAAGGGAAGAAAACATTGTTGGTTTCTATGCAGGCACGGATCGTGTAAACTTCGACATTCGAGAGCTAGCTGAAATGAAATATTGGTCAAGTTGCTGGCGAATAGCGCTTGGGTACGCCTTTATGGCCGGAGCCAGCGGATGCGGTGCCTCGACCATCGATACCGACGAGTACATCCTGGAAGGGCAAATGTCCGCAGGTAAATCGTAAGGAACACGAGTTCAAGAGTGCACGATGCGCTTTTGCTAGATTTGCCAACGCAGACGCTTCGAATACTGAACGCGTATGAGCAGGTTGTCAAGCGCAGCATTGAGCAAATTTGCACTCACCACGCGCCAAATGCGCAGCGCCTGCGCCAATTAAGCGCGTAGCAGAGGCGAGAGATGCCGCGACGAAAGCAGGCGGGATGCAGAACGCGCGACTCGCTCTGAGGTCATGGTTACGGAGCAAGAGAGTAGCGGAGTTTTCGGTCCGCCTGCCGGCGTCTAACGCGACTCTTTCTAAAAGCGAACATAAATTGTCCCGGCGTCTGCATGGCCGGCTTCTCGGCTGCCTTCCACCTGCAGCGCCCTGAGACATGGTTGGATTGCTACAGTATCTGAACAGGTGGCTCGATCATCTCACCGGACGATCGCTTGGCTGGCATGTTCATCGCCAATCGGCATTGCTGCTTTGTGATGCCACAAAACTAGATAACTCAAAGGTACACTCTACAAAAATGACGACTGGGTAGGCAAGCACCTTCTATTACCAGTGTTCAGCGCAATTCCCTTACTTCTGAAGCTCTGACCCAAATGACAGCAGTTGAACTGATTTGGATTCAACGGCTATGGAATATTCGTCTTGGGCCAATTGAATCCTTCTCAGTCGTACTCAGAGCGAGCTGTGCGGCGTGCCGCTGAGCGCCCTTCCGACGTGGGTAACTCAGAAACTCACTGTAGGAAACTGATGTGTGACAAAGCTCTAGACATCAGAGAATCGCGAAACGAGTTGCACGCACGGTCCACATCGTACCGGTGGCTGATGGACCATCAAACTCGATATAGCGTGCTCGCGGTGAGGAAATCGAGGGTGCACTTCCTCGGTGGCTATTGTTTACACAGGACATTTCCTGCCAGCCGGATTGCAAAAATAGGCGACCGACATTGAGCGAGAGACAGAGCAACAGCGTCGGACCGACCACCGCGGGGCTTACATAATGGCGAACCTCTCCGGCGTTGTTCGAAGTCCAAGTCCAAGAATAAACCTCGACAGAGCTTCGCCGGCGTCTTCACTGTCAGGCGTCCGGCATCTTCACGCCTCATGGACGCCTCATTCGCACCCTGAGCTCATTGGCAGCTCATTATCTTTACGCCATAGAGGTTCTGCCCTTCCCGACAAGCGTCGCGGTCTCGCTACTACGAGATCACCGTCGGCCAATGATTGCGCACCTCAGGCCAATCCTTCGCCCATATCTGTACTAGCACTGAGACCGGCGAAGATTCACCTCCGGCTGCGCAAGTGGGCGATACGGAGTGCCAGTCTGAGTGTAAGTGTGACGGCCTCCGATCCGCCCCTGAGCTGATGCGGCAATCCAGGGCAAAGGCCAAACTCGAAGCCGCACACACGTGTCGAAGCAAACAATGGCCCTAATGCTAGTGGCAAAGATTCAGGTTCTGGATTCGACGTGTTCTGTCGGTTCAGTTCGTCTGGATGCCATGTGAGAATCGCACATGTGGTATCCAACCAGCTACTTCGTAGCTGGAGAAGCGTCGAATCAAATGCCATGGTCACGGTGCGCCGCCGTCGTGCATTGAGACGCCCGATGCTACTCGTTACATGCAGCCGCCCGCCCTTGATTAGCTCCACTGGATAATCCGCAGTGCATTCACTGAATTCCGGCCGCTGCAGCGTTGCTGCACACCTTCGGTTGACAGGCATCTCACTAGTATGTTAGTAGACTGTCACCGTAACTATCAGTCGGTGCGCGTTCCACCTTGGCCTTTACCTCCGTCTCCCGCGATCGGCCCGTTTCCTAGCACACTCCCGATTCTCCTCCGGGGCTTGAGACGAGTTTGGTTCTCCATGGGCGCCAGCATGATAGTTGCATTATCTTTCCTGATCCAGCAGTCCGTCCGTGCGCACGCGCTCCGCACTTCCGCCTCAAATCTCTGATGCCCGCGCGTCGGTGATTACAAGCTCCCTTTTCGACAAGTTCCTGCAATCATTGCCTGGTAGTTAGATGTTGCGGCGCGCTAAGTAGAGTTCAGTGCGAGGGCTTGTACTGTTACCGAACAACCTCGCCATCGCGCTGCCAATGCCTCGATATAGCACGCCCCTCGGGGGATTGCGCGCCAATAGCTCGCGTTTTGCTATCATCGCACGGCTAAGCGGGAGGGCCTAGGCACGCGAATCGCACGACCGGGTGGCGATACGTGAGAATGGAGCACAGGGAACGAAGACGAAGGAGCGCGACCCCGGCTGATCAGATGGCATTCGCGCGATACGAGCGTGCACTTGAGAACGCGACAGCGATGGTGGCGATGTTTGTGGCAGCGAATCCGAACCTGACAGATGTCACGAAGCGCGAAGCCCTGTCTATTATCTCAGCTGCAGTCGAAAGAACGGCACCACAGCTGTCAGTGTTGAGCAGCAGCAGAGAAACAACGTATGATAGAGCGCTGCATGCAGGGCTCCAATGCCTTACCGTACACTGGCAGCTCTTCGCTCACAGTTCAGTTGACGGCACCGCGGCATCTGTAGTCGTACGTAGCTATTCCTGGTGCACTATTGCCGTCTTCTTGAATTGGCGCATCGCAGTTCAATTAACTCTCGCCGCGCAGGGCGATCTCGGGAGGAGAAGGATGAGATTGCACAGAGATTGCGGTGGAGTGCGCGATGCATGTGGGTGACATCATAACCCCCATCTGCGCCCCCGCGATGCAGTCTGGATGTGCGCTGGTCATGGCAGAGGTCGACCTAGGCCGCGTTCGCTGACGGGAGGCGAGGGCGTGCTGAGAGTCAGACTCTCAGGGCCTGAGCATCATCGTGCTCGTCGCTGTCGCGCTCAAGATCGGTTCCAGAGGTTCGACCAACTTGAAGGCGGGATGTCGAATGTGCCGAGGAGACACTTAGAGGTAACCAAGGGTTGCAAATCAGACTGTAAAGCTGTGCATATCTCGAGGTCGCGCGCTCGGACCCGGGCATCGCTTGGGCTGCGCAGGATGGCAAAGAACATCAAGAGTCGAAGTCGCGACGAGAACGATCGGAATGTGGAAGAATTGTGTGTGCGCGCAGGGTCGCGCGACTAAGACTAATCATCGTTCGGTAACACAGCAGATTCGCGGTCCATAATTGGAGATGAAGAATTGTGTGCGTGTCCGGGAACTCGGTCGCAACTGGGCCCTTTGATGCTTATGATGCATTTCCGGACTCCAGTGCAAGCATCCCACTGCCTAGCGCAAGAGCTCACACACATCGGGAATGCACCAGCTCTGAGTCGTGAGTAGTGTACCTAGCGGGACGAGTGTATGTAGTGCGCCGGGTGGAGTAGGGACTCCCGCTGCCAGGCCCTGTGCCCGCGCGGGAGCAGGGATTGCAACGGGACAATGGGATGAGATTGAATGGAGGAGGGAGCAGCGACGATAATAGTCGATGAGCGTGTGAATTGGGCCGCATCCGCAACGATGAAGACGTTGCAATTGACTTCGCGCGCGCACGATGAGAGAGAGCAGAGAAATAGGCAAGTAGCATTTGTATCTTGGTAGCGATTGCGATGTAAGGAGTAAGGAGCGGACGGCTGGTGGTACAGCCATGTCTATGCGCGGGCGATGGAGAGATGGAGAGATGAGGAGGGAGATGGGAAGAGAGATGAGGAGTGTATGGATGCGATAGCAGGAGGAAGGGACGAGAGGGAGGGAACACCAAGAAATAAAGAAACACGTCTGACACAGCGCTCTCGCGCGCTGCGCCTCGCACACGCAGCACTCCGCCTGACTATGCGGCGACGCGGCAAACTTCGCCTACGCAAAGCTCGGCCTGCAGCCTCGCTTGCTCAGCAATTCTGGTACATAGAGAGGGATGGACGGGTGAGCAGAGAGGGACGGTAGGCACTCACTAGCAGCGCCGTTGATCCATGGCTTCTTGTCCTTGCCGTTCGGGAAACAGCCGTTCGTGCCGCCGACTGCGACGTCCAGTATGAGGTAGAACGCTATAATCCACATCAGCGACGAAGACGAACTGAACGATAGTACGCGACGCACACTGATCGAAAGGCGCAACGCCCGGATTCTCCGAGTCCGCCCACGGATTCTCCAAGCGGACCTCATGCGTGCCATTAAACACCGTGCTCGGAAACCTTCCCGCATCAAAAAAAGGGCTTGTTGCGGTGGAAACGGCGGTTGAAGATGCGCGCGCCGCGCGAGTCGATGAACGTCCACAAGAAATTCTCGTCCCATTCCAGGACATAGGTGTGGAAGGATTCGTCGAAGGTGACGTGCTTGTCGTGCCACCATCCTGTCGTATGGATATATGCGTCCAGGAGCGGCGCGGGGCCCCAGTGCAGCGAGGAAACGAGCCAGTCGGAGACTTGGGCGGGGTAGGACGGGCCGTTGCCGCGCGACTCGATTATCTGCAAAAGGATTTTTTAAGCAATATAGCGCTCAGAGGAGGCGCCGGGACGCACGTCAATCTCGCCAGAACGAGGCCAGGGCCCGTAGATGTCGTCCTTGGGCATCATCCAGATCGCGGGCCATAGCTGCGAGGAACAGGAAAAGCGCGTATCGGTAAACGCCGCATGTTCTCCTCGAACGGACGCACCCAATCTCCGCGCGGCATGCGCGCGCGCACCTCGACCCGGCCGTATCTGCAGCAGCAATTACTTAGGACCCAATCATTGTGTGCGCTGAGCACGACAACGTACTTGACGCTCTTGCTCAGCCGCGTCGACAAGCGGGCGCTCATAACGGGGTTGATGACCGTGCCGGCGGTTGCGTTGCTGGCGAACAAGCACTGCGTACGCGTTTCCTATCTCACTTCAGTCAGCATCTGCAACATCTCGCGACGCTCAGCGTTAAAATCGCATCTCCGGGTCTCACGCTCGCCCCGCTTCTGGTAGTCTCCTTTGCAGACTTTACGGAGGAAGATAATGGTTCCAAATGTGAACGTTTCTGGATGCGCTCGCAGCTCCCGCGCCCTTGCTTCAGAAGCTTGATGCCGACGGCAATTACTGGAACCAGGAGCCTGAGCCTGTGTTCCCCGCCGATCTATTCAGTAGCATCGCGCCGAATCTGACCCGCCTCCATCTGCTCCACATATTTCTGCCAAAATCTCCTGTCACCGCATTTTCCGCCGTCAATTTTCTGCGCATTACAACTCGCCATGGGTCAAAGGAATCAAGCCATATCGCTCTCATTGGACTGCCCAATCTCGAGGAATCGGAGTTCCATGCCTCAGCGAGTACCGGTGGACGTTTTACGGGGCTGATGGCAGCCCTGACATTGCGCAGCTGCGCATCGTGCGAATGACTGTTTGTAATCGCGCACATTTCGTGGACCTGTACCGTTTTGTGCCCTGCGCACGGCTCAGCGTTGCGCGACCGTCACACGAACTCCTTCTCGGTATCTGGGAAGCTCGATTCCCCCCTACTCGCTTCTACGTCGTATGCGACCACAACGACAGACCGTTGAGTGAACTCTCAAGTCGTGCAAAGTGTGAGCCTCAGCATTGAAGGTGTGCGTTGGACAGCAGCTAAAGGACCAGATTGCGAGCTTTTCGTCGTGCTTTCCCGCAGTCCAACCTCACGCGCAACATTAAAATGCCATAGTCCCTGAGTTACAGTGTTGCATCAATCCTCAATGATTATGTCGTTACAATAAGCAAGCGCGGCTGATGTGCAAGGGCTATGTACTGCATCATCTGAAAAGGACGCAGCTGAATCCTCGGTGTTATGCAGGCGAGAGCCCGCAGTGACCTGAACTGCGCGGAGCAAGCCAGGAACGTGCCCTATGTAATGGAATAGAGCAATTGAACCGATAAGCACAACGGTGCGGTGCACGAGTGGCTCAAAAATGCGGGATAGCAGACAAGTAGTATGCGGGCTTGCGATTGGGACTATCAGTGCCGCATCGATGCAGAACGAACGACCAGGCAGAAACACAGTGCGCAATCGCATGATTCGATCTAGAGCTCGGGGAAATCAGGCGTACGCATTGCCTGGCATCGTAGTGCTGGGAAAGCAACGTTAAAAAGCGAGAGTAGCAAACGGTCCGCGCGTCGAACAACACGCCGAATGCTCAAGCCGGCAAAATTCATTCGGGCATAACGTCGACAGTAACCTGTGATCTTCGCGACATTCATGTTGACATTCGACTCGTTGACTGCTTCGCATTGCATGTATGTGTTGGCAATGGGAATGGCACGCGCACCATCATCGGTGAATGATCTAGCGTCGGGCAGATCCTGCGCCAGGACCCGGAGTGCAACGAGGCGGGCAGATTCTCCCGCGACCTGCGACCGGTCAGTGTCTATCACTGGCTTCTTGACCTCTCAGGCTCGGATTGGACTTGCGCCGGAAGTGCCAATCCAAGTGCAGACCATGCGCACCTGTCAAACAAGCTGCCCTTGCGCGCCTCTTATTCCGCACACGGTGCTTCCCTTCAACGCCTGGTATTTTACCGCCGGAGCGCGTGTGAAGACGGTGTCCTGCAAGAGGAGCCGCCGGCGTCGGATGGCTGACTGGCATCGTCATCGTCACGTTCAGATCTCGGGTCGCATTGCCTGTACTGAGGGCGTCTGCGGCTATGCATGCATACGTACGACGACCGAATGGGGATCAGTCGGGCGTTCTCTCAGTTATGACAGGAATACAGCGGTTGGCCGGCGTCAGGGTTGCGCGCACTGGCAGAAAGCTTCCTGCAGGGCGAGAGTCTAGGTGCGGTAGTACTTTGCATCATCATGATCCAGCCATGAGGTACGCTGACAATGTTGGATGTAGCTTAAACGTTGTTCGTGTTTGCCGCAGAATGCGCGGACCGGCATCGCTTCCCGTCCTTTGTGAGCGCGGAACGGAATCATAAACAGAGTCGCGATTGCACCACAGCGGCCGAAAGAGCAAAAATCCGTAGAAAAGCATGGTTTCAAAGTCATTGAGCACCTTTCTGACGAGACGCGCCATGGACCGCTTCAGGGACAGTGTAAGGACCTCCTTGAAGTCGCAAAAAACAGCTGGTGACAGTAATTGGAGCAATGTAGAAAACTGGAAACGGCAGACCCTATACGCTGATGCAGATGATGTACGAAGTCCGGACTGAGAGAGCCTCCGACAAAGGGACATGCCAAAGCCAGTTCGTGAATTCCAAAAGCAGAAACAGCACAGTAGGGCTCGAGACAGCGGGGCGCAAGCGTCCAGTCCAGGAAGCGTTTCGGGCGACTCCGTTTGGACACCGTCGTGTGGCCGGACCAGCTGGCGACGGGCGCAAGCGAGCAGTACGCGAGCGCGCGGGCCATAGACGCGCGCAACCAGAAGTAAGAGGGCAAGCAACGGAGACGGAGTCGGCCCGGGGCTGTCTTGTCCGCGGGTACTGATCCGCGAATACCTCCGGCGTTGTTCGAAACTAGCACCAGCGTCTAGCTCACGTCCCGGCCTCTTTTCTCCTCGTGGACGCATGCCCTAGTCAGGATGACACTTTCCGCTATTTTTGCGCAGCACGCCCTGAATTCTTGCTATCTTCCAGTACCCGCGAGCGATGATCTCTGCAAGTCGGCCTCAAGAATCGGGGCGGGGCTGGCTCATCGGACGAGATGAGTTAGTTGGTTTTCGATCCGGATTCACGAAGATTAACACCCGAGCCAAATGCAGCTCATCCCTGCACGGTTTGTATTTCATTTGTGTCTGAAACCGTGCGCAAGAGCTTTCGGCGGTGATCCGTCTCAAATGTGCACGGTCTTCCTTCCGACCCTGTTGATGCAACTCAAATCTAGGTCGTACTTCCAGAGCCCCAACAAATAGCGTCAAGACTAGTTCCTAACACTGTTTCGAGGGCTTCTCACATGTCGAGTAGTTTTATCGGTGGACGCTAGCACGGCGATCGGGCCACTGTCTTGCATGACCCTACAGCGCTCTGCGGTCTCTGGCTGACCGTGCGGATACTTGAGTCACGCGCATGCAGGACTGGGAACATGGTGCTCGTGTGCAGGTTACTACATCCTTCTGTGTTGCGAAGTACAATCACATCTGCAGCCGCCCCGATGACCAGAAGCGCGCGGCGTCGTCATCGCCATCATGAGCGCCCCTGCGGCCCAAATTGCAATCTGAGATTGTGACCGGGTGGCGGTGTGCCTGCAACCTTGTACAGGCGCGCACGCGAGGCGGCTTTGCCTAATTCTCCCGATCGGCTTCGTCCAAGTCCAATACACGAAACCCACGATATGCGGATATCCGCCCCTTCCAATCAAAATGCTGATGAAATTCAGGCTTGTAACTCTATCAAGACTGTCAGTCGCGACGACGAGTCTCTAGGCGCGACGGGCGCGAAAGTGGCTTTGTTAAATGAACATCTGACTTGTGCATCGGCTGTTAGCTCTGAACAACACCGCAGGAGGTACATTGCTGTCTCAATCCCTGAATACACAGAGCGCGCCGCACAACGAGCGACGATAAGTCTTTATCGACCCTTTCACATGCACAAAAAGAGTGGGTCACATTTGTTTTGCAGCCTGATGGGGACAAGGCGACCGAGATGGAAATGGTCACTTGCAGCGCATTGAGGCCTCGAGGAATCCCAATCAGGCTCTACCTAGCGTTCCTGGGGACAGCCTCCGGGAACGGCGGTTTGCGCGCCACCAATAGGTTGCGCCGTGAGCAATTGCGTGATGGCTAGGCGCGAAGAAAGGCCGCCGCGGCCATTGTGGGAGAGAAGATAGCGCACGGCTCCCGCGATATTCGGGTCCTTGAATTCACACGTCGTACCCGGACAGTGTGCGCTCCCTGGTAATAGAACGAGATGACTGTGTAGGCTGTCAAAAGGTTCAGAGATATATGAACGGAGCCTGACAGATTGCAGTGAGATTTATATGCTATCTATAATGAGCCAATTTACGCCGCGCTGGACCAGTAGTAGACCCGCGGCGCGTCCAGGGCAATACTAGCCACGGCGTGAGAATGTTCACATCGCCCCCCGCCCAGCGCGGTCCCGCTCAACCTTAGACTTCTCCCTCTGCGGAGCATACCCACAAGTCCGCGGGACGAAATAGCAGGGCCTAGAACCGCCCATGCAGTTTCTGCTGCTCGGCGTCCGCAGGAGCTCTCTATCGGCGAAACCTCGCTGGGCCGCAATAGTCCCTCACGCCCGGCGCGGGCGCCGCGGGGATCTCCAGCACCAGCACACTGGACAGCGCCCGGCGCGGCGCGCGGCATGCATACCGCAAACGGCGAGTGTGGCTCAATGCATATTAGCGCTGAGCATTCACTGCGGGCCTGCGGCCCACGTGGCAATGCATGACCTATCCTCCCCGGACCGCGCGAGCAGACGGCGGCCGCCTCATCGTCATACTCAATGGTCAAAGCGTGCAGACTTTGTCTTGATGCGTGCAGCCTTTTTATTCGAGCCGGCAGCCTTTGTCGCAAGGCACAGGGACCGTTCCGCACACCCATTATTTACCTTCGTAAGCGGGGTACGTGGGCCGCGGATGTAGCGCGCACCTTGTACACACTGCAGACTTTGTCCCTGAAGCTCTAACCTAATTCAAAAGCACAGGGACCGCATTCTCAGGACGTTCGAATAGGGAACGGCGGCAAAGGAACACCGACCGCACAGAAGCACAGAACTTGTTGGCGTGGTCGTCCGCAACCATATGTATTGTACCGATGCTATTTAAGACCTGTTTCAACAGAAGTCAACAGTTGTATCAGCATGAATGTCCGCCGAGCCAGGATTATACGGTCTGAGACTCGTTTGAAACGAAGTCAACAGTTGCACCCACGTGAAAGCCTAGGTCCAATCGGAGCGAATTCAACGTGCAGTTTGACTTACTTGCGCTGCAATGTACAAGTCTCACAAATTTACTGATCTGAACACTAACTTACCGCCAGTCTCACACACAGAGAGAGTCATTCCAAGCGAACGCAACTTCATTTGGTCGTCTCGAAAAAGGATCGTCGTTTATATACAGTCTATGGAGGCGAGGGCCGACGCGCCATGTGAAGCGCTCTACATGCGAGGGGAAAGTTGAGTTGAGTGAATTAACCTATAGCCTACGGTACGGTACCCAAGAGACGCAGAGCCAAAAACGAGCGTGTGGGTTGTGTACAGCGATAGTACAATGGGCGGTGCGGACTCCAGACAGCAGCGAGCGTCCAGTCCGCGATGGATAGATAGATACGAGTCGGTCGATCACCCTGCGTGCGTTTGCGGCCAAGAGCAAGACAGAACGGACAGAAAGGGATCTAATGCATGGGGTGGAGTCGAAGGGAAAAGAAGAGAAGAGTTCGTGCGTGCGTGCGTGCGTGGGAGCGGGAAGCTTCTCAGTAGGAGAAGATCATGAGCCAGGGATTGAGCACGATGGGGAAGAGGATGTGCGAGCCCGTCTGGAGGCTGCAAATGCAATAACGTCAACGTCAGCGTCAGCGTCAGCGCGCGGGCGCGTTGCGAGGGGGACGCACGCGAGGGGGAAGATGACGCTCCAGCTCTCCGCGCCCACATGGAACCCGCGCGGGACGGCGTTGGTGGAGAGGACGATCATGCCGACGCAGAGCAGGCCGCAGATGAGGAACGTCGCCCAGAAGCGCTTGAATATGCGCGGCACCTCCTTGAAGAAGTTGGACTTCTCGACCTCCTTGATGGTCGACGACCACGAGATGTCGTACGAGACGAGATGCGCGATGATCGAGCCCGACTGCAGCGATAACGATAAGAACGAATGCGTGGAGCGAATTGCGAGCAGCACACGTACGAGCGAGAGCGACAGCCCGCCAAAGAAGAAGAAGCTGTCAAATGAAGATCGCAACGTCAGGGACATTGAATACTGATAACCACGCGGGATCGACGCACAAGAACGGCAGCCACTTGATGTTGCTGAAGATCGAGTCGAGCAGGTTCTTCTGGTTGAGCCGGTACTCGAGCACCGAGAAGCCGATGTTGCCCGCGCCGAGGAAGACGACGGAGCACGCCATCCACAGCTCCCACGAGTGCGAGTAGAAGTCCTCCAAGCGGATCTGGAACCCGATCGCGCAGTAGTTGAGCACGGAGAGCGGGAGCGCGCTCGCGATCGCGTAGTACGAGAACATGTACGCCATCATCGAGATCTTGTAGTGGATGGGCACCGGGCACCAGAAGAATTTGTGGAACTGCTTGGTGATGGGTCCGCGCGTCAGCCAGTACCGGAGCGGGTTGAACATGAGTCTGCCGGCGCATGCATATTAGCGAACAATTCCCGAGAAAATGAAAATAGAGAAACTAAGACGCACTCGGAGCAGCCGTAGGAATACTTCTGCCAGCGGTTGAGCTCGTCGTCGACGGTGAGCGAGACGCCCTCCTTGAATCCGCCGTGCGAGTACGTCGCCCAGCGAATGCAGTACCCCTGGAGCTGGAGCCGCAGTGCCTGCGCCGCGCCGAATCAACAACACCGCACCGCGCTAGAACAGGGACGGGAGATAGACGCACGATGTCAAAGTCCTCGCTAACATGGCTCTCGGACCAGAACTTCTTCTTCCCGTCCACCGGGTCGACGAACGCGGCCTCCTGCACCGCCGACCAGCGCAGGAACCTATACGAATTGAAGAACAACAATCATGTGAGCGCGCGCGGGGGCCGGCGAGCAAGCACGCACGCGTTATGTCCGACAAAGGGCGCGATCTCGCCATTCGAGCACGCTAATCAATGGTTTCAGCGCCTCCCGCGAGATACTGGCAGACGCGCGACAAGACACGAAACTGTACTGACCGACACTGATAGCGTGGTTGATCCGGCGGGTGAAGTACGCGATGGCGTTCTGCGCGGAGCGTGAGCAGCGTCAACGCGAACGAGTCGAGTCGGACGTACCTCGAAGTAGTGGTGCGCGACCTGCATGGCGTCTGCATACCGTCAGCATTCAGCGGCAAAGAGTGGCGCAGGCAACGAGGGATCGACAGCGACAGCGCCATGCAATCGAGTGTCGGACGAACAGACAAACAGGATAGCGGCAATAAAGGGCAACAATAAACACGGGCAGAGGGGCGACGGCGGCGGAACGAGGGAACAAACAGTGCAATGCCATGCATGACAGCGATCTGAGCCAAGCTCGGACGTGCTGGCAGTGCGGACAGGCAGGCAGGGAAATTTAGCCTGCTATGATGCAGGGCGCGCCAATCCAAGGGTCCGGCGTGACGTGCCGAAGTGCACCCGTCCGAATGGACGGGAACGTGGCAGTGGCAGAGGCAGGCAGGCGCCGCGCCACAGGGAGTGATAAGAAATCGGAAAAGTGAAAGCGGAAAAATGTGGAATGGGTGTGGAAAGAAATGAAAGCAAGTCGAAGAAAAGAAAAGAAAAGAAAACGCACCGGAGACATGCTGTATAATCGCGACCTCCGGGCTCTCCGCCATCTCGCGCGCCGCATCGCGCAGGCAGTCCTCCGGGACGAGCGTGTCGGAGTCGACGATGAGGATGATCTCGCCGAGCTTCATGGCGCGCGCGCCGCGGCCCCACGCCTTCCCGCCGGTCTCCGCGCACGCCATCTCCAGCGCGCGCTCCGCGAGCTGCGTCTCGTCCATGCCCGCCAGCGAGTCCGCGGGCAGGGCGAGCGGCGAGGACGCAAAGTGCACGCGGCCGGGCGTGCCGGGCGTCGGCGGCGGCGAGGAGGGGAGCGCGGAGGCCAGGCGCTCGGACTCTTTGTTCGCTTCTTCGGCCAGCTCGACCAGGATCTCCTCCATGCGCAGCGCGACGGACATGCAGAAGCTGCCAGGATGTTAGTCGGGAACGAGAGAGCAAAGGAAGAGGAACGCACTTCATGTTGCTCGCCTTCTTGAACCGTCCGCGCCGGACAAACCCGTCCACATTATGCCCGGGGCGCGCGACCCAGCCGATGCCGCGGTTCTCGTAGAACGCCTGGCGCGCCATGCGGTCCTCGGGCGAGATGAGCTGCATGCCGTCGTCGTTGATGAAGATGCTGCTCGTCCCGCCCTGGCGCGCGTACGTCAGCATCGCGCGCTGCAGCGAGTCGACGCTCGGCCGGATGACGGCGTCCAGGCCCTCCTTGTACACCGGCATCTGGATCGTCACGTGCGGCAGCCGCTCGCGCCCGCCGACGACCGTCCCCGGCGCGGGCCCCGCGGGCGCGCTCGCCGAGTAGTACTTGGAGTTCTCGTGGTACTGCGCGACGGGCCCGAAGAGGAAGCAGACGTTCGTCACGAGCGTCAGGCAGAAGAAGATCGAGATGCAGAAGAGCATGGGCAGCGTGATCGCCAGTGCGAAGCGCGCGGTGCGCCCGTCTAGCACGTACGCGGTGAGCAGCTTCTCGAGCCCCGTGCACACGAAGTAGAGCGAGAGCGCCGTCGCGAGCCCGTTGTAGAACGGCGCGAAGAGCCGCACGGGCCGCGCGGGCGGCGCGCCGCGCTCGAGGTCCGGGAGCGAGTCCTCCGACGCCGTGGCGGAGGCTGAGCCGTCTTTCTCCTTGGTGTCCGAGAGCGGCAGCGCGCGCATGGAGGATGCGCCGGAGAGCGCGAGGTTCACGGCGGACGAGGCGGACGACTGCACGGCGGAGTCGAGCGCGCCAAGGAAGGTGGACCGCGGGCGCGCCTGCCAGACGAGGTTGAGCAGCTGCAGGTCGAACGCCTTGACCTCGTCGATGATGTCCTCCACGCGGTCGCTCCACACCACCAGCACGCGTTCGTCTCTCTGTATGAAGGCATCAGCCGCAGTGCCCCCTGCCAATCCTTCAACCTGACTCACAATGAACGCAGCACCCTGCCCCTTCACAGCACCCGCCAGCTCGCCCATATCCCTCAGTATCTGAATGCGGTTCTCGCCATCGATAAACATCTCGGTGGCGTCCAAGGCAACGCGTCCAAGGGCAGCATGGACGGAGGCGGAGCGCAGCTTGACGGCGACCTCGGGGTTGAGCGCGTCGATGGCGGCGGCGAAGGTGTCGAGCGCCGGCGTGTCGGGGTACACGCGGAACTGGTGCTGCGCGATGCGCAGGCAGACGCCGGTGGGTGCTGAGCCGGGGCGCGAGGGCGCGTCGTGCTGCGTCTGGGGGGAGCGTTAGTGAGGTAGAGGAGCGGGCAGGACGCGAAGGTGCGTGGGGGATGCAATGCCATGCACGACGCGGCGTCGGCGACAGCAGAGATGGGACAGGACGGACAAGGTAAACGCACCTGCTTGTAGATGTGATGCAAAAGAGCGTCGTAGGCGTCGTACTCCATGACTGAACTTGGAGGGTGGTTGAGGAGGGGAGGAGGAAGTGAACGCGGGCTAGGGCGATGGAGAAAAGCGGCAGCTGTCCGCGCGCAGGGCGTTTTATGCACACGGGCGTCCAGCGGGTGTAGTTCAGATGTCGCTGTCAGGAAACGCGCATATGCAGATGCGGATCGACAGCGACGGACGAAATGCCGTGCCAAACGTGTCACGCCGTCACGGGCGTTACAGCAGCCGCGGCGCAGAGCCCCCTCCGCGGTGCGAGAGCGGATCGGGTGCTGTCTTCGGCTGTCCTGTCGTGCGGGTACGATTTAGCGCGTCAGTCAGGATGGACGGGACGGGACAGGACGAGGCAAGCAAAGCGAGGGTGCAGCTCTTACCTCTTAGCCCTGGCCCATCCATCCTTCTCCGTCCCTCTGTCCTTCCTTCCCACACCCCATGTCGCACGCAACAGCAACGGAGGAGAAGACGGCCGAGCTGCATCTGCAGCTCGACTCGGCCGCGTCGTCCAGCCCGGACCTCCATGTCCACTCGCAGGCGACGAGCCCGTACGGCATCTACGACGAGAAGGGCGGCGCCGTCGGCCCGGGGCTGCAGCAGCGCCGCGCGGCCACGCGCTCGTCGTCGCCCTCGCGCACCTCGCTCGCGCCGTCGATGCTCCCGCCCCGCAAGAAGGCCGGGCCGATCGTCATCACGTCCAACCTGCTCAAGGGCCCCGTCGCGAAGCCCTGGCTCAAGCCCGCGCGCTACGCCTGGATCCCGCGCTGCATCTTCGTCGGCCTCTCGCTGCTCGGCGCCGCGCTCGGCGCCGTGCAGATCTACTTTGGCGTCAAGTCCGTGCCCAAGCTCGGAAACGTCTGCCTCGTCCTCGACGAGCAGTTCACCGGGAACACGCTGGATAGCAGCGTGTGGACGAGGGAGGTGGCCGTGGACGGGTGGGGCAACGGGCAGTTCGAGTGGTCGACGGACGAGGACGGCAACGCGCGCGTCGAGGACGGCGTGCTGTACATCGTCCCGACGCTCACGGCCGACAAGATCGGCCAGGACGCCATATTCGACGGCTACAACCTCACTGTTAGCGGCTGCACGAGCGGCAACGACACGCAGTGCTGGGTTGCGAGCAACGCGACGGCGGGCACGGTCATCAACCCCGTTATGAGCGCCCGGTTGTCCACAAGGCTGAGCAAGAGCGTCAAGTACGTGCTGCGTTATCGCACACAATGACTGCGTCTTAACTAATTGCTGCTGCAGATACGGCCGGGTTGAGGTGCGCGCGCGCATGCCGCGCGGAGATTGGGTGCGTCCGTTCCGTTCGAGGAGAACATGCGGCGTTTACCGACGCGCGCTTTTCCCGTTCCTCGCAGCTATGGCCCGCGATCTGGATGATGCCCAAGGACGACATATACGGGCCCTGGCCTCGTTCTGGCGAGATTGACGTGCGCACGCGCCCCATCCAGCGCGCGCAGGCATTTACCACCTCTTTTTCTCAGATAATCGAGTCGCGCGGCAACGGCCCGTCCTACCCCGCCCAAGGCTCCGACTGGCTCGCCTCCTCGCTGCACTGGGGCCCCGCGCCGCTCCTCGACGCGTACATCCACACCACCGGCTGGTGGCACGACAAACACGTCACCTTCGACGAGTCCTTCCACACCTACGTCCTCGAGTGGGACGAGAATTTCTTGTGGACGTTCATCGACTCGCGCGGCGCGCGCATCTTCAACCGCCGTTTCCACCGCAACAAGCCCTTTTTCGACGCGGGGCGCTTTCCGAGCACGGTGTTCAATGGCACGCATGAGGTCCGCTTGGAGAATCCGTGGGCGGGCTCGGAGAATCCGGGTGTGGCGCCTTTCGACCAGTGTGCGTCGCGCTCTCCTCTCCTTTGCGGTCTTTTTTTTGTTGACACCTGCTGGTTGCGTAGCGTTCTACCTGATACTGGACGTCGCAGTCGGCGGCACGAACGGCTGGTTCCCGGACGGCAAGGGCAAGAAGCCTTGGGTCAACGGCGCTGCTAGTGCGTCCATCCTTTCCCCCACCCATCCCTCCCAGCTTGCTCACGCTAGGCACAGCTGCCATGCGCGACTTTGCGCGCGCACAGGACCAGTGGTACCCCACCTGGCCGCAGGACTACAAGCGCCGCGCGCTCGCCGTCGAGTACGTCAAGATGTACCAGAAGTGCTGAGCGCGCGGCTTCGAGAGTCGGGTTGCGCTGTGTGTCGGGCGTGTTTCTTTGTTTCTTGGTGTCCCCTCCCTCGCGTCCCTTCCTGCTGCTATCGCATCCATACATGCTCAATCCGCATCTGTACATCTCATCGGGTCCCCTCATCTCTCCACCGCGCGCATAGACATGGCTGTATCCCCAGCCGTCCGCTCTTTACTGAGACTCCTTACATCGCCGTAGAGCCAAATGCTACTGACTTATTGCTCTGATTTCGCTTAATTCCGGAGTCGTGTGCGTGCGCGAAGTGGATGTCTAAATCGCGGCGGCGTGCATGCGGCTCGCACAGTACACTCACTCGCTCATCGTCGCTGCTCCCGCGCGCATTCAGTCTCGCATCCCGTTGCAATCCCTGCTCCCGCGCGGGCACAGGGGCTGGCAGCGAGTCCCTACACTAGCCGGCGCACTCGTCCCGCGGAGATGCGTGCGTTCCTGTCGCGTGTACTTATGCTCGTTCAGTACCATTATTAGAGTGGACTTTTGCCCAGCGTGAGTTCACAGTCTCCAGTCGCGTGCGTTCGCGACCGAGTTCCCGGAATGCCACTGGCTGGTCACGCGAAAGCGAAATGAGGCATCGCGCGACCCTGCCTGTGCACGAACACCGGTCTTCACTAATTATGGACTACGAATCTGCTGCCAGTGTGTGTTACCCGGTTGAACGACGGTTAGTCTTTGTCGTGCGACCCTGCGCGCGCACACAATTCTTCCACATTCAGATGCGGCGGTGCTGCGTGTTCGTTGCCACCGTGCGCGACGCCGGGCACGCTAGAAATGAACGCTATGATGAAGACGATGATGCGCTGGAGCTCTGAGGCCCTGAGACTCTGCGTCGCTGAACGCCCTCGCCTCCCGCGGCCCAGGTCGACCTCTGCCATGACCAGGGCACACCGCACATCCGAGGGCGCAGATGGGGGTCATGATGTCACCCGCAGAGCGTACTCCACCGCAATCTCTGCAATCTACAATCTCATCCTTCTCCTCCCGAGATCGCCCTGCGCGATGCTCAATGGCGGCAAGAGTCAATTGAATAGCGATGCGCCAATTCAAGAAGACGGCAATGGTGTGCCAGGAATAGATGCGTGCGACTACAGGTACCGCGGTGCCGTCAACTGAACTGTGAAAGCGAAGAGCTGTATGGCATTGGAGCCCTGCATGCAGCGCTCTATCATACGTTGTTTCTCTTCTGCTGCTCGACACTGACAGCTGTATGGTGTCGTTCTTTCTGCTTTGCAGCTGAGATAAAAGACAGCGTCCTTCGCGCTTCGTGACAGCTGCTGCCAGGTTCGGATTCGCTGCCACAAACATCGCCACCATCGTCGTCGCGTTCCCAAGTACACGCTCGTATCGCGCGAATGCCACTTGATCAGCCTGAGTCGCATACGTTCCCTGCGCTGCGTTCTCACGTATCGCCACCCGGCATCCGCGATTCGTGTGCCTAGGCCCTCCCGCCTAGCCGTGCGATGATAGCAAAACGCGAGCTATTGGCGCGCAATCCCCCGGCCGTCGGCGAGGGTCGTGCTATATCGAGCGCCCAAGCGAGGTTGTTCCGCAACAGTCCAACCGGATGCCGAGTGACTATAATGCAATAGGGCGGAGCTGATGAGACGGTACGGGCACTAGTACAGCAACAACAAGGAGAACTTGAAGGCGAAAAGGGGGATTGTAATCACCGACGCGCGGGCATCAGGGGGCGGAAGTGCGGAACGGACTGCTAGATCAGGAAAGATAATGCGTCTCCTTCTGACAGTAACATCCGGACTGGCGCGCGCTGAGAATCAGACTCATCTCAGAGCTCGGAGAAGAATCGAGAGCAGGTTATACTAATAGGTGCGCTAGGACGCGGGCCGATCGCGCGAGACGGAGGTAAAGGCGAAAGTGGAACGTGCACCGATGCACCGACTGAGTACGGTGACAGTCTACTGACACTAACTTACTAGTGAGATGCCTGTAACTCGGGATGGACAGCAACGCTATCTGCAGTGCAGCGGACGGAATTCAGTGAATGCCCAGTGGATTACGCAGAGGAGCTAATCAAGGGCGGGCGGCTGCATGTAACGAGTAGCAGCGGGCGTTGCAGTGCACGGCGGCGGCGCACCGTGACCATGGCGTTTGATTCGACGCATCTGCAGCTACGAAGTAGCTGGTTGGATACCACATGTGCGATTCTCACATGGCATCCAGACGAACTGAAGCGATAAAACACGTCGAATCCTGAACCTGAATCTTTGCCACTAGCATCAGGGCGTTTGTTTGCTTTGACACGTGCCTGCGGCTTCGAGTTTGGCCTTTGACCTGGATTGCCGCATCAGGGACATCAGGATCGGAGGCCGTCACGCTCACGCTTGCGCGACCGGAGGTGAATCCTCGCCGGTCTCAGTCCTAGTCTCAGTATGGGGAGAAGATTTGCCCGAGTGCGCATATCATTTGCCGACGCGGACGGTGATCGCCTCAGCGATAGCGAGACCGCGAGTCGTGGCGGGAAGGGCAGGAGTTCTCTGGCGTAAAGATAATGAGCTGCCAATGAGCTCAGAGGCGTCCGCGAGGCGAGAAGATGCCGGACTCCCTGACAGTGAAGACGCCGGCGAAGCTCTGTCCAGTGTCGAGGTTTATTCTTGGCCTTGGACTTTGAACAACGCCGGAGCAGTTCGACATCACGTAAGCCCCGCGGTGCTCGGTCCGACGCTGCTGTTCTTTCTCTCGCTCAAGTTTGACACTGTCGGTCGTCTATTCTTGCAATCCGGCTGGCATTCCTCCGTTCTATCGGGATGAATAGAGACCGATGAAGTGCACCCTCGATTTCCTCACCTCGAGCAAGCTGCATCGATACGATGGAGCACCTGGATTACTAGCTACGTAGTACAGGATTAATCAGGACGGTTCGTGCTACTCGTTCTGCGATTGCATGGTTGAGAGATTATCACCGCACAAAGGCGCGCATCGCTTTAGCTGTGTTCCTGTATGTTAAGGCCACCAAGTAAACGACGCGTTCCTGGCTTACCCAAGTCGGAAGGGCGCTCACCAACAATGCCCGCGCTGAGCGCGACTAGGAATAATTCAGTTAGCCAGTGATGAATGTGAGAGACAGAGACAATTTGTGTTGGCTATTGTAATAATACCGACTGAATCGGTGGACTGCTTCACCGTTCTCGCACAGAATTTTCTCATAGTATACCCCTGAGATTGGTCGAAATATGGCAGACGTCGATGCAAGAAGCAAATGAATGCCGATTGGCGATGAACGTAGCCATGCGATCGTCCGGCCCTGAGATGATCGGGCCACCTGTTCAGATAGTGCAGCAACCCGATATATCTCAGGGATCTGCTGGTCATCTCGTCAGTCGGCCAGCCGAACAAGAAGCCGGCCATGCAGATGTCGGGACGATTTCTGTTCGATTTTGGAAAGACTCGCGTTTGACGCCGGCACGCGACGCGGACCGAAAACTCCGCTCCTGCTCTTGCTCCGCGACCATCACCTCGGAGCGCGTCGCGCGTTCTGCATCGCGCCTACCTTCGACGCAGCATTGGAAACATTGCGGCGCGCTCTAAACGAGTCCTCACTGCGCAAGGTGCGTGCCGATTTGTCCAGTGCTGTGTTTGACAATGTGCTCATGTGCGCGCAGCACTCTATCCCAACGGTCTGCGCCGACAAGTCGTCCGGGCGTGCACTGCACTTCAGCGTAGGACGTACTTCCTTGATACGGCGGATGTAGCGCTGTAATACAAACGTGCATTGCAGTAGCTGCGCGGACGTTCTACACTCCTCGTCGCCGCAAGTGGCATTGCAACCACGACGACTTGCTCTTCACCGACAAGAGCGAAAATTCGTGCAGCAGCAGCGCTACAATCCCGGCCACTCTCGGCTCTCGTGCGGACGGCTGGCGCGGCCCTGCCTTCGTTGCTACTATTACCGGGACGCTCGCCGCGTTGCTACATTCTCGTGCCGAGCACAGTGGTTCTACCTCCGGGCGACTATTTGTCTCTCGCGCGCTGTATACTGCCGGACAGCACGCTTCATCAGACGCAGCCAACATCAAGACGGGCGCGCCGGCGTTCCACGTTGCTCCTGGCGGGGCGATTCGTCTACTGGCTAGTACGACCCATCCGAGCGCGCGGACGCTAGCTGCTACAGTATCCACTGGCGCGCAGCGCGAGTGCGAACTCGGCGTTGCCTCTACGCGTCGGGAGAACTCCGTCCTCTGCGCATTTCGGCTCGTCGAGCTCAGGTCACAAGGCAACGTCAATGAACGGGGCGCGAGCGCTGCGCACGCACTCGAGCTCGCCGACAGGCATGTCGCCAACGCAGCGCAGGGAGCTGGTGCACACTGCACAGCGGGCTTTACTTGAGCTCGCTCGTTAGCGAGGGTGGACAGGAGAAGCAGGCGACGATAGCGCACTGGCAGTCCAAGGAGCGGGTCGCGGAATTGAAGTGCGCGGACAACGCCCCTTGCGCAGCGGGAGACTCTGCGGCGAGGCTTGTCGTGCGCTGAAGAGTCCGGTCTACATTCTTCGCGCGATGGTGGAATGAGTACGTCTCTCTAGCTGTCCTGCCGCGCCGTGCTCTAACTCATGTTTTTTAACTCAGGTCGCCGCGTTCATACTTCAATTCAATGGGCGGGCGCGCGCACGGCGATGCAGGGTGAGAGGGCGCGCGGGAGCACGGCGAGTGCTGGCGGTCCTCGCCGCGCGCGGCGTCGGCAGTGCTCAATGCATTTGCGCATACGTCAAGGCGGGTGGAACGCCTCGTTGTCTGCGTTCGCGTGAGCGAAGGTTCATCCTTCGACGCGCGCCGCTGTGGGATGATCCTCGAGATGGTGGGCTGCATATCGAGTGCGTTATGCTGGCTGTCTTGCTGGGTCGTGTTCCGATGTCTGCTTTTAGATCGGTTCGACGCGTTTCGCACGGCGCAGTTGAAGTCACACGCGCGCGTATAGGTGAACGCCGACACACGGTGCAAGCGCGAGCGATGGGATGGTGGCGAGTGCGGCTCTGTCTGGTCGCGCGCAACGCTCGCAAAGCCTTCAAAGCGTTGACATGTCTCCCGCTGTCTTGGCGTTGTTAGGCTCAAGGGGCGGGCGGCACGCGCCAGACGCGCACGGTGACCGCGATGGGAAGGCGGCGGGTGGATCTTGTCGCGCGCAGCTGCGCGCCGTGTACGCGTCTCTCTTCTCATCTTGCGCAATCCTCGAGATGTGAACCTCAGATTTCAGCTTGCAGCGCACTGTCGTGCTCTTTGGCGGGGGCGCGCATCAAGATTTTATCGTTTTTACTCTGTGTCGAATGTAGGGCCGCAGCAAGGAAGTGTGCTAGAGTGTATTGGGCAGTTTCAGGTACCTGGCAAGTTGTAACGACGAGAGCAAGAAAGCAACACATGAACGAGCGCGACAGCGAGTAATGATTAATTATTCGAGGCGCTCTCTGGGGCAATATTGTGCTCGTTGCCGATGAACGGGAGCACGTCCAGGTGCGTGAATGCCAGTTGCTCGGCAGACATGCCGAATACTGCTTCAAGCGGATGGAAGGGCTGCGCGATAGCCATGGTCTGGGCGTCGTGCATCCAGCCACTGACGTTCTCGAAGATGGCAGCAGGGTAGACGCTCTCGTTGATCATGGCTGCACTGACGTCGACCTGACCAAAGAGCGCCTGGTTGCTGCCCGGACTGAAGAGAACTGCAGCGCCTTCTCGCGGAGGCGACGCGGTCTGCGACTCTGCAATGTCACCCGGCTTCGCTGAATGAGCTGCGCTGCGAGTTGCTGTCTCCGAAGAACTCACCTGCGATGCCAGGGTACTCTGGGCTTCAGCTGGCCGTGCTTTCAAGACCGCTAGCTCTGCCTCGAGTGCCGAGATGTACGCAAGGTAGTCGGGGCAGCGCCTGCACGCTCGACCGCGGGCTGTGCGGCCGTCTTGGTCGACTGTGTAGGTACACTAAAACGCAGGCAGTTTGATCATCAGTCTTTCGCCAACCATTGACGCAGCGAAAGAACGCACCTGTAGTCCTTTCCTGGAGCAGTGACCACACGGATGCTTAGCGTCGCACTTTGTCTTTCTACGCGTAGTCAACCGCTGTCCCCGTCGCGGTAGCTCAAGAGCAACGTACTTGTCGCGACAGCTCGTGCAGGCACTACGCACGTGGCGGTCGTTCCGCCGCGTGCGCTGCGGGGGAGATCTTTCGGTGTGCGAGCTCACAGGCGTGTGCGGCATTCGGAGAGGTGGAAAAGTGGGAAGAGGCTGAACTTCCACTCCAACCTCCGATTCCCGCCGCCGCTGTTACAACCTTTTGATTGGCAATTCACATTTATATGGGGGAATGATTTCCGCTGTTCAAGTGACCTGAGAACAGCTGTATCTATCCATGCAGGAGTTATCTTTCGTCTTGACGTGGCCGCGTGTTGGGGTTTGCCTGGATGCTGTTCAAACGCTTCGACGAAGTTCTCCTATTTCTACCTCAGGAATCGAGCGGGAAAACTACTCGATTCATAGATGTCAGTCATTGAGAAGTAGTATTATGTATGATGTACGCTGGAACAACATAGCAGAGGATGAACTGGTGCGTCAAGCACATGACAAATACTGTAAAGCTAATAATTATTACCGGGGCCTCTGTACCGTGACACGTCGGAGACATTACCTTGGGTCTCCCGTGACACGTGACCATGGCCATATGACTGACAAAAATAACCGATAGGTGTACTGGTATTTCTCACCAGGAGGACATGCAGTGGCCCAATTGGACAATGTTGTGCCTAAAGCTCCAACCAATTACATTACCATTACGCCCAAAGATAACATAATGGGAATAAGTAATGTAATACGTTGTAATACATTATAATTCATTATATCTCGCATGTGGCACATGTACCTAGAGTACAGGGAGAGGGGTCAGTATCAACTGCTTGCAAACTTACTAGATGTTCACCAGTGTAATCATCAATACTACATGAGATGCATGGGGTGGCATATTGGCCGAAAATTGGTTTTGCAGAGGCTGAACACACTCCGGAGGCAGTTGGTGCAGATCAATCAATAATCACTGAAGCAAATGAGCCTTGGTAGATGCTCTCACCATGGTCTCAGGTGTCCAATCAGAAAATATGAGAGTCCCACACCTACCATCACTGAGAAATCTTCCCTCTCATCACTCACCAGCCTGATATCTCGCATTATAAGGCTTATAGGTGATATAATGCATTACAACCCGTTACAGGGAAATTACAGGGCCACGTAGAATAATTGTAATAGGTAATGTAATATAATCAGATTAAATGGGTAATTAATGTATTTAGTTGGAGCTTTAGTTGTGCCGGATTATTTGATTTCTGGACCTTTCCAGGTTCCCCAACGCTTCAACCAGGTAATTCATCAAGAAATAAGGCACTAATTGCTCTAATTTGAGACATACTATGTAAAACCCCCCTTCATGTAATCCTATATCATGCGCGCCGGAGGCGCGCCGCTCCCGACGGTAATAACTAAGCAATTGGGCCTCCGAACGGCGTGACATCTTATTACCTTGAGCAGCCCGTGACATGCTACAAAACACGATTATTACCGGGCCGAGCGTCCTCCGTGACGCGTGACGCGGTAATAATTATTAGCTTTACAGTATGGCGGGACCGTCGACGTCAGTACACCACTGGACAGCGAGCATACCCTCAAGTCCTGTAATAAAATTCACTGCTTCGCGTCAGAGAGATGAATCACAGGGATTCATGGCTAAAACGCTGCGGTCGTTAAGATGTCGCGGGCAGAGCAACGGGGAGCGGAGTTGCAAAGCGCGCGCTGCTCTTCCTCTTCACGCTCACACTCCGCTACCAGCGATATGAAAGCTACACCGGCGAGTATTACTGCGCAGTCCCGGCTCAGTTACACCCGCCGAGTGCCACCGTCGCTTCCATACCGAGGCCGCGTGTCCAGGCGGCAGCAGCGTTATCTGTGCGGCGTGCCGCCTCGACCTGGCCTATTTGCAGCATGAAAGGTATATAAAATATGCTCCTTTTGCTCTTCTTTGCCTAACTGTGAACGCCAGAGATCTTCCAGCCCGATTACGATTGCGACGACCAGCTCTCGAGCACGACCAGCGAAGCAGCGAGCGGGCCCGATCCAAAAAGAGCGCTCGAGGGACGGATGTTACATCATTCGCTTTCAAGTATAAGCCAAAGTGAGTGCTTGCTCTACTTTTCTTCCTACAATTTCTTCTTGGTCAATCTCTGCGGCGACTGGTGCACGAAGCTATTTGCCCTCACACGCTCTAGACCCGCATTTGCACCCCGCATCGCCCGTTGTTCTGTGAGCACTGACATTTATCTCTAGAGCTCCTGAGCCCGCAAAGCATGGCCATTTGGACGGCCAGGCCTTCGCGCACCCGAAGCCTGAACATCTCGACCGCGAGCTCAGTGTATCCTCTGCTGTTTCTTTCCGCGCAACGCGTGGTGTCATTCCCCGTCGGTACCCCGCTGATGATCAACGCCAGTCGTTCAGGGGAGTCATTGATTTTTTATCTTTGGGATCGAGCTGATGCAATGGTTTTAGGCCCTTCTTCCACGTTGAGTTCCGTCGTCCGCGCCGCTCTGGAGCTACTCGGGCGCTCGTGTGAGTAAGGCAGTCGCGCCGTTCGTTTCGATCGCACTGCCGCATGAGGCTCGGCGTGCTCATGCGGCGCAGCTCGCACCTAGCGGGCAAGTCGCCGAATGGCGAAGAGCGACACGCGCGGTGCGCTTGAGCGTCTCCGAGCGCGACGCGTGGGTCTCCATCTTCCAAGGAGTACAGGGTATGTTCTGTGCCTCGTTTGTTCCTCATCATATTCATTTCACTTGCAGTATATCCGAAACCTGGGCAGCTCCTCGCGCGCGCGAGGAAGCATCGTTGGATAAATGCCCGCGTCGTCAGCACCATCCCTCCGTCTGTCCTCTCTGTCTGTGTCACCGTGTTCCTGGCATCGTCGAATATAAAGCTGCGTGCGCCGCGTCGTCGTTGAAGTCTCGGTATCGCCATATGCGCGTATATGCCTTTGTGGTCTACTCCGGAAGTGTGACCAGTTCGAAAATGAGTACCTTTGTAGATGGTAAGGCTGAGCTGAGCGTCGAAATTCGGCAGTATATGCGGCAATGGCAAATGTCAGCTTGCTGAGTGTAAGGGATCAGATCTATCGGAATGTGACTGCCGAGCCAGCCACATGTTCGCGTTGACGCCTTCCGATCGCACTATACGCATGTCCCTCCGTGTACTCGTTGCCTCGTTGTATCCTCATGTATTCCTACAGACTGATTGGTATATACATATGTGGACGCCTCACAGCGTCCACATCTTTTGCCCTCCTACCTTATCCGCCCCCAAGGGGCAGGCGTCGGCAAATTCCGATACACGGACCGGGTGGGGGGTGGGTCCAGGCAAACGCTTATAACTTTTTTTTAATTTGCTTCCGAGGGGGGTCTGGGAGGCCCATTTGAACACAATCTGAATCTCCCACAGCCCATATCCGATTTTATTTGCTCGAAGAGCTCTAGCAGCAATGGAATCATGACTCATGCAGCAATTTGGCTAGCTGAGGAGCGGGAGCACGCCCGAGGCAGTGCTTATGTAAGGGTTTCCTTTTCCAGAGTTTACCTCCGCCCAGAGCACGGCTGCACTTGCCCTGCGTTTGTTGCGCTGCCGGACACTTTGGGGGTCGTCATTCAAGCATTTCACGGTAGTTGACCAAGTTTCGGTCCCATATACGTCGTCCGCGGAGTCAAATTTGCTTCCGAGGGGGGGAGGGGGGGCTCAGCAAACCGCTTATGACTTTTTTTTGGGTTGGTGTCCACTATTTTCCCCTTGCCTGCCCCTTGTCCGCCCCTGCGAGGCGCGAAAGGTTATGAGCCCCGAAGCGTACACGTCGGTCGCAGTCTAAACAACACGGCAGCACTACGCATCGCAAACATCGACAGCTAGAACGTTAGGCGCTACGCACGGACCCACGATGGGATCGGACCGCGTCACCGTCCCGCACCTCGAAGAGAACGGGAAGAATTTCATATCGTGGAAATCAGACATACTAGACCTCGCGGCTGAAAAGCACGCAGATATACCTAAATACATCAAGGGCGAACTCGATGCGGCCAACGACACAGACGGACACGATGCCGCCGGCATGCGTATCATGCGTCTGCGTATGGGCCCGCTGAACAAGTCAATTGTGCGGCACACGACGACGGCGTTCGAGATGATGCGAGCCCTTGAAGATGCATACAGGCCGTCCGGAATCGTGTCCCAGGTTGCGCTTCGTCAGCAACTGGCGGACATGCGCGCCGATGAAGGCACTGCCATTCCTGATCACTGCGCCACAGCCCTGGACCTTCGCTCGCAGCTTGCGGACGTCGGTGCACCTATTCCCGACGAGCAGTTCTGCAAAACCTTGCTACTCTCGTTGCCAGACAGCTATCGACCATTCAGCTCGACTTTCAAACCTGAGCAGTTCTTGCCAACGACGTACTGGGCCATCGAGGACGTGAAGCACACGATCACGCTGCCAGGCGTCATCGGCACTTCTTCTACTGCTACCGGCACTTCTTCTCCTACCACCGCTGCGCCGACCACGCAGGCGGCAGGAACTTACACATTCACCGTTGCGCAACGTGTCGAAAGGAAGCGCCCGGCCGACGTGACGCCCAACTCGCTTGTCAGGCTCATCAACGAAGAGTACCGATCACGTCGCGCCAAGGAGCCGCAGCCGGACCAGGCACTGCTCGCACATGCAGTACCACCGCCACACGTGCAAGCTGCAGGCACGCTCCCAGACGGCTATGTTTGGCGTGTCGTCCCGGAATGCTACAACTGTGGCGAAATCGGGCACATTTCTCGCGAGTGCAATCGGCCGCGCACGCCAGCCAGTCTGCGTGCGGACGCTGCTGCCAACTGGCGCCAGCGCAACGCCAACAATTTCGTATCGGCGCCATCGGGCCGAGGTGGATTCTCGCCCCGCAGTTGAGGGGGACGTTCGTCGCGCGGCCAATTCGGACGAGCTTTCAGACACAACGGCCGCGTCTACATCTTTGAGGACGACGAACCCGATGGTCATACAGCGCCTGCAACACCGGACATCATCGACGATGTTCCACCGGAGCTGCAGGCTCATGTCAACGCGGCGATCGAGGACGTGTCCGCCGTCAACTTCGGCCATGTCTGGATGCTGCACGACCCGGTCATGCCTGGCCTCGTTCGGGATGATGCAGGCTCTCCGACGTCGGGTCAGCCATCAGAGACACCGCTCAACCCGTGTGCTGTTCCTTTCGTCCCGTCCGGCGCTTATCGTGTTCTTATCGCCAACACGGAGAGCAATCTGCTCGATGTGTCGCAGGACGCTGTTGACGAGCCTGAGGATCCCGTCGCGCCCGAGCACAGCCATGCCACTGTGCTGACCATGACGCCCGACGCGTTCTTCTACGACAGCGGTGCTAACGTCAACGTCGCCAACAACCGCAACATATACGAGACCTATATCGAGACGCCGGGCGCGTTCGTCAGGGGTGTCGGCAAGCAGAAGATCCAGAAGCTGGGCGTTGGGACGGTTGTTGTCGCCGCGATTGGCGTTGGACCTTCGGGCGAGCGTCGTGTGCGTCACATCCGTCTCACAAACGTAGCGCACATCCCCACGTCACCCGCCAACCTCATCTCTGTCTCACGTTTGACGCTGGGAGGACGACTCGTCGTGTTCGGAAAGAATGGCGCGCATGTTGTCAATTGCAAGACCGGCGAGAAGATCATGACTGGGCGCCGCGAGGGCGAGCTTTACCGTGCTAACGTCGTCGTTCAATCACCCACCGCGCTGTTCACCTGTAGTCTACGTGAGCTGCATGAAATCCACGGCCACGCCAATTTCGATTACTTGCGCCGCATGGTCAAAGAACGCCGCATGACCGGGATTCATGTGACCGACCTCGATGAGAAACAGCCCATCTGTACTGCGTGCATACGGGCCAAACACGTCAGGCGGCCATTTCCCCAGTCGTCGCAACGTGACGAGTCGCTCATGCACATAGGGGAGATTGTCCATGTTGATGTCTTCGGCCGCGCACCTCAGCCCGCCGTCAATGGTGAAGAATACTTCACGCACTTTGTGGATCGCCGAACCCGCTACTCCGTCGTTTATGGAGGAAAGACCAAGGGAAATCAACTCCAACATATCCAGTGGTATCAAGCTTGGTTAATGACGCAATTCGGTGTACCTCTGAAGTGCATTCAAGTCGACGAAGGCCTCGAATTCCTCAACGACGCGGTACGAGCCTATTGCGCCCAACAAGGCATCCGCATTCAGGTGACAGCGCCATACTCATCCTCTTCGAACGGCATAGTCGAGCGTGCCCACTTAACGATTCTCAACATGGCCCGCGCGATGTTATTCGCTTGCGACGCACCACGACGTCTATGGTTCGAAGCGGTGCTCTATGCTGTGTACATCAAGAACCGCTTACCGACGCGCGCCCTGGCCTATGCATCGCCGTACGAAGCTGCTTGGGGTCACGTACCTAGTCTGGCGCACCTGCGACAGTTTGGTTCGAGACTGTGGGTTCACCGGAACGCGAAGTTGCGAACAAAACTCGGTGATCGATCTATGCGCCACATTTTCACTGGTTTCACTGAAGAATCGCGTGCCTACCGGTATTATAAGGCGGACACAGGCAAGATTCTCATGTCAAGAAGCGTTGTATTCGAGGACAACCAGCCCGCCGGCCCTGAGGCCGTACGCGTGCCGGTTGAGGGGGAGAATCCGGATAAACCCTTATTTGGTCCACAAGAGGACCCGCTACCGCTTCCCGATGCTTATCAAGCGCACACTGAGATTGCAGAACACCGCGACGTTGTTCAATCACCGAGGACTGAGCCTGCCGCTTTCGAGGAACTCGACACGCCGGTTGTTCCCGCAATGCCGCTCCCGCATGCGCCGCCGACACCGCCAGTTGCCCCGCAGGCACCTCCCGTTCCACTTGTACCAGTACCTCCTGTCGCTGCTCCTCCGCCAGCCCTGCAGGCACCTGCACCTCAGTATCGCAATGCATCGCCTGTGCGGCAGCGCCCAGAAGGATCCAAGCGCAGCTCTCGCCTGGCTCAACAAGATCGACTAGACTACCAGCTCATAGGAAACCCGGACTCGCGTGCAGCCAAAGCTCGGCAACGCGCACGCAAAGCTGCAGCCCAAGCTGAGCAAGCCGATGTCGGTCCGGAACCCGAACAGGTCGCAGAACCAGACGATCCAGACATCCTCGACTTCGTATTCGCTGCGCAGACCATCGACGACGAGCCATCAACATTCGTCGAAGCCATGCGCCGCCCAGACGCTGATAAATGGCGAGCCGCAGTTGAAGCTGAGATGGCACAGCATCGTCGTTTCCAAACGTTTCGACGCACGAAACTACCGCGGGATCGGCGGGCCATAAGCTGCAAATGGGTGTTCAAAATCAAGCGGAACGACCGGGGGAGATCGTCAAGTACAAAGCAAGACTAGTTGCGCGCGGATTCACACAGCAAGCCGGTGTCGATTACTCGGAGACGTTCTCTCCAGTCGTACGTCTCGAGACCCTTCGCACCATGCTAGCAATCGCGACCGAGCTACAACTTGATGTCCAAGTTGTTGACGTTGTTGGTGCATATCTCAACGGAAAGCTTGTCGAAGAAATCTACATGGAGCAGCCGCCTGGACTACACGACGGCACGGACGACGTACTGAGAGTACTCCGCTCAATCTATGGCCTCAAGCAGTCGGCTCTAGTCTGGAACGCTACCCTCGACGCGGCTTTTATTGCAATGGGATTCACTCGTCTCATCAGCAACCGATGCGTCTACATGCGCAGGTCGGGTGAGAAGGTGTGGATTGTTGCCGTTCATGTTGACGATATGACGCTCCTCGCATCGTCCGCAGAGGATAATCAGGCGCTCAAGTCTGAGATATCGAAGCGGTTCGACATGGTCGATCTTGGCCACATTTCTCAAGTGGTCGGGATGGAGGTGAAGCGCAGCGACGATCTTTCAAGGACGACAATCACGCAAACCCAGTACATAGATAAGATGCTCGCACGCTTCGGCTTGACGAACAGCAATCCAGCACCAACGGCAGCCGATCAAAACGTCAAGCTCACTGCGTTTGAGGGGGAGGTTGACGAAGCTCGCAGGGCCGAGTACCAGCAAATCATCGGCTCTTTACATTACGCAGCACGAGGAACGCGACCCGACATTCAACTTCGTACGTCTCAGCTCAGTCAACACTTGGCCAATCCTGGTCCCATACACCTCACCGCGGCGAAGCGCATACTTCGATACCTCAAGGGCACGCGCGAAGTTGGGATCGTGTACCAGCGCACCAACGGGAGGCCCACACTCGAATCCTTTGTGGACGCTGACTGGGCACAAGACATTGTTGACCGCAAGTCCATGTCGGGTCAAGTCTTCAAGATTGCGAATGGGCCCGTTTCGTGGGCGTCTCGCAAACAGAGGACGGTCGCCAAATCTTCAATGGAGGCCGAGTACGTTGCAGCTAGCGGCGCAGCGTCTGAGGTCTTGTGGCTACGCTCTCTACTTCGAGAGTTGGGTTTCACACCTGACGGTCCGTCGAAGATACGAGTCGACAACACAAGTGCCATCGCCGCATCGCTAGCACACCGAAGCGATTCAAAGGCGAAGCACATTGATATCGCTCACCATTTTATCCGCGATCATATCGCTGCTGGCGACCTTCAACTCGTACACATTGCGTCCGCAGACAACCTAGCAGACTTCTTCACAAAAGCGCTGCCTCGCGCGCGTTTTGAAGAGCTACGTGCCCGTATTGGACTTGCTCAATGTGGCTGAGGGGGAGTATCGGAATGTGACTGCCGAGCCAGCCACATGTTCGCGTTGACGCCTTCCGATCGCACTATACGCATGTCCCTCCGTGTACTCGTTGCCTCGTTGTATCCTCATGTATTCCTACAGACTGATTGGTATATACATATGTGGACGCCTCACAGCGTCCACATCTTTTGCCCTCCTACCTTATCCGCCCCTGCGAGGCGCGAAAAGATCGATCAGAACCACTGAACCAGGACAAATTCCAGGTCAGGCTGTCTCTAAAACAGACCAGTAAGGTCTATCCCATCCTTTGATGCATTGTACCCTGTGGGTCCTCTATATTGTGGGGCCCCTGGTCCCTCCTGAGGATCGCCCGAGCTTATGTGTTGATGATGGTGCGTACGCGCTGGCCCCCCAGCTGCACGCATTTCTGAGCCTGGGGCTCCAGCATTTAGCTCTCTGTCTTCCCAGCGCCTCATATCCCAGGGCCATCTGGGGCCCCTGCTAACACCTCATATATCACGGACTTAGGCGGTCTATTGGGTGTCGAAATGTCCAGACTCCAAAATACTGTCTAAAGCTTTTAGGAGCTGTAGACTTGGACCATATCCCGTGTCGGTACTTAGTTACTTATTTGCTATCCACTTTCTGACAACTATATACTGTTCCCATCCATTCAGCACGTTAGGTCTATTCTGGCACTACAACCCGAACGGTACGACATTGAGCTCTAGAAGGACATCGATTCAGTTTTCGCTTCTAATCATGGAGAATGAGATATATCAACCTGCGGAAAAGAGACTGCACGTACGATGCGGCGCGCACAAACGCGGCAATGGCTGACAGATCAGCCGCCCTCATCCAGCTCTCAATCCGCGAGAGCTGGCCATTCATGGCCGCGCGCCGGTCAGCGAGCTCTGCCTCCAGTGCTGCGCATCTCCTCAACAAGTCGTCCCTCTCTTCGCGCAGCCGATCGCGCTCGTTGAGGATGGGCAGCAAAGCCGACATCGCGACTTTCCCATCATCGGCGGTGGCCTCGGCGAGTTGCGGGCCGCGTGCGTGGACACGCAGAGTCGCGATGGCGGCCTCAATGCGCTGCGTGTCGCCGAACGCGTCAGCCATATCCGTCTCGACGGCAGGAGTGTGCGAGGTTGCCATGACCAAGCTAGCGCGAACAAAGGTATTCTCCGCGGTTTCTCCCGGACTGGCTCCCCAGCTTCATATGTTCATGATAATACCGTGATCCCTCGATCCTGGGCTGTCACGACAGCCGCCAGCCGCGGCAATAGCTGTCGCCCCAGTCGACTTGTTCGAGCTATGATTCCCGCTGAGTGCAGCCCCAGCTTCAAGTCCCATCGACTCAGATCATCGACTACTGTCTCCCCCGGGGGGCCCAGCTTCATGCTCTGCATCATACCTGTCGCCCCTGTACTGCAATATCAGTGCAGGGCTGACGCGTCCACTCACTCAGCATAAGAATGTGCGATTGCCAACCTCGCTGCTACTTTTCCTTCTCTTCAACCTCCCCGCGCCAGCATCCATGGATTCTGTATCGGCGGACTCGCAGTGCACTACGTCCTCAGAGCTACATACTCCCACGGACGCCTCTAAACGCGCGGACACCTCTGATCTGCGCGCTGCTGCGCCCACCTCATCCGCTCCACCCGCTACTCCCCGCCCGAGCAAGCGCGCCGCGGATGAGTCTCCCATCGCGACTCCTCAGCAAGCGTACAAAAGGCTTCGCCGCTCGCGTGACGAGGAGCTCAAACGGCAGGCCGAAGGACGCGATTATAAGTTGGCAGAGCTCAAAAGAGAGATGTGGGAGTGGATGCGCGACATGTGCGACGACATCGTCGAAGGACGTGCCGAGCCCAGCTTGCTCGACAGCTGGGACGGTGGCCTCGAGGAGATGAGCGACCTTTTGGATGAGCGCGACGCATTGCTCAGGGGCGAGAAAAGGCTGCTCAAGGAGATTAGCCGTCTTGAGGCGCGTTGTGAGAAGCTCGCGGCTGAGCTGAAGGAGGCGCGCATGTGAGGTATGTATGCTTTACCATGCTCGTTCGTATGTAGCCCTTCTAAACTCCCATCTCAGTTGCTGTGTGATTCGAGGCGCCGCATGTATGCTAGCTCCATACTCTCGCTGGGATAGCTCGTAGTGTATCTCTCTGAACCCTGGGCACCCCAAGCGCCCCAGCTGTGCAATTCCAATTTGGTGCTTTCCTCGACTCATTTCTCACTGACCTGGCGCCCCAGAGCCACGCAATTCCAACTTGATGAAATTATCCGACCGCTGGCGCCCCAGGATATTGCAAATCGCTGCTGGCGGTCCAGCCTATCAACTGAAGTTGTTTCTGGCGCCCCAGCACATCAGGATGATCTTCTGCTGGCGCCCCGGCTTGCTATGATGCTGGCGCCCCAGCGCATCAGGGTGATCGTGCGCTGGCGCCCCAGCTTACTATGATGCTGGCGCCCCAGAACCTATATTGGCACCCCAGCTTGTTCCCCTCACTTATTGGCGCCGTTATCATGAGCAAGCGAATAGAATTACTATGAGTCCCACGTCAGACAATGTCTTCCAAATTACCTGAAGGCGTCTCTAGCGGTCCCGATCCCAGCACCTCCAACCAATCATATCCCCCCCCCGCCGCCGATCTGAGCTTCGGTTTGCCAAGGAAATCCGCCGCTGAGAGCCCTGAGATCTGAAGATGAATCCGCCAGTGCGCGCGTGAAGGATGCATTGCCCAGCTCTCCCGGATCCGCGCGTGCATCTGCTAGTGCCTGCCCGTGGTTCGCGAGGCTTGGTGTTGCTCCTCCGGTGGCGATACTGCTCCCACCGATGGGAGAGGTCATGCCGGTCCCATTGACCGCAGGCGGCTGCCACATCGTCGGCATCCATCCCTGCCTTATAAGGCTGTTCACGCGTGCGAGCTCGACAGCGCTGGGAGGCGCCGAGCTTTGACCCGGCAGTATCGTGCTTGCAGCTTGGGCATCTGATGCAGTCGGCGTCGGCGCGGCGAGCGTGAAAGCCGGATTAACGACAGATAAAACGGGAGGGGGGGCGGACGCGGCACGAGCACCCAGCAATGGCGACGCGCCAGGCGGCATAGCATCGAACATGGGAGGCACCGTCAGCGTTTCCGACGAATCGACCGCAATGATCGGTGCAGCCGCATGCGGTGCATTCTGACGCGGAATGGAGAACTCGCGCGGGGGTGCAGGAACAAGAGGATCGACGTTCTACCGATGTGTGTCAGACTCGCGCGGGACAACAGGATCAGCGACTCACTGTCATTTGGCTCGGTCCTTCGACTTCCATCATCCCTTGCGTCGCTTCCTGCAGTGAACGTGAGCTGTGTTGCAATTGGCAGCGACTTGAAGTGGTATACCTCGGTCATGAACCAGTCAACGTTGCCACCGCCGATGGCATTCTTGTGAACCGCGGCGACGCCGGCGGCATGCGAACTTTGAGTCTTAGGCGGCGGCTTCGTTTTCGCCGGGCGCACGTCTGGCTTGTCTTCTTCCTCGCTCTCGAAGCCCTCGACGATGCGTTTTTCTGGCCTTTTCATCTCCCGCGGAATCTTCAAGTTGTTGTAGCGGTTCTTGACGTCGACGAAATCCTTGACGCGAAGTCGCACGACCCCGCGGTTGGTTGTCCAGATGGGAGTGTTGTACCACTCATCCCAGTTCGTGCCAATATGATCGAGTTCAGCTGTGAGCAAGGCGAGCGGATGAGCAATGTGTACGCGACCCGAACGAATTCGTCATGAGCTCACTAGTAGAGATCTCCTCGAACCGGAGAACATCCTCCTCGTTGAACTGCGCGCGTTCCTTCGTCGTGAGCTGGGTGATCTTGCGGCTGCCGTCTGCCTTCGTCAACATGTCAACGTCCTCGACGTCTTCGAGAGCGTTGTTATAGAGACGGTGGGCCTGGAAGAGCGCCCGGGCGAGTCTGAGTACGTCTGCTGTCACCCATTTGCCCGCCTTTTCGCTCGGCAGCGCGATACCGTCAGGCCAGTTGACCACCCGTTTGCGACCCTTAAGAACCAGGAGCTCGAATTCGGACCATTTTACTTCGTTAACCCGTTCGTGAGGCCCGACCAGACACTCTACGACACCTGTCAGCAACCCGTACAAGAACCGTCGCATGGACTCACCCTGCCAGAAGAGAAATGCATCCTTCAGTACGGCACGGCGTTCATCGGGCTTGAGCATTGTGAATTTACTGTATGCCTCGCGGCTCCAGTCCCGCTTATCAGCCTCATTCATAAGATGGACGCTGCGGCAATATGAGATATCTCAAACAGCGCGGGATGTCACACAGTTACGCACTTGAAGAGGCTCGCAAAGTCGCCGGTCAGATTGCGGATGTTGAGGCGCATCGAGTGCATGAATTTGCGGGCCATGTCGGTGTTAGAGAAGCAGCCGTTCATCGCACAGCCTTCAAGGTCGCCCTGGTTTACGCACACCATGAAGCCGAAGATCGCAATCTTATAGTTCGTGAAGTACGGGCGCGACTGCACCATATATTAGCGAGACGGAGCGAGCTACAGGAGTTGCGCGATCACCATGCCCTCGAGTTCATGGCTGAGCCGCGCCATGACCTTGAACGTTTCGCCAGCCTCGAGGACATCCTTTGCGACCTCCTCCTCGTACTTGTCCGCCCATTCGAGAAGCTTCTTCCTCTCGATGATCCTCTCCTCCTTCGGGAGGCTGCGGAACTCGTCTTCGTACGCGCGCGAGCGGCGCTCGCGGTATTCATCCAGCGTCTCGCCTGCAAGGGTCATCGCATTAGTCAAAGCTCGCCAGCCTGATGGGTAACACACCTCCTTCGACGTTGCGCTTGTTGTGCAGGCTCCAGCGTTCCTGGAACAAGTTCCACGAGGAGCGGTCGCGCTGCAACTTGAGCTTGATGCGCGTGCGGTCCCACAGGTACTTCGCCGACTTGCCCGTCTCCGCAGCAAAGTCCATGATGAACTGCTCGAATTCGCGGATCTTGTCGTCAAGCAGTCTCTTCTGTTCGGCGGTGAGTGGACCCGGCTTCGTGTCCTTCGTGATGCGGTCCAACTCGGCCAGCTCCTCCTCGGGCATATCGTCCACCGATTCCAAGACGCTGTCGTTGATCGCCGACGTCTTCCCCGCGACGACAGGCTTCCTCGGCGCCCGCGCCTTGGCATCCTTCCCCTTCGTCTTGGGCGGCACGACGGGACGAGTGGCGCGCGCATCGGGCTCGTCATCGTCGTCCTCGACGAAGTCTTCGACCGCCGCCTTCCGGGACCCCTGCTGGGCCTTGGACACCTGTGGCGCGTTGGGCTTGACGGGTGCCTGCTCGGTTGTAGGAGTGGGCGCGGCACGGCGCGAGTCGTGGACCGCCGCAGACTGCGCTGACGCGCTGTTCTCCGATGACCAGGTCGTCGGAGTCGTACCCGCGGGAGCGGCATTTGATGCTGGTTCTTGCGGCCAGACTCCGGGCGTCGCATCTGAGTCCTCGTTAGACGAGGTGGGAGATTCTGCATAGGTGAATACCGTCAGCTCTATACACACCAGCTCGAAGGAAATAACAGACCTTTCCACGCGTTTTCATTGGACTGCGCGTTGACTACTGCAGGAGCGCCGCCTCGTCCTCGCCCGCCTCGCGCGCGAGCAGGCACCGTGGCTTGTGTACGACCACGGCCGCGAGTACTTGACTGCCGCTTCGCCGGCCGGCCCTCGGCCTAACGCGCGACCAGAACGTAAGTCACACGCGCCGTTGTGAGTGAATAAACTCACCTTCGTCTCGTCCTCGGCATCAGAGGCCGGCTGCTTCCTCTTGGAGGCTACCTTGGACTATGAACACCCAGTCAGCCTGTAAATTACAAAAGACAACGAGCGGACGCGTACCTTGAGCACAGTGGAGGGCTCAGGCTCGTCCATTGACTCGTCTGAGTCGTCTGCGGCGGCAGCGGATGCCAATTGTTTCTTGTTCTTCGTGGGCGCCTTTGCCTGCGTGGAGTCAGCCTCGGCATGAGCGTCGACAGCGCCAAGTCGATAGACGCACCTTATGCACCGGCGTGGGCTCGGCGTCAGCATCATCTTCGTCCATAGATACGTCGCCGTCAGCGACGGGAACGTATGCGACGGGTTTCTTGTTCTTCGTGAGCGCCTTTGCCTGCGAGGAGCGAGTCAGCCTCGGCATGAGCGTCGACAACGGCAAGTCGACGCGTACCTTGGACACCAGCGCGGGCTCGGCGTCGGCCCCGCCCCTCCCTGCTTCGCCTTCGTCGGCAGCAGCGGCGGCGGGTTTCTTGTTCTTCGTGGATGTCTTTGCCTGCGAAGTGCGGGTCACAATCATCATATGCGCGACTGTGATAAACGGATGCATACCTTGGTGGCAGGTGCGCGCTCGGCCTCATCCAGCGAGGCGTCGCCATTGGCTTCGTCGTCGTCCTTGTCTTCGTCGTCGTCCTCGTCGTCCTCGTCGTCCTCGTCGTCCTCGTCGTCCTCGTCGTCCTCGTCGTCCTCGTCGTCCTCGTCGTCCTCGTCATCGGCGGCGGCAGCGGCGGCGGCGGCGGCGGCGGCGGCGGCTGCAGCTGCAGCTGCAGCTGCCGCTTTCTTCTTCTTCGCGGCGGCGCGGGAGGCCTGCAACGGCAGCGTCAGCCTCTGCACAATGACGAACAACAATGACCCGGACCTTCGTCGAAGGCGCGGGCTCGGCCTCGTCCGTCGCTGGATCGCCGTCTGTTGCTTTCTTCTTCTTCGCGGCGGCGCGGGCGGCCTGTAGTAGTAGTGTCAGCCTGTGCGCAGTGTCTAACTGCAATAACCCGACCCGTACCTTCGTCAAAGGCGCGGGCTGGGCTTCGTTCGTCTGTGCATCGCCGTCTGCGGCGCCAGCGGCCGTTTTCTTGTTCGCGGCCGGTTTCCTTTTCGCGACCTGCTTGCGCTGGGAAAACATCAGAATCGTTGCGGGCGCCAGCTTGAAAAACGTACTGGAGCCGCAGACTGGGCCTCGTTCGCGCCTGACGGGTCCTCTGCGTTGGTATCGACCGCCGAATCCGCATTGGCGACGGAGCCTGCGTCACCCACGCCTGCAGACGCGTCTGCGAAGCTACCGACGGTGTCCTGAGCGGTGGCTTGGCCTGCAGTGGCGACGATGCTGGTTCGCGTAGCCTTGGTGTTCTGGCGCGTGGAGCGCCGGGTGGCCATGGCTGGTGAGCTGGGGGGACAACTTTTCGCTCTGGGGAGACAGACTGACTTTATGGCGAGCTAGAGCGCGATCTTGGCTGATATTGCGCAGCACGCATGATCACTGGTATCTGTGTGCAGCATGGTCGTGCCGCGGCTGTCGCGCCAGCTCTGGAGAACGTGACGGCATCGCGGAGAAAGCTGACCCGGGATTGCCCGGAATCTTCCCCAGTGATGCACCAGGAACATCACTTGGTACTGATTACCTGTAAGTATCAAGTAACATTCCACGGCATTTGCGTATCTGATCTAAGCGAGAGTTGTGAATGCTCTCGTTGCTCACACCAGGGTCAACCTCTCTGCGACTTTGCGACCTCGTACAGCTCTGCGCAACGCTCCCGGCCGTGATATCTAGATCATGATCAAGCCCTTGCCTTGCTGATTCAGGGTGAAGGCGCCTTGATGGGATTTGCGTGGTCATATTCCCTGGGGCCCCAGCTTTCTGCCGACCGCGTTTCCCCGCTGCCGATTTCTCGTCTTACCGAGCAAGGACATGCGCTCGCTGCTCTGGCTGTGATTTATTGGTGCTACTGTCTACCAGCTTGCTGTCTCGTTGAACGGGATCGGAGACTACCTTTGTGTGCTATGCTTCAACCCGACGGAAAAGCTGGCTCCCCAGCTGCAATCTGACCGCGTGCTCGCGTTTCAAATTGGTCATTTCCTCCTCGAACTTCCATGAGATGACTCCTCACGCATCGCATCTCGAGGGAAATCTGTTCGGCCGTGAACGCACGGCCGTGGTGCATCCGTAATTTCTGCAGCTTCGAATCCTTGGTACTGTCCGGTCTACGCTACGCCCCGGGACGCATGTACATGCTTTCTGCGACTCCATGTCGCTATTCAAAGATGTACCGAGCTGGGTTCGGCGCAGCAGAGCTGGGTGCCCAGGCACTGCACGGAACAACATCTGTATCCCGAGCTGGGGCCCCAGCTCTGCTGCACGGAACAACACCTGATTACCAGTTTCTCTGCGCAGCAAGGCTGGCGCCCCAGCTCTACGCGGTGGGAGATCTACATTTGGCCTGTCTCCCCAGCGAATTGTCCCATGGAACCCGATCCGAATGCCACGTCTGAGGATCTTCATGTCCGCCCGATGAACCCGATAATCAGAGATTATTGCAGCTTCTACAGACTGCCTTAAATGGTCTCTGCGGCTTGCCTCGCGCTCTCTCGCGTCATGGATTCCCCCCCTGCCTCTGACAAGTACGGCTCGCCCTCTGTACCGTTTTCCGCAGCTAACTAACGCCTTTGTAGAGACCAAAGCTCCGAGGGAGTTCACGCCTCGTGAGTCGTACATTTGACTGCCTGCATGACTTGCTGAGCTCATGTGCACAGCACGGCTCACCCGTTCGCGTCTGGCCGCGACTCGCCCTGGAACGGCTCGGCGCCCTGGCCTGAAGTCGACCCCAGTCGGATTCACTCCGGCTGGGGCGAGCATGAGTGGTTGCCGGCGCCGAATATGGGGTCGCCGGGCTGGACGCGCGAGGACGACGAGGAGGAAGACAGGAAAGACCTCGAGAAGATGTACGACGACCTCGTCGTGGAGATCCATCGGCGCATCGCGCAGGCCACTGCTGGCGACCAGGCGAGCCACAGCGACGGCGATAGCAGCAACGGCAGCGTCATTTCCACCGACAGTCTCAGCGAGGTCATGCTCGGCGCGCCCGACTACCTCGAGTTTATTCTGTTCCAGCGCACATGCGACACCCCCGGCTGCACCAGGCATGATCCCTGTCGCCGCTGTCTGCGTCAGGACGGCGCCTTCATGCCATCGACATTTTGGCATTGCCTCAGCGACGCCCGCATCGAATGCCACCTCGAGCAGTACCTTCGCGTGCGTGATCGCCTTCCTCCCTGGGTGACCAAGCTGCCCGATGGCCTCGAACCCCCGCGCATCGTCTTTGGTCCCGCGCCCGTCGTCTATTTCTCCCCCGCCGCAGACCCTGCCGCCGCTCCCGCCGCCGCCCCCGCCAGTGACTCTGACGTGGACTCCAGCGTCGACTCCAACGTCGATTCCAACGTCGATTCCGACACTCCCGTCGTCAATGCTGTCGTTTCTCCAGTCGTCAACGCGGACATCAACCCCGCCGCCGCCGCTCCCGCCTCCACTCCCGACATCAACGCGGACGTCGCTCCCGCCGGCGCTCCCGGCATCAACGCAGACGTCGAGTCCGCCGCCGATGCCGCCGTCACTCCCGTCGTCCCTCCCACCATCAACCCCGCCACTTCGCTCACTCCGGAATTCCTCGCGCAGCTGACAGACACGCTCGGCGAGTTCGTCACGACCGATAGCCCGCGCAGGGGCATGTGGTTCGAGCTGAGGGACATCCTCCGCCGGTCAAGCGCCATGGTGGCGAACTGGCCTTCAGACTCGGCATCCGCGGCAGCCGTCGCGGCGGCGACCTCGTGGATCGATGCCGCCGGCGAGGATGGTCAGGCGGAACGGACGCAGCGGGCATTCGCCATGATGCGTCAGCTGCATTGGCAGTTGGAGGAGGTTGCGAGCGCCAGCATCAACCCCGCAATCGGCCTGCAGTCCGGCGATGACGACGACATGCCCCCGCTCGCAGCTGTGTCAGACTCGTCCCCGGACGTGTCTGAGCGCGGAGACGTCGACGTGCCCGAGCTTGCGGACGTCTCGGACTCATCCCCGGACGTGTCACAGCACGGCGACGACTCCGGCGACTCACATGCCGCGTCTGCGAACGGCGACGCCGCCGAACAGAACTGAGCGTCTGCCCTGGGTTCGCGGTAAACGTTCCTCCAGGTTCTGTGTTCATGTTGCGCTTGGAGGCCGATGCGAGCGTCCGGCCATTGGCATTGTACGAGTAGATTAGAAACTTCTATGTACATTGCCAAATCAGAGTGCCTGCGTCGTACGCGTCATTGAGACCGCTCCCTTCCGTTGAAAGATCCAGCAACTCTGTCAATCCGTGAGAAATACGTGCGGCATCGTGGGAAACCTTCTCCAAGGCCGCCTGGTGGCGTCTTTCTCCCCGCAGCCAAGCCTCCCGGCTTGCACATTCCGCCAGGTCCAGGGCCTCACTTGCGAGGTGAGACTTCTGCGAAATGATATCGAGGACGCGCTTGGATGCCCTCTTTTTCCCACGGGCAGCAATCAACCGTGTGGTGAGCTCGTCCCACATGGCTGACTCCGTGAGGTCAGAGTCGATCCAGGTGTGCAGATCTCCTGCGAGGACTGTCGCAAAGACCTTCAAACTTGACACCCGGGACAAATCACAGGGCAAACCAAAGGCCTACGGATTGCGGGTTGTTATTAGAGAAAGAACTGGTAAATCGGTGGTGGCGCACCGCCGCAACCCCGTGAAGCACAGGGAGAACGAAGGTCTTGTTGCCTCTGGGAGTGCGCAACTTGCGAGCGAGGATCTTCTGCGCGTGATAGCGCTTTAGAGCGCTTTGGCGTTCGCGATCTTTGTTTCTGGGGAATGTCAAGCGAGAATGAAAGGAGGACAACCTGACGCGCCTTTCATAATACTTGCGCTGCGACTGCCTACGGGCTTCGGCACGCTCTTGAGGAGTCTTGTATTTAACGGGGCGCCCCATAACTTGCCGGCACTCGTGGCGCGAGCGTGCGAGCAGTGGCTTTATTGACGTTGTGTGGTTGCTGCAAGAACGGGCAAAGGCAGAGTTGTATGCTTGTCGCGCAATCCCGGTTTCGTCGCTCAGCGAGCCGCACATAACGTTCTGAGGTATAGATATATATTTACGCCAAATAATTGCTGTGGGAAGTCTTTTGCTGCTCAACTGAAGTCCAAATAGACCAATTCTAGGGCTACTGGGGCGGAATTGCTAGTGGGGGAACGGAGATTATGACTTTGTGACCGAAATCGCGGTCACCGCGCACCAAGACCGCGCTTCGTCGCCTGCGCACCAGCGATTAATGCTCGCTTTTCTCCCGCAACATAAGCCTTACACGTAGAGGGTGGACTAGGCCTGGCTCATCTTGCAAATATGGGCGGAATAATCATACAAAAAGGCCAAACTGAGACTTCGTGACCGAAATCGCGGTCACCGCGCACCAAGAGTCCAAGACCGCGCTTCGTCGCCCGCGCACCAGCAATTAATGCTCGCATTTATCTTGTGACATTAGCCTTACACGCAGAGAGTGGATTACCACGGCTTTATTGTGTCGATGTGAGTGGAATAATTGCAAGACACGCCAGACTCGGACTTCGTGACCGTAATCAACCGCGCCATGTCGCGCGTTCCGTTGCGCTTCGCCGTCTGATGCAAGCAGCCTCGTGTTCTGTTCTAAGTAAAGGCGGTAGATGCCACTAGCACCTTCTTCGAAATAAAAATTTGAGATCTATGTTGATTATCGTAGTGACGGACGGCCTTTGCACACACTTCACACGGCAAGGATATCCTGGAGTAATGCATCGTCTATTGCGAATGTACAGCTGAAGGACAGCGTCCTTAGCATCAAGGAGCAGGGTCTACCATCGAAGCAAGGCCCGCAACCGTTTGACGCGTGGCATTGGTCTTGCGCGGGCAGGGCGTAACCAGCGCACACCTGGATGCCATTCAGCGGAACCAGAGAGCAGAAGCAGGGCTATTACGCACGCGCGGGTAGCCATACTCTTGGAGTCGTGCACGCGCTTGACGCCGATGTCGTTGCCTGGCACGATGTGAGCAGGATGTCGGCGCAGCCCAGCTGTCCAGTCTGGCGTGGGCGGTTATGAGTGGCGCATACCCCTCTGCGCGGCGTGTCGTCCGTAGGACGGTGGCGGGAGGATTGAGCAAATTCGCCGCAAGCTGGGCGACGTAGTCAGTCTAGGCAGGCGGGGAGGTCGGAGGAGAGATGGACCTTGCGCACGAAGCCATAGACGCAGAGTAACATGAGCAACATGGCACGGATTTTCCGCAGTAAATAGCTGCAAGGATCTGAGCACATCCTCAGGCGCTCGCGCGCGCCGTCGAAAGAATCGCTTGCTGACGAGGGCGGCCGTCGTTAGTCGTCAAGCCGAGAATTTCCGTGGACCGTCGAGGCTGTGGGCTGCCCGCGGACGGTAATCAGCCGCTGAAAGGAGCGGAAACGGGCCAGAGGTGAAGTAGCGTGGTCGGCGCGCGATACCAGTCTGGGGTCGTGCTGGACAGTACGGAGCTGGGGCGACACGGCTTCAAAGTCCGCCGTCCTGCCCAGGATCTTATCTACGCGTTTTTGCGAGCTTGAACGCTGCATCGCTCGCCAACATGAGCTCGTCGCTACATACTGGTGCCGCGCGCCGAAGGAAGAAGAATCGTGATGCTGCTCTTCGAGCCACTGCTGCTCTATCTGCTCCCAGCGGCGAGCCTGCGCCCAATATCCCGGACGCGTCACGTTTCGACCTCATACAGCCCGCCGAAGTATCTAAGGCAAAACGGCAACCAGGTCAACCTCGATTGCCTGCGGCTGCGCGTAATCGTGTCGTTCTGAGACTACCGGGCGGCGAGAATTACTCGCAGCGACCGCATCTACCCCCCGCAATGCAACCAGGCAAGACCGCACTTCAGACTTTCCTGTCGTCGAAGGGGCACGGTCTTACAGCCGAGATGGCGCAGCTTGTGACTGTTGGAGACGAGTGGAACGACTATCATGGCCCTGAATTCCAGCCGCCGCCACCGGGTCTGTCGCGACATCATCGCCGACGTCTCGCTCAGCATCAAAGCTGGACGGATGTGATGAAATCCTCCCGCCTTCTCGACATCTACCTCACCCAGAAGCATGCCAGAGACGACGAGGACGAGGCTTCCTTACAGATCGATTGTACCTGCTCACGAAAGCGTACAATCCCGCTGCTGCTGATAGACATTCTTGGTGCGCGCTTCGGATGGCTATGAGATTGCTTCCTAATGCTACTATTGGAGATACGAAGCACGCAGTAATGGAGATCTGTGGCTGTACATCGCCTGCAGAGCGCCTCCTCTGCATGGGTTACTTTCCCTGCGCACCCAAATTGCCGTCCATGGCATTCAGCACAGCGCTCCTGGACTTGATCTCTATACACTCGCTGCATGTCTCACCGAATACGACCGCCTGGGCAGATACTCTCGAGAACTTCTGGTCGCGACGGGGTCGCTTCGAAAAGACAACGGTCAGTAACTTCTCTTGAGATAGCATCTTCTGACAAAATTCTGGCGCATGCCATAGGGTAATCTACGGAAACGTCTCGGGAAAGCGCTGACATGGTACCAAATCCTGGACAATCGAGCGGAGAATTCAGTCAGCGAATTACTCTCGGGTAAGCGCATTGTAGTACGCGAGAACGGTGAACTCATAATAGTATTAGACTCGCCGAACAAGCGTGCGGCTGCAGGAGAGGAAGGCGACGCTCGGCCACGAAAGCGTGTACGAAGAGACGAAGGGCCGGTATCCGATGAAGGCTCGGAGATGGATACTCAGCATGCTGACCATGAGACGGTTGGGCATTTATCCGCCGCGCTGATTCACTTCTCTGACACACACGATTGTCAGGATGCCGCAGTTGAGCATGCAGCCGAGGTCAACATCCAAAACGAGCCAGAAGCACGAACTCGTCCGTCAGTCCGTCTCCGCCGGCTGTGCCCTCTCTGCTTTGGAGGAGAATCACCCGTTTTGCAGCACAGCAAGTACGTTTGAACTGAGACAGGATGGATTGCCGCTAATTATAACTCAGTGCTCACGTTATCGTGTGCCTGGATGCGAACTTCGCTCAGAAGAGGCGCAAGTCAGGCGAAACGGATGCTCCCATTTCTTTCTCAGGCGGCCGGTTTGTGTCCCAGGAGGCGATAAACAGTATGGAGACGGAGCTACTGCAGGCGCGCAAGCGGCCCGCGAAACGTCGTACTCGAGGAACATCGGCGAAAGTGGACGATGAAGTCCTGGACGACTGCGAACGATCTTTTATCGCAGCTCAGGAGCACGTCACGAAGGCGTCAAAGAATTACTACGCTGACACGGGATTAATGGCTCTGCTTTGTCGCCACGACCGCGTTATACTCGTCGCGAACATGACTTCGCCCGGAGAACGCCAACACTACGCGCTGGCTTTGATTCGCGATTTCGCTACGGAGATTCCTCGCGCGTGGACAATTGGTATTCTCTATGACATTGCCTGCCAGATTTCAAGGAGTATTGAGAAGGTCAGCTGCGTTTTGTTTTCCAGCAGCTTCGAAAATTGACCATGATCCCAGTGGCAGCTGATTCCCGAGGTGGCCGACCGTCTCACATTCGCCGTGTCCGTCTTTCACGCATACGGCCACCAATGGCCATGCCAAGTTGTCTTCCACCCACGCAAGCGAGAAGGATTCGGTCTGAGCGACGGTGAAGGCTGCGAACGATTTTGGAGCAGCATACGCCATTTGATCGCAGGGCTGCGAGTTTCTGGGGTTCGTGACTGGATTACATTTGGCATTCAAATGCTGACAGAGCTTCTACACAGTATTACCGCCGGCTTTTCGTGCTTGATCGCCAGATGCAGGCTTTCGACGCTGCTAGCATGTGGAAACTCGGCGCGTTTTTGCGCAAGCGCTACCTCAGTTCGCGACGGCGCTTACAGGAGGCAGAGGCCATCATCCTTCTCTGCGGAGAGACGGAAATGGAGTTGGAGAAGCAGTGGAAGGCGCAGATCAAGGCGCAGATGGTCAAAACCCAACGTGTGTGCCTGGTTTTCTATTGTAGTCGTCGTCTAATGGGCTCGGTTCACACAGGCCAAGCGCAGAACGCAGCCGACAAGGTCATTGACCGGATACTAATAGCTCTCGGGACCATCGATGACTTGCAGCAGGGCATTAAGGACGATCGTAAAGCGCTTCGAAAGTCTCACAAGCTTTCCGCATCCGAGACCCGACGGCTCACGTCTCAAGTGGATTCAGCACTCGGCCAGATTGAAAGGACGCGGACCGAGATCGACGAGCTGCACGGGACACTCGGCACGGAGCAGTGCAGACGATTGGAATCGATGCGTGGGAATGCGTACCTTCGCGCTCGCGTGAATGCGCGTGCCCTCAGGGCTAGCATCCGGCATACGCTCGTTGCCCACAAATTTGAACGTCGCAAGTTGGAGCGTGCATACCGGCACCAGATACTTCGTATGTCCTATCCAGTGCTGGCGTGTTGAAGATCATCTGACGCTACTGACAGAGGCAAAAGATCATTCGCAAACCAAGGATCTCGTTCATAAACGCGAGCGCACCATCTCGGCGCAGGTGACCAAGTTCAATAAACTCGTCGACGATATGGCTCTCTTCGTGCGTCAAGGGAAGAAGCCCTCGGGTCGCATCGTCTTGCCACGCAAACTGGAGGCGAAGAGACTTTTCAAGCTTGACGTTGACGACGCGATTTGGCAGGAGGATCCTGGTCTCGGCCCGCAGGACGAGCAAGACCTGCCTCGCTACCTCATCGACGAGAACGTGCAGCGCGGTGTGACCGCACTCCTCGAGAAACGGCGCTGCATGGAGGAGATGGAGCGAGTGGAAGGCGAGGCCAGAGCACTGCGTTCCTGGTGGGTGGAAGAACACTCCACTCTGCGCGCGCTGGAGCAAGATATATGTGGTGAGATGTTCGTTCGGATCGGGTGAGATCACGCTGACGATTCTCGTTGTCGCAGTGCCGACCAGTGCGCGTTTATCGGTCAGACGGCGCGTCGAGATTCACATGCGCCTGCGCGACGTTTGGACGCGCGATCTCCGGCAGAGTGGAGGGCTGGCGTACGGCTTTGGCAGCGGCGACGCAGAATCCGGGGAAAATGCGGATGCCGTGGCGAGTCACGATCTGGCGGTGATGGACGACGTCGAAACGGCAGCCACTCAGTTGGCGAATGAAGATGGCGGTTCGGATGATGCGTCTGACGCATACACTGACCGGGAAGAGGAGGACGAACCGGAGGCCGATTGGCTCGACGAATTGCAAGGTGATTCGGGATCGGAAACCGACGGTCGCGAGAGCACGCTGGTCGACGAAGGAGCTCACAGGGAGATTGAGGTTCTCGACGAGATTGTAGAAGGCGACGAGGTGGTGGTGGAAGAAACGGTATGTGGATCAAGTCTCAACCGCCGACGGGAAATGATAAGAACTTGACGGCAGCCCGGAAATATCCAGCCGCGAAACAGCTCGGAGGCGAGCGCACCTCCTGTTCTCGCCAACGCGAAGAAGCGTCGACAGGTTCCCCTGTTCCGTTCCGGTTACTTCACGTGCCAGCAGGGAGACGTCGACAGGGTCGCTGGTCGCACAGAGTGGCTCAGTGGAGATGGCTTGGCTACTTTCTTGGAAGGCGAACGGATGCAGCTCGATATTGACGACGTCGGCATTGTGCACTCAAGAACGCTGTGGCACGTGGCCAACTACAAGCGCTGTATCGCGGCGGGTGACTTGGCCGCCTCGGAGACACACAAAGCCATTCTCCTGAATACGCTGCAACGGGTACTGTGACGCTTTTGTTGCTGAGACCTGGTCTGACACACGCGACAGCTACCGTACGCCCATTCCGCCAAAAAGTGGATCATTTTTGGCCACGTTGAGCAACCACAGCACTGGACGCTCATTGAGGTCCGCTGGTATGAACGGACAATCAGGTATTACGACAGTCTGTCGGAGAACAAGAAGTACGCCGTCCGACTCGAAGAGGACACTCGCTTTTTGTTACAGCTGTATGAAGAGGCACTGGCGGACGGTTTGGACGTTGAGACGTTCACGTGGATTGGAGAGCAGGTGCGATAACATATCCCCTGAGTTATTGTCACTGAAGACTCTCTTTAGCGACCCTTGCGTCAGACGAACTCGTATGACTGCGGTGTTTTCTGCGCAGCCGATGCTGTGAGCCTACTTACATCCGACTCGCCAAGCCAAGCTACGCAGCAGGATATGTCAGGTTGGCGGAGGTCTATGCACGCGAAGCTGACGGCTCGACGAGTCATCGGTGAAGATAACCCACCACCGAGTTTTGTACTCGCTACGATTGAAATATCAGATTGAGGTTTTCGCGCGCAGTCCCAGTCCGACCTGTACTCAACTTAAAACGTTACATATTCTCGAAAGCCTATTGCGCCTTAGTGCGGCTCGCTGCATTTCATCGTTGTCGCCCCGGCTCAGAACGGCATTTGATGGCTGTCTCCCCAGCTGCCTGTACCGTTTGATGGCTGTCGCTCCAGCTCAGAGCGGCATTTGATTGCTGTCTCCCCAGCTGCCTGTACCGTTTGATAGCTGTCGCTCCAGCCAGGTCCAGGTCTCAGTTGTTATTTATCGCTGTCTCCCCAGGTTCTCACTGGGCCCCCTGCTTGCGAATAATCCGATCACTGACGCCCCAGCTTGAGGAAGCTTAAGAATTGCATAACTGAAGCTCCGCAACCCCTAATGCCCGTCCCAACCATGTCAAGCGCTTACGACGAACGCCCGCCGTCGGGTGCTCGCTTTGCAAGCGGGAACCAAGCGGAACTATGGCTTGCTAGTCATCGTATGGTCATGTCCGACGTACTCCAGTTCCTCAAGAACGCCGAGAACACCGCCAATGTTGCTCCGGAGGATGCTGCGCTGCGTTCGGAGGTCGCCAGGCTCGCCCGGATGTGCCGCAGGCTTGAAACGGAGCTTGCCTCTCTTCGGGCTGCAGTGGCAAGCATAGTGCGCGTTCCCATACATGGCGCGCGATGAGTAACTAATAGAGTGTCGTATAGCGGGTACCAAACTTCACGAGCAACCAGACGGTTTTTGGCTTCGTCCAGAACCTGGAGACCGGCGAGGATAACGGTCAAGCCGTGCACAACGGTTGAGACAAGTGTTCATGTACAATCGCCACGTCGTGCCTTTATGTGACCTCGAACAACGTGAGACTGCCGCCCCAGCTCATTCCCGACTTTGTTGCATTGATCTGTGTCACGCTGTCGCTCCAGCTTGTTGCTCATGTGCAATCTTCGAAAACCATGCGTCGTACACAAGAATGTGATATATTGCGACTGCAGAAACTATGGGCGATCTCAGAAATCTTCCACGAGACCAAAGGCTTCGAGCGCGGCGAGGCGACCTTTTAGCGCCAAAAACTCCTGACGGCCGAGGTGTCCCGCGGTCTCGAAGTACGCAACTCTAAGCCTATTGAGGTATTCAGACGGGGATTCTGGGAGCTTGCGATCAGCATGGCAACATAGAACAAGAATCGATTGGCGGACTGACCGTCGTCTTCGCGCCCATGTCGGCGAACCCAGTAGCGTCGAAAGAGGTTCCAGAGTCCCAATCTCAGCGCATGTTCGAGCCTCCTGCGAAATGCATTGCGTTCCGACGTTGTCATGCCCCGTCTGATTTCATGGAAATAATCGTTTCCGCGCGCGGCGTACGCGCCGATCGATTCTGCAGCTATGAGTTACATGTGTTTGATAAATGGCAAGGGCGGACTGACCTCCCGGTTTCTCGTCCCCTAGGTTGTGCCAATGCAGGCGGAAGAGGCTGTAGGTGCTGCGAACGTGGACGGACATATGTGCGCGGCGTGCAAAGGCGAGAATCAAGGACTCCAGCGGATGATATCAAGGGCCTTTAAGTAGGCAGCGCGCGCGGGAATGTGCTTTCTGGCGCCCCAGAAAGCACATCGGCTAATCGCAGGCTGTCGCGACAGCTTGTAACAAATGATCTGCTGCTGGGGCCCCAGAACGAGTGAGATCATCAGCATCACGAGCTGTCGCGACAGCCTGCTCGAAGCAAAGGATTGCTGGGGCCCCAGAATGGGTCAGATATCGAGCATCATGAGCTAGCTAGACTGCGTACCGACGAGGCTGTCGCGACAGCTTGCGGTAATTGATGCGCTCCTGGGGCCCCACCACGTGTGAACTCCCGAGCGTCAAAAGCTGACGCGACAGCTTACGTCCAAAATGACTCTGCTGGGGCCCCAGAGTCGCATGGTCGACGAGGACGCGAAAGCTGGCGCGACAGACAATCAGAAATGACGAGAGCAATCTGCGGGAGAGAGTCGTGTTAATGAATGAGATTTATGGAGAATAGAGACGACGCTTCAGAACAGATGCAACGAAGCATAAAGAGCTCAAGATTGCGGTGTGAGGAGAGGAATCAGGCGAATATGTATTTTTTTGGTGGTTTGAATGAAGTTGTGTGCTGATGGAGTAAGGAACTGCGCTGGCGCGACAATTCCGTAACGCTGGGCCCCGAGACAGATCACGAGCAACTGTAGCTGGCGCGACAGCTTATAATTGGCTAGGGCGCTGGGGCCCCGGACCGGGGTTTGATCACGAGAGCTGGCGCGACAGCTTGTCGCGAGTACCCGCGCGCTGGGGCGCCAGAACAGAACCGGATCACGAGAGCTGGCGCGACAGCTCAGCAACTGTAGCTGGCGCGACAGCTTATAATTGGCTTGGGCGCTGGGGCCCCGGACCGGGGTTTGATCACGAGAGCTGGCGCGACAGCTTGTCGCGAGTACCCGTGCGCTGGGGCGCCAGAACAGAACCGGATCACGAGAAGGCTTGAGCTGGCGCGACAGCCATCGGTTGGACTGCGGGATACGGTCAAGGGAAGCAAGCAAAGGCCGAGCACAGGACAGTCAGGACTGACATGCCTCGCGGTCACAATACATATCCTGCTCTAATCCGGTTGCTGAGGCGCAGAAGGATGCAAAGGGGGTGCCAGTTTGCCGGCGGGTCAGATGATCCAAGTCGCACAGCCGCCGAAGAGCACGAGAATGCCTGATCTGGGGCTCCAGCTTGCGTCTGTGCGGAGCTGGGGCACCAGCCTGTGTCCGCGGGCAGCTGGGGCCCCAGCGGTTGACTGCAAGGACGCTCTGGGGCTCCAGCTGTCAGCTTTATACAGCTGGGGCGCCAGAGGTCAGGCTGGAGCGCCAGAATGCCAGTAGGACCGTGGATGCTACAGTCGGCCAGCATGATGCATATCGCCGTCAGGCGCGCTATACAGACTAAGAGAGCGCGGTCGGGCAGTCCGACATTCGGCGCAAGCGATCATGGGACGGAGGCAAAGCAGATTTTAGCGCCCGACTCGTCTATATTATGAGCTGTGAGCGGAGACATGGAGGACTCGAGAATTGTGGCACTCGGGTATGAATACATCAAATGTGACACAGGGAGCTGGGGCGACAGCCTTGAGTGCGCCACATGGACTTGTGATGGGCAATCCAAATGGGGGACAGAGCTGGGGAGACCTGGGGCCCCACATTCTGGCGGACCATCTTGGTCCATCTTCTGATAGGCAGAGTTGCACCGTAGCGGTGCATTTTGGGGCAGCCTATGGTGACAAATTCGGAACCCTTCTTCCCGCGTGTGGGATGCTTTGAGGCTCGCCTGGCCGTGTGTTCCTTCGTGATGAGCGGGCTTGCTGAATTTCATGACTTATTTAGTTTTATTCTTGATCTTTTTAGCAGCGCCCGCCGTGCGCAGATTCGGATGGAACGCTGCGGGCGCTCGCGCCCGTTCGCTATCATCGTTCTCGTCCAGTTGGGCGGGATGCGGGACGGCTGTATGAGCGCCCGACGCGCGACTCATGGAGGTACCGAGCCGCACTTGAGCACGTCGCCAGCTTCAACCAGCAGAGAGTACGCCCTTAACCAGAGGCTAGGCGCTGCTGCTGGTCATTGCTACCACACACGCTTACGTATCGTCGAACGTCCTTCACGCGAAGCGCAGCGCGTGCGATTAACGCCGAACTGCACAGCGGGCGCGAGCCGTAGCTCGACGCCGACATGTGAAGCACTTGCTGCAGCCACAGACGGCACGGCCAGCTCGGGACTATCGCCGAGGGCGCGCGCCGCCAGTGGCAGCCCGCGCACGTACTGCGCGGAAGCCAGAGGGAGGAGCATGGTGCGGGTGGGGATGTACACGGCGGTGTGACGACGTCCGCGCTGTGCGATTGGAGCACATGTCCAGCTCGACCTCGTCATCGAGCGAGACGAGATAAAGGGCACGCACCATTCTGGAAGAGGCGCGGCGCAGAGCCCGCCTGTAAGGGAGGCAGACGAACCTCTAGCCGTTGCTGTCTCAAAATGTACCATCAGCAAGCCAGCATCTAGTTAGAAAAGTAAAAGAAAAACCGTACCCGACTTTGCACGCGTCGAAGGCTTCGCGTGTGCCCTACCGACGCAGCTAGCGCCCGTCGTGTCGAATGGTTGGTGTCTTGCGACGCGCCATGTGCGCTTCGCGCGCGTGAGGTCGACACCGCAGCACCGAACAGTCCGCGCCGCATATGACGAGGGAGCCTGCCTGCCGGCGCTCGCGAGCATATGATCTGCCCGGGCGTCGACGCGACACGCCTGAGGCCCACGGCGTCGCCGCTGGGCATGTTGCGTCAGTCAATCGTTGAAAGAACGCGAAAAAAACGGCGCACCAACGCGGATCGGCTGAAGTTTGCATGCGGTAGTGCGTACAGGGTCGTGCAGTGCAGCACGAGCGAACTTTGCACCGCGCGAAGGGTGCGTGACGGAATCATGGCAACGGCCGCCGTCCGCCCCAGCTCGGCTGTGGCTCCAGAGGCGGCGAGGCACTTGCAACTCCTAGCTTGCGTGTTGGGGTGCCGCGACTGCGAATTGAACGTCAGCGAAGGGCGGCCGGGGCGAAAAGAACGCGCACCTGACCCGGCACGGGGCGTAGTCCGATGCGCACCAGCACGGCGCGAGCGCGTAGAAGGGCCCGCACAGCGGCAACGCGGGCTCCGGCGCGACGCAGAGGACCGGGCGGAGCAGCACGGCCCGCCGAACGCCCATGCGAGCGCCCATGAGTGTTGACCTCGCGCTGCGCTGTCTTCGTCGTACGCGATGCTGCGCAGCAGGCGGGCAATCGTATGAGCAGCCGCGCGAGTCGCAGAAGACGCGGCAGCCGCAGTTGGATGGGGCCTTGCGCGCGACGGTGGCCAGTTGGCAAGGAGCCCGCGTGCCAGTGCTCGCGAGCGTGTGACCTTCTCGCGCGACGATGCTTGCTGTACCTCGCCGAGCGCCATGGCGCCGCCGCTACGAACAGCGCGTCAGTAAATCTTGGTCAGGGCGGGCAGGGCGAAAGGAACGCGCACTCGACTCGGCACCGTCCGCCGTCCGATGAGCACCTGCACGCGTCACGCAGAGCTTTTGCGCCGCACCACGCACGCGAACGGCACCCGACGGATCGTGCGTCCTTCGCGCCGTCGTAGTTGTTCATGAAGCTGGGCTGCGGACAGGCCTATGTCGGGCGGTCGGGCGACCGGTCGCGCGCGCCGCAGACGTCGCGCAGTCGCTGCAGATGGATCTGGCGTTCTGCGCCGCGCCGCGCCACGCACGCCCGGACGGAGCGAGTCTCCTTCTTCGCGCCGTTGTAGTCGTCCATGAAGCTGGGCAGCGCGTGGGCCCGCGGGTCACGCGCTCCTGCGAGGACACGTGGTATCTGCAGCGGGACCCGCGTCGTCGAGCCCAGCCAAGGCCGTCGTCCGGCATTACGTCGCGCGCGGTGCCCTGGGCCATCGAGGAGCTCGACGTGCCGATACCGAGCGCCAGGGCATTGTTTCTGCTGCGGACTGAAGTGTTAGCCAACCGCCGAAAAAGCGAGAACAACAGGCGCACATACACTAACCAGGCCCGGACGCCGTACGAGGGTACGTCCGCCACCACTGGGCCCGATGACAAGGATATCTCAAGAATTGTTTGAGGATATCGCGCTGTCATTCGGACACTACGCACCAGGATTGCTCAAGAATCACATGCTGTAATCCTGGTGTGATCCTCAAGCCAATAGTTTGGATAACAGTCCAGGATAGCAAGAGGAATTCTTGCTGAAAACCTGGTGAAAACCTGGTGAGAATTTGTAGATCATATTCAAGATAGTGTTCCAGGATTTCTCGAAATTTCAGTCTTGCTTTTCCTCGTGCGATCCTTGAGCAACAGGTACAACTTTATTCGAGGAATGTTCGCTGAAAACCTTGTGTAAACCTTGTGAGATACTGTGGTAAATACTTACTTAAATAGACAAGGTTTTCTCAAGGTTTTCTCAGTGGGATCCTTGTGGGTTCCTCAAGACTAAATGACAAGACTCGCAAGAAATTCGCTCAGGTCGCACATGAAGGGGTCCTTGTGTGATTCTTGAGGGGTTGTATTGGTTAGTGGTTGAGGATGGCATGGGGAGATACTGAAGAAAACCTCGTGGTCATATTTCAGTTTAGTCGCGAGAATGACATGTGGTTCGCAGGATGTGAATCTGGAGAAATCCTGAAATGAGAATAAAGGGAGTTGTTTGTTTGCAATTGGAATCCAAGAGCAGAAAGAGTGAGACATCAGGGATGGTGATTAAGGAATCCAGGTTATGCGCAAAATGCCTGCCCCAAAATGGAAAATGAAAGATTTCAGAAAGATTGCAAGCACCCAAAGAGGGAAAATTGTTGATGGCACAGGAAGTTGGAACCGAAATAGGGATTGTCTCAGCCAGGGGTACGACTGGGGCCTGAATGGTGTTTTTAAGGGAGAGGAGAGAGTGGTGGTTGACACATTGCGGGGCGGTTTCAGTGACAAGCAGTGTCGAACATGTCGAACAGTGTGGCCAACCACCGCGGACGTTCGGACTGTGACAAACCGCGATTCAGGCTCCAATCGCACGCCAGGGATATTCTTTCGCGTTCCACAATGCGATTTGATATTGGGAAACAGGACAGATTGTGCGGAAGAGTGCTTGACACTGCGCGCCACAGCAACCACCACCCACGCTGTGTCGCCGACCACCGCGGACGTTCGGACTGTGAGAAACCGCGATTCAGAGTCAAATCGTACCCCAGGAACATTCTTTCGCGTTCCACAATGGGATTTGATATTGGGAAACAGGACAGATTGTGCGGAAGAGTGCTTGACACTGCGCGCCACAGCAACCACCACCCACGCTATGTCGCCGACCACTGCGGACGTTCGGAATGTGAGAAACCGCGGTTCAGGGTCACATCGCACCCCAGGAACATTCTTTCGCGTTCCACAATGGGATTTGATATTGGGAAACAGGACAGATTGTGCGGAAGAGTGATTTCAGATGAGCTGAGCGTGACGTGTCTGTGCGTTCTGAGCCACTGTGTCGCCAACCACCGCGGACGTTCGGACTGTGAGAAACCGCGGTTCAGGGTCCAATCGCACCCCAGGAACATTCTTTCGCGTTCCACAATGCGATTTGATATTGGGAAACAGGACAGATTGTGCGGAAGAGTGCTTGACACTGCGCGCCACAGCAACCACCACCCACGCTGTGTCGCCGACCACCGCGGACGTTCGGACTGTGACAAACCGCGGTTCAGGGTCCAATCGCACGCCAGGAATATTCTTTCGCGTTCCACAATGCGATTTGATATTGGGAAACAGGACAGATTGTGCGGAAGAGTGCTTGACACTGCGCGCCACAGCAACCACCACCCACGCTGTGTCGCCAACCACCGCGGACGTTCGGACTGTGAGAAACCGCGATTCAGGCTCCAATCGCACGCCAGGAACATTTTTTCGCGTTCCACAATGCGATTTGATATTGGGAAACAGGACAGATTGTGCGGAAGAGTGATTTCAGATGAGCTGAGCGTGACGTGTCTGTGCGTTCTGAGCCACTGTGTCGCCAACCACCGCGGACGTTCGGACTGTGAGAAACCGCGGTTCAGGGTCCAATCGCACCCCAGGAACATTCTTTCGCGTTCCACAATGCGATTTGATATTGGGAAACAGGACAGATTGTGCGGAAGAGTGCTTGACACTGCGCGCCACAGCAACCACCACCCACGCTGTGTCGCCGACCACCGCGGACGTTCGGACTGTGACAAACCGCGATTCAGGCTCCAATCGCACGCCAGGAATATTCTTTCGCGTTCCACAATGCGATTTGATATTGGGAAACAGGACAGATTGTGCGGAAGAGTGCTTGACACTGCGCGCCACAGCAACCACCACCCACGCTGTGTCGCCAACCACCGCGGACGTTCGGACTGTGACAAACCGCGGTTCAGGGTCCCATCGCACTCCAGGAACATTCTTTCGCGTTCCACAATGCGATTTGATATTGGGAAACAGGACAGATTGTGCGGAAGAGTGATTTCAGATGAGCTGAGCGTGACGTGTCTGTGCGTTCTGAGCCACTGTGTCGCCGACCACTGCGGACGTTCGGACTGTGAGAAACCGCGGTTCAGGGTCCCATCGCACCCCAGGAACATTCTTTCGCGTTCCACAATGCGATTTGATATTGGGAAACAGGACAGATTGTGCGGAAGAGTGATTTCAGATGAGCTGAGCGTGACGTGTCTGTGCGTTCTGAGCCACTGTGTAGCCAACCACCGCGGACGTTCGGACTGTGAGAAACCGCGGTTCAGGGTCCAATCGCACCCCAGGAACATTCTTTCGCGTTCCACAATGCGATTTGATATTGGGAAACAGGACAGATTGTGCGGAAGAGTGCTTGACACTGCGCGCCACAGCAACCACCACCCACGCTGTGTCGCCGACCACCGCGGACGTTCGGACTGTGACAAACCGCGATTCAGGCTCCAATCGCACGCCAGGAATATTCTTTCGCGTTCCACAATGCGATTTGATATTGGGAAACAGGACAGATTGTGCGGAAGAGTGCTTGACACTGCGCGCCACAGCAACCACCACCCACGCTGTGTCGCCAACCACCGCGGACGCTCGGACTGTGACAAACCGCGGTTCAGGGTCCCATCGCACTCCAGGAACATTCTTTCGCGTTCCACAATGCGATTTGATATTGGGAAACAGGACAGATTGTGCGGAAGAGTGATTTCAGATGAGCTGAGCGTGACGTGTCTGTGCGTTCTGAGCCACTGTGTCGCCGACCACTGCGGACGTTCGGACTGTGAGAAACCGCGGTTCAGGGTCCCATCGCACCCCAGGAACATTCTTTCGCGTTCCACAATGCGATTTGATATTGGGAAACAGGACAGATTGTGCGGAAGAGTGCTTGACACTGCGCGCCACAGCAACCACCACCCACGCTGTGTCGCCGACCACCGCGGACGTTCGGACTGTGAGAAACCGCGATTCAGGCTCCAATCGCACGCCAGGAACATTCTTTCGCGTTCCACAATGCGATTTGATATTGGGAAACAGGACAGATTGTGCGGAAGAGTGCTTGACACTGCGCGCCACAGCAACCACCACCCACGCTGTGTCGCCGACCACTGCGGACGTTCGGACTGTGAGAAACCGCGATTCAGGCTCCAATCGCACCCCAGGAACATTCTTTCGCGTTCCACAATGCGATTTGATATTGGGAAACAGGACAGATTGTGCGGAAGAGTGATTTCAGATGAGCTGAGCGTGACGTGTCTGTGCGTTCTGAGCCACTGTGTCGCTAACCACTGCGGGTGTTCGGACTGTGACAAACCGCGATTCAGGCTCCAATCGCACGCCAGGAACATTTTTTCGCGTTCCACAATGCGATTTGATATTGGGAAACAGGACAGATTGTGCGGAAGAGTGATTTCAGATGAGCTGAGTGTGACGTGTCTGTGCGTTCTGAGCCACTGTGTCGCTGACCACTGCGGGTGTTCGGACTGTGACAAACCGCGGTTCAGGGTCCAATCGCACCCCAGGAACATTCTTTCGCGTTCCACAATGCGATTTGATATTGGGAAACAGGACAGATTGTGCGGAAGAGTGCTCGACACTGCGCGCCAGAGCAACCACCACCCACGCTGTGTCGCCGACCACTACGGACGTTCGGACTGTGAGAAACCGCGGTTCAGGGTCCAATCGCACCCCAGGAACATTCTTTCGCGTTCCACAATGCGATTTGATATTGGGAAACAGGACAGATTGTGCGGAAGAGTGCTTGACACTGCGCTCCACAGCAACCACTACCCACGCTGTGTCGCCGACCACTGCGGACGTTCGGACTGTGAGAAACCGCGGTTCAGGGTCCAATCGCACCCCAGGAACATTCTTTCGCGTTCCACAATGCGATTTGATATTGGGAAACAGGACAGATTGTGCGGAAGAGTGCTTGACACTGCGCTCCACAGCAACCACTACCCACGCTGTGTCGCCGACCACCGCGGACGTTCGGACTGTGACAAACCGCGATTCAGGCTCCAATCGCACGCCAGGAATATTCTTTCGCGTTCCACAATGCGATTTGATATTGGGAAACAGGACATATTGTGCGGAAGAGTGCTTGACACTGCGTGCCACAGCAACCACCACCCACGCTATGTCGCCGACCACTGCGGACGTTCGGAATGTGAGAAACCGCGGTTCAGCGTCCCATCGCACCCCAGGAGCATTCTTTCGCGTTCCACAATGCGATTTGATATTGGGAAACAGGACAGATTGTGCGGAAGAGTGATTTCAGATGAGCTGAGCGTGACGTGTCTGTGCGTTCTGAGCCACTGTGTCGCTGACCACTGCGGGTGTTCGGACTGTGACAAACCGCGATTCAGGGTCCAATCGCACCCCAGGAACATTTTTTCGCGTTCCACAATGCGATTTGATATTGGGAAACAGGACAGATTGTGCGGAAGAGTGATTTCAGATGAGCTGAGCGTGACGTGTCTGTGCGTTCTGAGCCACTGTGTCGCCGACCACTGCGGACGTTCGGACTGTGAGAAACCGCGGCTCAGGGTCCAATCGCACCCCAGGAACATTCTTTCGCGTTCCACAATGCGATTTGATATTGGGAAACAGGACAGATTGTGCGGAAGAGTGCTCGACACTGCGCGCCACAGCAACCACCACCCACGCTGTGTCGCCGACCACTGCGGACGTTTGGACTGTGAGAAACCGCGATTCAGGGTCCAATCGCACCCCAGGAACATTCTTTCGCGTTCCACAATGCGATTTGATATTGGGAAACAGGACAGATTGTGCGGAAGAGTGATTTCAGATGAGCTGAGCGTGACGTGTCTGTGCGTTCTGAGCCACTGTGTCGCTGACCACTGCGGGTGTTCGGACTGTGACAAACCGCGATTCAGGGTCCAATCGCACCCCAGGAACATTCTTTCGCGTTCCACAATGCGATTTGATATTGGGAAACAGGATAGCTTGTGCGGAAGAGTGCTTGACACTGCGCTCCACAGCAACCACCACCCACGCTGTGTCGCCAACCACCGCGGACGTTCGGACTGTAAGAAACCGCGATTCAGGCTCCAATCGCACGCCAGGAACATTCTTTCGCGTTCCACAATGCGATTTGATATGGTGAAACAGGACAGATTGTGCGGAAGAGTGCTCGACACTGCGCGCCAGAGCAACCACCACCCACCCTGTGTCGCCGACCACTACGGACGTTCGGACTGTGAGAAACCGCGGTTCAGGGTCCAATCGCACCCCAGGAACATTCTTTCGCGTTCCACAATGCGATTTGATATTGGGAAACAGGACAGATTGTGCGGAAGAGTGATTTCAGATGAGCTGAGCGTGACGTGTCTGTGCGTTCTGAGCCACTGTGTCGCTGACCACTGCGGGTGTTCGGACTGTGACAAACCGCGATTCAGGGTCCAATCGCACCCCAGGAACATTCTTTCGCGTTCCACAATGCGATTTGATATTGGGAAACAGGATAGCTTGTGCGGAAGAGTGCTTGACACTGCGCTCCACAGCAACCACCACCCACGCTGTGTCGCCAACCACCGCGGACGTTCGGACTGTAAGAAACCGCGATTCAGGCTCCAATCGCACGCCAGGAACATTCTTTCGCGTTCCACAATGCGATTTGATATTGGGAAACAGGACAGATTGTGCGGAAGAGTGCTTGACACTGCGCGCCACAGCAACCACCACCCACGCTGTGTCGCCGACCACCGCGGACGTTCGGACTGTGAGAAACCGCGATTCAGGGTCCAATCGCACCCCAGGAACATTCTTTCGCGTTCCACAATGCGATTTGATATTGGGAAACAGGACAGATTGTGCGGAAGAGTGATTTCAGATGAGCTGAGCGTGACGTGTCTGTGCGTTCTGAGCCACTGTGTCGCTGACCACTGCGGGTGTTCGGACTGTGACAAACCGCGATTCAGGCTCCAATCGCACCCCAGGAACATTCTTTCGCGTTCCACAATGCGATTTGATATTGGGAAACAGGACAGATTGTGCGGAAGAGTGATTTCAGATGAGCTGAGCGTGACGTGTCTGCGCGTTCTGAGCCACTGTGTCGCTGACCACTGCGGGTGTTCGGACTGTGAGAAACCGCGGTTCAGGGTCCAATCGCACCCCAGGAACATTCTTTCGCGTTCCACAATGCGATTTGATATTGGGAAACAGGACAGATTGTGCGGAAGAGTGATTTCAGATGAGCTGAGCATGACGTGTCTGTGCGTTCTGAGCCACTGTGTCGCCGACCACTGCGGACGTTCGGACTGTGAGAAACCGCGGTTCAGGGTCCCATCGCACCCCAGGAACATTCTTTCGCGTTCCACAATGCGATTTGATATTGGGAAGCAGGACAGATTGTGCGGAAGAGTGCTTGACACTGCGTGCCACAGCAACCAGCACCCATGCTGTGTCACCGACCACTGCGGACGTTCGGACTGTGAGAAACCGCGGTTCAGGGTCCAATCGCACCCCAGGAACATTCTTTCGTGTTCCACAATGCGATTTGATATTGGGAAACAGGACAGATTGTGCGGAAGAGTGATTTCAGATGAGCTGAGCGTGACGTGTCTGTGCGTTCTGAGCCACTGTGTCGCTGACCACTGCGGGTGTTCGGACTGTGACAAACCGCGATTCAGGGTCCAATCGCACCCCAGGAACATTCTTTCGCGTTCCACAATGCGATTTGATATTGGGAAACAGGATAGATTGTGCGGAAGAGTGCTTGACACTGCGCTCCACAGCAACCACCACCCACGCTGTGTCGCCAACCACCGCGGACGTTCGGACTGTAAGAAACCGCGATTCAGGCTCCAATCGCACGCCAGGAACATTCTTTCGCGTTCCACAATGCGATTTGATATTGGGAAACAGGACAGATTGTGCGGAAGAGTGCTTGACACTGCGCGCCACAGCAACCACCACCCACGCTGTGTCGCCGACCACTGCGGACGTTCGGACTGTGAGAAACCGCGATTCAGGGTCCAATCGCACCCCAGGAACATTCTTTCGCGTTCCACAATGCGATTTGATATTGGGAAACAGGACAGATTGTGCGGAAGAGTGATTTCAGATGAGCTGAGCGTGACGTGTCTGTGCGTTCTGAGCCACTGTGTCGCTGACCACTGCGGGTGTTCGGACTGTGACAAACCGCGATTCAGGCTCCAATCGCACGCCAGGAACATTTTTTCGCGTTCCACAATGCGATTTGATATTGGGAAACAGGACAGATTGTGCGGAAGAGTGATTTCAGATGAGCTGAGCGTGACGTGTCTGTGCGTTCTGAGCCACTGTGTCGCTGACCACTGCGGGTGTTCGGACTGTGACAAACCGCGGTTCAGGGTCCAATCGCACCCCAGGAACATTCTTTCGCGTTCCACAATGCGATTTGATATTGGGAAGCAGGACAGATTGTGCGGAAGAGTGCTTGACACTGCGTGCCACAGCAACCAGCACCCATGCTGTGTCACCGACCACCGCGGACGTTCGGACTGTGAGAAACCGCGGCTCAGGGTCTAATCGCACCCCAGGAACATTCTTTCGCGTTCCACAATGCGATTTGATATTGGGAAACAGGACAGATTGTGCGGAAGAGTGATTTCAGATGAGCTGAGCGTGACGTGTCTGTGCGTTCTGAGCCACTGTGTCCTGACCACTGCGGGTGTTCGGACTGTGACAAACCGCGATTCAGGGTCCAATCGCACCCCAGGAACATTCTTTCGCGTTCCACAATGCGATTTGATATTGGGAAACAGGATAGATTGTGCGGAAGAGTGCTTGACACTGCGCTCCACAGCAACCACCACCCACGCTGTGTCGCCAACCACCGCGGACGTTCGGACTGTAAGAAACCGCGATTCAGGCTCCAATCGCACGCCAGGAACATTCTTTCGCGTTCCACAATGCGATTTGATATTGGGAAACAGGACAGATTGTGCGGAAGAGTGCTTGACACTGCGCGCCACAGCAACCACCACCCACGCTGTGTCGCCGACCACTGCGGACGTTCGGACTGTGAGAAACCGCGGCTCAGGGTCCAATCGCACCCCAGGAACATTCTTTCGCGTTCCACAATGCGATTTGATATTGGGAAACAGGACAGATTGTGCGGAAGAGTGATTTCAGATGAGCTGAGCGTGACGTGTCTGTGCGTTCTGAGCCACTGTGTCGCTGACCACTGCGGGTGTTCGGACTGTGACAAACCGCGATTCAGGGTCCAATCGCACCCCAGGAACATTCTTTCGCGTTCCACAATGCGATTTGATATTGGGAAACAGGATAGATTGTGCGGAAGAGTGCTTGACACTGCGCTCCACAGCAACCACCACCCACGCTGTGTCGCCAACCACCGCGGACGTTCGGACTGTAAGAAACCGCGATTCAGGCTCCAATCGCACGCCAGGAACATTCTTTCGCGTTCCACAATGCGATTTGATATTGGGAAACAGGACAGATTGTGCGGAAGAGTGCTTGACACTGCGCGCCACAGCAACCACCACCCACGCTGTGTCGCCGACCACTGCGGACGTTCGGACTGTGAGAAACCGCGGCTCAGGGTCCAATCGCACCCCAGGAACATTCTTTCGCGTTCCACAATGCGATTTGATATTGGGAAACAGGACAGATTGTGCGGAAGAGTGCTCGACACTGCGCGCCACAGCAACCACCACCCACGCTGTGTCGCCGACCACTGCGGACGTTCGGACTGTGAGAAACCGCGGTTCAGGGTCCAATCGCACCCCAGGAACATTCTTTCGCGTTCCACAATGCGATTTGATATTGGGAAACAGGACAGATTGTGCGGAAGAGTGATTTCAGATGAGCTGAGCGTGACGTGTCTGTGCGTTCTGAGCCACTGTGTCGCTGACCACTGCGGGTGTTCGGACTGTGACAAACCGCGATTCAGGGTCCAATCGCACCCCAGGAACATTCTTTCGCGTTCCACAATGCGATTTGATATTGGGAAACAGGATAGCTTGTGCGGAAGAGTGCTTGACACTGCGCGCCACAGCAACCACCACCCACGCTGTGTCGCCGACCACCGCGGACGTTCGGACTGTGAGAAACCGCGATTCAGGGTCCAATCGCACCCCAGGAACATTCTTTCGCGTTCCACAATGCGATTTGATATTGGGAAACAGGACAGATTGTGCGGAAGAGTGATTTCAGATGAGCTGAGCGTGACGTGTCTGTGCGTTCTGAGCCACTGTGTCGCTGACCACTGCGGGTGTTCGGACTGTGACAAACCGCGGTTCAGGGTCCAATCGCACCCCAGGAACATTCTTTCGCGTTCCACAATGCGATTTGATATTGGGAAACAGGACAGATTGTGCGGAAGAGTGCTTGACACTGCGCGCCACAGCAACCACCACCCACGCTGTGTCGCCGACCACTGCGGACGTTCGGACTGTGAGAAACCGCGATTCAGGCTCCAATCGCACCCCAGGAACATTCTTTCGCGTTCCACAATGCGATTTGATATTGGGAAACAGGACAGATTGTGCGGAAGAGTGATTTCAGATGAGCTGAGCGTGACGTGTCTGTGCGTTCTGAGCCACTGTGTCCTGACCACTGCGGGTGTTCGGACTGTGACAAACCGCGATTCAGGGTCCAATCGCACCCCAGGAACATTCTTTCGCGTTCCACAATGCGATTTGATATTGGGAAACAGGATAGATTGTGCGGAAGAGTGCTTGACACTGCGCTCCACAGCAACCACCACCCACGCTGTGTCGCCAACCACCGCGGACGTTCGGACTGTAAGAAACCGCGATTCAGGCTCCAATCGCACGCCAGGAACATTTTTTCGCGTTCCACAATGCGATTTGATATTGGGAAACAGGACAGATTGTGCGGAAGAGTGCTTGACACTGCGCGCGCCACAGCAACCACCACCCACGCTGTGTCGCCGACCACTGCGGACGTTCGGACTGTGAGAAACCGCGGCTCAGGGTCCAATCGCACCCCAGGAACATTCTTTCGCGTTCCACAATGCGATTTGATATTGGGAAACAGGACAGATTGTGCGGAAGAGTGCTCGACACTGCGCGCCACAGCAACCACCACCCACGCTGTGTCGCCGACCACTGCGGACGTTCGGACTGTGAGAAACCGCGGTTCAGGGTCCAATCGCACCCCAGGAACATTCTTTCGCGTTCCACAATGCGATTTGATATTGGGAAACAGGACAGATTGTGCGGAAGAGTGATTTCAGATGAGCTGAGCGTGACGTGTCTGTGCGTTCTGAGCCACTGTGTCGCTGACCACTGCGGGTGTTCGGACTGTGACAAACCGCGATTCAGGGTCCAATCGCACCCCAGGAACATTCTTTCGCGTTCCACAATGCGATTTGATATTGGGAAACAGGATAGCTTGTGCGGAAGAGTGCTTGACACTGCGCTCCACAGCAACCACCACCCACGCTGTGTCGCCAACCACCGCGGACGGACTGTAAGAAACCGCGATTCAGGCTCCAATCGCACGCCAGGAACATTCTTTCGCGTTCCACAATGCGATTTGATATTGGGAAACAGGACAGATTGTGCGGAAGAGTGCTTGACACTGCGCGCCACAGCAACCACCACCCACGCTGTGTCGCCGACCACTGCGGACGTTCGGACTGTGAGAAACCGCGATTCAGGCTCCAATCGCACCCCAGGAACATTCTTTCGCGTTCCACAATGCGATTTGATATTGGGAAACAGGACAGATTGTGCGGAAGAGTGATTTCAGATGAGCTGAGCGTGACGTGTCTGTGCGTTCTGAGCCACTGTGTTGCTGACCACTGCGGGTGTTCGGACTGTGACAAACCGCGATTCAGGCTCCAATCGCACGCCAGGAATATTCTTTCGCGTTCCACAATGCGATTTGATATTGGGAAACAGGACAGATTGTGCAGAAGAGTGCTCGACACTGCGCGCCACAGCAACCACCACCCACGCTGGGTTTCTCACAGTCCGAACGTCCGCGGTGGTTGGCGACACAGCGTGGGTGGTGGTTGCTGTGGCGCGCAGTGTCAAGCACTCTTCCGCACAATCTGTCCTGTTTCCCAATATCAAATCGCATTGTGGAACGCGAAAGAATATTCCTGGCGTGCGATTGGAGCCTGAATCGCGGTTTGTCACAGTCCGAACGTCCGCGGTGGTTGGCCACACTGTTCGACATGTTCGACACTGCTTGTCACTGAAACCGCCCCGCAATGTGTCAACCACCACTCTCTCCTCTCCCTTAAAAACACCATTCAGGCCCCAGTCGTACCCCTGGCTGAGACAATCCCTATTTCGGTTCCAACTTCCTGTGCCATCAACAATTTTCCCTCTTTGGGTGCTTGCAATCTTTCTGAAATCTTTCATTTTCCATTTTGGGGCAGGCATTTTGCGCATAACCTGGATTCCTTAATCACCATCCCTGATGTCTCACTCTTTCTGCTCTTGGATTCCAATTGCAAACAAACAACTCCCTTTATTCTCATTTCAGGATTTCTCCAGATTCACATCCTGCGAACCACATGTCATTCTCGCGACTAAACTGAAATATGACCACGAGGTTTTCTTCAGTATCTCCCCATGCCATCCTCAACCACTAACCAATACAACCCCTCAAGAATCACACAAGGACCCCTTCATGTGCGACCTGAGCGAATTTCTTGCGAGTCTTGTCATTTAGTCTTGAGGAACCCACAAGGATCCCACTGAGAAAACCTTGAGAAAACCTTGTCTATTTAAGTAAGTATTTACCACAGTATCTCACAAGGTTTACACAAGGTTTTCAGCGAACATTCCTCGAATAAAGTTGTACCTGTTGCTCAAGGATCGCACGAGGAAAAGCAAGACTGAAATTTCGAGAAATCCTGGAACACTATCTTGAATATGATCTACAAATTCTCACCAGGTTTTCACCTGGTTTTCAGCAAGAATTCCTCGTGCTATCCTGGACTGTTATCCAAACTATTGGCTTGAGGATCACACCAGGATTACAGCATGTGATTCTTGAGCAATCCTGGTGCGTAGTGTCCGAATGACAGCGTGATATCCTCAAACAATTCTTGAGATATCCTTGTCATCGGGCCCAGTGCACGCGTGGACGGTCGCATAGAAGCGGGAGCAAGGCGCGTCTTGCGCGAGCGCCGCGGTGGCGCGTACGAGCGCGCGGTGCCGTCGACCGCAGTGACCAGTCGCCGCTGTCGCGCACACGGAAGTCGGGCTCTGCGCCACTGCCCATGAAGGAAGACGCGACCGCGCTCGCGCTCGCGCCGTCAAATTTTGCGCTGGGTAGATGACGTCGAGCATGTTGCGCTGGAAAGAACACTGTCAGATGGCGAGTCTGGCGAGTCAACCGGCGAAAAAGCCGAAAAAGGCGTACCAAGGAGACGGTCAGGCGCTGAGCGAGGGCAGCGTGTGCTGCGCGCACTCGCCGCGCGAGGCAGATCTTGGGTTGCTGCGTGTGCACGATGGCCCGGCTTTGGCACGAGCGCTCCCCGTGCACGGGTCCTAGAGCTCCTGGGCGCCGTCGTCGTACCCGGACAGCGAGTGGACCGTGGCGGACAGTCCGAGTACCCGCAGTTGCCGCAGACGATGTAGCAGAAGCCGCAAGACTGGGTGTCGTTTGCGGCGTCATCAGCAGCGAGGTGTCGGCGGCGGCTGGATTCCGCATGAACCCAACGGCCGTCGGTGGAGTGCTGGTCTTGAGGCTGAATGGCCTTTTGCGTAGCGGGCGCTGGGATATGACGGCTGGAACGCGCTCCTTCGGCACGAGCGCATGTCGCTGTTGCTCTCGTGCATCGTGGTCGCTGTTGCTGAAGCGCGCCGCACCAGGTCCCTGGCATCTCCAGCTTCTCGATGCGGTCGTTGATAAAAAGCGGCAGTATTTACGGGCCATGTTGAGCATTCGTTCAACGGGTTACGCGGACCGCAGAGGACGCGACAGCTGCGGCCGGACAGGCGCTCGTTCACGGCAGCGGCGAGGTTGGCAAGCAGAGTGTCCGCCGGCGCCAGGTCGTGCATATGCGCTACGGTCGTAGAGTTTATCGAAGCGGCGAGTCCGAACGCCCTGTTACGAGCGGGCGCGAGGCTTCGGCGGCGCGAACGTGTTCCTGGGGCCCATCGCGCTGCTGCCTGGTAATGCCGAGCAGATGCGCTGGTTACGGCGCTCGCGGCCGGCGCAGGGTCGTCATGGAGATGTCGTCGCCGAGCAGGTCGTGTAGGCGACGCGCGAACGGATTGTTGACGGCAGAAGGTTGGGAACGAAAGGCAAGGAGCGCGGCGAGCGGAGTTCATTCACGTGACGCTTCTTGGCTCTCTCCATCTTCGATGATACGCAGCAGCTGCAGTCCGCCCTGACGACGCTGGAATGCAGCCAATTTATTGGGCTCTTGGTCTCTGGCCGTGGATTCGGCTTCGAAATGAACTTCGCGCCGTCCTACTTCACCGTCCGTCGCTCTTGTAGCGCTCGCATATGGTTTGCATATGGTCAGATAGTGTAGTGGGTACACGTTGATGTGCAACATCGTTGACTCGTTTGCCTGACGCCTCTACCAGATATTATACTGCTGAAATATCTTGCCCAACAACGGCCCATCGTGCTCGTGCTTCGCCATCAAGGACGGGCTTGCCTAGCAGGTTTTCCGAGTATTGCGGGTACGTTCTGCTTCATTCACGGTGCAATGATGCTGCATGGCTCTGTGCTTACGAAGCACAGAGTGCACTGGCCGCTACAATGCTGCATCGGTCTCGCCAGGCGGGCACCATCTCCTGCTCGGATTCGTGCCAAAACTGCCTCAGCGGCTTCAGCCCCCGAGCCCCGGATGAGCAAAGTTCAAATACGCGCAAGGTCGAGATCCTCGCCATCTATTTGGATGTTACAAGACCGCCCACGTCGAGCGCCCGTTCTTTCCACTCGTCCGTGTCCAGATCATCTGGGCTTCCGAGCGCTCGCTGACCCGCTTTCATTGTGCTTGCAGGAAATCCACACAGTGGCCACCAGCGCGGTCGCGTCGTATAGGCCATCAAAAGCAGTCAACGAACGTCCGCACTGCAAGGTCTGCGCGCGGTCGCACAACCCAGTGTGCGTCGCCCATCCTATTAATATGTCGCCTTTCTTTGATGACATCAAAGAAAAAAGCTTCCTGAGGGGGCGTATCGCACGCTGTGACCCAAAATGAAAATCCTCCATATAGCCCAATGTCTTAAGAAATTTCTGCATTTGGTCCGAGATTTTTCTGATCAATATTCATCTCAGGGGAAATTATCCAAAATAATGGTGTATTCCAGCCAGCGCCAGCAAACCAGCAAACCAGCAAACCAGCAAACCAGCAAACCAGCAAATTTTGGTGATGCACAAATGTTTGTGATGGGCTCTGTGACTATGCACACAGGTGCTGCCATCAGGTAGATTTGCCCATCATGAAAATTTGTCCATCACCGAAATTTGCCCATCACGTATATTTGCTGAACCCACAGAGGCGCTGCCATCACCGAAATTTGTCCATCATCAAAATTTGTCCATCACCGAAATTTGCCCATCACCGAAATTTGTCCATCACGAAAATTTGCCCATCACAAATATTTGCTGAACCCACAGAGGCGCTGCCATCACCGAAATTTGCCCATCACCAAAATTTGCCCATCACGAAAATTTGCCCATCACGAATATTTGCTGAACCCACAGACGCGCTGCCATCACCGAAATTTGCCCATCACCGAAATTTGCCCATCACGAAAATTTGCCCATCACGAATATTTGCTGAACCCACAGACGCGCTGCCATCACCGAGATTTGCCCATCACCGAAATTTGCCCATCACAAAAATTTGCCCATCACAAAAATTTGCCCATCATATCGGCTTTCTGCACCGCTGGGACAGTTGGTACACACCGTGGTCCATTTGTGTTCTTTCTCATTAATGAACATGACTGCGGTTGTTGTGTGATATCGCACCAATCGTCGTGATGTTCGTAGATGAGATAAAGCAAGATGGCTGTTAGTGATGCCTCTACGCTGACCGCAGCGTCGGACGGCTCTACCTGTTAACGAACAAGATTGTCCTGAGACCTACCATTACTATTATGTATGTAGTCAAATAATTAGAGACCTACTACTACTATTATGTACATAGTAAACTGATTAGACAACTACCACTACTATTATGTACAAAGTAAAGGGCGCATGCCGCACGTGACAAGACGCGCGGGGGCTCGCGGACGCCGCGAGTGGCTCCGCTTTCCCGAGGCAATGCTGGTCAGGCATGGGATGCTTGCGGATTCACGGACGCCGAGAGTACGCGCGGCGTGGTCTGCGTCGAGATTTCTCGTCAAGTTGCGGCGTCCGAGAGCAATCCCAGCAGTGGGTCGCGCCAGTCCCAAATAGAATGCCTGAGGTGCGCTGGGCCATTGCGGTAGCATGCTGGGTTAGGCTGCAGAACGGAAGTACTCGGCTGCAGTAATAAGTGGATCCCGTTCATTGCCTGCGCAGCGACTGCGACCGCATAGGACGAACCTGTTATACGCAACATCTTGCGGTTTGGAGCGGATGCGGCTAGGGCTCTGTGTGAAACATATGTTTATAAACCTCGTCTTAATAACCTGTTATTAACACTTGCTTCGGCGAGCACTTGGTGTTAGAAACACCGGAGGTATATAAAAGCCCCCGAACGGTACCGAGCTGACGTCAGACATCTGCATTCCCTGGCTCAGGCCACGTCACCGGCCGCTCTCCCTCCTGCACTAGTCTATCCCGGCACACAGGTACGGTTCATTTTTGAGAGGCAAATGCAGAAGTGGTGTCTGTCTCGTGCAATACGACTTATTTTGTACTGGTTTGGCCGATGCCGTGCTCGTCGTCAAGTGTACGGCTGACGAGAGACTTTTGCGTACCTGGTCGTCAAACGTACAGCAGGTTTTTGGTCATATTGGTTCTGCAATGGTATGCTGCTTGTGCTAGTTCTGTTGACGACGTTGAGCTATAAGTCGGCGGCACACACCCACCAAAGCATCCAGCAACCTACCATCAAAATGCTCGGCCATACGGCTGCATGTCTTGTACTCGCTACTCTTGTGCTCTATATCCTCTGGCCTGTGCATCGCCCGGATCGGTCTGCTCGCTTCATCGCTGCACCCCATCTCCCGTCCGGCCGTGTCCTGACATCTTGGACGAAATCGCGTTCAACCCGTCGACTTGTTCTGGTCTCAGGAGCCCGACACAGCATCCGGGAACACGGGAATTCAGGTGCACTTTACGCATTGCTGTGGTTACATTTGCTGGTGACATCTAGATCATCGCCGGTCAAGCGCACGCTGTGCGCGTCTCGCTGCAATCTCGAAGAAAGTCATTCAGGTGCTCTACTACGTCTTATATGGCTGTTTCTCCAGGCTTTCCGGCCTAGTATCAGTGCTCTCGCCCTTGCACCCATCATCATCGTGCTCATCTGTCGTACTGTAGAGCTAATAATTATTACCATGGACGTTGGACCGTGACATGTCGGAGACATTACCTTGGGGCACCCGTGACACGTGACATTTCCAGACATACAAGATAAATTTTGGCTCAATCAGCGCTTCTCAGCAGAACAAGGCACAACTGGACAGTGAGAAAGAGTATTTGATACAGTTATCTCATTTCTAGGCTGTTTCTGGGGCCTCCTCAGGCCCTCAAACACTTTATCTGTGCAATACATCGACCATAGGGATGCCAAACACTGTGTTTCTGCAGAGATTCTGTGAAATTTTGCTGTTATGTAACTTGTACAATCTGCGCGCCGAAGGCGCGCCGCTCCGGACGGTTACCGGTGAGAAATTCAGTATTCGAACACCGTGACACCCTATTACCATGAGGAGCCCGTGACATGCTACAAAACGTGTTTATTACCGGGCCATGAGGCCTCCGTGACGCGTGACGCGGTAATAATTATTAGCTTTACAGTACCTGGGTGGCAACTCTTTGTCCGTGGCATTGGCTCTTGCTCGGAAGTTGTCTGTTCGTACTCCATGTCTGATATTAGATTTAGCTGTCACCACCGCCATGACCGTCAATGATATTCTTGTGCATCTGAAACATGCGCACAACATTCCCAGCTCCGTGCCACTTCGACTCTTCGTCTCGTCTTGCCGGCTTCCACTCTATCCCTCCGATCTCGTCGCCAACCTCCCGCTTGACTCGCTTTCTGTCCTAACGGCCTGAGTTCCACTGTTTGGTGGATCACCGTCCTCTGCTGGCGCCGAACTTGCATCGCGCCCGTCGTCCACCGAGGAGCGGCTTGACTATCTTGTGCTGCTGCTCGTGAACTTGCCTGGAACTATTCCCACTGAATCGAAGGTTTACCGTCGCGAGCGATACGAGCCAGATGACGACTGGATTGATCTGATCGGCAGTCGGAAAGGCGCTCTCAATCGCCAGCTTGAGGTTGTATTTGGTCCTTGTCAGAATGTAAAGGGTGATGCAGTCGTCATCAGCTTCGTCGAACAAGGGCCCGGTCTGGCTTCCGTCGTAGACGTTCTCCGCAATGCGCTCCTGGAGTCTGAGGCAGACAATGCTGACCTACTACTGGAGAAGTGGGTCGACGACCTGACGGCCGCATCTCTTGTAGCCTATAAACAGGCTGGCCAAAACGTGAGTCATTCACATTCTGTGGTTTACTTTTCTCACTTCTTCGCACTTGCAGCCAACCAGTGCGAAGCGCAGAACAAAGCCCACCACCAAGGCGTTGGCGCGCAAACTTGCCCAGTCAGACGGCGAAGAGACCACTACATCAAAGCGCGCCCGCATCGAGGCCTCGAATGAGGTTGCTGCTGACGATGACGAAGATGCGGATGGCGATGACAGTGAAGGAGAAGACACTGAGATCGGAATAGACGGCAGGCAGCGACTGAGCCACTCACTCCATACTTGCTCTGCACACCTTCACCGTTGACCTCCGTGCAGGTAAACTTCCCATTCCACGACCTGGAGGACATTCCTGATCCTGAGCACAAGCACGGTCGTGAGCGATCTGCTCTCCTCGCGAAGCTTACCATCCTGTGCCGGCCGAAGGGCAGCACCGATCCCGCCCAGCGGCGCCACCACTGCTCCGCGCCAGGATGCCAGCAGAGCTGGTCTCGGAATTGTCAGGCATCGCGCATAATGAACCACGTCATGAACGAGTGCAAGTTCATCGACAAGGATCTTCACCGCGAGGTCGTCGCTGCATCGTCCAACTGCTCTCTTTCCGCACAAATAGCGTCTACGCCTGATGCACAGCCAGTAGCTGTGGCCTCTTCGTCGAAAGTACCGCCGATATTCCAGTCCTTCTCCCGCGCTGGCGAAGAGCGCCTTCGTGCTGCTGTACATCACGCTGCCCTCAGCTTCTTCTGTGCTGCCTTGCTACCGCCTTCCATCGCCGACCTCCCCGAATGGAAACGGTTCTTCTCTGTCGTTGAATCCAGGGTAAAGCCTGTCTGCAGCACGACCATTTCGGACATTCAGCTAGTTCATGAATCTGGGCACGCGCTCGATGAATCCGTCAAGTATCTTCGAAAGGTGAACAACCTGACGCTTACGCTCGACGGAGGATCTACACGCGCGCCCAGTTTGCTCTATACATTCCATGCCACAACGCCAGTTCATCGTCAGTCGCACTTGCTTCTCGGCGTCGAGGACTCTGGTGAGTCGCATACTGCGGAATGGGTCAAAACGGCAATTCTTGAGGTTTGCTATCTCATTTGTTGTATTTCAGTGCTGAATGTATTAATAGGTCATGGAGAGCATTGGTGTAGAGCGCTTCGCCGCAATTGTAATGGACAGGGCGGGCAACGTGCGTGCGGGACGTGTTACGCCCGTGCCCCGGTCCGCGGACCCCACGTGCTCTCGGCATCACTCGGCGTCATTCTACGTCACTCGGCCAACTCGGTCAACACGGTCAAGCTCCCGAATACCCGGCTTATCTCCCCTCGTGTTCATATGCTCGGGATATGTTCTCCTCATCGTCCTCTACCTCTAGACCTCTCCCTCACTTCTCTAGCTTCTCTCCTTACTCGCATACATCCACCTAACTCGCCTTGTCCCTACTGTATCGATAGTGTTCATATCCGGTTCGCTCCACTCGTCTTAGTCATTCGCCTCTCGTCATTCGCCCGATCCCCTGATACCTTACCCACTCGCTCTTACTCATCCTATCGGCCGATGACGACGATCTCTATTGATCTGAGGCCCCTTCTCCTTCGTCTCTAGGATACACTCCGAGTACATCGGATCACCTCCCCAGGTATAAAAGACCCTCGACTTTGTATCTAGCTCCCCAGTTACGAAATCGACATAGTCGTGCCCCTCGCACACTCTATCTCTCTCTCTCTCGACTTCGCCTCTGGGTTCTCCCTTCGCCCGACTTACTCGTCTGAGTCCTCTGCTGCTCGCGGTCCCTTCGGTCGTGCTACTCGACGTAGCCGGTGTGCTCAATAACGCACCGAAGGCTCTAGTTGTTCGTTCGAGTGTTCTCTGCGCCCGGACGTTCGACTATCCTTGCAACCAAACCCCCAAGGCACAGCAGGATTAACAGTATTTCGTAACTCGAGCTCCGCTCGAGTTGTATGGCCTTTGGGACTCGACAGAACCTCAGAAGAAACCAGGAAGAACCTCATCCTCTACTCGACTCCCCCGACGCTATCCTTCGCGAAGCCCGTCGTCAGGCTCGTCTTCGCGACCAACAACCTCCTCAGCCGGCTACGCCTTCGCCATCAGTCTCGATGTCGGGCACTAGCCGCTTCGGATCATCTCGGCACTCGCAACCGCCGAACGATGATGACGAAATCCTCTCGCAACACACTCTCTCCGGCTCGCTTCACACCTCGCGTTTCTCGCCGGCCCAGTCCACACTACGCGCGGACCCGAGCGGTTCCTACCCTCCCTCAAGTCACACGACGCGATCGCCCTCGCATCCCTCGACTCACTCGCTCGGCTCTCGACACCCTCTCGCGCTCGTTCCGTACACCGGCTCTCGCTCGACTCCTCGCTTTTCGCAGCACTCCTCGTCGTTCCGCGGCTTCTTCCCATCCGGCACCCCTAACACGCCCCGGCGTGGCGGCGGGGGTGGCGGAGGAGGCGGCGGAGGTGGCGGCGGTGGAGGCGGAGGCGGCGGAGGCGGCGGTGGCGGTGGTCATCGAGGTGCTCCCTCGCCCTCGTCGCACCACTCGCACCACTCGCACCACTCGCACGGCTCGCACCCTCCGAACCCTCCTCCCGGAGGTGGCGGCGGTGGGGGCGGTGGTGGCGGTAACGATCCTCCTGGTCCCCCGGGACCTCCCTTCGACCCTCCGTCGGACGGCTACGACTCGGACGTCGATCGTGAACGACAATTCCACGATCAACACGACAACGTCCCTCGTGTCTACTTCGTCGACCGCGATAGCGGCTCTCGCATTGACGCCGCCAAACCCGACAAATTCGACGGCGAAAATGCCAACAAACTTCGCGGATTCCTCATCGACTGCGAAACCTACTTCCTCGCCAACCCTCGGAAGTACCAGACGTCCCGCGAGAAGATGCTCTTCACCGCGACCTATCTCTCGGGTCGGGCGAAGGAATGGTGGGGCGGCTACGTTCCTCTCGTCCCGAATCCGCCTCCCGGTTACGAGTTCCTCGAAGACTGGAACGAATTCAAGAACGAACTCACGATCACCTTCGGCGTCACGAACGAACGCGAACGCGCCGAAGTCAAGATTCGACGACTGCAAATGGCCGACAACGGCAAGGTCGCCCGCTACAAGCTCCAGTTCGACGAATACGCCAAACTGCTCGGCTGGGACGACGCTGCACTCGCCTCGCAATTCTATCGCGGACTCCTCGCCGCATCAAATCTGTCTTCGCTGCTCAAGTAGCTCAACGCCCGGCTTCCCTGACGCCACTCGCTGCGCTCGCTCTTAGCATCGACGCCAACTACTGGATCGATAAGGACGAGCAAGCTCTCGAGCACGCGAACGAACCCCGCAAAGCGCAGAAGACCACCTCGACCGCGACGCCTCAATCGGGCTCCCGATCGAACACCAAGTCCAACGCGCGCTCCAACAACGGCAACAACGGCAACTCGAACAACCACTCGAACTCGAAGGGTCAGTCCTCGACCTCGGCCCGCTCGTCTTCGAAGACCACGACCAAGTCGAAGGACGACGTCGCGAAGAACCTCAACTCGAACGGCAAGCTCAACGACGCCGAACGACGCCGTCGCCTCGATAACAACCTCTGCCTCTACTGTGGCCATGCCGGCCACACCGCGTCCGAGTGCCGCAAGGCCGCTCACAATCGCGAATCGAAGGGTCGCGCCGCTAAGGCTCAACCCGCGACTTCCTCGACGCCGGCTCCCGCTCCCTCGGGCGCCGCCGCTTCTGCCCCGGCGGAAGCGAAAAACTAACGGGCAGTTCCCCACGGGCATCTAGGGCCAACTGCGTCAAGCCCAAGATGCCTATTAATATGTCGCCCGGATCTCATGGTATGAGATCCAAAAGGTTCCTGCGCCACGGAAACGAGGAAGGGGGGCTTGGCGCTGACTCGCAAAATTATGTTGGGCCCGGCAGTTCGATTGAGGGTTGGTGCCGGAATTTTGCGAGCCCCACGGCACTCTGCGTGCAAAGCGCGTTTTGGCCTTGTCCATCACTTGCCCATCATTTGTCCATCACTTGTCCGCGATTTGTCCATCATTTGTCCGACAAGAGACCGTCAAGAGCTTCCAGGGACTCCAAATGAGAGCAGACACCCCGACAGCCATATATCTCCGGAAGGCTGACGATCGTGGCTACGCGATGGTGTCGCTACCTCGGCCGTCCGTTGCCAAAGCAACCCGGAATACCTGCCGATGTCACGAAACCCGGACAAGGAGCCGTATCTCCGCGAGGGGTGCAGCTAAACTCGCGGGACGACGAGCGCAGGCATTCTGGACGAGAGCCCGACAAATGTCCGACAAATGATGGACAAATGATGGACAAGGCGTCGACAAGGAGCCGTATCTCGACGAGGAGTGCGGCCGAAACCGCGGGACGAAGACCAAACATGTTCCAGACGTGAGCCCGACCGATTGCCAACAAATGATGGACAAATGATGGACAAGGGACCGACAAGAGCCAATTGCGACCCCAGTTGGACCCCGATCGTCGGACACCCATATATCTCCGGGGAGCTCTCGCGAGGGTCTACGCGATGGTACCACTCACGAGGCTGTGCGCCGTCATGGCAACGCGCAATTTTCGCCGATGCAACAAAATCCGAAATGGGCGACCGCAGACCCTGCCGAGGTTGCCTTCCGGAGTCTTCCCTGCGTGTCCGACGTCGATCCGACGGGAGGTGCGAAAAAACGAACCCTGCCGATCGCGTTTCGACTGCGCTGTGCGGTGCCGAAGGCAGAACATCAGACTCCGCGGGACCAAGTCAGAGTCATCCACATATGACCTGAGAGCCGCCGCCGCCGCCGATCCGAAGCAAAGAAGGCCTGGGATCTGCAGGGACCGTGTCCACATCTGATCGCACTCTGCTGCAAGATCTGCACATGCCAAAGTGTGTCTCGCTTCGTCCCTGGCGCTCGTCGAGGCCTGAAACTTCTCTGCGCACCATGTCGGGACACTGGGGGCTCATTTGCAGGGGAAATGGCACAAAATCGCAGAATCCGAAGCCCGCCGACGCTGTCGGACTGGCCTCGATTTGGGGGTTTGGGGGTGCGCTGCTCGGGAGCCTGTCGGTCTGCCCACCGATCGGCCGTGTTTGGCTGGCAGAAGGCAAAAGGACCCTGCCGATAGTCCGAGCATCTTTGGCCAGGTGACGGGAAGTCCCACGCAACGGGGGCTGAATACGTTCTTCCGACTTGGTCTCGTCCAGCAAGGCCGATTGGAAGAGCGTGCCCTGTCTTTCTCGGCGATCGTGATGCCACATGTCGGATCTGCGACGAGAAAAATTCCAGCTCCCCGGAACAGTTTCAACCGTGCGAATCGGTGCACCGGTCGTGCCGCTGCGAGTGGGCCGAGGTCCCGGAAGATATTAATATGTCGCCCGGATCTCATGGTATGAGATCCAAAAGGTTCCTGCGCCACGGAAACGAGGAAGGGGGGCTTGGCGCTGACTCGCAAAATTATGTTGGGCCCGGCAGTTCGATTGAGGGTTGGTGCCGGAATTTTGCGAGCCCCACGGCACTCTGCGTGCAAAGCGCGTTTTGGCCTTGTCCATCACTTGCCCATCATTTGTCCATCACTTGTCCGCGATTTGTCCATCATTTGTCCGACAAGAGACCGTCAAGAGCTTCCAGGGACTCCAAATGAGAGCAGACACCCCGACAGCCATATATCTCCGGAAGGCTGACGATCGTGGCTACGCGATGGTGTCGCTACCTCGGCCGTCCGTTGCCAAAGCAACCCGGAATACCTGCCGATGTCACGAAACCCGGACAAGGAGCCGTATCTCCGCGAGGGGTGCAGCTAAACTCGCGGGACGACGAGCGCAGGCATTCTGGACGAGAGCCCGACAAATGTCCGACAAATGATGGACAAATGATGGACAAGGCGTCGACAAGGAGCCGTATCTCGACGAGGAGTGCAGCCGAAACCGCGGGACGAAGACCAAACATGTTCCAGACGTGAGCCCGACCGATTGCCAACAAATGATGGACAAATGATGGACAAGGGACCGACAAGAGCCAATTGCGACCCCAGTTGGACCCCGATCGTCGGACACCCATATATCTCCGGGGAGCTCTCGCGAGGGTCTACGCGATGGTACCACTCACGAGGCTGTGCGCCGTCATGGCAACGCGCAATTTTCGCCGATGCAACAAAATCCGAAATGGGCGACCGCAGACCCTGCCGAGGTTGCCTTCCGGAGTCTTCCCTGCGTGTCCGACGTCGATCCGACGGGAGGTGCGAAAAAACGAACCCTGCCGATCGCGTTTCGACTGCGCTGTGCGGTGCCGAAGGCAGAACATCAGACTCCGCGGGACCAAGTCAGAGTCATCCACATATGACCTGAGAGCCGCCGCCGACGCCGATCCGAAGCAAAGAAGGCCTGGGATCTGCAGGGACCGTGTCCACATCTGATCGCACTCTGCTGCAAGATCTGCACATGCCAAAGTGTGTCTCGCTTCGTCCCTGGCGCTCGTCGAGGCCTGAAACTTCTCTGCGCACTGACGCGCAGGTTCCGTAGGAGGAGGAGGAGCTAGCTGGGGTCGGGGACCGTAGGAGTACTAGTCCGCAGCGCCGTAATAGAGAGAGATAATCCCCTAATGCGTTGGAGTAGAGAGAGAGAGGTTGAGACGAGAGTGCAGAGTTGGTTGGCCGCCAATCTGACTCAGAGAGAGTGAGAGAATGAGAAGAAGCTTGAGTTCTTGCTGGAAACTCGAACTTGAGCTGAGAGACACCAAGTACTCAATTCTGGAGTTATCTGAGATGTGAGGGACCTTATATACATGGAGTAGGAGGCTGTGTATGAGTCTTAGAGATCATGAGTATCTACAGTGTGAGCTGGCAGAAGGATGAGAACATGAGCTGGAGGGGAGCATATACCCAGAACTGGACATCGACCGCGCGCGGCGCAGCATCCCACATGGAGACAGCTGACTGAGCCGGCTGACTGAGCGTACGCGCGATACGGGGCGGAACAGCGGCAACAGCAAGATGACGAGGCCGAGTAGGAGAACTGGTCCCTCGTACTCCACTGCCAGGGCAGCTCGAGATCTGAGAGATCCCGAACGCTGCGAGTCGAATGATGCGCTATACAGCGTAGTGATAGAGCAGAAGTGGGGAGCCAGTGACGAGAAATCGAGCAAGGGACGGGGGAACTGCCGTGATAGGAGGCGGCTGTGGAAATGGCCTAGAACCTCCATCACATGCGTTCTCACAGCCGGAGATAGAGCAAAGGTCGTCTGGGAACGCATCCCAGACGTGGCAGAGCTCGCGGAGAACCTGCGGCAGCGAGGATGCAAATGCGAGCGCAGGATCGGCGGATCGGCGGTGGCTGTGCGGGTCCGAGGACGTGCGCGAGTCGCGTTTGACGGCGTGCGCGAATGCCGCCATAGATGCGGCTCGTCATATCCGGGGTAGTTGAAATGATGGCCGTCCTCGGCCATCGCGCACTATAAAATCCGTCGTTGGGAACTCGAGGTAAGGCATTCACTTCGCCTCAAGACCTGTTTTTCTGCTTCCTATTCCATTCTCGACTTCTGCACCATGTCGACCTATTAATATGTCGCCCGGATCTCATGGTATGAGATCCAAAAGGTTCCTGCGCCACGGAAACGAGGAAGCGGGGCTTGGCGCTGACTCGCAAAATTATGTTGGGCCCGGCAGTCCGATTGAGGGTTGGTGCCGGAATTTTGCGAGCCCCACGGCACTCTGCGTGCAAAGCGCGTTTTGGCCTTGTCCATCACTTGCCCATCATTTGTCCATCACTTGTCCGCGATTTGTCCATCATTTGTCCGGCAAGAGACCGTCAAGAGCTTCCAGGGACCCCAAATGAGAGCAGACACCCCGACAGCCATATATCTCCGGAAGGCTGACGATCGTGGCTACGCGATGGTGTCGCTACCTCGGCCGTCCGTTGCCAAAGCAACCCGGAATACCTGCCGATGTCACGAAACCCGGACAAGGAGCCGTATCTCCGCGAGGGGTGCAGCTAAACTCGCGGGACGACGAGCGCACGCATCCTGGACGAGAGCCCAACAAATCCCCGACAAATGATGGACAAGGCGTCGACAAGGAGCCGTATCTCGACGAGGAGTGCAGCCGAAACCGCGGGACGAAGACCAAACACGTTCCAGACGTGAGCCCGACCGATTGCCAACAAATGATGGACAAATGATGGACAAGGGACCGACAAGAGCCAATTGCGACCCCAACTGGATCCCGATCGCCGGACACCCATATGTCTCCGGGGAGCTCTCGCCGAGGTCTACGCGATGGTAGCCTTCGCGAGGCTGTGCGCCGTCATGGCAACGCGCAATTTCCGCCGATGCGACAAAATCCGAAATGGGCGACCGCAGACCCTGCCGAGGTTACCTTCCGGAGTCCTCCCGGCGTGCTGGACGACCATCCGATGGGCGGTGCCGAAAAACGAACCCTGCCGATCGAGTTTTGACTGCGCTGCGCAGTGCCGAAGGCAGAACATGAGACTCGTGGGACCAAGTCAGAGACATCCACATATGACCCGAGAGCTGCCGACGACGCCGATCCGAAGCCATGGATGCCCGCGATCTGCAGGGACCGTGTCCTGATCCGATCGCACTCTGCACGTGCCGAAGTGAGTCTCGCTTGGTCCCTGGCGCTCGTCGAGGCCTGAAACTTCTCTGCGCACCATGTCGGGACACTGGGGGCTCAGATCCAGGGGAAAAGGCACAAAATCGCAGAATACCAAGCCCGCCGACGCTGTCGGACTGGCCTCGATTTTGGGGGTTTGGGGGTGCGCGGCTCGGGAGCCTGTCGGTCTGCCCACCCGATCGGCTGTGTTTGGCTGGCAGAAGGCAAAGGGACTCTGCCGATAGTCTGAGCATCCTCGACCTTTGGCCTGGAGAAAGGAAGTCCCACTCAACCGGGGCTGAATACGTCCTTCCGACTTGGTTTCGTCAGCTAAGCCGATTGGAAGCGTGCCCATCTTTCTCGGCGATCGTGATGCCGGATGTCTGATCTGCGACGAGAAAAATTCCAGCTCCCCGGAACAGTTTCAACCGTGCGAATCGGTGCACCGGTCGTGCCGCTGCGAGTGGGCCGAGGTCCCGGAAGATATTAATATGTCGCCCGGATCTCATGGTATGAGATCCAAAAGGTTCCTGCGCCACGGAAACGAGGAAGCGGGGCTTGGCGCTGACTCGCAAAATTATGTTGGGCCCGGCAGTCCGATTGAGGGTTGGTGCCGGAATTTTGCGAGCCCCACGGCACTCTGCGTGCAAAGCGCGTTTTGGCCTTGTCCATCACTTGCCCATCATTTGTCCATCACTTGTCCGCGATTTGTCCATCATTTGTCCGGCAAGAGACCGTCAAGAGCTTCCAGGGACCCCAAATGAGAGCAGACACCCCGACAGCCATATATCTCCGGAAGGCTGACGATTGTGGCTACGCGATGGTGTCGCTACCTCGGCCGTCCGTTGCCAAAGCAACCCGGAATACCTGCCGATGTCACGAAACCCGGACAAGGAGCCGTATCTCCGCGAGGGGTGCAGCTAAACTCGCGGGACGACGAGCGCACGCATCCTGGACGAGAGCCCAACAAATCCCCGACAAATGATGGACAAGGCGTCGACAAGGAGCCGTATCTCGACGAGGAGTGCAGCCGAAACCGCGGGACGAAGACCAAACACGTTCCAGACGTGAGCCCGACCGATTGCCAACAAATGATGGACAAATGATGGACAAGGGACCGACAAGAGCCAATTGCGACCCCAACTGGATCCCGATCGCCGGACACCCATATGTCTCCGGGGAGCTCTCGCCGAGGTCTACGCGATGGTAGCCTTCGCGAGGCTGTGCGCCGTCGTCATGGCAACGCGCAATTTCCGCCGATGCGACAAAATCCGAAATGGGCGACCGCAGACCCTGCCGAGGTTACCTTCCGGAGTCCTCCCGGCGTGCTGGACGACCATCCGATGGGCGGTGCCGAAAAACGAACCCTGCCGATCGAGTTTTGACTGCGCTGCGCAGTGCCGAAGGCAGAACATGAGACTCGTGGGACCAAGTCAGAGACATCCACATATGACCCGAGAGCTGCCGACGACGCCGATCCGAAGCCATGGATGCCCGCGATCTGCAGGGACCGTGTCCTGATCCGATCGCACTCTGCACGTGCCGAAGTGAGTCTCGCTTGGTCCCTGGCGCTCGTCGAGGCCTGAAACTTCTCTGCGCACCATGTCGGGACACTGGGGGCTCAGATCCAGGGGAAAAGGCACAAAATCGCAGAATACCAAGCCCGCCGACGCTGTCGGACTGGCCTCGATTTTGGGGGTTTGGGGGTGCGCGGCTCGGGAGCCTGTCGGTCTCCCCCACCCGATCGGCTGTGTTTGGCTGGCAGAAGGCAAAGGGACTCTGCCGATAGTCTGAGCATCCTCGACCTTTGGCCTGGAGAAAGGAAGTCCCACTCAACCGGGGCTGAATACGTCCTTCCGACTTGGTTTCGTCAGCTAAGCCGATTGGAAGCGTGCCCATCTTTCTCGGCGATCGTGATGCCGGATGTCTGATCTGCGACGAGAAAAATTCCAGCTCCCCGGAACAGTTTCAACCGTGCGAATCGGTGCACCGGTCGTGCCGCTGCGAGTGGGCCGAGGTCCCGGAAGATATTAATATGTCGCCCGGATCTCATGGTATGAGATCCAAAAGGTTCCTGCGCCACGGAAACGAGGAAGCGGGGCTTGGCGCTGACTCGCAAAATTATGTTGGGCCCGGCAGTCCGATTGAGGGTTGGTGCCGGAATTTTGCGAGCCCCACGGCACTCTGCGTGCAAAGCGCGTTTTGGCCTTGTCCATCACTTGCCCATCATTTGTCCATCACTTGTCCGCGATTTGTCCATCATTTGTCCGGCAAGAGACCGTCAAGAGCTTCCAGGGACCCCAAATGAGAGCAGACACCCCGACAGCCATATATCTCCGGAAGGCTGACGATTGTGGCTACGCGATGGTGTCGCTACCTCGGCCGTCCGTTGCCAAAGCAACCCGGAATACCTGCCGATGTCACGAAACCCGGACAAGGAGCCGTATCTCCGCGAGGGGTGCAGCTAAACTCGCGGGACGACGAGCGCACGCATCCTGGACGAGAGCCCAACAAATCCCCGACAAATGATGGACAAGGCGTCGACAAGGAGCCGTATCTCGACGAGGAGTGCAGCCGAAACCGCGGGACGAAGACCAAACACGTTCCAGACGTGAGCCCGACCGATTGCCAACAAATGATGGACAAATGATGGACAAGGGACCGACAAGAGCCAATTGCGACCCCAACTGGATCCCGATCGCCGGACACCCATATGTCTCCGGGGAGCTCTCGCGAGGGTCTACGCGATGGTACCCTTCACGAGGCTGTGCGCCGTCATGGCAACGCGCAATTTTCGCCGACGCGACAAAATCCGAAATGGGCGACCGCAGACCCTGCCGAGGTTACCTTCCGGAGTCTTCCCGGCGTGCTGGACGACCATCCGATGGGCGGTGCCAAAAAACGAACCCTGCCGATCGAGTTTTGACTGCGCTGCGCAGTGCCGAAGGCAGAACATGAGACTCGTGGGACCAAGTCAGAGACATCCACATATGACCCGAGAGCTGCCGACGACGCCGATCCGAAGCCATGGATGCCCGCGATCTGCAGGGACCGTGTCCTGATCCGATCGCACTCTGCACGTGCCGAAGTGAGTCTCGCTTGGTCCCTGGCGCTCGTCGAGGCCTGAAACTTCTCTGCGCACCATGTCGGGACACTGGGGGCTCAGATCCAGGGGAAAAGGCACAAAATCGCAGAATACCAAGCCCGCCGACGCTGTCGGACTGGCCTCGATTTTGGGGGGTTTGGGGGTGCGCGGCTCGGGAGCCTGTCGGTCTGCCCACCCGATCGGCTGTGTTTGGCTGGCAGAAGGCAAAGGGACTCTGCCGATAGTCTGAGCATCCTCGACCTTTGGCCTGGAGAAAGGAAGTCCCACTCAACCGGGGCTGAATACGTCCTTCCGACTTGGTTTCGTCAGCTAAGCCGATTGGAAGCGTGCCCATCTTTCTCGGCGATCGTGATGCCGGATGTCTGATCTGCGACGAGAAAAATTCCAGCTCCCGGAACAGTTTCAACCGTGCGAATCGGTGCACCGGTCGTGCCGCTGCGAGTGGGCCGAGGTCCCGGAAGATATTAATATGTCGCCCGGATCTCATGGTATGAGATCCAAAAGGTTCCTGCGCCACGGAAACGAGGAAGCGGGGCTTGGCGCTGACTCGCAAAATTATGTTGGGCCCGGCAGTCCGATTGAGGGTTGGTGCCGGAATTTTGCGAGCCCCACGGCACTCTGCGTGCAAAGCGCGTTTTGGCCTTGTCCATCACTTGCCCATCATTTGTCCATCACTTGTCCGCGATTTGTCCATCATTTGTCCGGCAAGAGACCGTCAAGAGCTTCCAGGGACCCCAAATGAGAGCAGACACCCCGACAGCCATATATCTCCGGAAGGCTGACGATCGTGGCTACGCGATGGTGTCGCTACCTCGGCCGTCCGTTGCCAAAGCAACCCGGAATACCTGCCGATGTCACGAAACCCGGACAAGGAGCCGTATCTCCGCGAGGGGTGCAGCTAAACTCGCGGGACGACGAGCGCACGCATCCTGGACGAGAGCCCAACAAATCCCCGACAAATGATGGACAAGGCGTCGACAAGGAGCCGTATCTCGACGAGGAGTGCAGCCGAAACCGCGGGACGAAGACCAAACACGTTCCAGACGTGAGCCCGACCGATTGCCAACAAATGATGGACAAATGATGGACAAGGGACCGACAAGAGCCAATTGCGACCCCAACTGGATCCCGATCGCCGGACACCCATATGTCTCCGGGGAGCTCTCGCCGAGGTCTACGCGATGGTAGCCTTCGCGAGGCTGTGCGCCGTCATGGCAACGCGCAATTTCCGCCGATGCGACAAAATCCGAAATGGGCGACCGCAGACCCTGCCGAGGTTACCTTCCGGAGTCCTCCCGGCGTGCTGGACGACCATCCGATGGGCGGTGCCGAAAAACGAACCCTGCCGATCGAGTTTTGACTGCGCTGCGCAGTGCCGAAGGCAGAACATGAGACTCGTGGGACCAAGTCAGAGACATCCACATATGACCCGAGAGCTGCCGACGACGCCGATCCGAAGCCATGGATGCCCGCGATCTGCAGGGACCGTGTCCTGATCCGATCGCACTCTGCACGTGCCGAAGTGAGTCTCGCTTGGTCCCTGGCGCTCGTCGAGGCCTGAAACTTCTCTGCGCACCATGTCGGGACACTGGGGGCTCAGATCCAGGGGAAAAGGCACAAAATCGCAGAATACCAAGCCCGCCGACGCTGTCGGACTGGCCTCGATTTTGGGGGTTTGGGGGTGCGCGGCTCGGGAGCCTGTCGGTCTGCCCACCCGATCGGCTGTGTTTGGCTGGCAGAAGGCAAAGGGACTCTGCCGATAGTCTGAGCATCCTCGACCTTTGGCCTGGAGAAAGGAAGTCCCACTCAACCGGGGCTGAATACGTCCTTCCGACTTGGTTTCGTCAGCTAAGCCGATTGGAAGCGTGCCCATCTTTCTCGGCGATCGTGATGCCGGATGTCTGATCTGCGACGAGAAAAATTCCAGCTCCCCGGAACAGTTTCAACCGTGCGAATCGGTGCACCGGTCGTGCCGCTGCGAGTGGGCCGAGGTCCCGGAAGATATTAATATGTCGCCCGGATCTCATGGTATGAGATCCAAAAGGTTCCTGCGCCACGGAAACGAGGAAGCGGGGCTTGGCGCTGACTCGCAAAATTATGTTGGGCCCGGCAGTCCGATTGAGGGTTGGTGCCGGAATTTTGCGAGCCCCACGGCACTCTGCGTGCAAAGCGCGTTTTGGCCTTGTCCATCACTTGCCCATCATTTGTCCATCACTTGTCCGCGATTTGTCCATCATTTGTCCGGCAAGAGACCGTCAAGAGCTTCCAGGGACCCCAAATGAGAGCAGACACCCCGACAGCCATATATCTCCGGAAGGCTGACGATCGTGGCTACGCGATGGTGTCGCTACCTCGGCCGTCCGTTGCCAAAGCAACCCGGAATACCTGCCGATGTCACGAAACCCGGACAAGGAGCCGTATCTCCGCGAGGGGTGCAGCTAAACTCGCGGGACGACGAGCGCACGCATCCTGGACGAGAGCCCAACAAATCCCCGACAAATGATGGACAAGGCGTCGACAAGGAGCCGTATCTCGACGAGGAGTGCAGCCGAAACCGCGGGACGAAGACCAAACACGTTCCAGACGTGAGCCCGACCGATTGCCAACAAATGATGGACAAATGATGGACAAGGGACCGACAAGAGCCAATTGCGACCCCAACTGGATCCCGATCGCCGGACACCCATATGTCTCCGGGGAGCTCTCGCCGAGGTCTACGCGATGGTAGCCTTCGCGAGGCTGTGCGCCGTCATGGCAACGCGCAATTTCCGCCGATGCGACAAAATCCGAAATGGGCGACCGCAGACCCTGCCGAGGTTACCTTCCGGAGTCCTCCCGGCGTGCTGGACGACCATCCGATGGGCGGTGCCGAAAAACGAACCCTGCCGATCGAGTTTTGACTGCGCTGCGCAGTGCCGAAGGCAGAACATGAGACTCGTGGGACCAAGTCAGAGACATCCACATATGACCCGAGAGCTGCCGACGACGCCGATCCGAAGCCATGGATGCCCGCGATCTGCAGGGACCGTGTCCTGATCCGATCGCACTCTGCACGTGCCGAAGTGAGTCTCGCTTGGTCCCTGGCGCTCGTCGAGGCCTGAAACTTCTCTGCGCACCATGTCGGGACACTGGGGGCTCAGATCCAGGGGAAAAGGCACAAAATCGCAGAATACCAAGCCCGCCGACGCTGTCGGACTGGCCTCGATTTTGGGGGTTTGGGGGTGCGCGGCTCGGGAGCCTGTCGGTCTGCCCACCCGATCGGCTGTGTTTGGCTGGCAGAAGGCAAAGGGACTCTGCCGATAGTCTGAGCATCCTCGACCTTTGGCCTGGAGAAAGGAAGTCCCACTCAACCGGGGCTGAATACGTCCTTCCGACTTGGTTTCGTCAGCTAAGCCGATTGGAAGCGTGCCCATCTTTCTCGGCGATCGTGATGCCGGATGTCTGATCTGCGACGAGAAAAATTCCAGCTCCCGGAACAGTTTCAACCGTGCGAATCGGTGCACCGGTCGTGCCGCTGCGAGTGGGCCGAGGTCCCGGAAGATATTAATATGTCGCCCGGATCTCATGGTATGAGATCCAAAAGGTTCCTGCGCCACGGAAACGAGGAAGCGGGGCTTGGCGCTGACTCGCAAAATTATGTTGGGCCCGGCAGTCCGATTGAGGGTTGGTGCCGGAATTTTGCGAGCCCCACGGCACTCTGCGTGCAAAGCGCGTTTTGGCCTTGTCCATCACTTGCCCATCATTTGTCCATCACTTGTCCGCGATTTGTCCATCATTTGTCCGGCAAGAGACCGTCAAGAGCTTCCAGGGACCCCAAATGAGAGCAGACACCCCGACAGCCATATATCTCCGGAAGGCTGACGATCGTGGCTACGCGATGGTGTCGCTACCTCGGCCGTCCGTTGCCAAAGCAACCCGGAATACCTGCCGATGTCACGAAACCCGGACAAGGAGCCGTATCTCCGCGAGGGGTGCAGCTAAACTCGCGGGACGACGAGCGCACGCATCCTGGACGAGAGCCCAACAAATCCCCGACAAATGATGGACAAGGCGTCGACAAGGAGCCGTATCTCGACGAGGAGTGCAGCCGAAACCGCGGGACGAAGACCAAACACGTTCCAGACGTGAGCCCGACCGATTGCCAACAAATGATGGACAAATGATGGACAAGGGACCGACAAGAGCCAATTGCGACCCCAACTGGATCCCGATCGCCGGACACCCATATGTCTCCGGGGAGCTCTCGCCGAGGTCTACGCGATGGTAGCCTTCGCGAGGCTGTGCGCCGTCATGGCAACGCGCAATTTCCGCCGATGCGACAAAATCCGAAATGGGCGACCGCAGACCCTGCCGAGGTTACCTTCCGGAGTCCTCCCGGCGTGCTGGACGACCATCCGATGGGCGGTGCCGAAAAACGAACCCTGCCGATCGAGTTTTGACTGCGCTGCGCAGTGCCGAAGGCAGAACATGAGACTCGTGGGACCAAGTCAGAGACATCCACATATGACCCGAGAGCTGCCGACGACGCCGATCCGAAGCCATGGATGCCCGCGATCTGCAGGGACCGTGTCCTGATCCGATCGCACTCTGCACGTGCCGAAGTGAGTCTCGCTTGGTCCCTGGCGCTCGTCGAGGCCTGAAACTTCTCTGCGCACCATGTCGGGACACTGGGGGCTCAGATCCAGGGGAAAAGGCACAAAATCGCAGAATACCAAGCCCGCCGACGCTGTCGGACTGGCCTCGATTTTGGGGGTTTGGGGGTGCGCGGCTCGGGAGCCTGTCGGTCTGCCCACCCGATCGGCTGTGTTTGGCTGGCAGAAGGCAAAGGGACTCTGCCGATAGTCTGAGCATCCTCGACCTTTGGCCTGGAGAAAGGAAGTCCCACTCAACCGGGGCTGAATACGTCCTTCCGACTTGGTTTCGTCAGCTAAGCCGATTGGAAGCGTGCCCATCTTTCTCGGCGATCGTGATGCCGGATGTCTGATCTGCGACGAGAAAAATTCCAGCTCCCGGAACAGTTTCAACCGTGCGAATCGGTGCACCGGTCGTGCCGCTGCGAGTGGGCCGAGGTCCCGGAAGATATTAATATGTCGCCCGGATCTCATGGTATGAGATCCAAAAGGTTCCTGCGCCAGAAACGAGGAAGCGGGGCTTGGCGCTGACTCGCAAAATTATGTTGGGCCCGGCAGTCCGATTGAGGGTTGGTGCCGGAATTTTGCGAGCCCCACGGCACTCTGCGTGCAAAGCGCGTTTTGGCCTTGTCCATCACTTGCCCATCATTTGTCCATCACTTGTCCGCGATTTGTCCATCATTTGTCCGGCAAGAGACCGTCAAGAGCTTCCAGGGACCCCAAATGAGAGCAGACACCCCGACAGCCATATATCTCCGGAAGGCTGACGATCGTGGCTACGCGATGGTGTCGCTACCTCGGCCGTCCGTTGCCAAAGCAACCCGGAATACCTGCCGATGTCACGAAACCCGGACAAGGAGCCGTATCTCCGCGAGGGGTGCAGCTAAACTCGCGGGACGACGAGCGCACGCATCCTGGACGAGAGCCCAACAAATCCCCGACAAATGATGGACAAGGCGTCGACAAGGAGCCGTATCTCGACGAGGAGTGCAGCCGAAACCGGGACGAAGACCAAACACGTTCCAGACGTGAGCCCGACCGATTGCCAACAAATGATGGACAAATGATGGACAAGGGACCGACAAGAGCCAATTGCGACCCCAACTGGATCCCGATCGCCGGACACCCATATGTCTCCGGGGAGCTCTCGCCGAGGTCTACGCGATGGTAGCCTTCGCGAGGCTGTGCGCCGTCATGGCAACGCGCAATTTCCGCCGATGCGACAAAATCCGAAATGGGCGACCGCAGACCCTGCCGAGGTTACCTTCCGGAGTCCTCCCGGCGTGCTGGACGACCATCCGATGGGCGGTGCCGAAAAACGAACCCTGCCGATCGAGTTTTGACTGCGCTGCGCAGTGCCGAAGGCAGAACATGAGACTCGTGGGACCAAGTCAGAGACATCCACATATGACCCGAGAGCTGCCGACGACGCCGATCCGAAGCCATGGATGCCCGCGATCTGCAGGGACCGTGTCCTGATCCGATCGCACTCTGCACGTGCCGAAGTGAGTCTCGCTTGGTCCCTGGCGCTCGTCGAGGCCTGAAACTTCTCTGCGCACCATGTCGGGACACTGGGGGCTCAGATCCAGGGGAAAAGGCACAAAATCGCAGAATACCAAGCCCGCCGACGCTGTCGGACTGGCCTCGATTTTGGGGGTTTGGGGGTGCGCGGCTCGGGAGCCTGTCGGTCTGCCCACCCGATCGGCTGTGTTTGGCTGGCAGAAGGCAAAGGGACTCTGCCGATAGTCTGAGCATCCTCGACCTTTGGCCTGGAGAAAGGAAGTCCCACTCAACCGGGGCTGAATACGTCCTTCCGACTTGGTTTCGTCAGCTAAGCCGATTGGAAGCGTGCCCATCTTTCTCGGCGATCGTGATGCCGGATGTCTGATCTGCGACGAGAAAAATTCCAGCTCCCGGAACAGTTTCAACCGTGCGAATCGGTGCACCGGTCGTGCCGCTGCGAGTGGGCCGAGGTCCCGGAAGATATTAATATGTCGCCGATCTCATGGTATGAGATCCAAAAGGTTCCTGCGCCACGGAAACGAGGAAGCGGGGCTTGGCGCTGACTCGCAAAATTATGTTGGGCCCGGCAGTCCGATTGAGGGTTGGTGCCGGAATTTTGCGAGCCCCACGGCACTCTGCGTGCAAAGCGCGTTTTGGCCTTGTCCATCACTTGCCCATCATTTGTCCATCACTTGTCCGCGATTTGTCCATCATTTGTCCGGCAAGAGACCGTCAAGAGCTTCCAGGGACCCCAAATGAGAGCAGACACCCCGACAGCCATATATCTCCGGAAGGCTGACGATCGTGGCTACGCGATGGTGTCGCTACCTCGGCCGTCCGTTGCCAAAGCAACCCGGAATACCTGCCGATGTCACGAAACCCGGACAAGGAGCCGTATCTCCGCGAGGGGTGCAGCTAAACTCGCGGGACGACGAGCGCACGCATCCTGGACGAGAGCCCAACAAATCCCGACAAATGATGGACAAGGCGTCGACAAGGAGCCGTATCTCGACGAGGAGTGCAGCCGAAACCGCGGGACGAAGACCAAACACGTTCCAGACGTGAGCCCGACCGATTGCCAACAAATGATGGACAAATGATGGACAAGGGACCGACAAGAGCCAATTGCGACCCCAACTGGATCCCGATCGCCGGACACCCATATGTCTCCGGGGAGCTCTCGCCGAGGTCTACGCGATGGTAGCCTTCGCGAGGCTGTGCGCCGTCATGGCAACGCGCAATTTCCGCCGATGCGACAAAATCCGAAATGGGCGACCGCAGACCCTGCCGAGGTTACCTTCCGGAGTCCTCCCGGCGTGCTGGACGACCATCCGATGGGCGGTGCCGAAAAACGAACCCTGCCGATCGAGTTTTGACTGCGCTGCGCAGTGCCGAAGGCAGAACATGAGACTCGTGGGACCAAGTCAGAGACATCCACATATGACCCGAGAGCTGCCGACGACGCCGATCCGAAGCCATGGATGCCCGCGATCTGCAGGGACCGTGTCCTGATCCGATCGCACTCTGCACGTGCCGAAGTGAGTCTCGCTTGGTCCCTGGCGCTCGTCGAGGCCTGAAACTTCTCTGCGCACCATGTCGGGACACTGGGGGCTCAGATCCAGGGGAAAAGGCACAAAATCGCAGAATACCAAGCCCGCCGACGCTGTCGGACTGGCCTCGATTTTGGGGGTTTGGGGGTGCGCGGCTCGGGAGCCTGTCGGTCTGCCCACCCGATCGGCTGTGTTTGGCTGGCAGAAGGCAAAGGGACTCTGCCGATAGTCTGAGCATCCTCGACCTTTGGCCTGGAGAAAGGAAGTCCCACTCAACCGGGGCTGAATACGTCCTTCCGACTTGGTTTCGTCAGCTAAGCCGATTGGAAGCGTGCCCATCTTTCTCGGCGATCGTGATGCCGGATGTCTGATCTGCGACGAGAAAAATTCCAGCTCCCCGGAACAGTTTCAACCGTGCGAATCGGTGCACCGGTCGTGCCGCTGCGAGTGGGCCGAGGTCCCGGAAGATATTAATATGTCGCCCGGATCTCATGGTATGAGATCCAAAAGGTTCCTGCGCCACGGAAACGAGGAAGCGGGGCTTGGCGCTGACTCGCAAAATTATGTTGGGCCCGGCAGTCCGATTGAGGGTTGGTGCCGGAATTTTGCGAGCCCCACGGCACTCTGCGTGCAAAGCGCGTTTTGGCCTTGTCCATCACTTGCCCATCATTTGTCCATCACTTGTCCGCGATTTGTCCATCATTTGTCCGGCAAGAGACCGTCAAGAGCTTCCAGGGACCCCAAATGAGAGCAGACACCCCGACAGCCATATATCTCCGGAAGGCTGACGATCGTGGCTACGCGATGGTGTCGCTACCTCGGCCGTCCGTTGCCAAAGCAACCCGGAATACCTGCCGATGTCACGAAACCCGGACAAGGAGCCGTATCTCCGCGAGGGGTGCAGCTAAACTCGCGGGACGACGAGCGCACGCATCCTGGACGAGACCCAACAAATCCCCGACAAATGATGGACAAGGCGTCGACAAGGAGCCGTATCTCGACGAGGAGTGCAGCCGAAACCGCGGGGACGAAGACCAAACACGTTCCAGACGTGAGCCCGACCGATTGCCAACAAATGATGGACAAATGATGGACAAGGGACCGACAAGAGCCAATTGCGACCCCAACTGGATCCCGATCGCCGGACACCCATATGTCTCCGGGGAGCTCTCGCCGAGGTCTACGCGATGGTAGCCTTCGCGAGGCTGTGCGCCGTCATGGCAACGCGCAATTTCCGCCGATGCGACAAAATCCGAAATGGGCGACCGCAGACCCTGCCGAGGTTACCTTCCGGAGTCCTCCCGGCGTGCTGGACGACCATCCGATGGGCGGTGCCGAAAAACGAACCCTGCCGATCGAGTTTTGACTGCGCTGCGCAGTGCCGAAGGCAGAACATGAGACTCGTGGGACCAAGTCAGAGACATCCACATATGACCCGAGAGCTGCGACGACGCCGATCCGAAGCCATGGATGCCCGCGATCTGCAGGGACCGTGTCCTGATCCGATCGCACTCTGCACGTGCCGAAGTGAGTCTCGCTTGGTCCCTGGCGCTCGTCGAGGCCTGAAACTTCTCTGCGCACCATGTCGGGACACTGGGGGCTCAGATCCAGGGGAAAAGGCACAAAATCGCAGAATACCAAGCCCGCCGACGCTGTCGGACTGGCCTCGATTTTGGGGGTTTGGGGGTGCGCGGCTCGGGAGCCTGTCGGTCTGCCCACCCGATCGGCTGTGTTTGGCTGGCAGAAGGCAAAGGGACTCTGCCGATAGTCTGAGCATCCTCGACCTTTGGCCTGGAGAAAGGAAGTCCCACTCAACCGGGGCTGAATACGTCCTTCCGACTTGGTTTCGTCAGCTAAGCCGATTGGAAGCGTGCCCATCTTTCTCGGCGATCGTGATGCCGGATGTCTGATCTGCGACGAGAAAAATTCCAGCTCCCGGAACAGTTTCAACCGTGCGAATCGGTGCACCGGTCGTGCCGCTGCGAGTGGGCCGAGGTCCCGGAAGATATTAATATGTCGCCCGGATCTCATGGTATGAGATCCAAAAGGTTCCTGCGCCACGGAAACGAGGAAGCGGGGCTTGGCGCTGACTCGCAAAATTATGTTGGGCCCGGCAGTCCGATTGAGGGTTGGTGCCGGAATTTTGCGAGCCCCACGGCACTCTGCGTGCAAAGCGCGTTTTGGCCTTGTCCATCACTTGCCCATCATTTGTCCATCACTTGTCCGCGATTTGTCCATCATTTGTCCGGCAAGAGACCGTCAAGAGCTTCCAGGGACCCCAAATGAGAGCAGACACCCCGACAGCCATATATCTCCGGAAGGCTGACGATCGTGGCTACGCGATGGTGTCGCTACCTCGGCCGTCCGTTGCCAAAGCAACCCGGAATACCTGCCGATGTCACGAAACCCGGACAAGGAGCCGTATCTCCGCGAGGGGTGCAGCTAAACTCGCGGGACGACGAGCGCACGCATCCTGGACGAGAGCCCAACAAATCCCCGACAAATGATGGACAAGGCGTCGACAAGGAGCCGTATCTCGACGAGGAGTGCAGCCGAAACCGCGGGACGAAGACCAAACACGTTCCAGACGTGAGCCCGACCGATTGCCAACAAATGATGGACAAATGATGGACAAGGGACCGACAAGAGCCAATTGCGACCCCAACTGGATCCCGATCGCCGGACACCCATATGTCTCCGGGGAGCTCTCGCCGAGGTCTACGCGATGGTAGCCTTCGCGAGGCTGTGCGCCGTCATGGCAACGCGCAATTTCCGCCGATGCGACAAAATCCGAAATGGGCGACCGCAGACCCTGCCGAGGTTACCTTCCGGAGTCCTCCCGGCGTGCTGGACGACCATCCGATGGGCGGTGCCGAAAAACGAACCCTGCCGATCGAGTTTTGACTGCGCTGCGCAGTGCCGAAGGCAGAACATGAGACTCGTGGGACCAAGTCAGAGACATCCACATATGACCCGAGAGCTGCCGACGACGCCGATCCGAAGCCATGGATGCCCGCGATCTGCAGGGACCGTGTCCTGATCCGATCGCACTCTGCACGTGCCGAAGTGAGTCTCGCTTGGTCCCTGGCGCTCGTCGAGGCCTGAAACTTCTCTGCGCACCATGTCGGGACACTGGGGGCTCAGATCCAGGGGAAAAGGCACAAAATCGCAGAATACCAAGCCCGCCGACGCTGTCGGACTGGCCTCGATTTTGGGGGTTTGGGGTGCGCGGCTCGGGAGCCTGTCGGTCTGCCCACCCGATCGGCTGTGTTTGGCTGGCAGAAGGCAAAGGGACTCTGCCGATAGTCTGAGCATCCTCGACCTTTGGCCTGGAGAAAGGAAGTCCCACTCAACCGGGGCTGAATACGTCCTTCCGACTTGGTTTCGTCAGCTAAGCCGATTGGAAGCGTGCCCATCTTTCTCGGCGATCGTGATGCCGGATGTCTGATCTGCGACGAGAAAAATTCCAGCTCCCCGGAACAGTTTCAACCGTGCGAATCGGTGCACCGGTCGTGCCGCTGCGAGTGGGCCGAGGTCCCGGAAGATATTAATATGTCGCCCGGATCTCATGGTATGAGATCCAAAAGGTTCCTGCGCCACGGAAACGAGGAAGCGGGGCTTGGCGCTGACTCGCAAAATTATGTTGGGCCCGGCAGTCCGATTGAGGGTTGGTGCCGGAATTTTGCGAGCCCCACGGCACTCTGCGTGCAAAGCGCGTTTTGGCCTTGTCCATCACTTGCCCATCATTTGTCCATCACTTGTCCGCGATTTGTCCATCATTTGTCCGGCAAGAGACCGTCAAGAGCTTCCAGGGACCCCAAATGAGAGCAGACACCCCGACAGCCATATATCTCCGGAAGGCTGACGATCGTGGCTACGCGATGGTGTCGCTACCTCGGCCGTCCGTTGCCAAAGCAACCCGGAATACCTGCCGATGTCACGAAACCCGGACAAGGAGCCGTATCTCCGCGAGGGGTGCAGCTAAACTCGCGGGACGACGAGCGCACGCATCCTGGACGAGAGCCCAACAAATCCCCGACAAATGATGGACAAGGCGTCGACAAGGAGCCGTATCTCGACGAGGAGTGCAGCCGAAACCGCGGGACGAAGACCAAACACGTTCCAGACGTGAGCCCGACCGATTGCCAACAAATGATGGACAAATGATGGACAAGGGACCGACAAGAGCCAATTGCGACCCCAACTGGATCCCGATCGCCGGACACCCATATGTCTCCGGGGAGCTCTCGCCGAGGTCTACGCGATGGTAGCCTTCGCGAGGCTGTGCGCCGTCATGGCAACGCGCAATTTCCGCCGATGCGACAAAATCCGAAATGGGCGACCGCAGACCCTGCCGAGGTTACCTTCCGGAGTCCTCCCGGCGTGCTGGACGACCATCCGATGGGCGGTGCCGAAAAACGAACCCTGCCGATCGAGTTTTGACCTGCTGCGCAGTGCCGAAGGCAGAACATGAGACTCGTGGGACCAAGTCAGAGACATCCACATATGACCCGAGAGCTGCCGACGACGCCGATCCGAAGCCATGGATGCCCGCGATCTGCAGGGACCGTGTCCTGATCCGATCGCACTCTGCACGTGCCGAAGTGAGTCTCGCTTGGTCCCTGGCGCTCGTCGAGGCCTGAAACTTCTCTGCGCACCATGTCGGGACACTGGGGGCTCAGATCCAGGGGAAAAGGCACAAAATCGCAGAATACCAAGCCCGCCGACGCTGTCGGACTGGCCTCGATTTTGGGGGTTTGGGGGTGCGCGGCTCGGGAGCCTGTCGGTCTGCCCACCCGATCGGCTGTGTTTGGCTGGCAGAAGGCAAAGGGACTCTGCCGATAGTCTGAGCATCCTCGACCTTTGGCCTGGAGAAAGGAAGTCCCACTCAACCGGGGCTGAATACGTCCTTCCGACTTGGTTTCGTCAGCTAAGCCGATTGAACCCACAGGAAGCGTGCCCATCTTTCTCGGCGATCGTGATGCCGGATGTCTGATCTGCGACGAGAAAAATTCCAGCTCCCCGGAACAGTTTCAACCGTGCGAATCGGTGCACCGGTCGTGCCGCTGCGAGTGGGCCGAGGTCCCGGAAGATATTAATATGTCGCCCGGATCTCATGGTATGAGATCCAAAAGGTTCCTGCGCCACGGAAACGAGGAAGCGGGGCTTGGCGCTGACTCGCAAAATTATGTTGGGCCCGGCAGTCCGATTGAGGGTTGGTGCCGGAATTTTGCGAGCCCCACGGCACTCTGCGTGCAAAGCGCGTTTTGGCCTTGTCCATCACTTGCCCATCATTTGTCCATCACTTGTCCGCGATTTGTCCATCATTTGTCCGGCAAGAGACCGTCAAGAGCTTCCAGGGACCCCAAATGAGAGCAGACACCCCGACAGCCATATATCTCCGGAAGGCTGACGATCGTGGCTACGCGATGGTGTCGCTACCTCGGCCGTCCGTTGCCAAAGCAACCCGGAATACCTGCCGATGTCACGAAACCCGGACAAGGAGCCGTATCTCCGCGAGGGGTGCAGCTAAACTCGCGGGACGACGAGCGCACGCATCCTGGACGAGAGCCCAACAAATCCCCGACAAATGATGGACAAGGCGTCGACAAGGAGCCGTATCTCGACGAGGAGTGCAGCCGAAACCGCGGGACGAAGACCAAACACGTTCCAGACGTGAGCCCGACCGATTGCCAACAAATGATGGACAAATGATGGACAAGGGACCGACAAGAGCCAATTGCGACCCCAACTGGATCCCGATCGCCGGACACCCATATGTCTCCGGGGAGCTCTCGCCGAGGTCTACGCGATGGTAGCCTTCGCGAGGCTGTGCGCCGTCATGGCAACGCGCAATTTCCGCCGATGCGACAAAATCCGAAATGGGCGACCGCAGACCCTGCCGAGGTTACCTTCCGGAGTCCTCCCGGCGTGCTGGACGACCATCCGATGGGCGGTGCCGAAAAACGAACCCTGCCGATCGAGTTTTGACTGCGCTGCGCAGTGCCGAAGGCAGAACATGAGACTCGTGGGACCAAGTCAGAGACATCCACATATGACCCGAGAGCTGCCGACGACGCCGATCCGAAGCCATGGATGCCCGCGATCTGCAGGGACCGTGTCCTGATCCGATCGCACTCTGCACGTGCCGAAGTGAGTCTCGCTTGGTCCCTGGCGCTCGTCGAGGCCTGAAACTTCTCTGCGCACCATGTCGGGACACTGGGGGCTCAGATCCAGGGGAAAAGGCACAAAATCGCAGAATACCAAGCCCGCCGACGCTGTCGGACTGGCCTCGATTTTGGGGGTTTGGGGGTGCGCGGCTCGGGAGCCTGTCGGTCTGCCCACCCGATCGGCTGTGTTTGGCTGGCAGAAGGCAAAGGGACTCTGCCGATAGTCTGAGCATCCTCGACCTTTGGCCTGGAGAAAGGAAGTCCCACTCAACCGGGGCTGAATACGTCCTTCCGACTTGGTTTCGTCAGCTAAGCCGATTGGAAGCGTGCCCATCTTTCTCGGCGATCGTGATGCCGGATGTCTGATCTGCGACGAGAAAAATTCCAGCTCCCCGGAACAGTTTCAACCGTGCGAATCGGTGCACCGGTCGTGCCGCTGCGAGTGGGCCGAGGTCCCGGAAGATATTAATATGTCGCCCGGATCTCATGGTATGAGATCCAAAAGGTTCCTGCGCCACGGAAACGAGGAAGCGGGGCTTGGCGCTGACTCGCAAAATTATGTTGGGCCCGGCAGTCCGATTGAGGGTTGGTGCCGGAATTTTGCGAGCCCCACGGCACTCTGCGTGCAAAGCGCGTTTTGGCCTTGTCCATCACTTGCCCATCATTTGTCCATCACTTGTCCGCGATTTGTCCATCATTTGTCCGGCAAGAGACCGTCAAGAGCTTCCAGGGACCCCAAATGAGAGCAGACACCCCGACAGCCATATATCTCCGGAAGGCTGCGATCGTGGCTACGCGATGGTGTCGCTACCTCGGCCGTCCGTTGCCAAAGCAACCCGGAATACCTGCCGATGTCACGAAACCCGGACAAGGAGCCGTATCTCCGCGAGGGGTGCAGCTAAACTCGCGGGACGACGAGCGCACGCATCCTGGACGAGAGCCCAACAAATCCCGACAAATGATGGACAAGGCGTCGACAAGGAGCCGTATCTCGACGAGGAGTGCAGCCGAAACCGCGGGACGAAGACCAAACACGTTCCAGACGTGAGCCCGACCGATTGCCAACAAATGATGGACAAATGATGGACAAGGGACCGACAAGAGCCAATTGCGACCCCAACTGGATCCCGATCGCCGGACACCCATATGTCTCCGGGGAGCTCTCGCCGAGGTCTACGCGATGGTAGCCTTCGCGAGGCTGTGCGCCGTCATGGCAACGCGCAATTTCCGCCGATGCGACAAAATCCGAAATGGGCGACCGCAGACCCTGCCGAGGTTACCTTCCGGAGTCCTCCCGGCGTGCTGGACGACCATCCGATGGGCGGTGCCAAAAACGAACCCTGCCGATCGAGTTTTGACTGCGCTGCGCAGTGCCGAAGGCAGAACATGAGACTCGTGGGACCAAGTCAGAGACATCCACATATGACCCGAGAGCTGCCGACGACGCCGATCCGAAGCCATGGATGCCCGCGATCTGCAGGGACCGTGTCCTGATCCGATCGCACTCTGCACGTGCCGAAGTGAGTCTCGCTTGGTCCCTGGCGCTCGTCGAGGCCTGAAACTTCTCTGCGCACCATGTCGGGACACTGGGGGCTCAGATCCAGGGGAAAAGGCACAAAATCGCAGAATACCAAGCCCGCCGACGCTGTCGGACTGGCCTCGATTTTGGGGGTTTGGGGGTGCGCGGCTCGGGAGCCTGTCGGTCTGCCCACCCGATCGGCTGTGTTTGGCTGGCAGAAGGCAAAGGGACTCTGCCGATAGTCTGAGCATCCTCGACCTTTGGCCTGGAGAAAGGAAGTCCCACTCAACCGGGGCTGAATACGTCCTTCCGACTTGGTTTCGTCAGCTAAGCCGATTGGAAGCGTGCCCATCTTTCTCGGCGATCGTGATGCCGGATGTCTGATCTGCGACGAGAAAAATTCCAGCTCCCGGAA